>OU015765.1:6172775-6357788 GCA_907173295.1 Fagus sylvatica
GAAACACTGTTTCTCAAACACATGAAGCACTTAACCCTTTTTGCACACTTTTCATGACCAATGTTGGTGTAATCCTAAACCAGTAGGTGACTAAAAGTTCTAGCTTCATTGACCAATTGATTGGATATGAAATGATGGAGGCATTGTTTCTACTACCCAAACAATTATACCGCTTGTAAACCCCGCTGATCCAAAGAATATATTTTTAAAAAAGAAAGTTCACCCGGATTTATGAAATGGCACTTAAGCTCTCTAGGCTAAGAAGTTAGTACCCGGGATGACGGAAAAGGCCTCCGTTCAACTATCCTCCCGCTTGTAGAAAAATGCCACTTGCTAACCAAGTTGAGCCTGTTCGTTTTTCTTCTATGAAAAACCAGTCAAGGATTACCCCCCACACTGGGGCGAGTTAATGGTTGTGAGAGTCTCATGCTAGGTAAAAGCAAACGAAGTGAGTAGATGAGATTTTCGAAGGAAACAAAATCAATCAAGTGAATTCCCCAAAAAGAAAGGGGAAAAGAAGTCAAAAAACTGAGGAAAAAGTCAACCCAAGGAAAGCTAAACTCAGTGAATAGGAGAGTCTAGTGAAATGTTCAAATTGAGGACTAGGGTAGTGCTTAATGGATTGAAATTCAAACGAAGAGTAATCCTTGACTTTAGGAAAACCCCTCAAGTAATTTCAAAGCCAAAATTATCCTCCCATAAGCCTAGGAGAACCAAAGCCTTACATTACGGTCCTTTGAAAGTCCTTCCTAACTGGGAGCGACTGCTTAGCCTAAGGAGCTTACGCCAAGGAAACATCATGAAGTAATTTTGAGCCTTATATCCTTCGTTTCAAGCACCCTTTTAACCCCAAGGCCACGTTACAAGCCAACAAAGACCTCACTGATCATCGATGATTGGTTGGTCATGCAGCGACGAACTTTTGGTCAAAAACTGGTAATGATGGAATCTAGATCATGCACCCTCAAGAGGTCGTATCTCATAAAAGACACCGTCCACTTTGCACCATGGCCTTTGGGCCAAACAAGAGTGACTTCAATGTTTGAAGCCTCACCCCAATTCAAAAGAAATAAAAGAAGAGCTCACTCAGAAAGCTCACAGGATAATGCCAAACAGATCAACCTGAGGGATCACACTTTCCATTCTCGGTAAGGGATGGTTGTTGAGCAGAGGCACCCATTAACTGTAAAGGAAGCAGGACCTTGCCTAGTCCCTCTCAGATGGTGCACGTATTCAAAGGAATCTTCAAGATATTGATCTCTTCAATAATTTCCCAAGGACACAAGGAACCCAAACCTCTTTTAAATTTGTAAATTCTCATATTCATTTTCACAACAACATTCAATTTTTACCATAGACTCATAAAAAGCTAAACTTCGTCAAATTCATAGGTTCTTATACAAGCATTCATAGACAAAATTCATACTTTCATTCATTCGTGCTAAATTCATAAACACATACATAGATTTTCCATGATGTCTTGAAAGCATGTCTAAATATATCAACTTAGAAGTTAAAAATGGGAGCCATGCATGATCCGACTCGGATTTATGAATGACTCACCATTTAAATACAAAAACTACTGACTACTCACTGTTACCTGAAGTATGCTATCTAACGACCAAGACGTATGCAGGTCTCTCTGCAGAATCTCCCCAAGGCAGTGGAAAGGGCCGGATCCCCCTCATCATGCTCCTCCCAGACGGCGCGAGCTCTGGCACCCAAAGAATCCATCACCTGGTTAATCTGGTGAAGAGCAGTGACCACAGGGAAACCCTTTTGATTGAGCCAAGAAGCATTGGACTCAAGAGCATCATGCACCAAGATCCAACTCAGCCTGCAAAACCCAAGAGCATCATGCACCAAATCTAACTCAGAACGCTGATCTGGACCATTATATGGCCCCCATAGAAGTACGAAGCAGATGTCAATGCAGCCTCACTCTCATCTAGTGCCCCCATAGAAGTAGCGAGCAGATGTCAATGCAGCCTCACGACTCTCGTGGCAAGATCAACCAGAGCCTCCCGGGTGTATGAACGAAGACAAGAGTCAAGCTCATGACCCTGGACTCAAGATCCTCTCAACCTGCTCAGTCTGAGCTGTCCCTGGGTCTCAGTCAGAGTCTCCTCCATAAGCTCATCCTTAGCCCTCGAAATCTCGAGCTGCTCGCGAATGAAGTCGTTCATCCGTGGGAGAGTGGAGACATTCCCTCTCTGAGATCTCCTCCATATGATCCTTGTCGCCTCGGCCGAATCTCGATTCTGCTCACCGCCATGACTATCTGTTGATGTCCAGGAGAGTGGTAGACTCCGCTCTGAGGGATCTCCAAGTCGCGACACGAGCGATTCGCCAGTGGAGCCACACTATTGCTCCTCCAGGGTCTCTCCTCAGATGCCACTGCCGCAGGACTCGTCTCTCTCAGATGCCCTGGCGAGGCGTAGTGACGCCAACTCAGCTCGAGCCTCCTCAAGCTCTCTCTCCAAAACAACTGTCCTCTCAGACTGACCAGTAGAAGCTGAAACCCGAAGAGAGCGAGACACCAAAGAATACAATGCACCTGGCCGTACTGTAGGCCTGAGAGTAAAAGAAGGAGTCCACCTCTCCCTCCACTCAACAAAATCAGAAGTGACAGAGCTATCTCCGGGTGAACCATCCTCGATGAGGACTATCTCTGAAAGATGGCCTCCCCAGATATCCTCGATCCTGAGGAGGAGCCTCCACATATCCTCACTAGGAATGTAATCGAAAGTCACCGCATCCAAGTCACCAAGACGAGGCGGGTACTGAACACCGCCAAACTGACGAAGAGCAAGGCTGGGGAAGTAGCCCGTACAACCCCATACCCCAGGAAGAGGCACTCCATCGAAGAGGGCACAATGAGTCCAGGGTTTCCACACTGCTGGTCCCCAGGTAACCTTCCAAGCCCACTCACGCAAGGGCAGGTCAAGGAGATATAGCGCCAAGGGCAAGTCACGACTGGTGCCGGTGAAGGGAAGTGCTATCTTAAAGTACTATCTCTGACGGTCTGTACCGTATACCTCTCAAAGTGGTAAGGGGTCTGGAGGCGGTAGAAATGCTGTAAGTGACTGCAGAACCAAAGCTGAAGAAGCTGAGAGCAGAACATCGGGACCCCCTCCCCCTGTCGCCTGCAATAAGATAAAGACTGCACGGTCTCGCACAATATGGCGGGGATGATAGACCTGCCCTCACTGAATACCAGGGGGATGACACCCAAATCTATCCTACCAGCAGAAGTAGGAAAGAGAAAAATACCTGCAAAGGCGATCTTGAAGGCATTGATTCGGAACTTCTTCCACCCTCTCTTGCCTGCAATGAAGTTGATAGTCAAGAACTTCTTCCACCCTGGAAGCCTCTTCACTCTGCAATAAAGTCCCTAGTAAGCTCCACTGGGAAGTCACTCCGAGAGAAGTACCTCGTCAGCAGATCCAAAGAAATGTTGGCTTTCCGCCAAGTCTCCTCCGGTCGGATGATCTTAGAACGCAAGGCTGCAGAAGTCAGACCTAAGTACTTCTCCAAGACTTGGTTCGACCGAGGACTCCGAATGGGTATGACAGGCGTCTCGCTGAAGGGGCTGTCTCACTAAAGGGGCTGTCTAGCTGAAGAAGCCCAGCATACTCCTCCAGGGTGGGGACGAGATCCACCTCTCCGATGGAAAAACAACAATGGGTCGGATCCCAGAAGGAAGCAAAAGCCTCGAGCAAGCCACGGTCAACTCGTAGCTGCATGAGAAAGGGAAACTTGCCAAAGATTCCCACGATGTTGGCATGGTCATCCTCTCCAAGAAGAGTCCACTAATGTCTCATCCGCTTAACGCGGAAATCATGGAAATGAAGCGTCACCAAGGAGTCGGGATCATTGCTTGAGGAGGCCATGGACCTAAAGGACTCAAAAACGGGAAAAATGGAGAGTTTTTAGTGAAGAAAGGGTAGAGAAACTCGAGAAATGGTTGCTGGTTCGAAGGAGGAGCGTGGCTTAAAAAGGCGGAAATTGGCGCGTGATGATCACGCGCCAGTCCCGTTGGGAATCCCAACGGCTCTTTTTCCTATACCACGCGGATTTGACCCTGTTCACTCACTCCCAGAGGCCCGTTTTGCACTATATGGAGGTCATTTTGCAAGAAATCACCTATGAGAAAGTCTTGGGCGGTCTGATGGTCGAAGATTCCGGCCCGACAACCGGGGATCGACCCGAAACCCTAAAATTGGCCCGGAGGTCAAAAATCGAATCAGAGACAACCTTATAAGGAGACGTTCAATACGATGTGATTAGGATCAATCTTCCGCCAGCAGGGTGGCCCAAGAGCCGAGAACCAGGCTTGAAGGTCAAGAACCGGCCCCGAAACCCTAACTCGACCTAGAAATCGAGAAATGTAAAGATGACCCGAAAATGTCACGCAGGCAAATCCCATGGTACACTGGGGCAAAATTTCTCAAAAGGGGTTCTGAAAAATTTTGAAAAGAAGAAGATCGACTCTCTGGAAGCCGTCGCGGCCTGACGCAAGGGAAATAAAGAAAGAAATCCGGAACTCTGCATCAGCGTGCATTGCTCTACACTGGGGCAAAATTTTTCTATCTTCAAGAAGCTAGAAAAATTTATTCGACACTACATACTGGGGCAAATTTTTCCATTTTTGTCGGAGAAAAATTGGAAAAATTCGAAGAATCATCCAAATGGGCCTCGTGAAGGAGTAAGCCCCAAAATTTGTTGAAGTGGGCCTCGTGAAGGAGTAAGACCCAAAATCTGTTGAAATGGGCCTCGTGAAGGAGTAAGACCCAAAATTTGTTGAAGTGGGCCTCGTGGAGGAGTAAGTCCCAAAGTCTGCTGAAATGGGCCTCGTGAAGGAGTAAGACCCAAAATCTGTTGAAATGGGCCTCGTGAAGGAGTAAGACCCAAAATTTGTTGAAGTGGGCCTCGTGGAGGAGTAAGTCCCAAAGTCTGTTGAAATGGGCCTCGTGAAGGAGTAAGACCCAAAATTTGTTGAAGTGGGCCACGTGGAGGAGTAAGTCCCAAAGTCTGCTGAAATGGGCCTCGTAGGAGAGTAAGTCCCAAAGCCTGCTGAAACGGGCCCCAAGGAGAGGTAAGCCCCGATATTTGTTGAACCGGGCCTCGCGGAGGATCGAGACCCGATAGCCATACACATAGCCAAAAACACATACCCAAACACATCCATAAACATAGCCATAAACACATAGTCATAAATATAAATTTAGAAACCCAAATCCGTAAATACATGTCCAAACACATCCATACACATAGCCATAAATACATAACCATAAATACTGTCCATAAACCACAAATGTCATATATACAATGCCCGATGTCTATACAAAATGGTCGGCCAAAATACAAGGCCCCAAAAGGAAAAAAAAAAAAAGAGAAAATACATCATGTGGAAGGAGGATCGTCGAAAAACCAGTCCCGAGAAACAGAATCAGAAGGTGGCATAGAAGAAGTCTGACCGAGTCCGAACGAGCTAGCTCCAGTAACAGGAATAATGCCCATACCCTGAAGCTGCTCCTCTAATCTCCGTACGGTGGCCGCAAAACGAGCCACCTCCGCATCCCTGAGAGTCCAAATCCCTCTGTCTCTGGACCAAGTCCGCCTGCATCTGGGCCATCGCTCCATCGCGTTGAGTCGCCTCCATCTGCATGCGAGCCATCTCCCCCTGCACTCGATCCATATCAGCTGCATGACAGTCCTCACTGACCGACAACTCGAGCTGAAGACGTAGTATCTCATTCTCAAGCCTCTCAATCTCTCCAGAAGACTGAAAAAGATGGCTGTCCATGGCCGATCCACCCATAACCCGGCCACCCTCGACCTCGTGAAGGGACATCAGAGGCCCCAAGGAGACCTGCTCAAACCACTCCCGGTATGGCACGTCGGCCCGAATCAGATCTGGATAGACCTTAACACCCTCTACATAAGAATCACTCGGGGCACGTGGGATGTAATCCTCGATGGTCATCAGCTGAGGAGGATCCACGGGGACAAGGGCCTCACCACCCAGCTGCCGCAAGGACCTCTCGCCCATCAAGAGCTCCCAAGACCTCGGAGATCGAATCCATATCCGCAGACGAGATAGCTCCACAGCCCTGAATACCTCAGGACGCTCAAGCAAGAATGTGGAGTAAGGCTGAAAGACGATGTCAGCATCCCTAATGCAATCCACCGTCGTACGGCACTCCGTAAGTGTACGGACGGTCAATCGCTGGATCCAAGCCGAGTCCCATCGCCTAGCAAGAGGAAATACAGAATCAAGAGCCGCTGGAAGTCTGCTAGGAGCGAATACTGCGAAATGCTCGAATGCCCAGAAGAGAGTGAACTGCCAGAAGCCGAGAAAACTGGCGGTCTGTCGACGGGAGAAGCGGCGCAAGCCCCGGATGTAAAACCCGTACGTCAGTGCTCCCCAGTCATAATCCCTCAGATCATCAATATCTCGGAACATGCCGACAATGGGTGTAGGAATGGTAGACTTGTCATTCCCGAGGAAGCAACTAAAGATGAAGTAGGCAGTCCACTGGCGATATCGCAGCTCCGTAGGAGGCTCCTCTATCTCCCTCACCAGGAGATCCCTCAGATAACTGATCCTCAAATAGAAGAGCTTCTTACCCACAATGGCGGCCGGATCATCGATGCCTAGGATCTCCAGGGCCTCGAAATCGGACACAGGATCGCTAGGAGGAATCCTACCCCCAAAGCGAACGCCCAGAATGGCATTCCAGTCGACAAGGAGCACCCCCATCTCGCAGGTGCTAAGATGGATAGTCCCCGTGTGATGGAAGAACCTCTCCACCCAGCACCTCACCAAGGGGTGCCACACATGAACGTAGCGGATGCTAAGGAAGGGACCGAAGCCCAACTCCACTAGAAAATCTCTATACCCTGGACGAGCAATCTCCAGAAGCTGACAAAACTCGGACCATCCACCCCGACCAATGCTCTCGGGAGGATCCTGCACAAAGTCAGAAAGAAAAGCGTCAGTACGAAAGAATGCGAAAAAGCAAGACAGAGAAGAGTGTCAATACACAAATACCTCACAACGACGGACCGAAGATAAGGGATGGCCATGGAGGCCCGTCAGGAGTGGCGTATCCGCCATCGGAGTGGTGACGGGATAGCGCAGTCGAATGCCACCATGGGGAGGATATCTGAACCCCGGTGCAGCATAATCCTCTGGTATAGGATCCGCAGAAAGAGGAGCGCGGTCAGATCTCTGCCTCTTCGATCTGGCAGGAGGAGCAGCTGCCGGCGCCGCAGCAGGCTGGCGAGGCGCACCAGAGGGCCTAGCACTGCGGCCAATAGTAATGCCAGGCCGGGAAGAAGGCCGAGCAGCACTAGAAGCCAAACCAGCAGCCTCGGCATCGAGCTCTGCCTGCAGGTTCCTGGCAATAGAAGCATCAACACGAGTACGTACATCCTCCATGGCGTCGTACTCGTCATCGGTATCAGGAGGACTCTCAGGCTCGTAAAGCACAGCCTTGCCCTTCGCAAGGCGATCAGACCGGCGCGGGCCCCCGCTACCACTACCCTGACCTGACATCTGCAAAGAGCACAACAAAGCAATCTAAGAGTCAGAAAAATCAGGTATATCTCATCCTCAAAAGATATAGGAAATACACAGAGTTCAAAATTATGCAAACAAACAAACAAACAATTTTTCCTGGACCACTTGGATGAATTTCCAAAATAGGTCTAACTACTAGATTACGATTTTGACAAAATGTCGAATCACAATCCCCGATTCGAGACCTGAGTAGTCACTCAGGCCGAATCATTCCCGATTTGAGACTTGGGTGGTCACCCAAGCCAAATCATCCCCGATTCGAGACCTGAGTAGTCACTCAGGCCGAATCATTCCCGGTTTGAGACTTGGGTGGTCACCCAAGCCAAATCATCCCCGATTCGAGACCTGGATTGTCACCCAGGCCGAATTATCCCCGATTTGAGACTTGGGTGGTTACCCAAGCCAAATCATCCCTAACGTGTTTGGATTTGAGGATCCAAACCGTTGGATTACCTGATTTGAGACTTGGGTGGTCACCCAAGCCAAATTATCCCTAATGTGTTTGGATTTGAGGATCCAAACCGTTGGATTACCTAATTTGAGACTTGGGTAGTCACCCAAGCCAAATCATCCCTAACGTGTTTGGATTTGAGGATCCAAACCGTTGGATTACCCAATTTGAGACTTGGGTGGTCACCCAAGCCAAATCATCCACAACGTGTCTGGATTTGAGGATCCAAACCGTTACATTACCCGGTTTGAGACTTGGGTGGTCACCTAAGCCAAAGCATCCCCGACGTGTTTGGATTTGAGGATCCAAACCGTTACATTACCCGATTTGAGACTTGGGTGGTCACCCAAGCCAAATCATCCCTAACGTGTTTGGATTTGAGGATCCAAACCGTTGGATTACCCAGTTTGAGACTTGGATGGTCACCCAAGCCAAATTATCCCCGAATTGAAATTTGAAACAAGTTTCGAATCCCAAATTTTCACGGAAGGTTCGGAAGAATTTCCGAGACAAGTCAAAACTCTTCTTCATTGCGGGACCTATTTGGGTCCCAAGTCTAAATAAGGCAAGTCCTAAACCCAACCCATAATTTTCAAAATATGTCCCATAAAAAAAATAAAAAAAAATGCGTGCGTGGCAACGCAACCCAAAAGCAATAAATGCAAAACATAGTGCCCCCCCCAAAAAAAATACACAAGCATCACAACAAATATTGTGTCTCAAAAAAATTCATATCTCTCATCTCATGTGTTTCCAAACACATGTGAGTGTGCATGTGTGTCTACGAAGGCTCATTTGTACATGCACACATTCATATACATAAAATGCAATTTTTGTGCACTAACATGTTTGCTAAGTATGTAATGCATCCCAAAACATACAATGACACGTTAATCAAAAGGAAATAAAAGCAGAAGTGCACAAGAAAAAAGCATAAGACATAAAAAAGGAAGCAAATAATCTGACCGTTCAAAACTGAAAAGAAGGGTGGGGATGGAAAGGTACTTACCTATAGGACGCGTAGGCGAAAACTGATCGTCAATCGGAGTCCTGGATCATAAGAAAAAGACCGAAAGACACAAAAAAAGAGAATGACCATATCAGCACATTTCGACCGTTTAAAGCTGAAATAAATGGTGGGGATGGGAAGATGCTTACTCGTGGAGCACGTAGGCGAAAACGGCGCGTCAATCGGAGTCCCGGATAGCAAGATATGAGTAAAAGAGCAGAGAGGGCGAAGTGGGGTCCAGAGAGCGAAAAGGGAGAAAAAGGGACGAAATGAGAGCGAAAGGGCGCGCGGCGCGTTTTAAGGTGGGGCCGCGCGCGCCATCATCACGCGCCGCGTGTGATGATCCCGCGCCAGTCCCCACCTCCACGCCAAACGAACCTTTCGAGCCACGAACTGCCTCCTCGCACCTCGTCCGATCCTTCTCAACCCTCGGAATGTCCATTTGGACCCCGGAAGGACTAGCACGCAAACCGAGACGAACTGCGCAGCAACCGTAAGAGAGCACGGAAACCGAGAAAATCCGAGCGGGAAAAAATCGAGTCATTTATTCTTTGTCCGACGTTCCTTATGCCAAGAAACGCCAAACAAAGAAGGGGCAACTGTCATAACCCCATTTTTACCCACAGGATTTTCTCGGGTGTCGGCACGCAAAACGGGACAGCCCGGACCGAGCCAACATGATCCGACAAAGCCTCGCCACATCAAATACTCTCAAGAAGAAGGTCCGGGACACATTTTCCAAGGTTTGACCAAATTTGACTAGGGTTGACCAAGTTTGACTAGGTTTGACCAAGTTTGACTAGGGTTGACCGAGGTTTGACCGGGCCATTTCCAACCCGACTAGGACCCACCGTGCCCAGAAACCCTCGAAATGTAGTCCGGGATACATTTCCAAGAGTTTGGAGAGATTTGACCAAATTCGACCAAGTTTGACCAAGGTTGACCAAGTTTGACCAAGGTTTGACCAACCATTGACCAGACCGAAAGCTGAATTGAACTGACCACTCCTTGACCATTCTGAAGAACGTGATGAGAGCTTCGATTCGACACTTTACGGGCCAAAAACGGATGAGAAACAAGGAAGTTATGGTCAAAACTGCGAAAAACGGTCCAACACTTAGCCAAATTTTGCCAAGTGTTGTTGACAAAACAGCCTATTTGGGAGGCAACGTTTGCGCAAAGATTCTCTCCAACCCGCTGTAACTTGGTCTGCAAGCCAAGATCTTTATGCAAGAGGGTCACTCCAGCTACGACGTGCAACTTCCGGATCGTCAAGAGCTCCTCCGGTTGGGCCGGAATCTCAATCAGAAGATGACCCCTTGGCATAAGAAACATTCCAACGGCCTCTGTTCGCAGGATCATATCTTGCTAGCCCAAGCTCGGATTTCCGCAAATCCGGAACCTTGCAAGAATAGGCAGCGCAAGCTTTCCGAAGATACCAAGAACGTCAAAATCCGACATCGGGAGCTAGGTCAAATATGCGCGCGAACTGGGACAAGATTTGAGAAAAAACGCGCTAGAAGTAAAACGCATTTTTTCTCCTAGACAGCCGCATTCGCGCGCAGAGTCTTTCCGACTCGCAACAAGTTGATCCGCGAGCCCGGGTGCGTTGGAAAGATAACGACTCCGGCTACGACGTGGAACTCTCGGTTCGCGAAGAACATCCCCCGTCTGACCGGAATCTTCGCCGGAAGAACACATAAAAACAGCTCCGGCACCCCGACTTCCGGGAGCCATAACTCTCTCGTCCGAACTCCGATTCGTGCAAAATTTATACCGTTGGAAAGAAGACATCGAGATCTTTCCGGCGATATGATGCATGACCCATTTTGAGTTCCGGAAGACCTCCAAAACTGCCCTCGAAAATTGGGTCAAAAAAGGATACGCACACGGAAACCGAGGAAGATTCGAGGAGCTGCTGGCGTGGATGGATAAGAATGCCACGTGGCAGGCGCACGCGAGGCACGCCATCATCACGCACCGCGCGCCATGATGGCGCGCCCCGCGTGCACGCCCTTCTATAAATAAGACCACACCCCCCCCTCATTTGTACACGATTTTGCTCGGGCACTAGGCCTTCTAGAGCGTAGAATAGGCAGAAAATAGGGGTTTAGGGGGTTTTAGGAAGGGGTTTTGGGTAGTTTTTAGAGGGAGAGACTCCTCTCTAGGTACTCTCTCTCTCTAAGCTCTTTCTCTCTCCTCCTCTCTCTCTCTTTTTCCTTTTCTTAGTGGAGGTGACTAGTGATGATCCCTAAAATGGGAAGGGATTCACAAGGATCCACTTGTATTTGTGCTATTTAGTTCATTTATGTTCTATTTTATGCTTTTTAGTTCATGTATGTTCTATTTATGCTCTCCTAGTTCATTTATTGTGCTATCATTGTTTTATCTACATGTTTCTTGGGTTATTTGTTGTTTATATTTGTAGATCTGAGTAGATTTATCGCTTTATTTACATTTCCTATGCACTTGTGAATATTATATTGTGATTATCCCTTTCCCCGTATTTTAGTACGGCAAATATTGAGTAGCTTTGGCGGAGTGCGTAAGACCTCTAACGAGGCCGTAACAACCATGTTAGTCTACGAGGTATTTGACCCGAAAAATACATCCCCATGTGTAAATATTGTCATTTATCGCTTTATTTACATTTCCTATGTACTTGTGCATATTATATTGTGATTATCCCTTTCCCCGTATTTTAGTACGGCAAATATTGAGTAGCTTTGGCGGAGTGCGTAAGACCTCTAACGAGGCCGTAACAACCATGTTAGTCTACGAGGTATTTGACCCGAAAAATACATCCCCATGTGTAAATATTGTCATTTATCGCTTTATTTACATTTCCTATGTACTTGTGCATATTATATTGTGATTCTCCCTTTCCCCATATTTTAGTACGGCAAATATTGAGTAGCTTTGGCGGAGTGCGTAAGACCTCTAACGAGGCCGTAACAACCATGTTAGTCTACGAGGTATTTGACCCGAAAAATACATCCCCATGTGTAAATATTGTCATTTATCGCTTTATTTACATTTCCTACGTACTTGTGCATATTATATTGTGATTATCCCCTTCCCCGTATTTTAGTACGGCAAATATTGAGTAGCTTTGGCGGAGTGCGTAAGACCTCTAACGAGGCCGTAACAACCATGTTAGTCTACGAGGTATTTGACTCGAAAAATACATCCCCATGTGTAGATATTGTCATTTATTGCTTTATTTATATTTACTACGTTGTGAATATTATATTGTGAATATCCCCCATTTTTCCCCTTTGTGATTTGGGCGTGATAATCCCGATTGGTCGTGGTGGACTATGTAAGACCTCAATGAGGCTTTAACCACCATGTAATTCCATAGGTATTGGACCCATTAAAAATCCCCATGTGTAAATATTGTCATTTATCGCTTTATTTACATTTACTACGTTGTGAATATTATATTGTGAATATCCCCCATTTTTCCCCTTTGTGATTTGGGCGTGATAATCCCGATTGGTCGTGGTGAATTATGTGAGACCTCTAAGAGGCTTTATCCACCATATAATTCCATAGGCATTGGACCCACTAAAAATCCCCATAGTTAGATAATGTCATTTACCGCTTTATTTACATTTATTCCGTACTTGTAAATATTGTCATTTTCTCCCTTTCTCTTTGTGATTTGGGCGTGATAATCCCGATTGGTCGTGGTGGAATATGTAAGACCTTAATGAGGCATTAACCATCACGTAATTCCATAGGGTATTGGACCCACAAAAATCCTTTATTTTAAATCCCGTTATTTTCGTCATTGTCCATTTTCTTCCATTTTTGATTTGGGCATGAAAATACCGAACGGTATTGGTGGCTTTAGGTAAGTCTTTCAATAGCACTAAACCCCATGTAAATCCATAGGCGTTGGACCCGCAAAATCGCAAACACATTTAAAAAATGATTTTCATCATATAAGTCCTATTTGGCGTCGAAGGTTTGGATAAGTCTTTCAATAGCACCAACCCTTCGTGTAAGCCCGAAAAGGCATTGAAACCCATATTTTCAAATAGATTTTCTCATTTAAGTCCTATTTGGCGTCGGAAGGTTTGGATAAGTCTTTCAATAGCACCAACCCTTCGTGTAAGCCCGAAAAGGCATTGAAACCCCGTTTTCAAATAGATTTTCATCATATAAGTCCTATTTGGCATCAAAGGTTTAGGTAAGTCTTTCAATAGCACTAACCCTTTGTGTAAGCCCGAAAAGGCATTGAAACCCTCTTTTTAGATTGTTTTGTTCATTCATGTAAATCCTATGGTGGTGTCGAGATTCGAATAAGTCTTTCAATAGCATCGAATCCCGACCCCACGAGGTCTTGATCCTTTCCCTAAAAATTCTTGTGTTATAATAAATTGCACTTTGCATTAAGCATTATATTCATACCAACCCATATTTGTCATCTTCATTCATTTTCATGATATATGTGTTGTGACTATGCCATGACTATTTGTTTGGATGTTTCGCCGTTTTACCGTCTTAATACTTTGCTTCTTTGTTTATTGCTTTGATATAAAAATGTGATTAAAATACACTTTGCCATGAAAACTTTAAAAAGAGTAAACATGGTAATGTGGGCGTTAGAAACGAAGTTGGTGCAACCCAAGGGCTACGGCTCGCCCTGGCTCTGGGACACCATGGTATGAGTCTTTTACACGGGGGCGTGGCTGGTACGTGCTTTCGTGTAAGGGATTCTACACGTTCTAACTCCCATAGGATCATGGTCTAAAATTCCTCAAAGTGTGAATTAATCACCCAAAACCTTGCCATTTGATGGACCACTTTATCCTTGGAAATCAAGGGTAAAGAGATCCCGAATATGGCACCAAAAATATTAATTGTTTGTCCCGGCACTAGGTGTTAGGATTTCAAGTATATCCTACCACCGAAATGCCCGGAAACCTAAAAAATACAAAGATAAGGAATGGTGAAATAAAAGAGTCTAATCAAAACCAAATGAGGTCAAAATGCATTTGCCATTCTTGGTATATTGCTCGACCGAATTTGGGACATTTGTACATAATTAAAACCAACAAACCTAGGCTTAGCAAATAAAGGGAAACACTAGAAAGGAGGTAACCGTTTTCTTAAACGGATGTCGTGGGGTGCCTAACACCTTCCCCACGCATAAGCAAACCCCCGAACCTATCTCTGGTTCAAGACCATTTTTTGTTATAGATGTCTAAATAAGATAAAATCTATTAGACATAGGTGCCCAATCACACCTTAAAATTTCCCATGGTTGGTGGCGACTCCAAATTTGTGCTCACACGCACACACGTACACAAGTTCCCACACACACACACAACTCGTATCTCGGAATGGAAAAGAGATAGAGATCACACACACACTCGCCAAATGGGGGTCGGTATCTAGGAAAATAAAAAAGAAAAAGAATCGAATTTTCCGCCGGTGTCGACAATATGGGTGAAGTTCATTTTCATGTCCCTGTTACTTTAAACATTTAAAGCTAACTTGAACTTCATTAAGAGTAGACACTCATCTTCAAATTACCGTAACAGCCCATACTGAATATCCTAGAACGAGTTTATCACAAATATACATGTTTCAGTGCTATCCTAGTCACATAACTGTAACTTGTTATTACCCATTAAACCTTAAAATTATTTGTTTAATAATATAAGGTTGGGTTTCCATCACAAGTGACTTTTACACATAAGGTTTCAAACCCATTCCATTAGATGTACTTTTTACTAAATCTCTTGAGAGTCCTTTAGTGAACGGATCCACCAAGTTTTTACTTGATCGTACAAACACAATGGTAATTATTCTGTCTACTATCAGTTGTCTGACATATTCATGTCGCAAGCTAATATGCCTAGACTTTCCATTGTAAACATTACTATGTGCCTTAGACATAGTAGGTTCACTATCACAATACAAAGAAATAGCTGGTATCGGTTGTGGCCACAACTTTATATCCAATAATAAATTCCTCAGCCATTTTGCCTCTTTGTCTGTTGCTACCAAAGGCTATAAATTCATATTCCATTGTGGAAAGTGAAATACACGTCTATTTCTTAGAAGCCCATGAAATAGCTCCACCACCAAGGGTAAAGACCCAGTCAAACATTGCCTTGTTACCACTGGCATTAGTGATCCAACTACCTTCTAGTACTAATGGAAAATTGGTATAATACAGTCCTCATCCAATAGTTAGTTTTAGATATCCAAAGACTCTACCAATTGCTTTCCAATGCTCCATACTAGGATTGTTTGTATATCTAGAAAGTTTGCAAACAGTAAAGGAAATATCTGGTCTAGTATCATGCATTGCATACATCAAGCTTCCAATCGCACTAGCATACTCCAATTGAGCAACTACGCTTCCAGAGTTTTCAATTAATTTAACTGTTGAATCATATGGGGTAGTCACTTCTTTAATTCCTAAGTATTGAAATTTAAGAAGTATTTTCTCAATATAATGAGATTGACACAAAGCATAACCCCCACTATGTTTCTTCACTTTAATGCCTAAGATAGTATCAACTTCCTTAAGATCTTTCATCTTAAACCTTGAAGTCAGATACTTCTTAGTTTCAGATATTCCTTCCATATTTGTTCCAAATATAAGCATGTCATCTACATAAAGACAAATAATAACACCATAACAATCAGTGAATTTAGAATAAATGCATTTATTAGCATTGTTCAGTTAAATCCATGAGATAAAATAACATAATAAAATTTCTCATACCATTGTTTTGGTGCTTGTTTTAGTCCATATAATAACTTAACTAACTTGCAAACTTTCTTTTCATGTCCATGCATAATAAAACCTTCTGGTTGTTCAATGTACACCTCTTCATCTAAATCACCATCTAAAAAGGCAGTCTTAACATCCATTTGATGTACATACAAACTGAAAATTGAAGCTAGTGCCAATAGCACTCGAATAGATGCTATTCTAGCTACTGGTGCATAGATATCAAAATAATCTATGCCTTCTTTTTGTCTAAATCCTTTAGCTACCAATTTGGCTTTGAAAGTTTGAAGAGACCTATCAGTATTGTTTTTTCTTCTAAACACCTATTTACGTTCAATAGGTTTAGATCCCGGGGGCAGATCAACTAATATCTAAGTATTATTTGACAAAATTGAATCCATTTCATCATTAATTGCCTCTTTCCAAAATGCAACATCTCTAGACGCCATAGCTTCTTTAAATGTTTTTGGATCTTCCTATATATTTAATAAAATGAGAATTTCGTTAAGAACATTGTCTCTATTTCCTTCCATAAAAAAAACAATAGCTTGAGATGACACAAAATCTAGACCCAAATTCTTTTCTTTCTGTAGACACCTCATTTTGCCACCTACATTTCAATTATAACGTGCATGGAGCTTTACGGACTAAAAATCCAAAAAACGGACCCTGACAAGGAAATCTGTGCACATTTAGGGTTTTTGGTCCCAGTTTATTCTAGGTATCCGATTGATATAAAAATACATTCACACAAGTCGTTAGGTCAACACGATCACAATGACACGACTTGCACTCGATTTGGACTCCGGGCGTTTTGGCACGAAAATTCGTGCATTTCTAGGGTTTCAGCCCGATTTTTCTCAGGACGTCCGATTGACACCAAAATAATTTTAAATGAGTCTTTAGATCAACACAATCAAATGATGCGTCATGCACTCAAATCGGATCACAAACGAGAAAGTTATCGCTAATCGAAGTTTTAACACTTTGAGTCCGCGTTAGCTTAAATATGCATACATACATAGGATTATATCTCACTTATGCATGCCAAAAATACTTTTGGAAGGGTAGAAAAATCAGTTTTTCTGCCCATGCACGTTCCACAATGTATGGCCAAAAGAGGTAAGTTGAAAAAAGTTAAAAAAAGAATATTTTAAATAACCCAAAATGGAGTGCCGGATGGCACTCAAATTTTTAGGCCGGCACTGTGTCCCTGGACCCATTTCTGCACTTTTTTTTGTCTTTTTTTCAGCAAAGGGGGACAAAGCATGGTTGGCATGCACGTGAGGCAGCTGGTGGGGGGCAAAAAAGCAGCTCCTTCCACCCCTCTTTGACCCTTTCACACCCTCCTTTCTCTATAAATACAACCATGATCTTCATGGCAAGGAGGTTGGAAAGTGTAGAGAAAAATTAGAGAGAAATAGGGAGAGTTTTTAAGAGTATTTTGAGTAGAAAAATTCTTTGAAGAAACCCTCCTCTTCAAGGTTCTAAAGCTCTTGAAGGTTGAGAAATCTTTTAGATTTAACTCATCCTTCATTATCTTTGGAACCAAGACTTGGATAATATTTGCACTTAAGCTTTTTTAAACCAAAATTCCTCTCCAAAAGTCTTAAAGGTTTTGAAGGTTGAAAAAAATCATTTTGATTTGGTTCACCCTTCATCATCTTTACAACTTAGGTTTGGAATTATTTTTCCACCAACCCACATACTCAAACACTTCTTAGGATTACCCATACAACCCACAAATTGTATACACATCCTTAAAGTCATTGAGTCACAAAGCTCACAACCACACAAGTTGTGAAGCACATACTTGATTTTAATTTTGTTTTGCATGCGGGTTAGTTCTCTAACCCTTATGATTTAATTTTTGTGTGCTTACGTTATGCTTTAATTTATTGTTTTTACATTATGTTTTAATTTCTTGTGTTTATATTTACAAGTTCATTATGATTATGTGTTTAAGCTTACAACTATAACATGAACATCATATTGCAACCAACATATTAACAACACGGACAATTAAAATTAATTTGTTTGCACAACATACACATACATGCATTGACATTACAACATGCTTGGCCATTTTTAATATAAGAAGACCGATGTAAATCGGGCAAAATGGGTTGCCTAACACCTTCCCATTTTGTAACCAAGCCTCCGAACCAAAACCTTGGTTTGCATACATAGTGCCTTACAACAACATTTTATTTTCTTTTTACATAGATTGTAACTAGGAAATTCATACAATATTATTTTCTTAGATTGTATTCTAGGGGAATTTTATTTGTAACATTTACATACACTATTTCATTTAGCAATTGTACAAATTCTAAAATGGAATAAAAGGGGATTACATTACTTTTGTCTTTGGAATTTCTTAATTTATCCTTTAAAATAAATTAAGTGGCGACTCCACAAACAACATGTCACATTGACTTTCAACCTCGAGGGTCGATTAAAACATTAAAGTTTTCATCCCATCATTTGAGACACGCTACCAATTTAATTTCCAAACTGAAACCAAACTCACTTGAAACAAATTTTGGGGTTTTCGCTTCGGGTTTGAGAAAAGGGGTGAGGTTCTCACACTTTCCTAACTCTTTGACTTCAACTAGGTTCAGTCGATAAATCATGTACTCTTTTTTTCTTTTTCTCGACTTATACTAGGATTTAAGTCGTTTGAGTCATCTTCTTGAGTTGGTGTAAGATTTGCAACAAGTTTGGAGTCATTATAAAATTTATCTTCAATAAATTCAACATCCTTTGATTCCACTATGACATTAGAGTCCAAATCCAAAAGCCTATATGCTTTTGAATTTTTTGCATATCCTACAAATACACTCTTTACAACTCTTGGTCCTAACTTTGTTCTCTTTGGGTCCGAAACCCTATAAAAAGCTAAACAGCCCCATACCCGTAGGTATCCCAAATTTGGTTTTCTACCTTTCCACAATTCATATAGTGAAACTTTAAATTTTCTAGAAGGTATTCTATTATGTACATGGCAAACTGTAAGCAAAGCCTCTCTCCATAAATTGAAACTCAATTTTGCATTCAAAATTATGGCATTTATCATTTCAACTAGTGTCCTATTTTTCTTTCTGTAAGACCATTTTGCTGTGAGGTATAGGGTGCACTCTTTTTATGTATAATGTCATTTTCTTCGCAGTATAAGATAAATTTAGTAGGAAAATATTCTCCACCTCTATTACTACGAAGTATCTTTATTTTCTTTTCCATTTGATTCTCAACAACAGATTTGTAACATTTAAACTTGTTAAATGTTTCATCTTTACTTCTCATTAAATATACATATGTATATCTAGAACAATCATCAATGAAAGTAATGAAATATATGTTGCCTCCTCTAGTTAAAATTCCATTAAGTTCACAAATATCAGAATGCACAAGTTCTAGCAATTGTGAATTTCTGTTAACTTTAGGAAAAGATTTCTTTGTCATTTTTGCTTGAACGCAAATTTCACATTTAGCACTATGATCATCTTTATATGAAATTAAACCATGCTTGGACATAAACTTTAAAGATCTATAATTCAAATGTGCTAAACGATAATGCCATAAAGAAGAAGACTCAACAATATAAGCAAAATTAGTAATAATCTTATTAATGCTTAGTTTGTACTTGCCATCACAAGAATATCCCTTCCCAACAAACACCCTTCCCTTGGACAGAATCAGGTTGTCAGACTCTATAACAGCTTTGACACCTTTCTTACAAATCAGATTTGCAAATACAAGATTTTTCCTAATTTCAGGAACATAGAGTACATTAATCAGAGTAAGTTTCTTTCCAGAAGCAAACTGAAGTTCAACAGTCCCTTTTCCTTCGACTTTTGCAGTGCTGTTATTTCCCATCTGCACTTGCTGTCCAAATGTTGCATCTTCTAAACTCTTGAAGTGAGATTTGTTGTTGCAAACATGAACAGTAGCGCCAGTATCATACCACCAATCAAGAGACTTTGATTTTGCATCAGCCATATTCAATTCAGAGATCATGCTTATATGCAAATTAGAAACCATGGCTACAATATCAAAATTCTCCTCAACCATATTGGCTTTATTAGGAACTTTATGATCATTCTTCTTTTGCTTCTTCTTGTTTCTGCACTCACGCTTAAAATGTTGCTTCTTTCCATAATTGTAACAAGTTTTATTTTGTTTATTGTTACTATTGTTGGAGGGATTGCTGTCACTAAATTTCCTCTTATTTCCTCCGCCAGAAAGATTTTTAGAATCAACATAATTCACTTTAGAGCTACTCGGTACAAACATTTTCTTATCACGAATTTGAGTTTCCTCTTCAATTCGTAAATTTTTTTGAATTTGCTCTATAGTGAAATCTTCTGTTGTGTGCATTAGTTTCTTTCTATAATCATTCCAACTAGGAGGAAGTTTGGCAATAATAGCACCAACTTGCAAATTTTCAGTAACAATTACTTTAAGATCTCTAAGTTTATTCACCAGAACTTGCAATTCATGAACTTGATCCATAATAGAAATATTATCAACCATAGCAAACTCAAAATATTTCATTATGAGAAATTTAGCCGCACCTTGTTTTTCAGTTTTGTACTTGAATTCCAGAGCCTCCCAGATTTTCTTTGGTGACTTCATTAATGTGAATAAATCATACAAACGATCAAACAGAGTGTTCAGAAAATGTCCCCTGCGTACAACTTCATCTTCTTCGCATTTCTTGCGTTCTGCCTTAAGTTGATCAGAATTGTTATCAGTTGGTTCAAGAAATTTTGACAGATTCGGATCCAAAACATATGCAATCTTCAATGCAGTAAGTAGAAACATCAACTTGTCCTTTCAACAAGTGAAATTCGTCCCATCAAACTTGTCCAGTTTCACGAAGTCTTGATTCATCATTTTGAAAGTCACCATCTTAGATTTTGACCCCATTGTGATTATCACCTTAAAATTGTTGAAGATTTTGATAAGATAAAAAAAAATGATGTGACTTTGAGGCGTGATAACACTATCTTTAAGGTGATAATTGCCCCCATTCTAAACGAGTTTTGCTTCCGGGTTAAGGCAATTCACCTCCAGGATACAGACATTAATTGGCACTGTTCTAGAACAATGTAACTGTTCAAATCAAGCAACTAAAATGCCACATTATGCCACGCACGTATGCGAATAGTAAAGCCACGTGTCCATAAGTCCACTTTATCCATTTAAAGTGTTGGTGTGTAAGGATGGCAATAAACCCGTGACCCACGGGTACCTGCCCCGCCCCGTCCCGTTTATGTAATAGGGTATCGGGTCGGGTTTTTTACCGAAATGGGTTTTAATCGGGTTTTTAATGGGTCGGGTTTTATTGAAAAACCCGAATCTGACCCGAACTATTTAAAAAAAAAAAAAACCCTAAAAATCCTTCTACAATCTTACCCGAACCTCTCAGTCTCTCTCTTCTCCGATCTGACCCGCCCCGCCCTGTCGAGCCTCTCTCTGAGTCTCTCCGATCATACCCTACCGTCGAGACTTCTCCGATCGTTCACCTCATCGGACGATTTCTCGGTGCATTGAGGCTGGTTCGGTGGTCACACTTCACAGATCTACAACGCTCCTCTGCTCCTCTCCGATCGTTCACTGGAAGATCTGGTATATTTCTACTCAATAATATATATGTTTCTACTTTCTACTATGGGAGATTGTTGAGTCCACATCCATATGTTTTTGCTTTAATATTTTCTGTGCTTTTCGAAGCTTTGTTATGCTAATTTTGACTCTGGGTTTCAGACCCAATTTCTTTTAATTTTTATATCATGATTTGGTTATTGTTATTGTTTGGTATCTGGGTTTTTGTTGGTTTTGAAAAAAAGATTGTGTGTAGGAAAAAATGGCTATATCTCCTAGGTGTTCGACCAAAGTCCTCTAAGAGGATCTTTGATTTCCTCTGTTTTTAATTATTAGCTTACTTTGATGTGAGTAAACCTCATGATTCTGCTGCTGAGACTGGAAGTGTTGGGAGGAAATGGTGTCAGACTCAAGCAAATTTGAACTGAACATTGAATTTAATTTAAGAGTTACAAGTTACAAGTTTAAAGTTTAAACCCCATTGATTATATTAATTGGTTTTATATTAAGACCCAAAAGAACATAATTTGGCATCTTAATTATGTAGAGACTGGTGTATTTGTTGTGCTGATGTTTGGGTATCTAGTGGTTAGTGAAGAGTAACCCGATGGATGATATTGCCTTCTAAAATGACTTAACAGTATTGAGAATTGACTTTTCATTGGAAGAAGAACCTTTTCTTCACCTTTACTTCCTCATGCATATTAAGTTGATTATCGTTTGTCTTATATTATGCTTATAATGCTATAACATGGCCTTTTTGTGTAATTCTTTATTATGCTGATCACTTGAATCAGCCTGAATCAAAGTGATTGGGGAAACTTCCCTGTTCTTCATACGCCTTCAGTTTTATTTCTGGATGGCCACCTAAAATAGATGCTTCGACTGCTCGGTTACTGGCTTGTGAAGTTGACCAGTACCTCATTTTTGCAGGTGTGTTCCGCATAAAAGATGAGTACATTGGATGCAACTAGGGCTGAACTTGCGCTTCTTGTTTTGTATTTGAACAAGGCAGAAGCCAGGGACATGATATGCAGGGCAATACAATATGGTTCCAAATTCTTGAGTAATGGAGAGCCTGGTACAGCCCAAAATGTTGACAAATCAACCAGCTTGGCTGAAATTGATGCCATTGTTTGATTCTTTTATGTGTACATATACACACTGGTTATAGATTATGTAAAAGTAGTTCCATTGGCTATTGTATTGTGCTACAGAGGTTATGACAGTGTTATATGTTATCTTAGTTATGGACTTCAAAGATGCTTAGTGGTTCTTCTCTTTGTATTGCTAATAGCAACCTGGTGAGTTAGTAAGAACAAAACTAGTGTATGTGTGTCTGTTACGTGTTTTCACTGCCTTTACTGTTGAAATGCTGAGTATTTGACAACCATGAGTCTAAAGACCTTCCTTGGAATTTAATCCATTTAGTTGGACAGTTATGTTTACATATATGGCTGAATGTGCCCTGCATCAAATTTGTATTTCTGCAGCATGGATCTAGGATCTCACATGACCTTGCTTTTAATTTTGAAAGCACTTACTTGGTTAATTTAATAATAATAAAGAACGGTTGTCATTCTGATTTATTCTTAGGTGCGAGTTTCATATAACATAGAGGAAGTTGCTACCAATTTCAGCAGCCTTAATGGTTGTTTCTGTATCTGAGTAAAATGTGCAACATGTTGCTGCAGGGAGGAAAAACTTAGTTACAATCTATTTTTTTCCAGTTACAAAATTATGCTCATGATTAAGTAAGGAGACTATCATATCTTGCTGTTAGAAGAAAAATAACAAGTTTATACTTCCCAAAACAAATTGAAGAGCTTTACTCATTCTTACCAATGCAGCCTGCACATAAACAAAGTTACAAGTGAATTAAATCATAGGTTATGCAGCCTGCACAGGTTTCATCCCAAATTCTTATGCCAGGGCTGCAAGATAGGGCTGACAAAGATTAGATCCCTAAACTAAGATTAGATCCCTAAACTAAGATCCCATTGCCATATGCTTATGTATAATATAAGAAATTCAATTAACCAACACTACAACTACTTGGAATCTTCTAAAAAAGCACTCTCTCCTTACCAATGCAGACTTGGATCTCTATTGCACATGACCAAACCATTTTGATTGACTAACTTTATAACCACCCATTAATGTTGCCTCTTTTACTTCTCACCATTGTAATCTCACCAACTTTTATAGTAAAAACTTCAACTTAATCCGTAATTCATATCCAATTATTCCCATTAAATTCAAACGCAACATGGTTAATATAAAAGCTATTTCAGTCTAGTCTAGATACCCCTAACATATTACAAAAAAAAAAAAAAGAATCGGGTCGGGTACCTGTTCGAATTTTCCTCCGGTGTCGACACCCGTCAGGTACCGTCGGGTCGGGTTAAACGGGTACCCGTTGAAACTAACGGGGCGGGGTAGTAAACGGGTTTTTTGGGGGGGCGGGTCTCTAAACGGGTCGGGGCGGGGCGGGGCGAAACCCGACCCATTGCCATCCTTATTGGTGTGTGTACCACTTTATAAACATCTTCAAGGCTTTGTATGTTTTCAATGTGGGACAAATACATAAGCTCCCACTTCTATATCACTATAAACAACCATTTTACAACTATTACTTTATTAATTGAATATTTCATTTTTAATTAATAGAAAAAAATAATAAAAATATTACTCCTCATTTGTATAAACTTAAAAAGGGTATCATTTATATAAATCTCAAGAGAAAGAAGTGTCATTCCATCCAAAGTTTGGGTAGGACTTGTTTTTTATTAGAATATACGTTTGTTCTCTTAAATATACGTTTGTTTTGATGTAACATAATTTTCAAAAAATAATTTTGAGAAAACATTGGAATAAAGACGTTTTGACTTTTTGTTGAGTCCTATTATATTATATTAAACTTTCTCATGCATTGCACATATTATTGACTAGTACACATAGTTCATGAAACTACAGTGAGCCCAAGAATGGGCTTGGGCATAATACGCTAACACCTTTACAAACTTTTGGTTAAATAACAGAATATGTTTGAATAATTCACAAAAGTTTTTTTTCTCTACACTTTGGATTTTCTTTTAAACGCATGCAATTAGCTTCCCCCCTTTCTTTGAGGCTAGTTATCTTAAGTCTCTCTTTTGGTCTCATGGCGGAGAAAAGCTCTCATTGCAAACTTCACACGAAGGCAAGACACGTGCCTAACGATATGATGGACAACTTGATGTGAACCTCGTCAAGAATAACGAGACCCAACAACGAAAGGGAACCCAAGATCGTTCTATGGACAGATTCGAATGGAAGACCTCGACCCGTTGTTTATGACAAACAAGAACCTCGGTATAAGGAAGACGCCACAAACGGTGATGGAGTTTCCGTTTGATAAGTCGAGATGAACGCCACGGGAAATCCCGATAAGTTCAAGTAGTTCTTCAAAGAACCAAAGAGAATAAACCTCACCAGTTTTTATTAATGATCAATAATGTGCTCAATACAATGAGTCCATGCTATTTATAATGCATGGTTTGAAATAGGAATACAACCTATTAAAGGAAAATACTGAAAGACCAAATAAAAGAATCCTAAAATTAAGGTAGATTTCGTCTGAAATTAGCTTCTCCTCCAAGAATAGAAATCACTTATGGAATAATCCTTAGCTTCTCCTCCAAGAAAAGAAATCACTTATGGAATAATCCTTAGCTTCTCCTCCAAGAAAAGAAATCACTTATGGAATAATTCTTATAGAATAATATTTGATTTTATTCTCCTTCTAGAATAATTCCATAATATTTCTTGCCAATTCTTAGCCTTGACCGGATCCTTCTAGAACTTGAATCAGGGTGACGATTCTTTGTTGCCCAGGTGGATCATGCTCAATGGGCCTCCACGAATTTGCTTGAGCCCATAACTCTTGAATGAGCCCGTTGAGTACATCCTTGAACTTCTTTGCTTGTGCTCTCGTAACTGGCCCAATTGGTACTTGAATGAGATCCTTCGAAGTGGTGCCTTGATCTCCATCACAACTTGTTTTACAAATACAATGCTAGCACCGACATGCACTCATAAGCAATTAGCAGTGCATGCATGCGCATTTTGAGAAGTATATGCACTTGTGCATACATTCACACAAATTAAGATCTTCTAAAGTTTGTAGCCTAATGGAGTTTTTTAAATCCTATCCATATAGAGTTTATATTTACATCACCATGCTACAGTTTTAGTGACACAAAGCATGGCAAAAACTCACAAAGTGAAAAATAAATAAGTGTATTGCTCAACATTATTGATAACCCCATAGTATTCATTGTACATGTACAACAATTGTAGAAGCATTGTTTTATTATCAACCCATATCGAAATAGAGCTGTAACTGAATAATTAATGTA
Source organism: Fagus sylvatica (assembly GCA_907173295.1). NCBI lineage: Eukaryota > Viridiplantae > Streptophyta > Magnoliopsida > Fagales > Fagaceae > Fagus > Fagus sylvatica. Next base: position 6,198,594 of record OU015765.1, read on the forward strand.
AAGAGCTGAAGTAAAGGCTCATAACGTATAAAGAATATACAATGTCACAAGCAGCTTATCATGGTGTGCAGATATAGCAGAAAATGCTTCAGGTAATGGCAGAGGGTTGAATTCTAAGCCTTCCTCCTTATGCTCAAGGAACAATCATCAAGAATGGCATATTCTATCAAGTATTGGTTTATATGTCAAAACTTACCCAACTAATCAATCCGTTCAAGATTGTACAACACCATATCCTCGAGAGCTAATCGAAAGGCACTCTCAGGAAGACATTGGAGATTTTGGATTGCAAGATCAGCCTTCTCTTTAGCTAATTCTTGTGCTCTCTCAATGCCCCCACAACTTTTAATCAATTCAACGGCTTCATTAAGGGAACCAGGCTCACTGAATTCAGATTCAATTATATCCCTCAGTTTTGGCGCTTTCTCCAGTGCAAAAATTACAGGCGCAGTGAGGTTCCCGTTCACAAGGTCACTGCCCGCTGGCTTCCCCAGCTGCTCTGCTGATTGCGTAAAATCCAAGATGTCATCTACAACTTGGAAGGCCAGACCAAGATTCTTACCATATTCATACATTTTCTGAGTAACAGTGCTGTCAACCCCACTAAAAACAGCTGCTCCTTTGGTGCTAGCAGCTATTAAGGAGGCTGTTTTGTAGTAGCTCTTGATCAAATACTCCTCAAGTTCAACGTCACAATCAAACAAGCTAGATGCCTGCTTTATTTCACCACTAGCAAAATCTTTTATAACCTGCCATGGAGTAATAAAATGCCAAATAAACTAGATGTTACAAATATCTAATCCATGCCCTCACTCTTATTGTGAATGGAAATCATTTAGATAACACTATGGTATTCATCGAAGATGAATTATGAAGGAAAATTGATAGAATTTACCTGGCTTATGAGCTTAATGACTTCAAGGTTTTCAAGATTTGCTAGATACCATGATGACTGTGCAAACATGAAGTCCCCAGCCAGCACTGCCACTCTTGTACCATACATTTGATGAACAGTTTCCTGCCCTGAAAATAAGCATCTTACATATTGAGTTATAGGGAATCTAATAGAAACAAGAAAAAGCAGAGGAACAAGGAGTGGGGGTTGGGAAGAAGGGCATTACAAACAGTAAGTACTGGAAGCCAAGATGAGGTGGAGCACCCTAGCTGTTCACTAAATTTATTGTTAAAAAATAGTCAGTAGATCTTACTCCACGTGCTGATTTAACTTTTTTAGTTCTTTAAATTTCATTAATGAAAATACTGGCCAGTCTTTGCACCCTCAATACAGGCAGCCTGCTTCTCCAGGGTGCACATAGGTGTCCCAAGGGAATGCAGTCATGCCTTTCGATTTTAAGTAACTCTTGGAGTAAGTTAATTTTAAGTTTTATAGCATCCTGAACATGAATTTTTGTCCAATGCAGTACGCTCACTTCGAAAAATTATGAACATTCAGTTTATATTAACATTTGCAATGATGGCCCCATTTTCTGTAGTAACTCTCATTCAGAGGACTGACCATTTACATGAAAAACCAATAACCACAAAGAGAAGAATGCATCGATTCAAGTTGAATCATGATGAAAAAACAACATAGAAGACGCACATGCATGGACTGAGACAATGAGAAGAGTCCTGATGGTTTATGAGCTTACTCAAAGGAATGATTCCGTTGGTGGAAAGCACAATCTAGACCTTCTCATAGCAGACAGAGAGATTAAGGGAGGATGGAACGGAAAGTTCATATTTCATGTTATACCTTTCATGCGGTAGATTTCATGGACATACTTAGCTGGATATGAACAGATGTGGTTTCTGATAACCCAGATGAAGAGAGAGCATACATGAAGAACTTAAGGATTTTGACAAACAACTGATATCAACTCTTATTTGCCTGCTTTTGAGTAATTAGTGTGTGCATATGTGCAAGAGCTTCTCTAAACGCTATTTGATACGCGGGGGGGGGGGAGTTGGTGGTGTTCATTTGGCTACACAATGGGGGTAGCCCTCCCCCTTCCCGCAAAGCCAGGACTTAAGACGACCCTTTACTTTTTACAAGGGAGCCAGTGCCACTTCACCAATAATGTAATTGGATAAAGCTGATATGTTTTGTAACATGAAATCTTTTCTTCAAATATGTTGCTTTATTAATCTTTAATAAGTAACATCTTCAATGCAAAAGTAGAAACAGGAAGGTATATGAAAAATCACCAAACTGCTATGGTTATTTGGCATGGAATACACAGGAAGATGTGAATGTAATGCAACAGTAATAATTTTAGGGAAGATTGAATGTAAAACTGCTATTGGAACTATTTAAAGGCCAGCTACTCCATCTTTTTTTCCCTTTCTGGACTCTTGTTCAGAAAGTGTAACTATATGCTTGTGACCACCTATCAAGCCCAACTTTCCTTGGGTTATGGACAATAAAATTCTAATCATGAAGTGCTGAGGGTAAGCTTTTATTTCTTTTATGAATGCTTTCAGTGAATTATATGAAAGAGTACATACTTATATAGCATTCATTCCTCAGACTCCAATTATCATCCTAATAATGCCAAAATTTGTGGCAAAACTCAAACAATGATCTGGAAACGGAATAGTTTTGATATGATACACAAAATGGACTCACTGTAACATTATAAGGCTCTCATTAGGTGATTCAAACTTTGCCCACCTCACATTTCAGATAAAAGATCTGTCAACTCAAAAATAATACGGACCTATGCTAGGTTCAACATATTGACACAAAAAAAAAGGTAAGGGAACTCGAAAAACATGGGTTTTGGTGCTCAAAACAGCATGCAGTACCATATCTGCCAGAATTGCTAAACTTGTCCAGATCTTATTGCATAGGTGATCCATAATGAAATGGATATGATTAAGAAGTGACTTTCATGTAAAGATGCAAAGGCCTACCTCTCCGCATGTTACTGTCATCCAGTACATCATCATGTATTAAACTTGCAGTATGGATCATCTCAATGATCTCTGCTAAACGACGATGCTCCATGGTAAGTTCCCTACAGGAAAGCAGTACTAAATGACGCTTCTATTTCTTCGACGTAATATAGGACAATGTGTTTTGGAAAGCATAAATAAATAATACTCACTTTACGCCGACTAGTTCTGCTGTTGCTCTTGACACTAAGAACACCAGAGCTGGTCTCATCCTCTTCCCCCCAGCACCGAAAATTTGTTCTGCTGCAGACATCAGAACTGGGTTTTCTGCGCCAACAATCTACCATTGAAATTTCATTAGATAAAATACTAAACAATAGATATTAAAATGATTGCATTAAACTTCCATCTACATGAAATGACCTTGTCTACTGTATATGGAATTTTGAAAAAAGAAAATTTCAGAGCATGGTTTAGCCAAGAGATGATGTATTATACTAATAAGACTACTGCGCTGCACTTGCTAAATGAACAAAGACTAAGTTAGAACATTGTCAATGCCAATGGCACATTATCGAAATGCTCTTGAATCAACTGCAAAACTCCAATTGTGGCATGTCTATCTCAATAATCACCCTATTCAAACTGCAAGTCAAAGGGTATATGAAACAATAAACTGTATACCACCATTCCATCATTCAAAGGTTTGTCTTCATCCAAAATTTAATAACAGGAACATCAAAAACAACAATAATTCAAGATAATATTCAAAGTTGAAAAGACTAAGGAAAGAGAAATCTCCAGTTATTCTTGTTGGTATAGCAGAAGCCCTGATACCACTTATTGTGCAATAACACTCACATATTCGAACAAATAACAGCAAAGGCAAATAAAGAACAACAAGCACACACAACAAAGATAAGAATTTACTTGGTTCGGAAAACTACTTACCTCCATAGATAAAGAGAGAGAGAGAGAGAGAGAGATCAAATCCACTATATTCAATAAGGATTACAACACTCGACCTCTTAGTCGCTCACTCCGGAGAATTCTCTATTTTCTATTGCCTTCACAACTAGCGTTGAACACACATGGATATCTTTCAACCCAAAGAGAAATATAAGGTTACGCTTAGAAGAAACACATTCAATGTTCTTCTAAGAGTTTTCTCCTCTCCCCATATGGGAGGACCCTTGGGCCAAAGACACCAAACCATTTACTCCTTGTACATAACAGTCCAACTTCTATTCTTCAGTGAACAAGGAATACAACACTACTTCTTTGACAAGGAATTGACTTTTCTTCCATGTCAAAAAAAACCAAAATAATAATCAAATCAACCTTCATTTCACACCAAGAAAACCCAAATACATAACACCAAGTCAAAAATAGGAATTTGAGGCAATTTCCAACTATTCTTTTGAGTTTATTAATTCTTCTACTGTCTTCTAACAATAGATATCATAATTTAATATTAACATTACATTAGTTAGAGCTTCTTGTTTTTTAACTTTTTATATTTGAAAGCAGCATCACCTGCAAAAATTAAAGAACAAAAACTTAACACCCAACATGGGTTAAGCAATTAACAGTTAAACCAACACAGCATGGTGGTACTTTCATGAACATGCTCATCTGATGAGGCAATACAAATACAAATCAGCTTAATGTTTGTTTCCCACTTGACTAGGAACATCTATGTTGGTTATATTCTTCCACTCTGACACCTAAATCTATGAAGATGCTCAAAGCAGTCAGTTATATAAAAACATTTTTGCTTCATTTACTTATTAAATTAAAAACTCTTTTTTTCCGTTCAATCAAAAGCAAATATAAATCAAAAGTTTATGTTAACTTGATCTTAAACAGGCTGTGTCTCATTATAATTGTAATGACTGTATGCCAAAGTACTGAAGTACATGCAAAATCTAAGAATGAACAGATTTGTCTTTTTTTGCTGAGGCAGAGTAAAACAAAACCAAAAGAAGCCAAAAGGACACAACCATTGCAATTTTATCAGAACATAAGCAGCCAGATTTTCCAGTCAGGAACATCCCAAAAATTAAGGTAATTCCCTTCCTTTTGGAAAGTATTAAAACCACTTGTTAAAATCACTTTTATTAAGGGTATCTATCTTCCTGTGCCATAGAACCCAAAGAACAATAATGGTTCTTCCTAAAACCATGTTGCACTTCAATTTTTAATGAATTAAAAGGTTCTATGTTATGAGATGCTTTGGATACGATTGTGCTGACTGGAGGGGTAGCGATTAGAAAAACATTAAATATCTCATTCAACCAAATGGAGAGGGTCACTTAAAAGTGTTGAATACCTTGTGAAATCTAGGAGAAGCATCAACCAATAGCCATCTAGGAGTTTTTTTTTGGAATGAATATGATGAAATTCATGGTTGAAAACAAATTGAGAGTTCTTGTTACCAGTATTAGATCTATCAATTAAAGTGTAAAAATTACAGTATCCTGCTAAGGTGACCCCATCTCCATCACGATATATGCCCGCAAGGCTGCTAGAGCCTTTAAAGCCACAAGGACGATATCATTTGTTGATAGAACAAATAGGCTACATTAATCATGAACCAGCTAGCAAGCAATGTGCCATCAATATTATGGAGTGGAAAGTTTATAATGACCCAGCTAGTAAGCAATGTTCCATCAAGTATGATGGAGTGGCAAGTTCTGCAGCCTGATGAGGCTATGACCAAAACATGAGACTAACATGCCATTTTCCTTCATTCTTTTTGAAAGCTCATATCTAGAAGGTGAACATATGAACATTTGAAAATATTTACAGAACAATGACTAATAACTTGAGGACTTTGTCAATTGGAAAGGCAAGATACGGAGTCTGATATGTGGAATGCTTCTTCCTATCAACAATTGACATGATAAATACTCGTTAATGCAAAGCAATATACAGTTTACATGCTAGTCACCTACATATAATATATAATAAGCAAAATGTGGGTGTCATACTGGTTTAGGATATAATTACAAAGTTACCGCTTCTGACATTCTATATAATTTTATTGTGAAATGATGCTTAAAGACATGTCAGTTGTCACATGTGGTATACCTGATCATCAAGAAAATACTAGTAAAAGTTTCAGTTTTTCAATACAAACAATAGAGAAATTATAACAAAGTTATCGCCTTCTTCATAGTCTCATGTCTATAATAAAAATGATTTCAATGCCAGACAGTGTACCCAGTGGCGTAGCCAGAAATTCCATTCAGCGGGGTCATTCGATTCATTGTCAAGGATTAAATCAACGCAACACCTCACCATTCTTCGTTTACGGAAATTTGTGCCTAAGAGATTGATGATAAAGATTTTTTTTTTTTTTGCATATATGCTCTTCTAATTTCATTTGGACCCATAGAAAGAGTTTTCAAGTCAATACAATTTTTCTTGCAAAAATGATCACTGACACGAGTTTCTATCAAAGATGAATCTTGCGACACATTCGATTTCTTTTCAAAAATTTATCCATGGTATTAGTGGTTTTATTGTCTTATTTAGACCTAAAAAGAAAATAAATAAATAGATAAATAAATAAATAAAAAACCAAAACCAAAACCAAATTACCTTTTCAACTAAGATTAAGGATGAAAAGTTTCTTCAAATTAGACCATATATACCACAACTTTCTCGAAATTATACCATAATAATAGACACGAAAATAACATTTTTGAAATGAAATTATAATTAGAAATCTTAATTAGAAACCCTAATAATAGAAAATATATATATAAATGAATAAATTATATATAAAAAAAAAATAGTAAAAAGAAACACCTTACTTAAGAACTGAAGTCGAACGACTAATGAGTATAAATGAGTGATGCATGAGAATGAGACTAAAAGAATAAACCCCAGCCATAGGCCAAAGTCACAGACTTGCAATGAGAGGGAAGTTACGAAGAGAAGAGAGAAATAGAGTTGAGACTTGAAAGTGAGAAATAGACAATACTTGGGAAATAGAGTGTGCTGAAAGTATAAAATAAAAGACATTACATATAAGATCATCACATCTTTAATAGCATTGACCCCCAACCTTTCGTTTTTCTTTTTCTTTTTTTAGTGGTGTCAACTTCTACAATCTCAATTTTTTGGATTTATATATACCTAGGTTAAAAAGAAAAAATTGATTTCAGTGGGGTCAATTGACTCCACTCAGGTGAACCTAGCCCCGCCCATGAGTGTACCTGACTGTTAGGACTCAAACTTGCAGACACACACCACACGAGTAATTTGTTACCTTCAGAAACATTTTCATAGCATTACATCCCAATCCAAATCTCAAGGGAGCTTCCTATATGGAAAAATGCGTATATGCAAACTATTGCTAAGTTATAATCAGTTAAGACACATTGACTTTGGATGGGTTGAAATTTTATGAGATCAAATGCAGAAACAGTGAGGAATTAGATAGGCATTTAAAAGTCGATTAATAAGGGAAATAATAAACAAAGAGGATCAGAGAACAAAAATTAAGTGCATAATAGATTGGACCATCAAAAGTGTCATGATATACATGTTGCCACTAGGCAAAGACTGTCATGAGACATTTTTAGCTGCTAGTAGTTATAATATGAAAGATGAATATAATCATATGCTCACCATATAAAGCAAAGCAAACAACATGCTGCATCAGAGCATGACTGTTGTTTTAGCTTTTGCACACATTCATATAAAATTTTGACATTCTAGTTTGTGTAGTTTAACAAAGGTGAGAACTGGAAAATTCTGAACAAAAGTGATGGATCCAATATATTATAAATTACTAAATAAGATATGAAAAAAATCAAGCAAGGCTGAAATTCATGCCCTCGTTTGAGGAAATAGGAGGTAAGATTTTGAATTCAGGTGTAATGTATCTCCAATCAAATACTCTGAGTTTATGAAAGAATCAAACTATCCTACAACAGGATTAAAACCCTTACCACCTCTGAAGGTGTTCCAAACCTATGAAGTATGAGCAACACATTTGCCATGGTAAAGAGAGGCACCACCATGGATAAAGCGACCAGGAATTGAAAGCCATTGTAAAAAGAGTTCCTTAAAGTTTTTCGAAGGGTCCCAAATGATGGAGCTTGTCCTATCTTAAATTTTCCTTTGTGATATTTCTTTTTTCTCTTTATCCATTCTTTGTATTTCTATCTACTCTTTAACCATAAATGATACTTAATAGAAAAATTATTCAATTATGTTGACAAATTATCAAATAAACTTTTTTTTGCATGTGTTCCGGTTTGGGGGGGGACTGATCAGAACTATTCATCCTGTAAGTTTTACTTAATTATGTCCAATAAAAAAAGCATCAATGCTTTCATAGTAAAAAAATTCTAAAACTTTATAATGAACAATGTAATCTATAGTGTCATAGGAAAATATTAGCATGTCCTATTAAATTTCAAACAATGTCTTTTACAACAACATATATATATTGATATAATACAAAGTTTCATAGAATCAGATCAAATAGTCATATACAAAAGACCAAAACACCTATCACCAGCACCATCTTTGCCAATGACAAACCACAACCACAGACTAGTTGGGCATCACTGCAAAACCAAAAACATTGTTCTCAGTGCTACCTCAGTGTTATAATAACGCACAAACAATGCTACTAATACCTCTCTCTCCCTGCACCATTACCATCCTGTCATTTCAGTCCACCACCGTCTCCTTCATTCAAAGTTGACCACTAACAGTCTAACACCACCAATACCAACAAAAGCAGTGATGAATACTTTCTTGCTTCTTTAGTTGAGTATTGCTTTCTTAAAGAGGTATATTGCATATAACATTCACTGATGGAAAAAGAAATTGTATTTATAAAAAAAAAATGTTGAAAATGCAATCTCATATTCCCAAAAGGATGTCATAAGTGGATAACCACACATTCGTTGACTTCTTAAATGTTTGCAATAAATATTACATGATTGAACTCAGCCAATAAAAAAAAAAAAAAACCATCAATTACCATCAAACATTCAGCAGTAATGACAGCATACTTAGGAAAAGCATATAGCATTAGGAAACTCAAACCATAAAATACCTAAACTTTATAACACCATCCAAATGTAGGAATTTCACAAAGGAGTACTCACAGACTGCAGATTTTGGTTCAGAGTCTGGAGGTCATCAGCGACCAATTCAAACAAATTTGTCAATGAAATCTTGCTTCTTGACTCTTTCTTCAAATCCAACATTGGTGGAGGACCTTGAGCTACCTCTGTATTAGTGCAACAAAGAAAACCAAAACCATCATTCCTAGAATTAACACACATACAAGATAATAACATATGAAGCCAAAATGTATCAAACTAAATATCCAAACCAAATCAAAACTATTAATTGTTTAACACAAAACTTACTACCAGTAAGCAAAGTTCCAGGAGTCTTTGTGGAAGACACTACTCTACACGAAGCTATGCCACGCCGCCTATCAACAAGCTTCTTAGCCCCATAGCCTCTACTAATACTACTACTACTACTACTACTACTCCTGCAAGTGGACTTTGCATAATTCCTTACTGAAGAGCGGCTAAATGAAGCATTGGAAGAGCAGCCACAAGCAAATAAATCAAGCACAGTCCTCCCAAAATCAAGATTTTGGCATGTCATTGACATCGTTCTGAGTCAGACCCAGAAAGCAAAACCACCAAATCTCAATCTCAAATGAAAAACCCAGATGCAATATTTGCTCAATTTCCCATATACCGAACTCTAGTCACTGGTAGCAAAATATATATATATATATATATATATATATATATATATATAAACAAAAAGTAATGAGTTTTGAAAAATGGGTCTGTTGGCTGGCTAGTTTGTGAATTGAGAGAGGGAACACACAAGTGGTTTACATTGAGTGGATCCGAAGAGCCCACATGGTTCATGTATTTGTTTCTTATCAGTTGGAGTCTGAGGCCACTCACACACACACACACACACACGGTTGGACAGACAAACAGACAATGTACCAAAATATAAGAGTGATACTTGTAATTGTAATAGGATCAAGATACGTGATCAAGCTACTCTATGACGTAGAGTTATTTAAATTTTGACCTTTCATTTATAATATATGGTCTAAATTATGCTAACTCATCAATCTATTAATTAAATTCTTAAAATAATGATTTTTAAATAGCTCATAAATATAGACTTAACTTTTGAAGTAAAAGGTGTTATTATCAAACTAAAACAAACGTTAAGGCTTCGTTTGGGAGTTTAGAGGAGAATGGAATAAATAAATTATAAGGGAATAGAATAGAATGGAATAGAATGAATTTAATGAATGGAATGGAATAGAATAGAATGGAATGAAATGAAACTAAGTAATCTTGTTTTGATGTTTTAAAATAGAGGAATGGAATGGAATGGAATGTAACTTTGTTTGAGAGTAATATTAGAAGGAATGTAAATGAATCATTTTATAACAACATTACTATAATACCCTTTATTTTTATAAAATGTAGGATTAATCTATAAAATAATACTATAGAATTACCACACCATATATGACACCTTGTGGTGTCACAATAATATTATAAAAATACCATGGGAGTTTATTTCTATTTTTCTAGCCCTTGATAACAGATAAAGAAACCAATACAGGACAACAGGTGGTATAAAATCTGTTTAATTATAAACAAGTACAAAATCTAAGCAATATAAATTAAAATATAATCCCAATAAATGGAAATTCGAAATTCATTGTCCACAAAATAAACTTTTAAAAAAAAATTGACATTGTTAAAGGTCCATGCATGGTCATTTAGAAATACAATATTATAGAAATACCATGGAAACTGAGGAAAATAAAAGGTCAAATCTATAAGGGTAATTTAGGATTTTACAAAAATACTAAGGGCATTTTGGGACGTTTGGTGAAAAATCATTAAACTTAAATCTATTCCCTCCTATTCCTCCCAATTTTAGGGGGAATGAAAATTTGGGATTTGGAGGGAATAGGGAGAATTGAGTACTCCATTCCATTCCCTTCACTTAAACTCCCAAACAAGGGAATGGTCTTTCCATTTCCTCCTGTTTAAACTTCCAAACAAGGAAAATTAGAGAATATTCTTAAAATATTCTCTCTCTTTTTTTCCATTCCTTTCCCCCCTCCCCAACGGAGTGAAGAGAATTAAAAAATCCAAATCGCTGCTCCTCTCTCCTCAGCCCTCCTCTTCGTTCCCCTCATATCTAGGTTGAAGCCTTGAAATATTTCAGAAACTGAAAGCACCGCCCGACGAAAAAAAAAAAAAATGTTTATCCCTTAACAATCTTCCTTAATCTCACTGTGCTCTAATAATCAATCTTATTTGTTTGTTCTTTTCAAATCAATAAGAAAACAAACATTGAGTTTGCTAAAAAAAAAATTCTCTTACTTATCAAGCTTTATGAAATTATCAATTGAGTTTTGGTCCAAATCTTTTCAGGGTATGTAATATTCTGAAAATTTTCAGATGAGTTTTACCATTTTAGTCCAAAGAACAAGAAATTTTAGAGATGAGGAGAGAGGAGCAATGATTTGGACTTTTTAATCCTCTTAACGTTTGTTTTAGTTTGATAATAACACCGTTTACTTCAAAAGTTAAGCATAGATTTATGAGCTATTTAAAAACCATTATTTTAGGAATTTTATTAGTGGATTGATGAGTTGGCATAATCTAAACCATTTATTATAAATGAAAGGTCAGGATTTAAGGAACTCTATATGGTAAATTACCCTAAGAACTCTAAAGGATCTTAATCCCTTGTAATAGTAAGCTAAAATTATAAAAACACTACTTTCAATCTTATTCACCTCTAATGACAAAATTGATCGATCTGTCTTATTTTATATCAATTTGTAACCGATGAAAATTAGTCACATGCACTACACTGATTTATTGTCATAATTTTTTATAATAAAATAGTTATGTGTAATGCAAATCACCCGTTTTCATAAGCTATAATTAATAAATAAAAAATAACATAGAACAAAATGTTTAATTTGTTATTATAAATAGCTCAATTGTCAATAACACAAAATTGAAAGTACATGGATCAATTTGCAAATGACCAAAATCTCAGGGATATTTTTGTAATTTGGCCTGATTGTAATAAAAAGAGGCTAAAAATATAGGTAGTGATGAGGCCTCATCTATGGGTCAATTTTTAGTATGAGAAGTTGGTGACTGGTGGTCAAATGGGAGTTGGGAGCCAAGCAAATATTAATTGGTGGAGGATCTTCCAAATCAGATTTGGCCACGTATGCGATGATCCCTATGGATCAAAACCTATATAAATAATTTAATATTATTTGAAATAATAAATGATTGATCCATTATAATAATAAATTTAATTTTTATTTAATTAAGAATATTATTGAATTCACAAACGTGCTTAAATAAGTAGTCATTTTCAATTTTCCATAACAACACTAAAACCAAATAAAAAGAAACAAAAAAACAAAAGAGTAAAATACAAAACTTGTCCATAATGATTGAGCTAGTACATAAATTATCAAAACTTTTTAAAAATATTTAGTTTGTCTCTAAGTGTGAACAGCACTCAACACTATTTATGCATTTTTTTCTCAAAAATTACAAATGTCACAACTGTTAAGGTAAATTGTGATTAGTATATAATAAAGTGGAATCGATATGAAATTAATGTTGTACTAATCACAATTTGTCATCTCAACAGTTATACAATTTGTTTTGTTGATAACATTGTTCTATGTAAAAATAAAAGTCTTCATTTATATTTTGGTCTATTTAAGACCACAAATTACTGGGAAATAATACACAAATAATATTAAGTGTTGTTTGCACTTAGAGAACAAATTAAATATTTTTAAAAAAATCATGATAATTTATATTATTAGCTCAAACCTCAAAGAGTGATTTTTGTATTTTATCCCAAACAAAAAAAAAAAACCAATAGATTCAAAAGTGGACCGATTTGGTAACATTGTACACATTTTGCAGTTTTCTAGGATGAGAATATTATAGATTTTGTTTGTTAACTCTCCTTTAGAATATATTATGAGAATGCATTCTCCCTATCCTCTACAACCAATTCAGAGGGTTGGCTTATGTGAGGATTGCTAGGCTTTGGATATTGGGTTAGTTTTGGTTGGGTTGAGAGGATCGTAGTTTAGGGGTAGAGGTTTGGGTTGGGCTGTTGGGGAAGGGAGGCCTTATCGGTTTTTCAATGATGACAAAACCCAAAATAGACTGGACAAGGCCTGAAAAGGTTGGACTAGACACATCTTAGCTTAAAAGCCTCCTTATGATGGCTTAAAAATGAAAATAAGTGTTTTCATAAAAATAAAATTAAAAAATGTATTATTCTTTGTACTAGTTGGTAACCTGTATAATGTACGTGAAAGTTTAACTTAATATAATTTTTTTTTTTGTCTACATATGATTTATTATTATTGTTTTTATATATAAAATTATATATTCTAACATTAGGCATTTATTATGATTATTTTTGTATATGGAACTTTATATTCTAACATTAGACATTGGTATTATGATTCTATTTTTATAGAACTATATATTCTGCCTTTTAAAGTATATATATATATATATATAATCTCAACTATTTATACAAATGTTGACATCCCATTTTGCAACCATTAATTTTATTTTTTTACACTTTAGTGAATAAATGGCAAAATGGCAATTTCACAAATCTGAAAATTCCAATGTTACTACTGGATTGATTGCTATAATTTTCCTTTTCCATACCCTTTACACAACAACAACAACAACAACAACAACAAAATCCTTTGGTTATTTGATCCAATTTGACTTTCATAGTTTGAACTCTTGTCACTAGCTATTTGCAATATTATTTTGAATTTGAATTATTACTTTGATCTCAACTTGCACTTCCAACTAGACCTTAATTTTATATTGCGAATTCATGTGCATTGAGTTTTGTTGTGAAAATTAACTGTTTGCACAAGATTAAAGAAGAGATAAATAGATCAAACACACAAATAAAGAACACAAAAATTTACGTGGTTCGGCAATATGCCTACATCCACGGGTGGCGATAGGGAGAAAGCTTCACTAAGAAAATATGGAGATTAACAACAGTGGTATTAGGATTCGCTCAAAGAACCTAAACCCCAAATACATCCTGACTCTCTCTCACCAAGAATAACCAAGAGAAGCAAACCTTCTCTAATATTCTAATTGCTATTCTGCACACTAAAACAAGAGAGAACCCATGTATATATACTAGCTTAAGTCGGCTAGTTATTAGGTTGTTGTATCCTTCTCAAACAAGGACTTATTAATGTCGGTTTACTGAACTCCTAGAACTAATAGAAGTTGGTCCTATATGACCAATGTAAAGGCATCGACTCAACAAATCTCCACCTTGACTTGAATTGGTCAAGCCTCACAAACAAACTCCTCCATCACCGCCGCCTTAGCCCCTAAGGGCTATCACAAACTGCTAACATTGACCAAGTCCAAGCAATGCTTGAACTTGGCTGTGGTAACTGGCTTTGTCAACATATCAACTACATTCTATGAAGTGTGCACCTTCTCCAGAACAATATCTTCTGTAACAATCAACTCTCTTATCTTGTGGAACCTAACATCGATGTGTTTCGTTCTAGCATGATAAACCTCATTCTTTGCCAAGTAAATGGCACTCTGGCTGTCACAATGCATTTGAATTCCACCTTGATTCAAACCAAGCTCTTTGACTAGCCCCTTTAACCACAATGCTTCCTTTGTAGCTTCAGCTACAGCCATGTATCAGCTTCTGTAATGGACATGGCTACTATGGATTGTAGTGTGGATTTCCAACAAATAGGTCCTCCTGATAGTGTAAACACATAACCTGTTGTAGACCTCATGTCATCCACCTCACCTGCGTAGTCTGCATCCACATACCCTACAACTGAATTAGTTCTCGGCTGTCTTGAAAATAAGATCTCATGTTCCGCAGTGCCTTTCAAGTATCTAAAAATTCACTTCACTGCATTCCAATGCTCTCTCCCTAGATTCACCATATACCTGCTAACAGTACTCACTGCATAAGCCAAATCCAACCTAGTGCAGACCATTGCATACATTAAGCACCCCACTGCACTCGCATACAGAACTTTTGACATATTTTCAATTTCTTCCTTATTCTTTGGGAACTGACTACCAGATAATCTGAAGTGATTTGCCAATGGTGTGCTCACAGGCTTAGCATCCAACATGCTAAATTTTTCAAGCACCTTCCTGATGTAGTTTTTCTGAGATAACCACAGCTTTCTTGTCTCTTTATCCCTGCGAATCTCCATACCCAGAATTTTCTTAGCAGCACACAAGTCTTTCATTTCAAACTCTTTGTGTAACAAAGATTTTAACCTGTTAACCTCACACATGCTCTTAACAGCAATTAACATATCATCCACATACAATAGCGGAAAAATATAGGAACCATCTTCAAGTATACAAACATATATGCAACAATCATATTCACAACGGGTATAACCGATCTAGATCATATACGAATCAAACCTTTTGTACCACTGTCTAGGAGACTGCTTGAGTCCATGAAGTGACTTCTTCAATCTACAGACAAGATTCTCTGTACTAGGTTGCTTGAGCCCCTCTGGTTGTACCATGAAGATCTCTTCCTCCAAATTCTTATGAAGGAAAGCCGTCTTCACATCCAGTTGTTCCAATTCCAGATCTTGATGTGCTACCAAAGCCAATACCGCTCTAATAGATGTATGCCTAACTACAGGTGAAAATATCTCATCATAGTCAATTCCATGTCTTTGTGAATATCCTTTTGCTACCAATCGTGCCTTGAATCTTTCCCCTTCTCTTTCTGATACTGCTTCCTTCTTCTTGAACACCCACTTGCAACCTATAGGTTTTTTTCCTTTTGGAAGTTCCGTTAACTCCCAAGTTTTGTTTTTGCTCAAAGACTCATTCTCCTCCACCATAGCTTCCATCCACTTATCCTTTTTAGAGCTTTCAATTGCTTCCTAAAATGTAGAAGGATCCTCTCTGCTGGTAAGTAGAGCATAAGAGACAAGATCCTCGAAACCATACCTGATCGGTGGTCTTTTGTTGCGTTTAGGCCTATCTGATCGGGTGCTATCCTGTTCTTGATCATTACTGTAAGGTTCCTCATCTGACTAAGACTCCAATTCATCAAGCTCCACCTGCATCGTTGATCTACCAATATTATTATTGCTTTCCGCTGCTTGAGACATCTTTTCCTTGAATTTTTTTGTCATTGACTTCTCATCAAACACTACATCCCTGTTGATCACCACCTTCTGCGCAATTGGATCCCAAAGCTTGTACCCTTTTACCCCTTTCTTAAAACCAAGAAAGATACATTTCTTTGATTTTGGATTGAGTTTTGACCTGTCTTCACCTGAGATATGAACATATGCGGGACACCCGAATATTCTCATGAAAGAGTAATCAACTTCTTGTCCTGTCCATACTTCCTCAGCGACTTTCCCATCAAGCGCAACTCTAGGTGATCGATTGATGATATAATAAGCGATATCCACTGCTTCCGCCCAAACGATTTTAGGAAGCTCAGCATTCAACCTTAGACATCTAGTTGTCTCTGTAATGGTCCTGTTAAGTCTCTCAACCACCCTATTTTGTTGAGGAGTTTTCCGTACTGTGAAGTATCTCTTGATATCATGCTTTTCATAAAACTTCAAGAAATCACCATCCCTGTACTCAGTGCCATTATCAGTCCTAAGATACTTCATCTTCCTTCCAGTCTGATTTTCCACTTCTGCTTTCCAAATCTTAAATTTTGCAAAAGTCTCAGACTTGTTCTTCAAGAAATAAACCCAAGCTTTTTTGGAATAATCATCAATGAAGCTCATAAAATATTGAGCTCCTCCTTTCAAAGGAGTTCTCACTGACCCCCAAATATCTGAATGCATGTAGTCCAATATACCATTTGTCTTGTGTGTAGCAATTTTAAATCGCACCCTACACTGCTTTCCCATAATACAGTATTTGCAGAAAATCTAATTTGCATGACTTAATCCCAGCCAACAGATTTCTTTTGTGCAATTCCCTCATACCACGCTCACTCATATGCCTTAACCGAATATACTACAAGAGTGTATCATCATCCTCATACTCAACTACTGCAACAACTCCACCTAGAATGGTATTGCCTAGCAATTTATAGACATTGCTACTTATTTTCTGACCTGTCATCACAACCATAGCACCCTTTGAAACTTTTATTATCACATTCTCAGACTTATAGCTATATCCTTTTGAGTCTAGGGTTCCTAATGAAATCAAATTCTTTCTCATATTTGGGATATGTCTAACCTCTTCTAATGTTCTCACCACACCATCGGACATTTTAATTTTAATTGTTCCCATTCCAATAATTGTGCATGTAGTATCATTACCCATTCGAATAGAACCACAATTAATTAACCTATAAGTATTGAATCAGCTCCTGTGGGGAGTCACGTGAAAAGAACATGCAGAATCCAGAAGCCAAGAATTATTCAAACCGTCAGTGCTAGATGAAATAGAAAACATGTCGCCATCAGATTCTGAGTCTGCTACTATGTTGACAGATGTAGAGGACTCTTCCTTCCCCTTATTCCATTTTGGATAGTCTCGCTTGATATGCCCATTCTTTTGGCATTTGTAGCATTTTACTGTCTTGCTCTTGGATTTAGATCTCCCCCTAGCAGATTTGTCATCCTTGTCTTTCTTCCTTCCACAATCTTGATAACCCTTTACTATTAGCCTTTCACCAGAATTCTTAGCCGAATCTTTATGTTTCCGTTGGCAGTGATCCAACACAGCTCCTGAAACTTCTTCTAATTCCAGAGTTTCTTTTCCGTAAAGTAGGGTCGTCACCAGGTGTTCGTAGGAAGCTGGGAAGGAGGTTAGGAGCATCATCACCTTATCTTCATCCTCGAATTTTATATCAATTCGTAATATATCACTAATGATTTGTTTGAAGATATTGATGTGCTGCCTCAGATCCGCGCCTTCTGTCATCTTAAGCCCATACAACTTTTTCTTTAGATGCAGTTTGTTTGTGAGGGACTTGGACATATATCTTTTCTCTAGATTCAACCAAATCCCCGCGGTTAAGTTTTCCTCCATGACATCGTACATGACTTCGTTTGCCAGTAATAGCCGAATTATACTTACCACCTTCATGTCTAGTTCTTCCCATTTATCGTCTGTCATCTTCTCTGGTTTCTTTGTCTTCCCGTACAAAGCCTTCACCAAACCTTGCTGCACTAACAGATCATTCACCCTTCTTTGCCATAACCTAAAGTTATCAGTTCCGTCGAACTTAACTAGGCCTACCATCGCAATAAAAGCATTAATTGCCATTGTTTCGACCAACAGCTCTGATACCAATTGTTGTGAAAATTAACTGTTTGCACAAGATTAAAAAAGAGAGAAATAGATCAAAAATACAAATAAAGAACACAAAAATTTACGTGGTTCGGCAATATGTCTACATCCACGGGTGGCGATAAGGAGAAAGTTTCACTAAGAAAATAGGGAGATTACAATAGTGGTACTAGGATTCGCTCAAAGAACCCAAACCCCAAATACACCCCGACTCTCTCTCACCAAGAATAACCAAGAGAAGCAAACCTTCTTTAATATTCTAATTGCTATTCTGCACACTAAAACAAGAGAGAACCCATGTATATATACTAGCTTAAGTTGGCTAGTTATTAGGTTGTTGTATCCTTCTCAAACAAGGACTTATTAATGTCGGTTTAATGAACTCCTAGAACTAATAGAAGTTGGTCCTATATGACCAATGTAAAGGCACTGACTCAACAAGTTTTATTAGTGAATCTCAAATTGCATTCATACTTAGTCTTTTGCATATTTGTGCATGCGTCTCTGTAGTGGTCTTACCATGTCAAACCCATCAAACCCAGAACGTACCATGTCAAGCCTAGAACCCCAATCTAGCTCCGAGCCTAGGCAAACTTTGGAGGACATCACAAGGTCCATACAAGATCTCTCGACCCAAAACCAAGGACTAGCCGCAGAGTTAGCACGCCTAGATGCCCGACTAGCAACAATTGAAGCATCTCACAGGGGAGCCAATCATAATGACACACCACCACTTGGACATGACCGTCACGATAATTTTGATAGGGGCCCAGGGGGAGGGCGAGGCCACAACGACACGCCACCACTCGGACATGATCGTCATTTCAATAGGGGTCCAGGTGGAGGACACGATCGTCATAATGACCCTGGGGATTTTAAGGATCTAGAAGATAGAATGACCCATATAAAGATAGAAGCCTCGACTTTTGATGGTTCTCTAGACCCATGGGTCTTCACTAACTGGCTATGCCAAATGGAACATTTTTTTCAGTGGTATAATTGGGCAGAAAATAAGAGGGTTCATTTTGCCAAAATGAAGTTGATAGGTAAGGCCTTACTTTAGTGGGATGAGATCATAGATAACCTCATTAGGAGGCAAGAATTACCCATTACTGATTGGCAGGAGATGAAGCAAACCCTCTCAAGGAACTACCTCCCTCCAACCTATAAGAGTGCCCTCTTAGAAAAGTGGAATAACCTTAGGCAAGGCTCTAGATCTGTGACTAACTATCTGGAACAATTTCAAGAATTTAAGAGGCATTGTCGAATTGTTGAGGAAGAGGTCATCACACTTGATAGATTTAAGAGGGGACTAAATGACGACCTTAAGAAAGAGCTGATCATTAAAAGAGTCACATCTTTGGAACAGGCCTACGAAATAGTCAGGAATTGTGAATTAGCAGCCAAATCCTTCTTTGTGAGGCGTTCTGACACTTGCAGTTCCACCACCGATCCCCAATCTTCAGGTTACCGACCTCCTAAAGCCAACCCAACTAGTGCACCCCTAGGCAAATATGATAAGGAAAAGGGAATAGTTAGTGAACCTACCAAACTAGGTTCCCGCCTTCAGTGCTTCAAATGTAATGGTTTTGATCATGTTGCCGCTAAGTGTCCCTCTAAGACTCTCGTAATTCAAGAAGAGGAAGACAAATAAGAGGATATGGAAGAACTTGTATGATCTAAACGTGGAGGGAATTCAAGATGATGGAGAGGAATGGGAAGAGGAGCCTAGCTACCTAGGATGCATTAAGGCCATATCCTCCTATACAATTGATTTAGAAGATCATCCCAATTTCCCAAGAGTGAACGTGGTTAGGTGCGCACTGGCACAATAGAGCGATAATACTAATTGGCGAAGGTGTGTCATTTTTCAAACCTATACCAAGTGTGGAGATAAAAATTGCAGAGTGATTGTAGATAGTGGGAGCTGTATAAATGCAGTATCTTCTACTCTTGTTTTCCACCTAGGCCTGAAGTTAGTCTCGCACCCTAACCCATATAAGGTATCATGGGTTGATACTACCTCTATACCTATAAAGGAACGATGTCTCGTTTCAATTCAATTCTTGACATACAAGGACGAGATATGGTGCGACGTGTTACCCATGGATGTAGGACATATTATCCTCGGTAAACCTTGGCTCTATTATTTAGATGTCACCTTACATGGATGATCAAACTCATGTTCCTTTGTGTTTAAGGGTAAAAAAATCAAGATCACCCCTCTACAACCTAAGCCAATTGAGGTAAGCAAGAAGAGAGAAGTGATGGTACCGAAAGACTTGAATATCATAAGCCAAAAGGCATTTGAGAAAGTAGCTAATCAAGAATTTGTGGTGCTTGTCTTAGTTGCCAGAGAAGTTACTTTAGAAGTTCATGGAGAATCACCTGAGGAAGTAAAATATGTGTTTAATGAATTTCAAGATGTTTTCCCTGAGGACCTCCCTAATCACTTACCAGCCATGCACGACATCCAACACGCCATAGATTTTGTCCTAAAAGCTACCCTACCTAACTTGCCTCACTATAGGATGAACCCCACTGAACATGCTGAATTACAAAGGCAAGTGGATGGACTCCTTCAAAAGGGATTTATTCGTGAAAGCTTGAGTCCGTGTGCAATTCCTGCAATTCTAACTCTAAAAAAGGATGGCACTTGGAGGATGTGTGTTGATAGTCGTGTCATAAATAAGATCATTGTGAAATATCGTTTCCCAATCCCTAGGTTCGACGACATGCTCGATATGATGGCGAGTGCAACGATCTTTCCAAAGATCGACTTGAAGAGCGGATATCATCAAATTAGAATCCATTCAGGCGATGAATGGAAAACCGCCTTTAAGACGAATGATGGATTGTATGAATGGATGGTCATGCCTTTCGGATTGTCTAATGCCCCTAGTACCTTTATAAGAGTGATGACGCAAGTCCTCAAGCCTTTTATGGGAAAATTCTTGGTAGTGTACTTTGACGACATTCTCATCTATAGCAAATCTAGGGCACAACACTTTGACCACCTCACCTAAGTTTGCATTGCCTTTAGGAAGGAAAACTTATATGGAAACCTCAAAAAGTTCTCTTTCTTTACTGATAGATTCATTTTCTTAGGTTTCATCGTATCCTCTAAGGGTCTATCACCTAAACCCCAAAAGCTTCAAGAAGTTATGGATTGGCCTGAGCCTAAGAACATTCATGACGTTCGAAGTTTTCATGGGCTCGCTTCCTTTTACCGTAGGTTCATTCAAGGGTTTAGTACTATCATGTCCCCCATTACTGACTGTATGAAGCAAAGGGAGTTTAAATGGACAAACGCTGCTATCAAGGCGTTCATAGAGATAAAGAAGAAGATGACTAAAGCACCTGTCATACGCCTCCTTGACTTTACTAAGCCCTTTGAATTAGAATGTGATGTCTCAGGTCTTGGCATAGGGGGAGTACTTAGTCAAGAGCGCCATCCAGTGGATTATTTTAGTGAGAAACTAAATGATGCTAAACTAAGGTATTCCACATATGACAAAGAATTTTATGCCATCATTCATTCCTTATGGCATTGGCATCATTACCTATTGCCCCACGAATTTGTCATTTATTCGGACCATGAGGCCTTTCGCTATCTTCAGTCCCAAAAGCATTTGAATTTTAGGCATGGTCAGTGGGTGGAATTCCTACAACGCTATTCATTTGTAGTGAAACATAGGGTAGGCATTGAGAATAAGGTTGCTAATGCATTTAGCCGTAAGTTGTTCCTGTTATCCATCATGAGCTTTGAGGTTACCGGGTTTAAGAAGCTTAAAGAGGATTAAGAGTCATGTCTAGATTTTGAGGAACTTTATAGTAACCTTTGTAGAACACCTCACCTTATCTTGGATGATTACTTCCTCCAAAACGGGTATTTGTTCAAGGCCAATCGGTTGTGCATCCTATGAACTTCAGTGAGAGACTTTTTGGTTTGGGAAATTCATGTCGGAGGTTTTGCTGTCTATTTTGGTTGCGACAAGACAATTGAGGAGGTAGAGCGACAATTTTATTGGCCAAGTCTTAAGAGGGATGTTGCTAAGATAGTTAGTCAATGTCCACATGTCAATCGGCCAAACATCGTAAGCAAAACACTGGTCTCTATACCCCATTACCTGTGCCAGATCGCCCTTAGCAAGATGTGAGCATGGATTTTGTGTTAGGATTGCCCCATACCTTTAGGAAGCATGATTCCATCCTAGTAGTCGTTAACTGTTTCTCTAAGATGGCTCACTTCATCCCTTATTCAAAACCTCCGATGCGTCTAAGATTGCCAAGCTTTACTTTGATGAGATTGTCAAACTCTATGGTCTTCCCAAAACCATTGTGTCTAATAGGAATGTTCGTTTTATGAGTTACTTTTGGAAGACCCTGTGGCATTTGGTAGGCATTAAGTTAATGTTTTCCACTGCCTTTCATCCTCAAACTGATGGTCAGATTGAGGTCGTCAACAGGAGTTTTGGTAACCTTCTGAGGTGTTTAGTGGGCAAAGCCAATAAAAATTGGGATTTGATTCTTCCTACAGTCCAACTTGCATACAATAGTTCTGCCAATTAATAGGACTATAGGCATAAGACCATTTGAGGTTGTGCATGGTTATCCACCTAGGAAGCCCTTAGATCTTTTACCCATGTCCCCACATGTTAGAGTTTCTGAGTATGCTGAAGCATTCGCACAACATTTGCATGATTTGCATCATGAGATTCGCAATAAAATTCAAGCAAGTAATTTTCAATATAAAATTCATGCTGACACTCGTCGACGTCATATGGAGTTCCAAGTAGAGGATTATATCATGATTTGAGTTCGGCTTCAACGATTTCCTTCTAGAGCCGTTAAGAAATTGCATGCTCGTAGTGCCAGACCGTTCAAGATATTGAAACGAGTTGGTCCAAATGCATATGTCCTTGACCTTCCTCCAGATTATGGCATTAGCTCTACATTTAATACAGAGGATTTGGTTGCTTTTAAAGGTACACCAGTTATCCCTGATGCCCCCTTCGATGACCCTTTGCCTTGCCTGACCTTGTTGACATTCCCCTCCCCATTCCTGCACCCTTTAATTTACCATATGCACGTAAAGAACATATTGATGCTATTGGATGAACATATTGTTTCTACCAGGGATGGCAGAGTTCAACATTTCTTGGTTCGTTGGCGTGGACGCCCCATTTCTGATTGCACATGGATTACTAGTGATGAGTTGCAATAGTTGGATCCAGACCTGCTTGAGTACTACCAGAGCTACCCATCCTTACACTCGATGGGTTGAGTTCTTCCCACCCCGAAGGAGTTGGTGCGGACACAAGATACAAGTAGACTTATAAGCATAGATTAAAAAAGAAGACGACCCAACCAGTGGCCTTATGGTTGTAATTTATAATTTATTAATTATTGGGCTTAGGGGCCACTCAAGCCCACTAATTATAGGGTTTCATTGTATTTTCTCTTATTTAAGAACTTTTTATACTCAGTTGTCAAACAACTTTTTGATAATTATATTGAGGTATTTCTTTACGGCTTGGTGATGACTCCAGCCAACCCTAGGTGCTGACTCCTAGTGATGTTACGTTTGTTTCATTCTTAAATATTTGGTTGTCCTACGTCAACAAGAATGTCCTAGAAGCTTACAAGCTAGTATAAACAAGGAGCAAGGGATCCCATTTGGTGTGTGAAGCTAAGAGTGAAATCCTAGTGTGGGAGCTTAGGTGTCTAAGAGTGAGGTGTGTGCAAGGTGGTCTTGTATGAGAGTGAATGTGTTGTAAGCTAGTGTATATGAGTGAACAAAAGTATTTGTAAAGTGTTTTATAGTGAGTTTTTTCATTTCAAACTCAATACTTTCTCTTACTGTCTCATGTAATTGGGATATCCGTCAACATGATGTGGCAAATGCCTTCCTCCATAGTCTTATTGATGAAGATGTTTACATAAATCAACCCCCAGGTTTTTTCATCCTTCTTATTCGAACCATGTATGTCATCTACACAAAGCACTAAATGGTCTAAAACAAGCTCCTCGAGCATGGTACTCCCGTTTTAAGCTTTCATCTCATTGATCTTGGTTTCAAAGGCTGTAAGTCTAATACATCCTTATTTATTTATCGCACTAGCCAAGAACTCATTTTATTTCTCATATATATGGATGATATTATTATAACGGGACCCAGCTCCTCCATTTCTTGGCTAATCCGCTCTTCACAGTGACTTTGCTTTTTAGGATCTTGGTCCACTGCACTTCTTCCTTGGAGTCGAAGCCTATGAAGTACAGGTACTCCTAAAATGGTGTTGTACCCGTACCGGGCACGTATTGGGTATTGGTACTCCTTGGGTACTTCTGCATGAGTACCCAAAAAAAAAAGGTTGAACGCTTCATCAAATAAGCATGAAATAGCTAGTATTCTTTCATTAATCTTACCTTCAATCAAGCCTCTTGAACACTTATCTTTTATTTTATTTTGATTTCAATATTGAACACTTCTTTTATTTAGTCTTTAGATCTTGGTTTGTACTCTAACCATCATTTAATGGTAATGGATGTATTTTATTATCCATGATTGTTCTTAAATTCACATATGTTTAAGAAGATATAAAAAAATTAAGCATAACAATATATATATATAAAAAAAATATATGTAATAAATATACCCGCCATACTCGTACCCTAATTTTTTAGAAATTGTCGTACCGCCGTACCATATTGATACCGGTACTCGTACTCGAAAACGTACTCGTACTTCTTAGGTCAAAGCACTAAAAACAGACCATGGACTTTATCTTTCTCAACGCCGGTATGCACTTCATCTCTTTCAAAAATTAGATAGCCGACATTCTCACAAAACCCTTCCCAACAACAAAATTCTTCTCTCTTCAAGATAATCTCAATGTTTGTGAACTCCGCTTTGGATTGCAGACAATCTTATCTCTAACTCTTCATTTGACTGCACAAGAGTTGAATTTAAATTCTCGTCCATCCTAGTCTACCCAATCGACTACAACTTCAGCAAATAAGAGTCATGCTACAATTTGTTAAAGGCTGATTTTTTGCAAGCCCAAACATAAACCAAGGTCATGCCAATTAAACAAAACACTTCATAATCAGGCCCAAACCCTTAAAACCCGATACAATTTAAGAATTTACAGTCGTGCCCAGACCTGGACTCTTATTTTGGCCCCACATGTGGACCAAGCCCACATGTGGAAAAAGGCCAAGAAATGGAGAAAATTAGGAGGCGTGGTTTGGAGGGCATAAGGGACATTTCCCGTTGGTTTTGGGTTCAATAAAAAACTCGCATGTAGGCTTGGAATAGTCATGAGATCTATCGAACTCTTAGACAATAGTTGTTATTAAAATGATCCATATATCTACTGGATAGTGAAATAAATCTGCTAAATAAAAGGTATATTTGCTAGATAGAAACAAACACCAACACAACTACCTCTTTTAACTGTTGGATATTGCAAATCTAGCAGCTTCAGAACACAGTTTTCCTCTTAGGGAAGGCAGCATCCCACTTTTTGTCAAACATATTATCTTCATTTAGTTAAAACCATGTTTAACCCATTTTTCCAATAGTCCAACAACCTAGGCTATTATCCAACAGATATAACCATTTTTTAAGGTTATTACTATAGTCTAACTAATTCTATAGCAATAAACACAAATCCCATGTAAGAGAGGGGGGGGGGGGACTTCTCAAGCAAAAAACCTTTTAGCCAATATCTTCAGCCAAAAATGGCAGATAAAATAGCTTAGATCAAGCCAAAACCAAGTAAAACCAAATAGAAATATATTCAGCAGTTCACCAAAGCTATACGATAGCTCATGAACTACATACAAGATTTATACAATCCATTTGGCAGCTCTTATACACCATATATCGGCTTTTACATATATACTTTAGCCTCTATAGATATAGAGCAACCTTCTAAAACCATACAACAGCTCATATACATATAAAATAGGTCCTACATATATCCAACAACTCTAAAAAAACCCATATAGCTGCTCATAAACACATATAATAGAAAGAGAAATACAAAAAAAATGCATTCAGCACTACAAAATACCTCCAGCAACTCCACAAAACACATCCAGCAGATGAGATAAACATCCTTAGTAGCAACTGAGTGCACAAATGGAGAAGCCCATTTCTCCTCTATTCCACATTCTTAATATCCTCTTTTATGAGCTATTTTTGCATGCTTTTTGTTGATATAAATTTTTTGGAAACTTCGTTTCTCTCTCTGTTTTGTTGTTGATGAGCGGCTAGATCTTCTCAAGACGTACCGCTAGCCTTTGTCATTACTGTGATGATGCGAGTAGTGGACTCGACTTTCCAAACAGGTCAATGAAGATGCCCAATTGGACCTCGACACGTGGTGCGGCAAAAAATGACCCCTAAGACAACTAAACACCACAAGCCGATAAATTCCAATGAACCCAAACTATTGTTGCAGGAGTTTAATATATATTTTTGATTTTCAAATACAAATGTCAGCATTTATAAATACAAGCTTGCTCCTAACAATTGTTAGACAAGCCAATCACAATTACAATATTTCTTAGGAAACTCTATATATATCAATGACCAGGAAAATGAAAGCTAAATAGCCTAAACAAAATATTACCCCAAAAAACACTTTAAACCAAAATCATGATGGCGGATCTGCACATTGCATCTATATTTTCTATTGAATGTATCGACACGTCGGTCCTCAAAAGTACCAACTTATCATTACTTAGTGAAATTTGAAACGATTCTTTTCAGGACCATAGCAAAGCTATTCCTTTGATCCTACGGAATCTCCTCTTTCCTTCGATCCTATGAAAGCTCCTCCTTTAAGGCATCGAATAAAGTAAGGAATAAAGAGTTGCAAAAAAATACACCAAAAGGCTGGGTTGATACCCAGAACCCTAGGCCTAGCCAAGAATGACTCATGGTTAACCACAATTTTTAAAAGTCAGCCAGCCAATAGAAATATTATAATAATAAGACCAGACTACCATTGTACATGGACTTGCATAGTTGCATTCCTTTCATTTTCGCTGTATGGCAAGGACGTTCTAGTAATTAACACGTTCTTCTTTCACAGCCTTCCGATTTGAGAAGCACAAATTGATTATTATGTTTAGTAACTAATTTGAGAAAGAGTCTTGTAACTCAAGTGGTTGACACAAGTATTTTAAATGAGACAATCAAGATTCAAATTAATCATCCTTCCTCCAACTAATGAATTATAAAAGCAAAAAAAAAAAAAAAAAAAGACTTGTTTGGTCATAGAGATTGCAAGCTTTCTTAGAAGTACTTGATACATTTCGCACATACTTTATGGTATTTGCACAAATCCTACCAAAAACTTCATTGGGTTGATTTCTACATATCCTCTACAAATTACAGAAAAAGAAAAAAAAGAAAGTAAAACGGTGGTTGTTTTGTTAGAAATTATTCAACATACGGATAGTCACGTGTCTCAACCAATAAAACGAAATAATTTCTATCCATTACTAATTTTAAGGAACTATATAGTCATTGGAACTCATAATAGTTTATTTGTATTGGTTAGGAAGACTATGTATACATTACAACGTAAGAAATGAATAATTTTTTGTATTTTCGCTAAATATTGTCATTAAAAAAAGTCAAATTATTATTAGTTTTAAAATTATTCAGTAAATATGTTTTTTTTTTTTTTTCCTAATTATAAATTGTATCTTATTTCAAAGGTTGAAATGGTGTCTAAAAAATATAATTTCACCTTTTATGATGTGAATTAACAAAGCTAACTTGACTTTTTATTTTTAACATGATTTTAGAACTGATGCTCAAATCGTCATTATTTGCTCAAAACAAACCCAGACGGTACATAGAGAGAGCCACTGATACAGGACCGACACAAAACATTTCCATAACTTTATTTTCTTACGAGACTGTCAAATAAGTTGGACAACCAATAACCCATTTGCAATCTTACTGTATTTCCGCAAAAATTACAATAACCAACAAATCTTAATAAAATAAAATAAAACGTTACACACCTTTCTAATTTGTGTCACTATCTTCTGCTTCCTTGGTTTTTAATTTTAATTTTTCTATAAAACAAAAAGAATTGTTAGGGGAATTAGCTCGGGATGGCACAAGTGCATGTAAGCAAATTGCAACTCGCCATCAGGAATAGATGTTCAAGTGAAAACATGGATTGCTATGGCAGGTTGAATTTGGAGTAGTTCTTTTTTCAGTACTTACCCAAAAAAAATAAAAATTAAGGACTGGTGAAATTCCAATTTTAACCAATTTCTGTTTAAGCATTATTGGAATTCAAATGTTAACTCGGTTTAGCTGTTTCTCTACAGCAATATATTGCATATCTAAGTGGCTATTGGTAGAAAATTACAAGCTTTTTTTTTTTTTTTTTTGTTGATGTCATACAAAATTACAAGCTAAATTCAGGAAACACCAAGGTTCACATAATTTCGCCCTCGTGGGCACATCAGCTTTCTTACTCCAACCACTACGCGTAAATGCAGTTAGCATAACCTGCAATTCAAATAAAAGGATAATCTCTTAGCAAAAACACACACTTTCACACTCACATATTGAATCAAAGGTCACAAAGTGTACAGTAGAGTTTCCTCTCCACCTTACAGACGTACTTCACTTTTAAATTTAAAGTTTGGAATCAAACTTAAGACTGAAGACAAACATTAAATAGATGAAAAAGAGTTAACTCTAGACTTTTTTATTTTTTATTTTTATTTCACAACTTGTTAAGGTAACAGGTTGTAGGTTGTGACTAGAGCAATATCAATACTTTCACAACTTCTACTTTAAATCAATTACAAAAAAACCATGTTAACAGTTGTGAAAAAAAATTGATTATTTTTTGGTCTTCCTAAACTTATTGTAATTGAAAAGCAGTGCTTCAAGTATATATTTCAAGATCCACAAGAGAAAAAGATGTTTACTAGGCATTTGAAATTTTCAAGAATTGGAAATCATTCGATTATTTACATATATAATTCAATATTGTTCAAACATTTTTATATCTTACTTGGATCAGTCATGACAACAAGAGCAGAGCCCCTGAAATCACAATTCCAATGGTTCCTTCCCTTGGCCTGGTAGTAGAGATTCATGGCAATGGAGGCATGGTTTATGAGGTTGTCAGGAGAGTTGCAAGGGCAACCCCTTCGCAAAATCTGGCAATCAACCTGAGAGCATGCGAAATTGATGTTTCCTAACAGGGTTGCCTGATCTGAGGAAGGCTTGGCCACACACCAAGTTTTCTGAAATTCCACAAAATCATATCACAAAACAAGTTAATTATTTGATTCTAATTTATACACATAGTTTTGGGTGTGAGTAACTTGATGTTACCTGTGCATTTGCCATAATCAAATTCCCCCCTGCAAATACTAAACAAGATATGTAAGTCAGTAAGTAGGTCTTGGTTTCATTGAAATATAATGAGTGTGTACTAGGAGTCTAGGACCCACCATTTATAATGTCATAAATTCATAATGTGAGAAGAAATAAAATCATGAAGTTTGCAATCTAGAATTTGAGGGACCCAATTGAGATCTAAATAAAAGCAAACAGCCTGAAGCAAATCACTATTTTTTAATTAAAATGCTAGTTCAGATCTGAAGAAGAAAATAGAGTACTAATCAATGCCATAGTTTTAATTACTCCAAAATGCAGAGAATTTAAGTAGTAATTAACAGTGAACCAATTGATTGAAATGTTAGAACCAAACTAAAAGATTTATTACTTGTATGAAAAATTAAGGAATAAACCGCATAAGGTTCAACGACATGTTAAAAACAGAAAGAGAGACTAGCAAAGTCATCCTTGTAGTGTGTACAGTGTACTTGAAAGCTACTGAAACCTAGGGTAAGAGATATACCTGAAATGAAGGACAAGAGCAGAAGCAAAAGAGAGAGAGCCGCTTTAGCCTTATCCATTATGCTGTACTACAATCCTGCTGCTGTTGTTGTTGTTACTATTACTGACTGCAGTGCTAAGAAAGCGAAGTGATGATGAAAGAGTGAATGATGAGGTTATATAAATAAAGTAAAGAAAGTTGGGCTTTATAAAAGTGAGTGAAAAGGCAAACATAACGGCTACATTCATGACTGAACCGTTATGGGAATGGGGATGGAATCTTTGGGGCGAAAAGAACCAAACAAAAGAAAACGCGCACGTGATGTGAATTATGGCTTGGCTTTCCCTTGCCCTTTGCCTTTCTTTTTACTCATCATTCTCCTTATTGTCCTTTCACGCCTATTTTCTGCTTGACTTTTAGTCTACTTATTTGTGAACAAAAGCAAACAATTACTGCACTATAATTGAATTTGAAACAACTGTTTGTTTTTCACAATTTGATTTGAAACTTGCGGAAATTCTAAGGTCCGATTATCGGATGGTCCCGTCATAGATGTCAAAAATTATAATATGTATGTGTTTTGTAATATGTGTCAGTTGTGGTAAAATGTGTATTATTTGTAATACTGTTGGGTTTACCATAAATATAACTTATATCATTAGAATTCACACATTTTTTTTACAGCAATTGACATGTCTTTACCACAAATAACATACAATTTATCACAAAACAAAAACACTTACAAAAAATCACTTAGGTCCCGTAACGGACCTAAGTCACCCCCACTTGACTTGAATGTGATTTCAACAACATACAGGAAGTGCCAACAGAATTTTTGACATTTTACAACTTATTGAGATAAGAACAATCACAAAACACTAATTATCACAAACACCACTTTTGTCTTGCATCATTAACCACTACTCATGTCAACAATTGTAGAAAAATTATAAAAGAATTTATGTTGTGTTCCAAAATTAAATGGTGAGACAAGACATTATAGCTGTAATATCATTATATTAGGAGATATATATATATATATATATATATATATATATATATATATATATATATATATATATATATTGTTTTTGATCGAAAATTAAATATAGTTACTTAGGTTAATGTATTAGGTTCTCCAATTAAATTAAAAAATATGGTTGCATTAATCAATAAGGTATAAACAATGTTATCTTTTTCAAGGAGAATCAAATTAAATACAACTATATGTTTGAATTTATATGTGAATCCTAATGTACTACACTTAACAAAATGTATATAAGTTTATAAGTGTTACCCGTTTTGGACAAATGATAAGAACCTTATTCTTAAAATTTCATGGTATTCAATTTGGGGCACAAACCTATAGGTAAAAGTGAATAGATTGTTGCATAATTTTACTTGTTATGTATGAATAGTTCCAACAACTTTATATATATATATATATAATTTTTTTAACATTTTGATCAGTAAAAAAGTGGTAATATCGAAAAAGGTGAATAGATTGTTGTTGGGGTCATTTTTTTGCCCTGTCACACGTCAAGATTGAATTGGACATATTCATTGATGCGGGTTCAAGTTTGGGAAGTCGATTCAGCTACTCGCGTCACCACAATAATGATGAAAGCTAGCAGTGCGTTGTGAGCAAATACAAATACTCTGTTAACAACAAAATGAGGAAAAATAAAGTTTCCAAACAACTTATATAAGCAAAAAACATGTGAAAAATAACTCATAAATGGTATATTAAGAGTGTAGTAATAGAGGAGAAAGAGACTTCCCCATTTTTGCAGTCAGTTGTCACTAAGTATGATCATCTCATTTGTTGTATGCGTTTTTAGGAGCTGTTATAGGTATTTAGTTGTTGTATGGGTTTTTAGAGTTGTATGTAGTTTGGAGCTGTTAGATGGGTTTTCAGAGCTATTGTATTATATGTGTTTTTAGAGTTGCCATATATATTTTGGAGCTGCTGTATGTGTTTTTGTTTGAATATAGTGACCTTTTTCTCATTCTGAGCTCCTATGGCTTAAGTCCTTTGTACATAGACTTATGCTTGTTTTTATAGAATTAATAGCCTTAGCTGGCGGAACCACAACTAAGGGTGGGGGGCTGTGGCCCCTGCAATTTTTTTTTTTTTAAATCCCTTAATAATATACACCATTACTCATAATTTTAAATATTGAACTTATAAGAATTGAACTTGTACCCCCTAAATTAAAAATTCTTGGATTTGCCAACCCCCCCCCCCCCCACCGTGAGAACCACGACCCTAAAACCATCCATTTTTAAATGAGGGTCTAAACATGAATCCCAAAATGGGGATTTTCACTATTTTCCATCCTAATCACTAGGGGAAATTACAAATAGTATTGCCACCTAACTTTTATAACAAAAAGCTAAGAAAAAAGTGATATCTTTTATTGATTGAGTAAATAATACAATGGTTTGGAAAAGAAACAAATTACAATATTTTACCTTAGATACAATCTAAGAAAACAAAATACAAGGCTTTGGTCCTAAATAAAATCTAAAAAAGAAAGTAAATAGGATACATAAACTAATCTAATCATCCCTTAAGATTAGGATTCGAGGGCTAGGAGATTGAGTGGGAAGGTGTTAGGCACCCACTCAACCTGACATAGGTCAGTCTCTAATGATTCCTATGATAGAATTCACGACTCATCCAAACCACAACTCGCATTTTGACATCATAGCATCACAACAATACATGCAATGAGAAAATAATTAGTGATTAATCATCAAGCATTTAAAATCATTTAAGCACACATCTCACATGAAAAAGAAAATTTGAAGTTGCTGTAATTTTAGTACTGACATGTTAGAAAAATCAGATTTGCATCATTCACAAAACAGAAACTAAAAACAATGCAATCTAGCAATTGTGCATTAAAAATTAATCAAGAAATTAATATTAAAACCTAATCATGCATTTTACATAATTAAAGTTGCTGCATTAAATTAAAAAAGAGAGGATTGTATCTTTTGGGATGCAACCTCTTGAATGAGTGTCCCGGATTGAATTTGATTATGGTGGGATGCGGCCTCTTGATTGAGAATACCACCGGTCCTGAAAATTGTTTCTTGAGAAAAACCGTTAAATATGATTAAAAGAGATTAAAAATGGAATTGAAAGATTGGAAATAGAGATTACAAAAAATGGCTTTTGTAATCTTTGGACTCGAATATAAGAACACACTTATGTTCTTATTCCAAAGTTTAACCCTTTGCAAAAATTCTCTTGAATTTTGCTTAGGATTGCTCTGACTAACTTTTCCAACCTCCTTGTTAATATGAGAATATTTTCTATTTATATGGCAGCTCTAAAATGAACCTACTCACGTTTTGGACCTCATGAGAGTGCATTAGGCTTTTGGAAATTAGATATATTTCATGAAAATCCCGAAATTCTGACTGATTTTTAGGCCCTGATTGTGGGCCCGTTTTGACCCTCTAAACGTTCTAATTTGGAGATAGTCATTAGATGCATATTTGTAGTCCATCATGTCAGATTTCTAGCCCAATTTGAATCAACTCAATCGGATATCGGAGTCAAAAGTTTTATCGTAATACTGATCAATGTACAGGTTGGAATCCAAATCTGAATTGGGCTTTGGATAATTCCAGGTTTTTTCACCTTTGGTCAACTTCTAGTGGATTTCGAATTCCTTATTTGACTAAATTCGAGATTTCTTGATTTTCATCAATTTATTAATATTTAATATGATAATTATTGGTCAAAATAATTGTCCCATTAGTTAAAAAATAAATCAATTTAATAATTATCCTTTGATGAATATCTTGTGCATGAATTCTTACCATTTTAAGGTGTTATAAACCAATAGGAATTTTTTATTAATTGATTTTAATTTAATCCTTTAAAGGACCAATCAAATTAATTAACAAGTGTTGTGCAAATTAAACTGTTTGTGCAACGTTAATAAAGACTAGAATAGAAAATAAATGTACACAAAGAACACAAAAAGTTTACGTGGTTCAGCAATATGCCTACGTCCACAGGAAGAAACAAGGAGAACGTTTCACTATAAAATTGGGAGATTACAATAGTGGCATATAAGCACTCTCACATAACCCAAACCTCAAATACACCCAAAAGAGCACTCTCACTCACTAAGAATGAAACTAGAGAAAACTCTCTCTTCCTTCTCTAATGTTTGTGTATTGTGTGTCTTGGTTCCTCTATGAGGTAGTTTATATAGATGTAAACAACTATGGCTAATTACAAAACTTAAACCTTACCTAACATAGTGCTAACATAGTGCTTGTTACACTAACATAGTGTTTTCCAACAATATCACATGCACACTTCTAGCATATCACATGCACACTTTGTCATAAAGAGTACAAAACATTGTCAACCAACTTTGACAATAATTCCAAGCCAATTCTAACAAATCTCCACCTTGGCTTGAATTGTATCAAGCCTCACAAAGAGAAACCTCTCGTGCGCTTCCACCTTAGCCCCGTAGGGCTTTCACAAGCTGCAAACATTGGTCAAGTCCAAGCAATGGTTGAACTTGGCTGTGGTAACCGGCTTTGTCAACATATCAGCTGTGTTTTTTGAAGTGTGCACCTTCTCAAGAACGATATCTCTTGTAACAATCAGCTCTCTTATCTTGTGGAACCTGACATCAATGTGTTTGGTCTTGACATGATAAACTTGATTCTTTGCCAAGTAAATGGAACTCTGACTGTCACAATGCATTTGAACTCCACTTTGGCTCAAACCAAGCTCTTTGACTAGCTCTTTTAACCACAATGCTTCCTTTGCAGCTTCTGCTACAGCCATGTATTCAGCTTCTGTAGTGGACATGGCGACTATGGATTGTAATGTGGATTTCCAACAAATAGGCCCTTATGATAGTGTAAACAGATAACCTGTAGTAGACCTCCTATCATCCACATCACCTGTATAGTCTGCATCCACATATCCTATAACTGAATTAGTCTCTGGCTGTCTTGAAAATAAGATCCCATGTTCCGCAGTGCCTTTCAAGTATCTGAAAATCCAGTTTACTGCATTCCAGTGCTCTCTTTCTGGGTTCGCCATGTACCTGCTAATAGTACTCACTGTATGAGCCAAATCCAGCCTGGTGCAGACCATTGCATACATTAAGCACCCCACTGCACTAGCGTATGGAACTCTTGTCATATCTTCAATTTCTTCAGCATTCTTCGGACATTGATTACTAGATAATCTAAAGTGATTCACCAATGGTGTGCTCACAGGCTTAGCATCCAACATGCTAAAATTTTCAAGCACCTTCTTGATGTAGTTTTTCTGAGACAACCATAGCTTTCTTGTCTCTCTATCCCTGCGAATTTCCATGCCCAAAATTTTCTTAGCAGCACCCAGGTCTTTCATTTCAAACTCTTTATATAACAAAGATTTTAATCTGTCAACCTCACACATGCTCCTAGCAACAATTAACATATCATCCACATACAATAGCAGAAAAATATAAGAACTATCTTCAAGTATACGAACATATATGCAACAATCATATTCACAACGGGTATAACCAATCTAGATCATATAGGAATCAAACCTTTTGTACCATTGTCTAGGAGAATGCTTAAGTCCATAGAGTGACTTCTTCAATCTGCAAACAAGATTTTCTGTACCAGGTTTCTTGAACCCTTTTGGTTGTACCATGAAAATTTCTTCCTCCAAATTCCCATGAAGGAACGTCGTCTTCACATCCAGTTATTCCAATTCCAGATCCTGATCTGCTACCAAAGCCAATATTGCCCTGATAGATGTATGCCTGACTACTGGTAAAAATACCTCATCGTAGTCAATTCCATACCTCTGTGAATATCCCTTTGCTACTAATCGTGCCTTGAATCTTTCCCCTTCCTTTTTCGATACTGTTTCTTTCCTTTTGAATACCCACTTGCAACCTATAGGTTTCTTCCCTTTTGGAAGTTCTGTTAACTCCCAAGTCTTATTCTTGCTCAAAGACTCCATTTCTTCCACCATAACTTCCATCCACTTGTCCTTTTCAGAGCTGTCAATTGCTTCTTGAAATGTGGAAGGATCTTCTCTACTGGTAATTAGGGCATAAGAGACAAGATCGTCGAAACCATACCTGACCGATGGTCTTTTGTTACGTTTGGGCCTTTCTATTCTGGTGCTGTCCAGTTCTTCATCACTGCCGTGAGATTCCTCCTCTGGTTGAGACTCTAATTCATTAAGCTCCACCTGCACCGCTTATCTGCTGTTGCTATTATTACTTTCCACTACTTGATACTTATCTTCCCTGAATGCTTTTGTCATTGACTTTTCATCAAATACTACATCCTTGCTGATCACCACCTTTTGTGCAACTGGATCCCAAAGCTTGTATTCCTTTACCCCTTTCTCATAACCGAGAAAGACACACTTCTTGGATTTTGGATCAAGCTTTGACCTATCTTCACTTGAGATATGGACACATGCGGGACACCCGAATATTCTCATTAAAGAATAATCAACTTCTTGTCCTGTCCATACTTCCTCAGCAACTTTCCTATTAAGTGCAACTCTAGGTGATCAGTTGATGATATAACAAGCCATATTCACTACTTCCGCCCAGAAAACTTTAGGAAGCCCAACATTCAATCTGAGACATCTGGCTGTCTCTGTAATGGTTCTGTTGAGTCTCTCAGCCACCCCATTTTGTTGATGAGTTTTCCGTACAGTGAAATGCCTCTTGATGCCATGCTCTTCGCAAAATTTCAAGAATTCATCATCCCTGTACTCAGTGCCATTATCAATTCTAAGGCACTTTAACTTCCTTCCAGTCTGGTTGTCTACTTCAACTTTCCACTTCTTGAATGTAGCAAAAGCATCGAACTTGTTCTTTAAGAAGTAAACCCAAACCTTTCTGGAATAGTCATCAATGAAACTCATAAAATATTGAGCTCCTCCTTTGGAAGAAACTCTTACAGGCTCTCAAATATCAGAGTGCACGTAGTCTAATTTACCCTTTGTGTTGTGTGTGGCAGTTTTAAATCGCACCCTGCATTGTTTTCCCACGACACAGTATTTGCAAAAATCTAATTTACATGACCTAATCCCAGCCAATAGATTTCTTTTGTGCAATTCCCTCATACCACGCTCACTCATATGCCCTAGACGTATATGCCACAAGAGTGTATCATCATCCTCAGACTCAGATACTGCAACAACTCCACCTAGAATGGTACTGCCTAGCAATTTATAAATATTGTCACTTATCTTCTGACCCCTCATCACAGCCATAGCACCCTTTGATACATTCATTATCCCATGCTCAGACTTATAACTATAGCCTTTTGAGTCTAGGGTTCCTAATGAAATTAAATTCTTTTTCATTTCTGGAACATGTCTAACCTCCCCTAATGTTCTTACCACATTATCAAACATCTTAATTTTAATTGTTCCTATCCCAATGACTTTGCATGAAGCATCGTTACCCATTCGAACAGAACTACAATTAACTGACATGTAAGTGTCGAACCAACTCCTATGGGGAGTCACATGGAAAGAACATGCGGAATCCAGAAGCCAAGAATTGTTCAAATCATCTGTGCTTGATGAAACAAAAAGCATATCACCATCTGATTCTGAGTCAACTGCTACTACGTTGACGGATTTGGAGGACTCTTCTTTCTCCTTCTTCCATTTTGGACAATCCCGCTTGAAATGCCCCTTTTTCTGGCATTTATAGCACTTGACTGTCTTGCTCTTAGATTTAGATCTTCCTCTAGCAGATTTGTCATTTCTGTCTTTCTTCCTTCCACGATCTTGATAACTCTTTACTACTAGCCCATCACCAGAACTTTCAACTGAATTATTTTGTTTCTGTTGGTAGTGATCTAACAGGGCGTTTGAAACTTCTTCTTCTTCCAAATTTTCCTTTCCGTAGAGGAGGGTTGACACCAGGTGTTCATAGGAAGCCGGGAGAGAGGTCAAGAGCATCATCGCCTTATCTTCATCCTCGAATTTTACATCAATTCGTAACAGATCACTAATGATCTGTTTGAAGATATTTATATGTTGCCTCAAATCTGCGCCTTCTGACATCTTAAACCCGAACAACTTTTGCTTTAGATGTAGTTTACTTGTGAGGGATTTGGACATATATCTTTTCTCAAGATTCAACCAAATCCCCGCAGTTGTTTTCTCCTCCATGACATCATACATGACTTCATCTGCTAGTAATAGACGGATTGAACTTACCGCTTTCATGTCGAGTTCATCCCACTCGTCATCCGTCATCTTTTCCGGTTTCTTTGCCTTTCCATACAAAGCCTTTACCAAGCCTTGTTGTACCAACAGATCCTGCACCCTTCTTTGCCACAATCCGAAGTTACTAGTTATGTCGAACTTAACTAGGTCTACCGTAGCAATAGAAGCATTAACTGCCATTGTTTCAACCAATAGCTCTGATACCAATTGTTGTGCAAATTAAACTGTTTGTGCAACGTTAATAAAGACTAGAATAGAAAATAAATGTACACAAAGAACACAAAGAGTTTACGTGGTTCATCCACAGGAAGCAACAAGGAGAACGTTTCACTATAAAATTGGGAGATTACAATAGTGGCATGTAAGCACTCTCACATAACCCAAACCCCAAATACACCTAAAAGAGCACTCTCACTCACTAAGAATGAAACTAGAGAAAACTCTCTCTTCCTTCTCTAATGTTTGTGTATTGTGTGTCTTGGCTCCTCTATGAGGTAGTTTATATAGATGTACACAACTATGGCTAATTACACAACTTAACACTTACCTAACATAGTGCTAACATAGTGCTTGTTACACTAACATAGTGTTTTCCAACAATATCACATGCACACTTCTAGCATATCACATGCACACTTTGTCATAAAGAGTACAAAACATTGTCAACCAACTTTGACAATAATTCCAAGCCAATTCTAACAACAAGTAATCCTATGCATTTGAGCTTATGGTAAATATCATTTCAACTAATCAAATTTATTTCCTTAATAAAATTTTGGTTTTTTATCCGATTTCCAATCCGAAAAATGCACTCTCATTCTTAATTCAATTTTGATCACTTAAAATATGATTTTAAATTTATGGATCATCTTTGAATTTTCAAACTTGTGAAATTATCATTTCACCCTTTATGTACTAAAGTGTTAAAAAGTAAAATTAATGGTTGCAAAATGGGGTGTCAACACCCCCCCCCCCCAATCAAAAGTTCCTAGTTCCGCCCTTGGCCCTAGTAATAAACTTAAGGACCATTTATGTTTGCTGGACAACAACATGAATTATTGGACTATTGGAAAAATGAGTTAAACATGGTTAATTTTAACCAAATGGAGATAGCATGGTTGATGAAAAGTGGGATGTTGCCTTCCCTAAAGGGATCAATAAATTGTTTTGGAGCTACTGGATTTGGTAAAGAGGTGATTGTGATGAAGTTTGTTTCTATCTAGCAGATATACATTTTATCCAGTATATGTATTTCTTTATCCAACAAATATATGGACATTTTTAATAACAATTGAGTTTTGCACATTAGACAGGCTAAGGGCTCAATGGATCTCACGTATATTCCAAGCCTATGCGTGAGTTTTTTACTAAGCTGAAAACCAAGGAGAAATGTCTCTTATGCCCTCCAAACCACGTCTCCTAATTTTCCCCATTTCTTAGCATTTTTTTTACATGTGGGCTTGGTTCACATAGTGGGGCTAAAACAAAAGTCCAGGTTCGAGACTAGTTGTAGCTTCATAAATTGTGTGGGTTTTAAGGGTTTAAGCCCAATTTTGAAGTGTTTTGTTTAATTGGCATGAGCTTTGCTTTATGTAAGGCTTGCAAAAAATCAACCTCTAACATTAGCCCCCCTCACACACAGGTGCCATGCAATTTATATTATGAGCATGTCTGCAATAAATGATGTAGGCTTCCGTAATTATATTATCTATTAGTATTATGACGATTCTCCTCTTCAATGTCCACTTTTTAGATGATCTAAAATAGCCTCACAAATATTCACACCTAAATTATGATGTCTTATAAACTATGACAAATAAGGAAATACAACTTTTCAAAATCCTAAATTTATGTGTCCATTTTTATATTATCAAAAAACAAATGTGTCCATTTTTAGAACTAACAAAAAATTTAACACCACTATCCAATAAAATAACACTCCTACTACACACACACACACACAACAAAAAAATAAAATAAAATAAAATCGGCTTTGATTATTACTTCTTCTTTTTTCACTCTCTCTCTCATGATCTTCATATTCAAATGTCTTTTTTTTTTTTTTTTCTTCATTTAAATTCAAATAAAATAAAAAAATAAAAAAAAAATAAAAAATAATGCAAAAAAAAAAAAAAAAAAAAAAAAAAAAAAAAAAAAAAAAAAAAAAAGGTCAGATCCACTCCTTTCTCTCTCTCTGTCATGATCTCCATATTCAAATGTCTTTTTTTTTTTTTTTTTTTAATCAAATTATTACACATTCACCTCTACATTTCAGTTCAAATGTATTTTCTGTTATCTGAATTCAAATAACTCTTAGCCACATACTTATCTTTATCCTATCCCATGCAGTTAAAAATAATGATATTTTGGTGCATGTTTCCAACTTCAACTGTAATTGTACATTTTTCAGTAAACTTCTTTTTTTTTTTTTTTTTTTTTTTTTTTTTTTTTTTTTTGTTTAGTTTTTAATATTAATGCAAGCTTAAACGAATACTATTTTTTGTGTTTAATTTCCTTTTTTCTTCTTTAGTTCAATGCTCACCTTTAAATGTGATATATGAATCTTTGGCCAACAAAGGTTTTATTTTTTATTTTTATTTTGATTTCTTCTTTATTTAATGGTAATTTATGATTGACTTTGAACCCTTTTATTTTCACGGAATTCTTTTTCTAGGACTATGTCATTTTAATCAATTTGTGTTTTTTGATTTTTTTTTCTTTTAAGAAATTAATGCAAATGTAAACTACTAATATTTTTTGTGTTTAATTTTATTTTTTCTTATTTAGTATAGTGCTTGCCTACAAATTTGATATATTAATCTTTGGCCAATTGTTGACACCTCATTTTGCAACCATTAATTTTACTTTTTTACACTTTAGTGCATAAAGGGTAAAATGGTAATTTCAAAAGCTTAAAAATTCAAAATTGGTCCATAAATTTAAAATCATATTTTAAGTGATAAAAATTGAATTAAGAATGAGAGTGCATTTTTTGGATTGGAAATCAGATCAGAAACCAAGATTTTGTTAAGGAAATAAATTTGATTGGTTGAAATGATATTTATCATAAGCTCACATGCATAGGATTACTTGTTAATTGATTTGATTGGTCCTCTAAAGGATTAAATTAAAATCAATTAATAAATAATTCTTATTGGTTTAGAACACCTTAAAATGGTAAGTATTCATGCACAAGATATTCATCAAAGGATAATTCTTAAGTTAATTTATTTTTAACTAATGGGATAATTATATTGACCAATAATTATCATATTAATTATTAATAAATTGATTAGAATTAAGAAACCTCAAATTCAGCCAAATAAGGACTTCTAAATCTACTAGAAGTTGACCAAAGGTGAAAAAACCCGGAATTATCCAAAGCCCAATTTGGATTTGGATTCCAGCCCGTACACTGGTCAGTATTTCGACCATAACTTTTGACTCAATTATCCGATTGAGTTGATTCAAATTGGGATGGAAAGCTGACATGATGGGATACAAATATGTGTCTAATTACCATCTTCAAATTCAAATGTTTAGGGGGTCAAAACGGCCCGCAATTAGGGCTTAAAAATCAGTTAGAATTTCGAGATTTTCATGAAGTATATCCAGTTTCCAAAACCCTAATGCACTCCCATGAGTTCCAAAACGTGGGTAGGTTCATTTTAGGGTTGCCATATAAATAGAAAAGATTCTCATTTTAATAGGGGGTTGGAATTTTCATCATTCAGGATCCCAAGCAAAATGCAAAAGAATATTTGTGAGGAATTAGGGTTTTAATAAGAATACAAGCTATTCTTATAACCCTAGAAATTATAAGAGGCCACCTCTTGTAATTTGGATTCCAATCTTTCAATTCCATTTTTAATCTCTTTCAACCAAATTTAACGGTTTTTCTTAAGAATCAATTTTCAGGACCGGTGGTATTCTCAATCAAGAGGCCGCATCCCATCACAATCAAATTCAATTCGGGACACTCATTCAAGAGGTTGCATCCCAAAAGGTATAATCTTCTCTTTTTTAATTTAATGCAGCAACTTTAATTGTGTAGAATGCATGATTAGGTTTTAACTTCAATTGTTTGATTAATTTTTAATGCACAATTGCTATATTGCACTGTTTTCGGTTTCTGTTTTGTGAATGATGCAAATCTGATTTTTCTAACATGTTATACTAAAATTACAGCAACTATAAATATTTTTTTTTTCATGTGAGATGCATGCTTAAATGATTTTAAATGCTTGATTATTAATCACTGTTTAATTTTTTAATGCATGTACTGTTGTGATGCTATGAATCAAATGCGAGTATGATTTGTTTGAGGTTGTGAACTTAGATTAATGGATCCTTAGAGACTACATAGGTCAGGTTGGATGGGTGCCTAATACCTTCCCATCCAATCCCTTAGCCCCTGAATCCTAATCTTAGGGGATGTTTAGATTAGTTTATGTA
Organism: Fagus sylvatica; assembly: GCA_907173295.1. Classification (NCBI taxonomy): domain Eukaryota; kingdom Viridiplantae; phylum Streptophyta; class Magnoliopsida; order Fagales; family Fagaceae; genus Fagus; species Fagus sylvatica. The sequence goes on from OU015765.1 coordinate 6,241,526, forward strand.
TCCTATTTACTTTCTTTTTTAGATTGTATTTAGGACCAAAGCCTTGTATTTTGTTTTCTTAGATTGTATGTAGGGCAAAATATTGTAATTTGTTTCTTTTTCAAACAATTGTATTATTTATCCCATCAAAAAAAGATAACATTTTTTTCTTAGCTTTTTGTTATAAAAGTTAGGTGGCGACTCCATTGTAAATTCCCCTAGTGATTAGGATGGAAAACAGTGAAAGTTTCCATTTTGAGAATCATGTTTAGGCCTTTACATTGGGTTAAAGGTCGTGGTTCTCACAGTGGCGACTCCACTGGGGACTTAGAGGGCTAAACTGTATAGGATTCCTAGTCTACAGTTCACAAGTTGTTTGCTATTGTTTGTTACTCGCTTTGATAATTGTCATTTTGTATGTCATGCATTGCACGTGTGATTTTACATTGTGTGTTAGTTAGCCCAGAAGCCATGGTAGTAGTAGCCTTGGATCACGGTCCCCCTCGGATGCGGGTACCCTTGGCCAACCTACCACCCCATGAATACGTACTCTCGACCCTCTCGAGCAAGTATATAGTGGTGAAACATACTGTGAGCCTTTGATGCCCCTCGCATGCATTGGTGGGTATGTTGAGCCCAAGTAATGGGGAACCTTTTTAGCCTACCCTCTACCCTCATGTAAAAGCCCATTTAGATCTTTCCTCTAGAATGGCCCAACCCAATAAAGCGTGCATTCATGATTGCTTTTATTTGAACCTAGGCCCAAGTCCAACGCTTGAAGCCTTGTTTGCTCATGTTTGAACCTAAGCCCAAGTCCAATGCTTGAGGCCCACTTGGATGTTGTTTGAACCCAGGCTCAAGTCCAATGCTTGAAGCCCATATGAACTTAAGAAAATTAAATCCATCATTGAAGTGAATCAAAGGCTTAAAAGAGAAAAGTTTCTTAACCAATCACTTTTTGAAGGAAAAAATCAATCGAATCCAATGTTTCAAACCCACATGGCTTTAAGGAGATTAAAGGTCACATGATTCTATGAAAATTCAAAGCCCAAATTCAAAAGAAATTAGAATCCATCTAGTCATGTTGAAAAAAAAAGAGAGAGCCTAATTCCTATACTTGAGGCCCACTTGGTTATTTTGAAAAGAAAGAGTTCAAATTCCATTCTTGGGCCTATGCTTAAAGAATGGTTTAGGAATCCAAAATAACATGAAGTGAAAGTCCAAGTCCAAAGCGTGGGCCCATTTTTTGAGAAAAGGATACCTAACCCAACAAGACATTGATTGGATCAAAGGTTCAAACCCAAGGCTTAGTACCAACATCACTTTGCTTGAATCGAAGCCTAAGCTCAAGGTTTGAGGCTCACATGACTTTCCTTGAACTAAAGTCTGACCTTGCACAAATCAAGGCCCAAGCCCAAGGGTTAAGATTCACATCGCTTTGCTTAAATTGAGTTTGAGCCCAAGGTTTAAAGCTCACCTAATTTTTCTTGAATGAGTTGAAGTCCAAACCCAAGGCTTAAAGTTCACATGACCTTTGTTTTTGAATCAAAGCCCAAGTTCAAATCTTGAGGCTTTCATGACTTTGTTGGAATCAAGACCTAAGTCCCATGTTTGAGACCCAAATGACTTTAATAAATTCAAAACTCAAGTCCAACGCTTGGAACCCATTCAGTCATTTTGAAAAACAAAAAGGCCCAAGCCCAAAAACTTGAGGTGCACATGGTTCTTTTCTTGAATGAAAGTCTAAGCCCAATGCTTGACTTTCACATGATCCTATTGGATTAAAGCCCATAGTCTAATGATCGAAGCCTTCATGATTTTGTTTGGACCTAAATGAATGAAAGCCCAAATCCAATGGTCCACGTATGAGATTTTATGATGAATGCCTAAGTCTGAAACTCATAGTCCATTGACTTAATGAGTCTAAGTGCACACAATGTTAAGGTTCAAATCATGTACAAAATTGACAAATGGATTCACTTCACAAGCAAAGTCAAAAGCCCAACATCATTGCTCCAAGGCCCACAAGAATCAAATTTAATTGTCGAAGGATCAATTCGAAGAAAGCCCAGCCTAGTTTGTTCATCATCAGATTTCTCAATGGACCAAAAAAACTCCAACAATGCCATGGAGAACTCAAGGGACCGGTCATGCGATCCGAGACCTCATTGACCAAAAGACCATTGCTCCATCTTCACCAAGCGGCTAATTCAACTCCTCTTGAGCCAAGTGATTACTCCACAAGTTCCCAAGCCAAGATCTCATCCATGGGGTTTTTCTATCTTTCTTTTGTTTAAGTTCATTATGTTTACTCATTTGAATTCTTAGGAACATGTTGCTTAGGTTTTGATTGTAAACTCATCATAGGAATGTTTGTTTGAATTTATTGTTTACATTTTTCACTTCAAGAAAAAAAAAAATCAAAAAATCAAAAAGCCAAAAAAAAAAAATAAATAAATAAATCTCTCTGTCCAACTAAGAGCATGGGCCCTTGAGTTGCCTTCAATGAAGAGTCCTAAACTAGGGGCATGGGCCCTTAATGACTCCCAATCTCCTCAAGGCCCAAAGCCTAAGAGTCCATCCATTCATCCAATACTCAATGGTCATGATCTCCAACCACTACTGGTTTTCAAAATGTGCATATTCAAAAAGAATAAAAGATTGTGGATTGTTTTTCAAAAGAAGGTGTTCTTTCAAGATTAAGAATCGCTCTTCTTCTAGAGTGAGTAAAATTCAAAATTTTCAAAACACATTTTCAAATTGTGCATAAGGAAATATCATTGATAAAATCTTTTTGCAAATCATGAGATTCCATAGCCTTACCGATCAATTTGCATAAAGAAGGGATTAACTTCATTTAATTCATGTAAGGATCTTTGCTCACAATTTAGAATAAAAGGGAAAGAGATCCTAAATGCAATCAAGGGAGAAATCACATGTCATTTGATTAAATTACAAAATCTTGTTTTGAGAAATTTTGATGTCACAACAACAGGTTGTTACTTCTTTTTACTCTAAGAGAAGTCTATCAAGAGAGGTCATATCTTTGTGCCGATAAACTAGCATTACTAGGGATTGGAGGCCATCTTTGGCTAGACCACATCATCCCAGAATTAACTTGTCACAAATTAATCCATTGCTAGCCCATTTGAGCCTATACAGTTAGCCTTTTTTTCAAGAACCAATAATAAAAACTTGAACCCAAGGGTGGGAAAAAACAAGTGTGCACATACTCAAAACTCATTTTGGGAAGGAGTCAAACCCAATGCTCGTCTAAAAAAGAGCCAACAAAGGAGGTACAAGTGTACCAAAAGTTTGGAAAGAAAGTGTGGTGATTAGGGGCATGTTCAAGACCCACCTTGAAGAAAGGTCGAATGAATCTGAAATCTTAATTCTCACCCACTATGAGAGATTCATGTTAAGCTCACATAAGAGTCCAACAAGCTAAATTCGACAAGGAGCGACATGAGTGTATGAAAAGGCAAATAATTGTGAAAGAAAAGTTCAAAAAAGAAGAAGAGAGACCCGCTAGGTTGAAAACCCGAAAAGGCGACCTAGGCAAAAATAAGGTAGCCCAATAGGTTGAAAACCCGAAAGGGAGGCCTAGGTAAAAGTTAGGGTTTCGTTAAAAAAAAAAAAAAATCAAAGAAGAGATTGAAAGCTTGAAGAGAGAAAGGAAAATGAAATTCCCTCGAAACCAAAAATGAGTGTTCATCAAAGCTAAAGAGCTAAATAAAAGAATTGAACAAAAAGAATGAGTTCACACAAAGGAACAACTTGAATGAAATAAAGAGAGACAAATGAGAAGAGACTTTGAGGAAGCCGATTCAAAAGCAAGCACTGATAAAAAGGGAGAAAGCTCCTCCAATGTGTGAGTTTTAAGTAATGCACACTTAGGGAAATTATTCAAAATGGGATTTTGAGCCTTTTATATATCCTTCATTTCAAATACCTGAACCTGGCCTACATTACAACTTATGAATAAAGACCTCCTTGAAGTCTTGGTAGTTTTTAGGCACAACTCTCGTGAAAATTTCTCTTAGATTGAAAAGAAAGAAAGCCCGAGGTGTCGAGCGCTACTAGCAAAAGTTCTTAAAAAAGAAAATTCTCAAATTAGGGGCACTCCCCTTATTTGCTCTAAGACAAAAATTCTCAAGCTAGGGGCACTCCCCTTGTTTGTCATCAAACAAAAATGACTTCCCAAATTAAGGGCACTCCCCTTATTTGTCCTCAGATAAAAATTCTCAAACTAGGGACACTCCTCTTGTTTGCTTTCAAATAGGAAAAATTCTCAAATTAAAGGCACTCCCCTTGTTTAATCTCAAATGAAAAGAATTCCTAAATTAGAAGCATTCCCCTTGTTTGTTCTCAGTGAATACCCTCAATTCTTCAAGCACTATCATGCACATTCTTTGATTGCCTTTAAGGATTCAAAAAGGCATTCAATCTTACAATGCTCAAAGTAAAAAAGCAATGTTGTTTACTTGAATTCAATGACATTAATCCTTCCCAATAAAGAGAATGGTTTGGCTATCGAATGTCATGATTAGCCAAAAGACCTATTCAAAGGGACTACCTTTTGCTCATTTGAAAAAAGAAAAAAAAAAATGATTTTTCTCAAAATTGATAAGAACACCACATTGCAAAGAAAGGTTTCTACACCACAAAGTTTTAAAAGAAAAATTCAGATCATTTTCAAATTTTCTCTTGAATAAGCTCATTTTGAAATCACCATGCAGACTTAATCAGAGGTCTCTATCATCACCATGGTTGACCAAGTGTCTTCCAATTTCTTGAACTACGTCTGGACCTGATCCTCCCAAAAGAGGTACGTAGGCAATCTATTGTAAACTCGGTCCTAATCATCTACATGACCTTCGGATAGGTCCAACTCTTGAACTTCGTCTGGACCTGATCCTCCCAAAAGAGGTACGTAGGCAATCTATTGTAGACTCTGTCCCAATCATTTGCATGACCTTCGGATAGGTCCAACTTCTGAACTACGTCTAGACCTAATCCTCCCAAAAGAGGTATGTAGGCAATCCATCAAAGACTCGGTCTCAATCATTTGAATGACCTTATGGATAGGTCTCACTTTTGAACTACGTCTAGACCTGATCCTCCCAAAAGGGGTACGTAGGCAGTCTACCAAAGACTCGGTCCCAATCATCTAAATGACCTTATGGATAGGTCCCGCTCTTTTGAATTACGTCTCGACTTGATCCTCCCAAAAGAGGTACGTAGGCAGCCTGTATATGGCTCAGTCTCATGCACCCAAATGACCTAAGCTTAGGTCTGATTCAAAACACAAAATGGTTTACTTTCACTTTCACGAAATGTTTTCATAACATGTTAAACTATGGGCATTGGCCCAACATTATTGTGTGCAAGCATGCTACATTAGGGGCATCAGTTCATCTGTTCTATTTGTCAACATGATCTTTTTTTGCCAAATATGCTCAAACTAGGGTCATGCGCCCAACTGACAATCAAAAGAAGATTTTTTTTGTCTCTTGTAGGTTATCAAAGTCATTCCATTGGACCATTCATCAACAAGAGTTCACCCCACAGAATGTTGCCACATCTTCATCAAAATATCATTCCCCAATGGAAACACCAAACTCAATCCTCTAAGGAAAAAGCCGTCATCATCAAAAGAGAAAAGGTCAGGTAAGCACTGAAAAGCGAAGGTACGTGTTTCTAACCACATATGCCCTAAGCAAGACAAAACAAAAAAGAAAAAAGATTTTCAAACTTGCCCCAACATTCACATAACGAAACTCATGACACTCAGGGTCTTGCGACAAATCAAATTCAACCTTATCGACATCCAAAGCGTATCGAACCAACTTTGGCTTCCTAGGATTAATTTCCTCAAACACCCCTGACACGTAAACAAAAAAGCCATCAAAACTAAAACAAAGAACCACATCAATCACCACCATGAATTCACGAGAAAATTAACCAAGCTTAACTCAACATAACCAAGACTTAAAATTGACTAACCAAGTTAAAAGTCACCACAAATAGCAATTCCAATTCAAAGAAAACAAATTCAAAACTTAAACATCCAAACATGAATCAATTCATTAATTCAAAAGCAAAACCACTGCACCAAATTAAACAAACCATCAAATCTCAACCAAATGGAGCCAATCCAAAACAGCTACCCATCTCAAACTTAATCAACCAAACTCAAGAAAATCAAAACAACAAAGTTCTTTAAAAAAAAAAAAGAAAAAAAAAGGATCATTGGCCTCAAAAGTTGCAAAATTTCAGCAAAACCAATCCAATTTAGCCATACCCATTTCAATCAAATAAAAATCAATCATACCCATGATCACAAAGCAATAACCAAACTCAAAATTTCAAAGACACATCAAGAGACAACAAAATCAACTCAATTGTGCAAAAAAACCCAGCCCAAATAAACAACCAAAGTCAACAAATCATTTCTTACTTCAAATCTGACCCTGAGTCAATCAAAATTCCAAGCTCCAACTCTGAGTTAGCATTCAATTTGAAATCTGACTCTAAGCCAATGACCCTGAGTCAAATAACCAACACAAAGATTTTAAGCCTCAATACAAGCAAACTAAAACAATTTTTAAGCCTCAAAGATGAGCAATTGAACAAATCTTCACAATGGAACAATCTCAAATAAAAAATTAAAAAAAAAAGCCTCCATGAAAAAATCTCCAAGAATAAAAATCTTGACAATGAGAATCTCCAAAAATACTAACAATAAAAAAACAATCTCCAAAATCAATCCCCATGGACAAAGCTTCATAAGCACATTAAAAACAATCTCCAAAATCAATCATTTAAGCCTCAAAGACGAGCAAACCACCACTCAATCAAAATTAATCCCTGACCCCTGTTGACACCCCATTTTGCAACTATTAATTTTACTTTTTTACACTTTAGTGCATAAAGGGTAAAATGGTAATTTCACAAGCTTGAAAATTTAAAGTTGGTCCATAAATTTAAAATCATATTTTAAAGTGATCAAAATTGAATTAAAAATGAGAGTGCATTTTTCGGATTGGAAATTGGATAAAAAACCAAGTTTTTATTAAGGAAATGAATTTGATTGGTTGAAATGATATTTACCATAAGCTTACATGCATAGGATTACTTGTTAATTAATTTAATTAGTCCTCTAAAGGATTAAATTAAAATCAATTAATAAATAATTCCTATTGGTTTAGAATACCCTAATATGGTTCGCAAGACAATATTCAAAGGATAATTTTAAATCTAATTAATTTTTATATAATAGATAATTATTATGACTAGTAATTATCAAATTATTTATTAATTAATTGTTTAAGATAAAGGGATCCCAAAATCAATTGATAAGGGATAACTATTTCGAAATTATCCACTTGAGTGCTGATTGGTACTCAAATTTCAAATGGGTACCGATCGGGCCTCTTTGAGTACCGATCGGGTCTCCATGGTACCGATCGGGCCTCATTGGGTACCAATTGGCATCCAGATAAGAATTTGATCAAGAGTTGAACTCTTGTGCCACTAATCCGATTTTAAAACCCTAATTATCCTTCTAGGGTTCCAAAACGTGGGTAGGTTCATTTTTGGGCTGCCATATAAATAGAAAATGATACTTATTTTCAAGGGAGGTTGGAATTTTCATTGTTCAGAATCCCAAACAAAATTCAAAAGAATTTTTGTGAGGGATTAGGGTTTTAATAAGAAGAGAAGCTATTCTTATAACCCTAGAGATTATAAGAGGCCACCTCTTATAATCTTGATTCCAATCTTTGGATTTCATTCTTTTTCTCTTTTAATCAATTTAACCATTTTCTTTCCCTCAAGAATCAATTTTTCAGGTTGGATTCAATCGAATCGAATCGAGGAGCTCCCTCCCCAACACATGCAGGTACCCATTTTCCTTGTTATTTCGATTATTTATCTGTTAAAATATGATTGTGTGATTAATTGCATTTGTTTTTAGGATGGTTTTGTTTTTTCTTAATTCCTTTTGTTTATATGGAATTTATTTTATTAAAAGGTTATGAGTTAGGAGCATGTTAGGATGAAAAAGGTGGTTTTAAAATGTTAAAAACAATGGAGGAATTGGTTTTCATGAGATTCAGCAACTGAAATCTCGGATTAAAGTCGATCAGGTACTAGGTTTTTACCTGGGAACCGATCAGGTCCCAATTTTTTCCTGGGTACCAAATGGGCTAACTTGAGTACCGATTGGTACTAGGAGAGGCCCGATTAGTTTCATCTAAGAACCGATCTGGTTTTTTTTAGAATTCATGTTGTCTGGTGCAAAAATTATTTTCATAATGATTCTGCCATATTTGTTTCCGATTAATCTTGATCTTAACATGTTGGGTTTGGTTGTTTAAAAATGTTGCATGAATACTTTCTATTGCTGGGTGATTAATCACAATTATTTATTTTGTTTGCATGTGCTATATATAATGTCACATCAATGCGAGTCTGGTTTGTATGCATCGAGTCGTGAACTATGGATTAAGGGTTCTTAAGAGACTGATTTAGGTCACGTTGAGTGGATGCCTAATACCTTCCCACTCAATCCTCTAGCCCCCGAACCCCATTCTTTAGGGGAAGTAGATTAGCATGTTGGTCCTATTGTTCTATTTTTTTTAGATTGTACATTAGGACACAAAGCCTTGTACTTTGCTTTTTCTTAGATTGTATCTAGGGCAAAAGTGTTGTAATTTACTCAATTTTCTAAAATTTTTGTATATTTCTTTATTCAATCAATAAATGAGAAGTACCTTTTTTTTCTTAACTTTTTTATAAAAGTTAGGTGGCGACTCCATTGTAAATTCCCTTAGAGATTAGGATGGAAAACAGTGAAAGTCTCCATTTTGAGAATCATGTTTAGGCCTTTGCATTGGGTTAAAGGTCATGGTTCTCACAACCCCGAGTCACCAATCAAAGATTAAATCATGACCTGAAATCGTACAAAAAAAAAAAAAATTGAAATTCTTGACCTAAAGTCATCCACTGAAAGCCAAATGTAAATGAATCTTGACCCTAAGTCATCATCAAGAGAATCAAAATTCGACCCTGAGTCAAAAATCAAAAATTAACCTTGAGTCATCATCCAAATTCAAAAAAATAATAAAGTTGACCCCGAGTCAAAAATCAAATCTGACCCTGAGTTAAAAATCCAAAATCAAAATTGTGACCCTGAGTCAATGTCATCAAAACATTTCTTCCTAAAGCACTTTGCAGATGTTGCATCCAACAACACATTCTTTGAGGCAATTCTGCGGAATTGCATTCTCACCTGGCATTCTTTTGGGGCAACATTCCGAAGTTGTATTCCAACACTTTCTCTTTGAGGCAATTCTACGGAATTGTATTCTCGAAACATTTCCTTTGAGGCAATTTTATGGAATTGTATTCTCAAAATATTTCCTTCAAGACAACTCTCCGGAGTCGTATTATACAAAAGTCTCTTTGAGGCAATTCTGCGGAATTGTATTCTCAAAATAATCACTGTAAGACAACTCTCCAGAGTTGTATCCCCACATTTTGTCTTAAAGAAACTCTACAGAGTTGTATTTCCACAATACTTCTTTTAAGACAATTCTACGAAATTGTATTCTCAAAATATTTCCTTTGAGGCAATTTTACTGAATTGTATTCTCAAAACATTTCTTTTGAAGCAACTTCACGGAGTTGTATTTTCTCAAAACATTTCATTTGAGGCAATTCTGTAGAATTGTATTCTCAAAACATTTCTCTTTCAGGCAACTCTGCGGAGTTGTATTTGCATACTTCCTTTTGAGGCAATTCTACTAAATTGTATTCTCAAAACATTTCCTTTGAGGCAACTCTGCGAAGTTGTATTCTCAAAACACTTCCTTTGAGGTGATTCTACAGAATTGTATACTCAAAACCTTCCCCTTTGAGGCAATTCTGCAGAATTGTATTCTCACACTTTCTCTTTTGAGATAACTTTGCAGAGTTGCATTCCCACAAATGTCTGCGGACATTATATCCCCACGTGAATAAATTAATGGTCACAAAATGAGATGTCGTACTTGCATTGGTGTTTATTTATTGCATAAATTCCACCAATGAGGAGCATCTGTTGACACCTCATTTTGCAACCATTAATTTTACTTTTTTACAGTTTAGTGCATAAAGGGTAAAATGGTAATTTCACAAGTTTAAAAATTCAAAGTTGGTCCATATATTTAAAATCATATTTTAAGTGATCAAAATTGAATTAAGAATGAGAGTGCATTTTTTGGATTGGAAATCGGATCAAAAACTAAGAGTTTGTTAAGGAAATAAATTTGATTGGTTGAAATGATATTTATCATAAGCTCACATGCATAGGATTACTTATTAATTGATTTGATTGGTCCTCTAAAGGATTAAATTAAAATCAATTAATAAATAATTCCTATTGGTTTAGAACACCTTAAAATGGTAAGTATTCATGCACAAGATATTCATCAAAGAATAATTCTTAAGTTAATTTATTTTTAACTAATGGGATAATTATTTTGACCAATAATTATCATATTAATTATTAATAAATTGATTAAAATTAAGAAATCTCTAATTCAACCAAATAAGGACTTCTAAATCCACTAGAAGTTGACCAAAGGTGAAAAAACCTAGAATTATCCAAAGCCCAATTCAGATTTGGATTCCAGCCTGTATACTGGTCAGTATTTCGACCATAACTTTTGACTCAATTATCTGATTGAGTTTATTCAAATTGGGATGGAAAGCTGACATGATGGGCTACAAATATGTGTCTAATGATCATCTTCAAATTCGAATGTTAGGGGGTCAAAACGGGCCCGCAATTAGGGCCTAAAAATCAGTCAGAATTTCGGGATTTTCATGAAGTATATCCAGTTTCCAAAACCCTAATGCACTCCCATGAGTTCCAAAACGTGGGTAGGTTCATTTTAGGGTTGCCATATAAATAGAAAAAATTCTCATTTTAACAGGGGGTTGGAATTTTCATTGTTCAGGATCCCAAGAAAAATTCAAAAGAATATTTGTGAGGGATTAGGGTTTTAATAAGAATACAAGCTATTCTTATAACCCTAGAAATTATAAGAGGCCATCTCTTGTAATTTGGATTCCAATCTTTCAATTCCATTTTTAATCTCTTTAAACCAAATTTAACGGTTTTTCTTAAGAATCAATTTTCAGGATCGGTGGTATTCTCAATCAAGAGGCCGCATCCCATCACAATCAAATTCAATTTGGGACACTCATTCAAGAGGTTGCATCCCAAAAGGTATAATCTTCTCTTTTTTAATTTAATGCAGTAACTTTAATTGTGTAGAATGCATGATTAGGTTTTAACTTCAATTGTTTGATTAATTTTTAATGCACAATTGCTATATTGCACTGTTTTCAGTTTCTGTTTTGTGAATGATGCAAATCTGATTTTTCTAACATGTTATACTAAAATTACAGCAACTATAAATTATTTTTTTTCATGTGAGATGCATGCTTAGATGATTTTAAATTCTTGATGATTAATCACTGTTTAATTTTTTATTGCATATACTGTTGTGATGCTATGAATCAAATGCGAGTATGGTTTGTTTGAGGTTGTGAACTTAGATTAATAGATCCTTAGAGACTGACATAGGTCAGGTTGGATAGGTGCCTAATACCTTCCCATCCAATCCCCTAGCCCCTGAATCCTAATCTTAGGGGATGTTTAGATTAGTTTATGTATCCTATTTACTTTCTTTTTTAGATTGTATTTAGGACCAAAGCCTTGTATTTTGTTTTCTTAGATTGTATCTAGGGCAAAATATTGTAATTTGTTTCTTTTCCAAACAATTGTATTATTTATCCCATCAATAAAAGATAACATTTTTTTCTTAACTTTTTGTTATAAAAGTTAGGTGGCGACTCCATTGTAAATTCCCATAGTGATTAGGATGGAAAACAGTGAAAGTCTCTATTTTGAAAATCATATTTAGGCCTTTACATTGGGTTAAAGGTCGTGGTTCTCACACCAACATAAGTGAATATCTCTCACTTTGATAAGGGCTCTTTTTAATTATTATTTACATTTACTTTTCACTTTGATTTTCATTTCTTTTTCCAAAAGTTTTTTTTTTTTTTTTTTCTTTTTTCAAGAAGCACTTTGTTGAAATATGGCTGTTGAATATTTGAAGTGTTTTACTATTTGTACCTAAAAACCTTTTTTATTGGGGATATCAAATTAAATATAATCCTTTTGAAAATTCACACTTACTATTTATTTCAACATAGTGGGATAACATAAGCTCTTGGATTTTGAATTTCTTTTGTTAGAGCATTTTTAGTAATAGTTGTTTGTTGTCAAACTAGAATTTTCAAGGAATGGTCGTCAATTTGTTTGAAGAAAACAAATAACTATGCTATACCTTATAATAGAACCCTAATCTGACTTCGATCTAAAAGAAAAGGTAGACTCGGTGCTTGCCTTTACCCAAAGGACTTTAGTAAATTGAAAATGCAAGTAAGCAAGAGAATAAAAATGCAATAAAGTAAATAACGATAAATAAAACTAATTAATTAAGCTAATTCCCTAAGTGAAATCATCATGGCAATCATAATTGTACTTAACTTGGAAACTAAAAGCAAACCAACAGTGCAAATCGAGGACAAGACCTTAAATACAGTAACAAAGAGTACAATCGAAGTAATCAATGCATGAAACGAGATAACATGCACGTAAACTTAGTACATTCTCATGTATTCAACATATCAATCGAGGGAATACTTACAAGCATGTACAGTAACTAATCTCAGCACACTCTCTTTCCTAAGTAACTCTTCTCTCAGAAAACACTAAAAAGCTATAATTCTCATAAATGGAAGCTCTCTAAGTTCTCAAGAAACAATCTATTTTGATCTCTCAAAAGTTCTCTTTGGGTTTGTTTGGGGGTTTGTGTTTTTGTGTGTTTGGGTGTGTGTGTGTGTGTGTGTGTAGGCAAGAGTGAGAGTTACTTTAAGCCAATAACTACCCTACTAACCCATGTAACATGGAAGTGTGGTAAGTGACTTTAGTACTTCTATACTTTAAGCCAATAACTACCCCACTAACCCATGTAAAATGGAAGTGTGGTAAATGGTTTTAGTACTTCAATATAATGACATATGTTTTCTACATGTCACTTTTTTAATAAAACACATATAATTTTGGATGCCAAATTTACACATATGGTGACCAAATTATATATGCAATATATATATATATATATATATATATTTTATGGTGTAACAGTAGTAGTAGTATTTTATGAAATTTATATCTTTGTTTTTGGATTTCAAGGATGTTATTGGGAAAATGCTCTCTCTCTCTCTCTCTCTCTCTCTCTCTCTCTCTCTCTCTCTCTCTCTCTCTCTCTCTCTCTCTCTCTCTCTCTCTCTCTCTCTCTCTCTCTCTCTCTCTCTCTCTCTCTCTCTCTCGGTGTTGCAAAGTTTTGTTCTTTGAATTTGATTTATAATATGATAATAATCAATTTCTTGGTGTTTCAAATCAAGGTTAGAAACTATCAAACTAGGGAACTGGTCACACGTACTAGTTTTGGCCAGACATGTTGCTTTGAACTTATGTTTTGGAGCAATTAGAGGTTTATTGCTTCTGGATTTCTATGTTCTTTTCCAAAGAAAAAGTATATTCTACTTATCATCTTTTCAACAAAGAGGTAAATTCTTATATGCCAATTCTTAATCTTATAATTATGCTTTTGTTCATCCTTGGTATGTTGGTTTTGTATGTTTCTTTTGTAAAATTTGACTCTAGCATATGTATAGTGCACAATTAATTTTGAAGGAAAAAAAAAAAAGAGAAGAAGATAATATGTTATCTGTTATACAATTCTTGAATTGATTGAATAATTAAGGGACTCCTATTCTACAAGATATATATCATGAATACCACTTTATATTTATTGGGTAAACTACACTCTCCTCCCTTGAGGTTTAGTGGAATGACAATAACCCCCAAACCTCAACTGAAATTACACTACCCCTTCAAGTTTGACATAAACTTGTCAAACTCTAACACCGTTACTATAACTCTAATGGACTTTTAAATAAAATATATATATATATATATATATATATTTGATAGAAACGATAGCGGTTTTATTATTGCAAAGAATCAAACTGTACAAAGGATGATATACAAGCTGGTTGGTCTTCCAACCAAACTTGTTCCATGTGTGAGGACAGCCTCTGTAGCCAAAGCATAAGCCGCTTTGTTACACTCTTTTCTGATGAAAGAAAAACTTAAAAAATCAAAAGATAAGTGCCAAAGACAAATATCATCAATCAAAACCCCCATAGATGCAAAACAAGGAGAACCCCTTGAGATGAGTCCTAGCAATTCTTGGCATCCCACATCTACTTCCAAAGCCCGCAGCCCAACATCATATGCGAATTGCAACGCCATCAACAACGATCTGGCATGAACTTGTAGCACTTCACCATCCCACCTGACTCTTGCACACATCGCAGCAGCAACAGAGCCACTAGAATCACGCATAAGCACTCCCAGACCAGCCTGAACGTTGCCTGGACTCAAACTGTATGCTACATTCAGCTTGTATCGATTAGGCCCAGGAAACTGCCAACGTGGGCAAGCAAGAGATCCCCCACAGAAATTCTCGTTTAGCAATTGCCCCGATTCCAGAAAATCAAGTGCCAGACCAGCTGTTAAGAGACAAATTTCTGACACATTTGAGCATTTGTTATCCCATTGTAAATCATTCCGAGCCTTCCACAAAGACCAGGCTGTTGTAAGAACTATTTCAATAGCTGGAGACGATAGATCCTTGAAACATGATACTATGAACTCCGTAAAAATGATACTCTCATCATAATGCACCAGAATCCTTGTTGGGCATTCCTTCCAAACCTTTTGAGCAAACTCACATTGCCAAAGGACATGATCCCTAGTCTCAACCTCTTCACAGCACCATAGACATGTAAAAGTGTGGATACACCTTTCATCAAATAGCTTGGTTTGAGTAGGGAGAATATCTTTACATGCACGCCACATAAATGTTCTGATCTTTGGTGGAACGGATGTCGACCAAATCGAAGACCACAAATGATTTTCTCCACTGCAGGGAGAGGACGTTGAAGCCTCAGATACTTGTGCTTGTGAAAGTAACATATCATAGGCACTTTTAACAGTAAAAATCCCTTTCTTAGTACCCGCCCAGATTAAACAATCTCTAGGTTGACGTGCACTCAATGGAATTGCTCGAATAACCTCATCATCTCTAGGCAGAAACACCTAATCAAGCAATTCACTTCTCCATTGCATTGTGTCCCTGTCAATCAAACTGTCCACTGTAGCATTCTCCTTCAGCGCCTGCCTTGGACTAATCACACTGTAAGTAGTGGGACAAGGAAGCCATTTGTCCCTCCAGATTTTTGTTGTCTCCCCATTACCAACCCTCCACCTCAACCCAGCCTTTAGCACTACTATAGAATCACAAATACTCCGCCATAGGTAAGAAGCATTATGTGGCATCGTAGCTTCTAGAAAAGGGGTATGAGGGAAGTATTTGGCCTTGAACACTTAAAAAACCAGAGAAGCTGGATTTTGCAGCAGCTGCCAAGCTTGTTTAGCCAGAAGGGCTTTATTAAATAAAGCTATATCCCTAAATCTGATCTCCTCTTCCTTCTTAGCCTTCATTAACTTTTGTTTGCTCAGCCAATGATTTTTTCTTTCTCCATCTTTTTGTCCCCACCAGAATCTAGTGGCCATTGAACTAATCTTCGCACATAACCCAACTGAAAACATGAAACAACTCATGCATAAGTGGGAAAAGCCTAAATCACCGCCTTAATAAGGACCTCCCTCCCAGATTGAGACAATAACTTCTCTTTCCAGCCTTGTAAACGCTGCCAGATTCTTTCTTTTACCTCCCCAAATGCCCGCCTCTTTGAATGACCCAAAAATGGCGGAAGCCCCAAATATTTTTCAAACTGAGTTGTAAGAGAAGTGCCAAAGAAAACAGCAATTGAATCTCTTTGTTGCATAGGCGTATTGTGACTGAAAAAAATAGCTATCTTATCCCCATTAACCATTTGACCAAAGGCATTCACATATGAAGTAAGTATAGATTGCAAGACACCACAATTATCATGTGATGCCTTACAAAAAATAATACTATCATCAGCAAAAAATAAATGAGATATCCGTGGCCCTCCTCGACAAATAGATACACCTCTGAGTAAGCTATCCCTCTCTGCTTTCCTCAACAAAGCAGATAAACCTTCTGCACAAATCAAAAATAAATAAGGCGAAAGTGGATCCCCTTGACGAAGACCCCTTGTTGGCCTAATATATCCATTTGGTTCCCCATTCACCATAATTGAGTAAGTAACCGAAGTGACACATGCCATAATCAAATCTACCCACTTCATATGAAATCCCAATCTCAACATCATAGCTTTGAGAAAATCCCATTCCACTCGGTCATATGCCTTGCTCATATCAAGCTTGACTGCCATTTGATAATTTTGTCCACTACGTAAATTTTTGAGATAGTGAAGCGTCTCAAAAGCAATAAAGACATTATCTGTGATGATCCTCCCACGAACAAAAGCACTCTGACTGTCTGAAATAACCTGTGAGAGCATAGTTTTCATCCTATTGACCAGCATTTTTGGGGCAATCTTGTACAAGACATTGCAAAGACTAATAGGCCTAAATTGTGTCATGCTTTGAGGGACTGGAACTTTAGGAATTAAAACAACATATGTGAAATTAACACATCCAAGCATGCTACCAATTTTAACAAAATCTAGTATTGCAGTAGTTACATCATGACCAATAATATGCCAATATTTCTGAAAAAATAAAGCAGACATACCATCCGGGCCAGGAGCTTTTGAAGGGTGCATTTGAAATAAAGCTATCCTGACCTCTGCTTCCAGAAAAGGACATAACAGAGTGTTGTTCATAGTTGGTGTAAACACACTATCAGATGCTCGGGTAACTTCATCAATGTTCTGTGGGTTGGACGATGTGAAAAGCCCATTGAAATACTCAGTAGCAATCCTCTCAATATCAGCTGGTGCTGATTGCAAACTGTCCGTATCATCTCTAAGATGGTATTAGTACGCTTCCGTTGAGAGGCACAAGCATGAAAAAATTTCGTATTCCGGTCGCCTTCATGTAACCATGCAATTCTTGATCTTTTATCATCTCTAAGAGCAGTAATGGTATTAGTACGCTTCCGTTGAGAGGCACAAGCATGAAAAAATTTCGTATTCCGGTCGCCTTCATGTAACCATGCAATTCTTGATCTTTGTCTCCAAAATAACTCCTCTTTTTCCCTCAAACCATTTAGTTCCCTACGTAACCCATTTACTGCTTGAACATCATAATCTTCACTTTGGCACATCTCTAGCTCTTCAAGCTCTCGCTGTTTTGAATCAAGAAGACGGGGTGTCGCTTTCACAAGGGATTGACTCCACTGTAGAAGGTTTATACGGCATTGCTTGATCTTCTGAGTTACACGAAACATAGCCGTACCAATAGGATGAATATCCCAAGCTGCAGCAATAGTATCTTCGCATCCCTGTTCTCGTAACCATGATTTTTCAAATCTGAATAACTTCCGTCTATGCCGAATGGGTGGTATTGGTTGGATATTCTCCCTGCTATCAAGTAATAGTGCCATATGGTCCGAACTTGCCACTGATAGATGAGAGTTAGTAGCTCCCGAAAATAGCTTAATCCAATCCTCATTTGCAACATAGCGATCTAACCGAACTCTAACTAAGCCCCCATCATATCTCCCATTCGTCCAAGTGAAATCAGCTCCTATATACCCCAAGTCCTGTAAAGAGCAATCCAATAAAACCTCCCTGAAAGCATTCATTTGATTAAAATTTCGATCTTCGCCCCCCCCATTTTTCCTCCAATGAAATAATTTCATTGAAGTCACCCAACACCAACCATGGCCTGGCTTGAAGAGCATGCAAATGACATAAAAGATTCCACGAACGAGAGCGCATCGTCCTCTTAGGATGCCCATAAGAGCCTGTTAGTCGCCATGTTAATCCTCCTAACTGAACCACATCAGCGTCAATATGATGAGGCGAATAACTTTGGACGTTAATCTACAAAGTTGAATCCCATAGCAAAGCTAGACCACCACCTGTACCAGTACCATTTCGTTCCACCCCAAGGCAAGCCCTCATGCCTAATCGAACTCGTAACCATTCTAAACTTCGAACTGGTAACCGTGTCTCCATAAGAAACACAATATTGGGTCCTTCTTTCTTCACAATAGAGTGAAGTTCATTAACTTTCTGTAGGTTCCCAAGCCCATGACAGTTTAGACTTAGAGTCTTCATTGTGACCGGCGGGGCTGATCCACAGCCTCCACCGATTTGGGGTTGTCATTACCAACCACCCCGGAAAGTTGTCTTCGTTTCAAACTTGGTTCAGTAATCTCAGTAGCCACTGAACTAACATCCCTCACAAAATCTCTTTTCCCATGCATGTTAACTTCTGATGTGGGTCCAGAACTCTCTCTTCCACACTTGCATGCATTCTAGCACGTTTCTTCCACGTGGAAGGCCGAGTAGAACTCACAGGTGCTACGTAGCTATCCACCGGTTTTTCCTTTGGTTTAGGGCCCACCATAATATCATTCCCCACGTGCTTACCTTCATGCAACCTCCTGCCCTTATGTGGTGCCACTAAATCTCCCAAGATTTTATCCTTATCACCCCGTATATATCCACTCCCCTGCCCATTATTCCCCCAACTGGAGCCATCCTTATCTTCCTTTGTAAACGTTTGAAAATCCATAGGATATGGTTCCGGAAAAACCTCCCCAACCATCTCCACTTGGATTACCTCATCCTCAACAGCCGTAGGAATAATGGACTCCTCAACATCTCTGAAAGTTTGACCCACCGGCTTGGTCCCCGAATTTGCACCGGAACTCTCCACCTCCACCTGTGGCATTGGTTGTGAATTATCTACTGGTGCAGCTGCTCATGCCCCAGAGGTGCTACTAAAATGCTCTTCATCCAATCGTGCCATATGATCTCGCTGGCGGCGCCCAATCGGAAATCGATTAAGTGGCGCACGTAGCCAATGCCCCCATTTCTCAGTCGTAACATTCTCCCTAGCGTTACTTCTCCTCGTGGCAACACAATCACTTCTGCTATGGCCAATGATGCCACAGCGGTAGCAGAAAATAGGCAAATGTTCATACTTAAAATCAACCCAAAACTGGCTCCCTCCATCATTGTCTTCTGCTGTACTCAAAATTTTCCCCCGTAACAGAGGCTGAGTGATATCAATTTCAGCCCTGATTCGAAGATACTTACCCCAGCCCAAACCATTTTCAGGGACATCCACCTCCACCAATCGTCCAATCCCTCGTCCAATATCCTCCCCCACTTCCCGTATCATGCTTTTAATGGGTAGGTTAAAGACCCTAATCCAAAAAGCAGAGTGCTTGAACTTAACTGCAGTGGGTTGTAAATCACCTTCAAACCACACATTCTGAACCAGTTTTTTATCAAAAGTCCAAGGACTTTGGACAAAAATCCGTTCCATATCATCCCTCTCCTTAAAAACCGCCAAAAACAAGTTATCATCAATGTCTCTAATGGTGAGACCCTGTGGTTTCATCCATAACGCTCATATCGAACCCTTGAACGCTTCCACATTAAAGGCCGATATGTGAGGAGTTTGAATAAAACACTATATTGTGCTTCCTGACTAGATCTACTGAACGGATCCTTTCGCAAGTTAACATGATGGCGTTCCGTATCCGATAACTACATCCGCCGACATAATTCTTCCAACTCCTCTGCCATGATAAACGTGACTAATAACCAAAGAAAAAACCTTCAACAGATGGCGTAGCACCACCGTGAAGGGAAAAAGCTCGCACAAATAGGCGAGTTTTAGACTCCTACTGCACTAAGAACTCTAGAGTTCTGCGTGCGTTGAGAGAGTTACATCAAAGCAATACAAAATAATGAGTTTCCGTTAAAATAAAAATAAATAAATAAAAACTTACATTTACTTAACTATTCTATTAACCTTAGTTAAAAATAAACAACTAAGATAACTTTTCCTTAACCCAATTCTCTATCACCCTCTCATTAAACGCTCCAAACTCTCTCTCTCTCTCAACTGCCAGTGGACAAATCTATACTATAATGTAAAACCGAAACTTTTTTGACTTTTGGTTGACCTCATAATATTGTACCACATAAGCTTTTGAAATCTCATAATTTTACACATAATTATTTTAATATATATTTTCTAATTGAATATAAATTTTATTCTATAATTAAACCTTCTATTAGAATTTTGACACATCATATTTTTCATTAATATAAAGAATATATTATTCCATATATACAACACAATCATAATAAATGTCTAATACTAAAATATATTCCATATATAAACACAATATAAATATCTTTTAATAATAATCATAATTATCAATTTTCATCAAGATTTTTTTTTTTTTTTTTTCTTATGTATTTCATTTAATTTTTGTTGCTGGCAATGAAGAAAGGTGGATGGATTTGTTATAATAAAACCACGTGAGCTTGAAATGAGTTATGAAAATTATTTAGGTTTGATAATTTAATCATGTGCCTATGTATTTATTTGTCCTTCTTCTTATTTTAAGTATCCTTTATTTTATTTTTGGTTAGAACCACGATCCATATGGTAAATATAAACATGAATCGCGTTTTATAAAAATTGGACTATATTTAACTTATGCCAAAAAAAAAAAATTACATTATATTAAAATTTTTAATTATCCTATGATAAATATACTTTCTTAGTTATTTTGTTTAACTAAAAAGTAGGATTTATCCTAAATCTAATCCGTAAAGTCTCTTTATCGATCTTACCTACAACGCCACTTGGGTATTCGGCCCAATGATAATCTCCATTCCCAAAAAAGCCTCACTCCTCTATGAGGGTGTGGGTTCGATCCCCTGGGTCTTCAAATATACGTGTGTGTGAGTTTAGATTAGAATTTATATCAAATATATATATATAATAAAATAAAAAAATAAAAATAAAAATCTTGCCTACAACATTTCAAACTACAAAAAAGAAAAGAAAAAAAAAAAAAAACATATTCAACAAAAGAAATAAAAGTAATCAAAATTAATTTAGATCTTATTTTCAATAATTTTCCTGTGCATTGCATGGGTTTGCGACTAGTATATATGTATTGGAACAGTGGAACTTCTAATGTTCACATTGCCGCCACATCAATAACCCCAAAACCCAATCACAACAAACCCAAGCCTCACCATTGCTGTCTTTAAGCTTTGGCCAAAACCTACCCCAAATCAACTCTTCATCGTTGCCCCATACCAAACTAGAAATGCTAAACCATCTGCCATCACAAAGTCATATGATGGCCACACCAATCACCCAAAAACCCAACATCAACAAACCCATGTCTCATCATCACAATTTTGGTTAAAAATCACTCCAAATCCATGTATAAACAATATCCAATTGTGTATTCCATACTCCATACTCGATACTTCATAGTTCATTGCTTTGAGGGGACGAAAAGGTGGGTGTTGTGATTTAAGGTTTTGAAATTGGTCAGCTCCTCCAAGAAGAACTTCAATTGGGCAACCTTTTTAGCGATGAAAAATGTTACCACAGGAGCCATTGTCATAGGGATGGGGAAAGAGATCCAAAAACCAATTGCATGGCAATTGTTTTGATCTCGACCGTCCATTGAAAGTTATTTTTAATCTCGACCGCCCATTGATATTTTGGTAGGTGAGATCCATCCAGGTATTATATAGGTCTCACAAACATTGTTGGTAAAATCCCGACCCAAATCATAGGATCTTAAGTTCCTACGATCCTAGAATTTGCTACATGGCCCGAATCGCACTAAGATCTTAACTTAGTAGGATGGTGGTAGGGCCTAAATCCAAATCGTAGGATCGGTGGAATCACAATCCTACCACGATCCCACCCAATCCTAAATTTTAACATATATATAACCAATTGTTTGGAAATTTGAGGTCAACTTAAAATAATAATAATAATAATAAATTAAGACCTTTTGTAACAAATCCATAACTTTTCCAAGATAAATCATTAACTCTAATCGACATCTTAATTATATATTAGAATATTTTATTAATTGTAATCGCTCTTCTCTCTTCATTTAGCATATCAAGATTTTTTTTGTTTAATAATATTATTTTTTAAACTATTTTGCAAAAAAATACTGTTGAAAAACATTTTTGGGGGATAGCCTCCTCGTCTCTCCTAGAGACGAGTTGCACTTCAAACTTGCCACGTCCTCCTCAGTTTGCCACGCATGATTGCCACGGATGATGCGCAGCTGGAAGAAAATTTTGAGCTGGAACTCGTCTCTTCTAGAGACGAGTTCCACTTAAAATGAAAAATGAAAGAAAACTCCCCGCCAGAAAGAACCAGAAAGAAAAAGAAAAACTCTGTCTCTCTCTCAACTTCGGTTTCAAAAGCTGAAGCTCTACTCTCTGGCTCTACTCTCTGGGTCTCAAAAGCTGAAACTCAAGCTGAAACTCTACTCTCTCGGTCTCATCTGTCTCTGTCTCAAAAGCTGAAACTCTCTCGGTCTCAACTCTCTTACTCTCTCGGTCTGAACTCTCTCTGTCCCTCTCTCTCTCCGTCGCAACTTCCTCTCACTGGCTCCGGTGACCACCGGAAATCAGGTAAAAACTTTCTCTCTCATCTCCCCCTTTTAAATAAAAATTTTTCTATAACATTGTACGTACCTTGCAAATGTATATTTAGAAATTTTTTCTTTTAGAGTATTCAAGTTTTAAGAGTAATTAATACTATATTTAGAAATTTTTTCTTTTAGAGTATTCAAGTTTTAAGAGTAATTAATACTGTTGTGTGTTTTAAGGTTGTCTTAGAAAAAAAATTAAAAAAAAAAAAAAGTTACACATAAATGCCTAAACTTTAGGGACCTTTTCATTTGAGCCTATGTATACTAATTTTTGGTTTTATATTGGATGGTAAAATTATGAAAAACTAAAAGAACTTGAAAATTGCAAAAAACAGAGATACTATAATAGCACCAACCCAAAGATTCATTCTAATTTTGTTGTGAGTAGCATAAAAAAAATTGTATTCAAATCAATATTAAATTGGTGCAATTCTTGAATCGAATATATTTCAAGGAGATTAAATGGAGAAACATTGGCGGGTATGGGAGTCAGTGTACTTTATTTTGAATAGGTAAGAGTTTATGATCAATGTACATATGAAGGAGAAAGTTGGATAATAACTTGGTTGACCTAAGTTCTCTTGAGTGTTAAAATACTTATATATGTTGGAGTTAAAGCTTGTGCCTAATAGTCATTAATCAATCAATTATTAAGAATAAAAATAAATGTAATTTGGAGTGAGAAAGAATAAGAGAAAAAGAATGATGTAATATGATCAATTTGCTCTCAATTGGTAACTCCTTAATTAAGATATGTAACCATATTATATAATTCAAGATTTAATATATTTCTTTAGCTCTCAACTTGATGGTTGATTGGGTATATCACTGCTTTGATTTGATGGTTGCAGTAGTTTTCACTTATGGAGCCTCGCCGTTTTGTGATGGATCCAGGTCCTAGTGACCCCTCTGTGTTGACTAGACAGGATAAACACATCTCCAACAAAATTTGGGAAGAGGGATTGGTATGTATTTAATATATTTATTATTTGATTTTTGCTTACATTAGTGATAAAATAAATTGACATATTTTTTTCATTTTGTAGTATACTTTATTACATTGTCGTCGTCGTGAGGCAGTAAGAGAACGATCTGGACGACTTCATGCCCGTTTTATCCCATACCTTCAGCGAGCTGGCTTTTATGGCATAGCCAAGCTTGGTTTTATAAAAATGGATTGGGCGTTGATCACAGCATTAGTTGAGAGATGGCGCCAAGAGACCCATACCTTCCACCTTCCCCACGGTGAGATGACCATCACCTTGCAAGATGTTGAGGTCATGTTGGGTTTACCCGTTGATGGAGAAGTATTGGTAGGGAGTACCGAGTTAAATTGGTCCGGATTATGTCTTCAGTTACTTGGTGTCTCTCCTCCTCCAAATAAGTTAGATGGGTCACGTTTAAATATGAAGTGGCTCCAGGACACGTTTGCTGTCCTACCTGATGATGCTAATGAGGTGACCGTGCAGCAGTATACACGAGCTTACATATTAGAGCTCCTTGGAGGTAGTTATTTTGCTGACAAGTCTGGAGAGAAGGTACACCTTATGTTCTTGCCAATGTTGGAGGATTTTGATGCTGCTGGACGGTATAGTTGGGGTAGTGCAGTTCTAGCATGGTTATATAGAGAGTTATGTAGAGCCACTGACCCGGACTCATGTGACATTGCTGGTGCACTAATCTTGGTGCAGTTGTGGGCATGGTCTAGATTTCCACACATATCACCTGCAATAAAGTCTATTCAACCGATTGTTAATGCTGTGGATGATGTCAATGCTAATGCTAATGCTGATGCTGATGCTGATGTTGAAGTGCCTGCTGATGCTGCCCAACCATTGCCAGGGGGTCCTTATGGCACTAGGTAAGTAATTATTTAGTTTTTTGTATAGACATTGAACATGTTTTATGCCTTAGAAAATAAGGTTATGGCAAAATTTTCCATTGATGAATACTTTCCATTGTAGGTGGCGCAATGCGAAGGACATAAAGGATGTGTCCACTCATGTGCTTGAGCAGTATCGATCGGACTTCTCTAGGCAACGTCCTGATCAGGTAACGTGCTTGTTTTAATTACATTGTTATTGTTATTATATTGTTATTCAATACATGGTGAATTTGAATTATATTATATTGTTATTGGGCATATATCATTTATTAATGCATTTTATTTTTAAGCTTTTGTAGGTAATTTGGGAACCATACACAGATGATGTGTTGAGTTCGTTGCCTGAGTATTGTCGGATAGGGCAGGAGGTATGGCGTTCAGTGACGCCTCTAATATGTTTCCAGATCGTAGAGTGGCACTTACCTAATCGTGCTCTACGTCAATTTGGTATGCAAGCAAGACATACCCCAGCCTGCTAATACCGATGTGAAACTACATGATTGTGATCTTAGGGGTAAGGTACATGAGAATTGGAGGCAACGTTGGAGGCATTACATAAGTATATGGGACCATCGACGTGAGCATGTTGTCACTCGTGACAAAATGGTTGGTCTTATGGCATATCATGATCCATATATGGATTGGTACCGTCGGATTACTCGACGCTTTATCAGTCGCAGGAGCGGCTGTTATGAGATGATGGTAAATTTTTTAACTTAATAATTCCGTGCATCTTTTGGATATCTTTGAGACACAATTTTTTACTGACATACTATGCATTTTGACAGACGTTGTGCAACATGCGAATATGCGAAATGTTTCATCCTGAACAAGAGTTGGATCCGGCAAAATTTATGGAGCTAGCAGCGGAGGCATATCAATTGGCATTTAATGCACTAGAAGCTTCGAATGAGCTGCATCGGCTTGATTTTGTGCAAAGAGTTAACACAGACTCAGACACCAATACTCATACAACTGTTCCTCCAACTGCTACTCGGAGGCGACGTCCACGTGCGCAGCGCCCGCCACATCCACGTGCACAGCGCCCGTCACGTCCATCCGATCCGAGTAGTAGTATGAGTGTGCCTCCCATCCAGTTGAGAGATGCTACCACCGTTATTGAGACCACCCCTATGTCAGTTGCCCACACTACCACCCCCATATCAGTTGCCCAGACTACCACCCCCATCTCATTTACCAACACTACTACCCCCATCTCAGTTGCCCACACTACCACTCCCATCTCAGTTGCCCATACTACTACTCCCATCTCAGCTGCCCACCATGAGCATACGATCAGTTTTTTGACCCAGACATTCAGCCCACTTGCATCATTTTCAGATGTTACCCCATCGTCACCGACACAGTCAGTTGGCCCATTCTCACCCACACAGTCAGTTGGTCCATCCTCAGTGCCCCAGTCAGTTGTCCCAACCTTAGTCACCCAGTCAGGTGGTCCAGCATCAGCCACCGAGTTAAGTGGTCCAGCACCAGCCCTTCCTCAGCCACCCAGTTAGAGGACTTGGTTTAGGATATTGAAGTGGGTGATCATGGTAGGGCTAGGGGTAGGGGTAGAGGTACAAAACGGCCACAACCAGATATGCCTGTTGTACTGAAGAGGAACCCACCTCGCAATAAGAGGAAACCTTGTTGTGGGACTGAGTGATAGGTTGAGATGTGAGTTTGATATGTATTTATATTTGTATTTTTTATTGAGCTCAGTTTAGCTCCAAATGAAAATGGAAATGGAAATCAGTTTAGCTCCAAATGATTAGTATTAGTATGGCTTGTGATTTTACAAATGATTTTTTTTTTAAGGTATTGTTAATTTTACTATAGAGAAGGTGACTTATGGGAATGGTGTGACATTAATATGTAAATTGTTATGGTCAAAATGGAGTGAATTAGATTTTATTACGTTATTAATAATTTTAACAGAGATTACAATGATAATAGTTAACTAACATTTGAAGATGTCAATATGTCCACACACCCAATTGCTGTGGTGGAAGTTGGAAAGCCATTCCTGCTCCTATTGAACCTAGATTTACATAGTATTCCTTGATAAGCATCAACAACCAACATGTAGAACACGCACAAGGGCCTAAACCCATTTTTCCAATATTATAAATTGGATTATGCTTTAAAAACTGGAAGAAATTTTTTTCAACCTTCATCCAGGCGCCTGCATCAGGGTGTCCAGGCGACTGGATTATGCCCAAAAAATTATAAAAAAATCCTGAAGCCTGATCCAGGCGACTGTATAGAGTGTCCAGTCGACTGGATCAGGCAGAGAGTTTTTGAAGTTTAATCCAATCGACTGGATAGTGTAGCCAGGCGACTGGATTAAGCTGGTCAAACTTTTCAAAAAAGTTTGACTAATATCCGGGCGACTGTATAGAGTGTCCAGTCGACTGGATCAGGCAGAGAGTTTTTGAAGCTTAATCCAGTCGACTGGATAGTGTATCCAGGTGACTGGATCAAGGTTTAAAAGCTTTTAAAAAATTTGACCTAGATCCAGTCGACTGGATCAGGGAGTCCAGGCGACTGGATCTGCGATTTCTGGGTTTTTAATAAAATTGATAGACTTCATTTTGCTCTATTTTCTCTTATTGCTCTCGATTTTTCTCACTCTCTCTCTTAGGGTTTTAGTCGAAAATCACTCCCAATCACTCCTAATCACTCTCAATCACTCCCAATCACTCCCAATCACTCTCAAAACTATCACATTCCCAAAACCCCCAATTCAAAGCCCTTGAATTCGAATGGCTCCAAAGAAATCCGTGAGTGAAGATCCAAGGAAGAAAAGGCTCAAATCAAAGGCTCAAAGGGATGAAGCAGCTCCATCATTAGACAACACCTTCGCTTCTTCGGAATATGCGGTAAGATTCCAATCCGACATTAGCCGTAGAACGGTAGTTTTTGGAAAAATTGTTGATTTCCCTTACTTTACTAATCACCACATTCATATTAGAGAGCTTTTTGAAGCGCAAGGATGGGAAAATTTCCTTTCAAAGCGTCAAAAACAATACACCACTCTTGTTAAACACTTTTACACACACTTTGAATTTATCCATTCCAAAATCAGCTCCTATGTGAAGGGTAAATCCATTTCACTCTCCCATTCCACACTAGCCTCTATATTAGGAGTTCCTCGCACCGGTGTTCAACGTTATACTACAAATAGTTGGGTTATATTCGAAGGGTATGACCCTTTAGAGTCAATTAGGTAAATGTGTGGAAATCCTAACATTCAAGAACTCTCTAGACCCAAAATTGCCGACCTCACATTAGAAAGCCGACTCATTCATCACATCATAGCCCACAACATCCTTCCTAGGAGTGGTTCATACGAATACACTTCCTATCTAGACCTTTTCATAATGTGGTGCATTCTCAACAAGGTCAAACTTGATCTTGCATTCTATATTGGTTGGCACATGGAGACTTGTGTCAAGAAGAAGAATGGCGCCCTCCCATATGGTCTCCAGATCACTACTATTCGGATCATTTTGGAGTAGATTTCAGTGGTGAAAAAGAGACTCAAGACGTAAGTCAGAAGGATGTCTATGGAGAAACTACCATGAGACAAATGAGGTATGAATTTAAGGATGACACTTGGGTTAAGAAAAATGCACCTGTGATGGAACAAGTGGGTGAAGAAGCACAAATGGATGAAGCTGAAGCTGCAGGGAATGAAGAACCAATGCAAGAGGATCAAGAGCCTCGAAGTGCACCTTCTAGCTCCTCTCGTGTGAATGAGGACAACTTCCAACTCGTGCTTGGACGTTTGGACTCTTTGGCCACTAGCATGGGAAATATTCAAACAAGCATAGGAAATATGCAAACAAGCATCGACAACTTCTCAACTATGGTGACTCAAAGATTCTCCACTTATGATGAACACTTTGTTACTTTGGAAACATCCATGGAGGAAATCAATGAGCGTTTGATTAATCAAGGCATCTAGTTATTTGTCTTTGATGGAGCTTTTGTTTTTGATGATGCTGAGGGCATTTAGTTATTTGTATTTGAGTTTTATTTTTTGATGATGCTGAGGGCATCTAGTTATTAGGTTGTGATTGTACCATTATGCCAAACTGAATGGTTTTACTATGTTGTTAGTGTTTAAACAGTGTTGAATTTATGCTTAATTAATGTTATCAATCTTGTATTCATTTTTGTGCTTTTTTCTTTCTTTGTCCTTAGTTTTCTTATTTTCAATGTGATGCAAGCATGCTATTTGGTAACATGGATGAATGGTCATTGTGGTGAAAAAGAGCAATCACGGTTGGGCGAGATTGGTGTCTTTGGACAAAGATTATAATTAAAAGCAAGCAAAGAAGCAAAGCCTCCACATCAAATTCTCATTAACTTTGTTAGTAGTAAATCCAAAACATACCAACCAATTTTGTTAATGATGCTAATTTTATAATTATTTTATTTTTCTTCTGTTTTTTTTTTTTTTAATTACTATATAAATATATATATATATATATATATATATATATATATATATATATATATATATATATAAGTTGCTTGGTGGGACCCACTAACCTCCTAAAAATCAAATAATCAGTTGGCTTTGTGTAAAAGCTGTTTTCTGTCCAACTAGGCAACTGCATATACTAGTTGATAGTGTGTCCAAAAATAAAATAAAAAAATAAAAAAAGGGAAGAAGAAATCATTTCTATATTATTTATAAGAATAAATCAAACATGTGAATGTCACGTTCCCAAGGATTTTATTAGATTATTTTATTAAAGGGAAGAAGAAATCATTTCAGATGGTCACAGTTTTTGTGTATAGACGAAATTAGTTAAAGGTTGAAAAAATATGGATGCAGTCGACTGCATCAGGGATCCAGGCGACTGCATCCTTGATCCAGGTGGCTAAAAAATGGCCCAGTCGACTGAAACCACACCCCCAGGACTTTCTGTCTGATCCAGTCGACTGGTACACCAATATAGTCGACTGGATCATTAAGGTCTGGTATAATCCAGTCGCCTGGACTTCCAAATCCAGTCGACTGGAATGCCCTTATTTTGAATTCTGCAGTTCCCAGCCATTCCAAAATTTAAAATTAAAAAAACCTAATTGCACCCCCATCAAATACTAGCATTTCACATGATTACAAGCACATATACAATTACAAAAGCGTAATGGATACAAAAAATCATCTTGTAGTGTATACATTCCTTCATAGAGACGAGAGAATAATATTATTACACATAACATTATTACAAAGAGCAGAAATATTTCATTTGCAACCAAAAGACTCTTGCACAAAATTTCGAATCACTCTCTACCATTATCCAATGTCAATTCTCAGATTTTGCAAGTTGAAGTGCCAAAGAACAATCTTGTTTGGGCTCCACAGGTGATTATCCATCCAACATATCTACAATATAGAAATAGAAAAGCATAAGCTAAAATAACACAAACAAGGTTGAGAGAACATAATTAAAAGACATGTTAAGTGATAACAAACAAAATTGATCAATACAAGTATAATATTCATAGTAACCACTTACCAACTTTGAGGCAACACCGCTTCTTGATTTGAAATTGCATTAGGACATTTTTTGCGATTATGCCCCTCTTGATTACACAATCCACAACTCTGCTTATGTTGATTCTCCCTCCAATCCATCTCATTCCGAATTCTTGTTGACTTTGGACGACCACGTTGTCGAAGCAATCTTGGGTCAGGTCGCAACATAGGGAAGTTAGGGTCCTCCTCCCAATACGGGGCATCTTTCATCGGTTCAAAGTGTGGTTGATAGGAAGCTAGCATTTCCGTCAGACTATAAAATGGATCAATATATTGGTACACATTGATGTGCTGACTAGCGCAAGCTGCAATTACATGTGAACAAGGGATATGATACGCTTGCCATTTCCCACAACTGCATGTTTCTATTACCCAATTTCACCACATGTCTATGGTTCCCCTTATTCATACTGGTTAGACTAGGTTGTGTTTGGATTTGAAAAGTTCCTTCCTCCCTATTAAACTCTATTACGTGATGCAAACTTGCCTTCTCACTCCACTTCTGAAAGATTTCCATGGCATGTGTACTGAACGCTTGACCAGAACTCAATTGAGCTTGAGTTTTAACTCGGCGATCATTAAAATAATGCACAAGCTTGAAATAAATGAATTCTACCATTGCAGTAATGGGTAAGTTGCGTGCACCTTTCAGAACACCATTGAAGCACTCAGACAAATTCGTGGTCATTGCCCCATAGCGCCGTCCACCATCTTTTGCTAATGTCCACTTTTCAACATCTGTCTCTTCGTCCAGTATGGCAGCAGCATCTTTATTATACTGTCTAATAGAGTCCATTGTTGCATTGAATTTTCTTAACTGGTTGTGTTCACCTGCTCTCTGTATCATGTTCTTCAACCGTTTGTCATGAAATCGTGTGTTGAAGTTGCTGACTAAATGTCGGATGCAAAATCGATGATATGCATTTAGAGACTGCAATTTACTGCACTTCATTGCATTCAGGATACCCCTATGTCTGTCTGATATGATGCAAATTTCTCTATTTTTTGTGACATGTTTCTTTAGGAAACGCAAAAACCAACGCCATGTATTCTTCGACTCTTTTTCCGTAACCGCAAAGGCAAGTGGATAAATCCCATTGTTCGCATCAGTTGCCATGGCAATCATCAACTTCCCTTCATATTTTCCATACAAATGTGTTGCATCAATAAAGACAACTGGTCTGCAATGCACGAACCCCTGAATTGAAGGACCAAAAGCCCAAAATACACTCTCAAATATAGCACAACTTGCATCTTCACTCTAATATGTCTTCCATTCCACTTGTGTACCCGGATTTGAGTCGATTAGTGCTTTCATAAACTTCGGTAACAACTGATAAGACTCCCCCCAATCCCCAAATATGTTAGCAATTGCCTTCTGCTTGGCATCCCACACCTTGTAGTAAGAAATTTTATGGCCAAATTGTGTACACATGTGATGCCGCAACGATTTCACTGAAATAGTTTGGTCATTGGCTACATAGCTCCTCACTTCTCTTTCAATAAAATTTGAATCAAATACCTTGCCATCTTTACGGATGTTGGGGTGTCTACAAGTGTGGGGACCATTGTATTTTGTAATCTCCCAAAATCCATGTGTACTACGCATGCATGCCCGCATTCTCCATGAACACCCATTCTTGCAACATACATGTAATTTTCTTTTGTTTGACTCCTTCACTTTATATTCTTGATTGACGCGTGAAGAGTACACCTTCAATGCATACTGAACCTCAATTTTACTCTTGAAAAACAACCCTTTTCTCAACTCTTGCTTTTTATCCCAACTATCGAGTGGTGTCACCTCATCATTGAAGGAAGTGTCATTTATATTATCCCATGTGTTTGTAGTAAACGATGAGGATTTGGGTTTGAGGCTAGGGACCACATCATCAACTTCGTCATTATGAACATCAGTTGTCTCATCATCATCATCAGAATCATCATCATCATCATCAAAATACAAATCATTATCATCATCATCAAAATACGAATCATTATCATAATCAGCGTTTTCTTCTTCATCATCAGCAGTACATTCCAACATCATCGTATCATGCACTCCAGGTAAAGGGTTTACCTCGTATGGAACATACTCATGTCGAGTGCTGGGACCACAATCCTCCACCGATGTTCGTATCTCATGTAATTGTGGTGTACACCTTCCAACTGTAGAGGGTTGTGTAGAAGGAGCAGTATCATGCACAGTCATTTGTTGTACATCTTCACCAACACAATCTTCCGCTACTAATCCATCCCCATCATCTTGTGTAAGAGGCTCAACACCTTCACCAACACAATCCTCCACACTTATATATAACTCAATACCTTTTAATTCAGGCGTTGCATCTAACATGTCAAACATGAGATTAACACCGTCGTCGTCTGTTATCAATAGAGTCATGTAATTAATGTGAGGTGAAATCACCTCCTGAGGACAACGGTATGTAACTGTTATACGATGAGATTGATTGTCCAATTGTAGTGCATTGAATATCTTCGTTTCCAATTCGACAAAACTAATCCCACGATGAACCCGGATGAACTTCATTTGCGACCCTTGATACTCAGCTCCATTTTGACCATAAATAATCTCCCCATTGAAGCGAAGATAGACAATATACATAGTTGGCGCCATATGCAAACCTATTTAATTTAAATGTAGTTTACAATTAGTTAGTCACATAAAAAAAACAAGTAATAACATGATAATGGTAATATTTCATATCCAAATGTTACATAACATCTTATATAAAAATGGTTGTAATATCCAGTAGACATCTCCAAGAAGATTTGGGAAGTCTGGAGTACTTGTTCAATCCAGTCTACTAAAACACCAATCCAGTAGACTGGATGACATGTATTTGGCTGATCCAGTCGCCTGGATTGATGGTCCAGTAGACTGGATGTAGTGCCTGGGAATTTTCTGACTGATCTAGTCGCCTGGATTGATGGTCCAGTAGACTGGATGTAGTGTCTGGGAATTTTCTGACTGATCCAGTTGACTGGACCACTGATTCAGTCGATTGGATTACTCAAACACTTCACATCTTCCCTTTACAGCTTGTTACTTCATGTTCAATCAAACATACTTCACGTTATGCAAGAAATACAGAGATGCTTCATGTTTGCCAAAGGAATAATGTTCAACACCCACGCAAAAAACGTTTATAAGCTAATAATGATACTAACTTTAAACAACATATAAATAAAAAAAATGATACAGCAAAGACAAAATTTATATTGTTTTTACCTTTTAATTGATCAATGATGTTGGTTGGAAAAGTGAACTGATGTTGGAAAAGTGAAAGAACGATGAAGAAAGATAAGAATATGTTTTAAGTGTAAAGACGAGTTCCAGTTTTTTTTCATTTATGGCCACCGGTTCTCTTAGCTGTAATGGTGCATATTTCTATGGAACTCGTCTCTCCTACAGACGAGTTTCAGCAAAATTATTTTTTATAAACACAGCCAAATTATTATTTTTTTTTAAATAATAAGTTTCAGCCAAATTATTTTTTAATAATAAGCTTCAACGGAACTCGTCTTTAGCAGAGACGAGTTCCAGCTAGATTTTCTTTTTTTCTTTAAATATCTAACATTTGTTCCATTGAATGAATGTTTTCTTTTTTTTTTTTTAAATAATGTTAGGTACCATTTTCAATGGAACTCGTCTCTGGTAGAGACGAGTTCCAGCCAACAGGAGCCCATTTCAATGCAACTCGTCTCTACCAGAGACGAGTTCAAGCCAAAATTTTTTTTTCCCTTTTAA
The DNA here is from genome assembly GCA_907173295.1 of Fagus sylvatica. NCBI lineage: Eukaryota > Viridiplantae > Streptophyta > Magnoliopsida > Fagales > Fagaceae > Fagus > Fagus sylvatica. Next base: position 6,275,482 of record OU015765.1, read on the forward strand.
TAATATCTCACAATCTCAGTAACAATATTTCACAGTAACAGTATTCGCGCCAAAACGAGGGAATTTAAAGCATAAGCTTGCAACTCGTCTCTACAAGAGACTCCAGCAGGCAATTTACTGCCAGCTCAGGATGCCACGAAATGCCAAGGAAAATGCCACGGGTCAGTTTTTGAGTGGAACTCGTCTCTCCCAGAGACGAGGCTGTATCCCTTAATAGTTTCCAAACAGTTTTTTTTTTGCGAATTTCTTTTTAAAAACGGCCTATCGTGCGTTTTCCCCCGCATATCAAACACACGTCAAAGAAATGAAGACAATACAATTTAATGATTAATTAACTTTTATTTAATTCAATTCATGTTTCAAAATTAAAACTCATGTCAATGTTGTTATAATTTCTTATAGTTAATAAACTTATTTATATTTTATGATAATAATTTTATCTCTTTAAAATTTATTTGATTTATTATAGAATTTCATTATTATTTTCTACTAAATTAAAGAAGATTTTGACACTTATATTGAAAATTCTTGAACACATCATTATTATTGATGATTTTTTACTAACTTTTTTAAATAAAAAGCAAAATCTTATGATATCCGATCCTACATGATCCAATCAGGAAGATCATCCTATCAATGTTATGTAGGATCTTGATTTTAGCAACCTTGTTCTCAATAGAGTCAAAGCCGTTAATTTTGCTTCTTCTTTAGTTTACTAAGTGAAAACGTCATTCATTGTTGTACTTGCTGAGTATGTAAATAGCTCAATGAGAGATTGACAGACAGCAAATAAATGAAGCTCCTTGCATTACAAATTTTTTTTTGGAGGAAATCCTTCAATTACATTTAATAATATGCTAAATGACATCAATTCATAATAGTCATATTTTTGTCCTAGAAATAAATATTGATAATATTAAGTTGAGCAAGTGAGGGAGGAAACAGTAAGTGGGAATTGGGCACTTGAGGCATAGTCGAAAGATAGAACATCACCATTAGCAAGAGGGTTCCCATCGTTGACAAGGCAGTCATTTTGGCCAAGGAACCTGAATATATTTGGGTTAATGAGTCTCTCAGACTCAAAAGAACCACAGTTGAGATGGATTTGGGCAATAGTGCGACCACTGGGGCATTCATTTGTTATTTGCACACCAAAAATTGGAGTTCCACTAGGTAGGTTTCCAATGGGGCCTTGTGTGACCTGGATGTAATCGTTTAAACACTCTGTTGGCATGTCATCTGCATCCTCCTTAACTATTGCTTCATGTTCTAAACAATCAGATTTTCCATTAATATTTTAGAAAAATGAAATAGTTATTTGTTTAAATTCACACATTTCTATTAACTTAAATTTTCTAATAAGTGATAGTTCAATACAATAGAACTGTAACTCTAAATGCATCTGTTACACCATATAATTACCTTGGATGTGAAGCTTGCGGTGTGAGAGGCTGGGCCCTATCTCCATTGAAGTAGACTTATATTCAATTCCTGAAAAAATAAAATAAAAAGTTAATGCAAAACTAAATCGAGATTACTGGTCGACTTTGCCAAACCTTTCCCATCCCTTACGAAAACACATATGCTAAAAATTACAATATAACTAATTAATATAGTATAATGTTTATAAATATGTGATTCATATATAGTCACATACTATAATGATTTAAAAAAATGGTTTCTCAATGTAACTTTACAAGTGTGAGTATGTGTAATACAATGGAAGTAAAGGATCAGGCTGAACAAACCATTGACATTACTGACAGCAAGCACTAGAAACCCCACAATGAATGTGGTCATGACTGAGACTGACGCTATGTAACCACACGATACACTTCTCATTCTTTCTTTCTCTTATTTGGTTGGAGAAGCTGATGAAGATGTCTGTGTTTACGTTATTCGGGGTGCATTACATACTGCGAATTCGAAATTTTGAAATCTTTCATTTAATTGCTTAGATAATATTTGCTGTAATTGCTTATTAGTGAGATTCTCCTGGATATTCTTTTACTTTTGGACCAAAATCAAAGGGGTTGAGATTTCGTTAGAAATAAATTAGTACCTAATATTAAGCTTCTTAAATTACCGAGCATCAATTTCAATTTATATGATAGCTGGTTAACCATAACAAAATTTGAGATATCAATTGACACTAATATTAACATCTGTTTAGCCAAAAAAACATCTGTTACCTAATGAATATACAAGTTTAAAAAAAAACAACAAATGGTGAAGGGGTTGAAATCTGACAAATATGCTACAGACTACCATTTTTAAACTCCAAACATACACAAGGGAACCTCTTTCTCAATGAGCTTGGTGAGATTATTGCTTGGATTTGGACCGAAGCGAAAGAGCCAATTTATACCAATGGGTCTGTAGCATATTTGTCAGATTTCAACCTTATTCATCGAAATTATGTTAGGTTGTTCACTTTGGGTTTGATTTAATTCTACTGTCACAATTGATACAGCTCACTTTGGGTTTTGCAGTGATGGATTGTTCACCATTGTTGTTGTTTTTCAATTTGAGTTTTCATGTTGTAAAAGATGGGTTATAGGTATTGGTAAATTGCTAACATGGAAATGGAAAAAAATGGCAAGTCAATTAAAAAAATTCCATATTATCATTCCGTTAGCCACATAGACAAAAACTTAACGGAAACAAAAGGAAAGATCCACCATGCACGTTTTTTAAACGTTAAGGACTAAACGTGCAATATGTGTAAATGTTAAGGACCAATAATGTATTTAACCCAGTTATTTATTTATTTTATCTTAATTTTTAAAATCAATTTTCCTTTCTATAGCCATATTACCACATATCAAATTTGTACCATGAAATGTTTACAATATTGCACACATATAAACATTGTGCATAAGGTGGTGATGGGATATTTGGAGAATGTTTTGGCCTTTTTCAATAATACAGTTTTTTTTTTTTTAATTATTTGGTCAAATTGTAATGCTTCAAAATTATTTAGGAAAATAGAATTTTTTGAAACTCATCTATTTAAAAGACGAATTCCGCATGGAATGTGCTAATTTGGGATTGGTTGAATTGTCCCGTCGGGAGGAGAAATTATTTGTTACAACGGGAAGACCACATCAACAATGTCTAGTGGTCTTCCTATTCAATAACATAATGCCATGTGTTTAAATTAAGTCACAATCTAGTCATAATCCTAGTCACACAATAAAATAAATTAATTGTAACGTCATCTCCTCCGCCTTTCTCAACTCCAACGCCGGCATCTCTCCACCACAGTGTGAGAGAACCACATCCCTTTTCTCAAAATCCGAAATGAAAACCCCTCAATTAGTTTCAAGTGATTTTGGCTACGTTTTGGAAATTAAATTGGTAGCGTGTCTCAAATATGAGATATAAACGTTAACATTTTAATTGATCCTCGAGGTTAAAGGTCGATGTAACATGTTGTTTATGGAGTAGCCACTTAATTTATTTTAATAGAAAAATTAAGAAAACCCAAAGTCCAAAGTAATGTAATCCCCTTTTATTCCATTTTAGAATTTGTACAATTGCTAAATGAAATAGTATGTGTAAATGTTACAAATAAAATTCTCCTAGAATACAATCTAAGAGAATAATATTGTATAAATTTTCTAATTACAATCTATGTAAAAAGAAAATTAATTGTTGTTGTTGTAATGCACTATGTATACAACCGAAGTTTTGGTTCGGAAGCTTGGTAACAAAATGGGAAGGTATTAGGCACCCCATTTTGCCTGATTTACATCGGTACTCTTATATTGAAAATGACTAAGCATATTGTAATGTCAATGCATGTATGTGTATGTTGTGCAAACAAATTAATTTTAATTGTCCATGTTGTTATTATCTTGGTTGTAATATGATGTTCATGTTATAGTTGTAAGCTTAAACACATAATCATAGTGAATTTGTAAATATAAATACAAGAAATTAAAACATAATGTAAGCACAATAAATTAAAACATAATGTAAGTACAAAAAATTAAAACATAAGGGTTAGAGAACTAACCCGCATGCAAAACAAAATTAAAAGTCAATATTTGCTTCACAACTTGTTTGGTTGTAAGCTTGTAATTTAAGACTCTAAAAAATGTGTTTGTGTATGTATGGGTTGGTCAAAAAATAATTCCAAAACCTAAGTTACAAAGATGATGAAGGATGAATAAATCAAAGTGATTTTCAACCTTCAAAAGTTTTGATACTTTTAGAGATAGAATCTTGATTTAGGAATATTAAAGTGCAAAGATTTCCAAGTCTTGATTTCAAAAGATAATAAATAAATAAACCCATGACACTCTTAAATTTACATAACCTCTAAGGATAAAAATGTAATCACACCACCTATTAGTTTACAATTAAACTAATCTACTACTTTTTAATTATTTAGAGCATTCTCATCCCGTGAGGTAACCTTCACTCTTAGCAATAATAGATATCACACTATTCACAAAAAATCACAAAAACCCACTCACATCCGGTCAGCTAAAATAACTCAAATTTTTACACAATGCTGTAGTACTCGGTATCAATACCGAGTACTATTGGTGAGGTAAAACTTATCTCCCTCTTATTTTATTCACGCACTCTCTCTCCTCTCTCTTCTCTCTCATTCTGTCGATTGCTCTCTCTTTCTCTCGCATTTCTCTCATCTGGCTCAACTGCTTAGGAAATTTCTCTCTGTTGGGTTTGATTGTGATTATGGGTTGAATGGTTGTGTTGGATTGTTGTAAAGGGTTGTTGGCGTGGGGGAAAATTAAAGTGGGTATGGATTGTTGTTCTGGGTATGGGTTTCCAGAGGGTTTTGAAGCTGGTTGTGGGTTGTTAGTGAGTTTTGAAGGTGGTCGTGGTGGGTTTTGAAGCTAGTTGTGGGTTTCCGACGGGTTTTGAGGCGGGTTTCGAGTTTAATGGTGACTGTGGAGGGTATGGGTTTGATTCACTATTTTTTTAGTGGTTGGGCGTGGGTTTCGGTGTGGGGTTCATTGTAATTTTGGTGGTTGGGTGTGGGTTTCGGCATGGGTTTACTGTAAAATTGGTGGTTGGGCATGGTTACGGCATGGGATTCACTATATATTTGGTGGTTGGGCATGGGTTCTGGCGTGGAGTCTGGTGGTTGGGTTTGTGTTGCTGGCGTGAGGTGTGATTTTGACTGTGGGGAGAAAAAGAAAAAAATAATAATAATTTTATAATATTATAATAGGATGTCCTGTAAAATAAAGAGTGAGATGTGAGATATGTTGTAAAAGTTGATAGATATTGTCACGACCCAAATCCGTAATATGATTTGGAGTCGGACCGGCATGCTAATATCGAGCATGTGCTCGATACTAACATGAACCCATTAAAAGGAGTATAAAAATTTTTCTTTTCTCTCATCCTGATTCTTTAACTTCTTCTTGGATTGGGAACTTCCATAATATTATAACGTACTCCTTTGCAAAATAACTGAATATACTAGTCCACCTAAAGGAAGTGACAGTAGTCAGAACATCTATAACTGTTTATATAAAATACATCAGCATGTGAACATAATAACTATAATACAGCGGAAGACTATTCAAACACATACATTACTTCTGCTTTATGTACACACAAAAGAATCAAAACAGCTAAGACTAGCTCTAGATACAAAATAATTGCTTCTCCATGTTGAGACTCTTGGCTGCACTATAGAATGTTCCTGCAATCTGAGCAATCCACTTGCTCAGTAAGGGAGGCGTGACATGAAGATTTAATGGTATGCATGAATGCATGATACACAGAATAATTTTTGTGCATATGACTTACGTATAAACAATTCATGCTAAAACGTTTCATGAGTTTTTTGAACATATATGTTTCATACTAATAAACATAATATCTGACAACTTGTAAGGCATAATATAACTATTGAAATCTGTAGCATGATTCCTTTATATGTAAACAAAACATGTTCCCTTAAACTGTTCTGAAGAGAAAACTTATCTCATACTATTGCATAATATAGCAAAACTATATGGAACATGTAACTGTACTATATCTTTAAAACTTTGCCCCTCGTGACTTTACTGGTGCCATGTCTACAGGGAAACTATCCCTTTGTGGCCCTCCTGCTTGTTGCCGGTCTACAGGGAATAAAACCCCCCGTGGCCTTCCTGCTTGCCGGTCTACAGGGAATACAACCCCTCGTGGCCTTACTTGTTGCCGGTCTACAGGGAATAAAACCCCTCGTGGCCTTTCTGCTGCCATCTCTTTAGGGCATACGATCCCCTCGTAGCCTTGGGTTGTCAGTCTACAGGGCCATCACACTCAAAACTGTTTTAAGTGTTCATAAAATATATCATTATTTTTCAATCTCTCTTTTGCCTCACTAAGCCAAAATTAATAGTATATCCACAACTTGCTTCTAAAGTCTGTCTTAACTGTACTAATTCAAAATTGTTTCTAAATCAATGCACATTTTCTTTTTAAGCAAGTATCAAACTGAGTTTACTGAAAAAGCATTGATAAAACATATATAGATATATTCTTAAAACATGGACTATTAAATTTTCATGGCACATTCCCTTACCTGTACACTGCAGCAGAACCCGAATCAGAGTCCTCAAGCAAGCCTGCAATTTCCTAAACCCTTTCGCAACCCCAAACAACATGTTGAAGGCATCCAAGGCTACCCAACCTCATAATTATAATACCAAATACAACATACTTCAAGCAATCACACATTGTTTCTAAGGCACTAATGCAGAAACAATAGTTACATGGCTCATAACTTTCTTTATAATACCAAACAGTGCAATCAATGCATAATAAAATTCACCTATACAATATACATGCAATTGGCCCTGCACATAAAATATCAACTCAAATAAATCATCCAATTGCAAGAGTAAATTCGTCAAAGTCTCATTCTTTCAGGAAATAAAGGTTCTGTCCCAGTACAAGGCAGTCCATTTGAACAGTGAATTTAACTATCCATTCACTATCCAATTTCCTTGCCATTTCATTTACTTATTCTATTATATGTCTAGTACATTACTTAAAAATTACAGCTCTATTTGAGCTTTATAAGAAATTATAAAATTCAACCAAGAGAGAAAACTCAAATCTGCCAGCATAGTTTTAAAGGTAACTTTAGATTAGTACCCACAATTCCTTATTTACTAAAATTGCATGGGGATAATTCCATCAAGAACATATACATCCCAAGATTCCAGAAAATTATTCCAATCACTCAAATTCCAAGTATTGGATTTATTATTAAGTTTCTAGCTGATAAACACAGAATCTGTCAAATTGACAGATTTGTACAGTTTTCTTGTAAAATAACAAATAATTATCAAACAACCTTGTTTTCAAGTGAAATTTAATATATGGGCAGTACACATGTGATATAATAAGCTAAAGAAAACCATTTATTAATTTCTCTTCTCAGAAATTCCAAAATCTATGCAACCCTCTGATCACTACAGAAACAGCAGCAGATTGGGTTTATGCTCAAGCACGCTAACAACTTTCAACCATTAGCCAACAACTCCTTCTAAATGCAACACATGCAGTACCACATAAAGTCTAATCTCATCCTAACTCATCATGTTCAGCCCACACCAGCCATTCCATCCCACATGCAAAGCTTAATCCAGCTCAAAACATACATGAAAGCTAAGATTTCACCTAATCTAACACATGCATGAAATTTCAATTTAAACCCCCAATTAAACTCCATGGAACCCTAGAGAATTTGAGGAATTTACCTTCTAAAGGTTGGGAATATAAGCCCTAACAAGAGCTATCCTTTTCTTGATGGAGTGAAGCTTGAAGGAGAGCAACTATGGAGGTTTTTCCTCCAAGGGGTTTTTGGCCAGCAGAAGGAGGAGAGCTTCTCTCTCTCTCTTTTCCTTTCTTTCTTCTTGAACAATGAAATGGCTGGCCAACTAAGCCTATGTTTGAATCATCTACTTAAAAATGATTTCACGGATTTTTATGTATAGAATGCATTCTGTAAAAAATCTGAGATGTTTGGTTGGGATTTTGGAAAATGTAAAATGCATTCTGCCGAGAATGCATTTTGCAAATTCTCATTTCTAAGGCAGAAGTCAGAATCTAAAATATTTTGGATTCTGATTCTAGCTTTTACTTTTAATTTTTGCTAAAGTAAATGGGACCCACTTACAACAGTTTATTACTCGAACAACTCTTTTTTTCCTGCTTAATTTTTCTCTTTCTTTCTTTTATTTTCGTTCCCTCTCTTTTGTTCCCTACTTTTTCTCTTTTTTTGATGTGTTCCCTATTTTTTCTCTTTCTTTCTTTTATCTTTGAAAAAGTATTCTCATTTTGTATTAAAGAACTAGGGATGATTTGGAATGAACGTTAGTAATGTTTTTTTCTTTGTTTAATGTAAACTTGTTATGATGTGCTTTTTTCAGCACTTTATTTGTAATGTTTGGATTTTATGTCACATTATGTTTTTTCTTTTATTTGTGATGTTTGAATGTTATATATATATATAAAAACACTTGAGAAATGGGGGAGGGGTGTGAACTATGAGGAGGAAATGAGAGAAAAAAAATGAGATGGGTGAGGGGGGATGTATGTGTGTGGTGGGGGAGAAGAAAAAAGAAAGGCAGGGGTACATGGGTGGTGGGGAAAAAAAAAAAGGAAATAAAAAAGAATAAAGAAATGGGAAGTGGGGTTTACATGTATGGTGGAAAAAAAGGGGGAGTGGTGGGAAAAAAGGGGAAGTGGAAAAGAAAGAAGAAAAAAAAATTGAAAGGGAAAAAACTAAATTGGTTTTATTTGTATGTTCACTTTGTTTGGTGCAAAGTGTAGAATTGTGAAAATTTATTTAGAGGATGTTTATGATATTTTTTTATCATAAATGGTTTGTGTATATCTTTATTGCATACACAATACACATTTTTCTATATTTTTTTTATTCCATTGTTCAAATTTTATAAAAATGTGTACAAGGAGATGTGCACAAATCATGACCTATTTTTTTTATTAGTAGACATTAATTTAAATTACAACGTAATACTTTATTTCTTTATTACATTTTTAAATTTGTATTGGTAGTAAATGTATTTTTAGCCTTGTATTGAGATAATTAAAAAAAAGGGCAAATTGCACTTTCCCCTCTTTATCTATGAGTCTATTTCAATCTTCTCCTTTATCTATTAAAATGAGCAATGTCCCCCTCTATCTATTGGAAATGTGCAAGTTACCCCGAACTGTTATTTTGCTGTTAAATCCAAACAAAACATAGGAGAAATGTCCAAAATATCCCCATTAAAACTCATTTAACACAACCCACCCAACTCCAACCCAATCTCCCTTTTAACCCGAATTCAATCTTACAAAATAACCCGGTCAACTCAACTCCATTCAATCACAGTCTGAATATCACTCCCCAACACAAAACTGAGCCCACATATTCCAACAGCCTTAATCAATGGATATTATTGCAGAAGTCTGACCATTTTTATTTATTTCATATGTCTGCAACAAAATTGAGCCCACATATTCATGTTGCCTTAAACAACTCAGATTATTGCAATGATAAATTTGACAGGCATCTATCCACTTTAGTTCTATCCCTAGTCCGAGAACAAGATTATTCATACAAATTTTTAATAGGCAGTAAAGCTTTCAGTCTATGTATCAGCTTTGATGGGTTTGGGGTGGAGGACTCGGGGATAAGCCTGGTCGTTGTTGGTGAGATTCTCCACATCAGAAGGGACTGAAGGATCATTGAAAGTGGCAAGAGGGATGAGCAGCCAGGCAGTGTTGCAATGCAGAATAACCTTGCCCATGTAAAAGATATGTCAAATGACAGCTACCATGAAAAACATGGACTAAGAAGTCCACGCTGGAATTTATTTCATGCCATATAAAAGAAAACATAATTTAGAAGTTCCACTTTGAGAGTAGAGTAACAGATTTCAATAATTACGCCTCAATTCTATTAAGACTGGGAGTTATTCCGCAATTTCTCTCTCTCTCTCTCTCTCTCTCTCTCTCTCTCTCTCTCTCTCTCTCTCTCTCTCTCTCTCTCTCTTTTATCTTTCTTGATGAGTGGAGTTGAGTTGACCGGGTTATTTTGTAAAATTGAATCCGGGTTAAAAGAGAGATTGGGTTGGAGTTGAGTGGATTGTGTTAGATGAGTTTTAATGGGGGTATTTTGGACATTTCTCCTAGGTTCTGTTTTGATTTAACAGGAAAATAACCGGTTCGGGGTAACTTGCACATTTTCAATAGATAGAGAGGGACATTGCTCATTTTAATAGATAAAGGGGGAGATTGAAATAGACCCATAGATAAAGGAGGGGAAATGCAATTTGCCCTAAAAATATATATATATATATATATATATATATATATATAATATAATATATTAATATATAATATTAATTACATAATGTATACTAATAATATATTATTTAATACAAAGAATGCATTCTTTAAAATACTAACCAAACACAATTCCTTTCAGTAATCACTTCTTATAAATAATTTTAATATTTTACCAAACACACTATTTTCAACAAAATGCATTCTAGCAGGAATGCATTCTAATGCATTCCCAAAATAGAGGATCTAAACACAGGCTAAGAGAGTATATGTGTTATTAGTGCATGCCATGTGTCCTCATGCATGGGAGGGTAAGTGTAAAGCTTTTCCAAATGGTTATTTTCTATTGGACTTCAAAACTAAGTATGAAATGACCATTTTGCCCCTCTAGTAATCTATTAACTACCTTGATGCCTTATTATAGTTTGGTTATAATTAAACTATATCCATTTTCATTACTAATGTGTACATAATAATGTAGTGTAGTGATAATCCAAATTATATTTTTACCACATAAATTTATTAAACTTATAATCTTTTATTAGTTTCGAACCAATATAATTAATTAAACTATTTAGTGGTGCGGGGCATCACAGAGTATATCACATTAACAATTAAAATACCAAATTAACATTTCAGCATTAATTTAACAAAATCATTAAAAAAAAAACAACACAAACCAATGATATTCGAAGTCTCAAACCCAGCGCCACCGCCGCCTCCTCCCCTCCCTCCCTAAAAAAATTTTTGAACTTGAAAGGCTGAAACCCATTTGTGGTATAAAAAGAACAAAAACCCATGCATGAGACTCAAAGTCTCAAACCCAGCGCCGCCCAAAAAACCATTGAACTTGAAAGGTTGAAACCCATTTGTGGTATAAAAAGAAAACCACTAACCCATTAACTTAATTCTAGGTAAGTCTCTATCTCCTTCACAACCTATACTCATTTTTTTTCATGAATCATACACTTCACAATGAAGAGCTTCACTCGTTGGACATTTCTAATTATTAAATTCAACCCCATTTGTGTATTTGGATCTTTCATTTTAATGGCTATTGCTCATTTTAATTATTCAAAGCTTCAGAAGCTCTATATGCTAAGAATTCTTTGTGTTTTAGTGGGTTTCTTGGATTATTTTGGCTATTTTGGTTATGATAGGTTTCAGCCTTTCATGTTCAGATTTTTTTTTTTTGGGAGGGCGTTTTTTGGGGGGGGGCGAGGGCGGCGCTGGGTTTTAGACTTTGGATCTCATGGGTTAGTGGTTTTCTTTTTATTTATTTATTTTTATTTTAATGATTTTGTTAAATTAATGCTAACATATTATTTTGGTGTTTTAATTGCTGATGTGATATACTGTCACATTAGTGCCATGTCAGTTTTTAAGTAAATAGCTATAAAATTGGTTGTATCCCTAGCATTACTCTATATGTATTGGAAGTGGAACTTCTAATGTTCACATTGCCGCCACATCAATAACCCCAAAACCCAATCACAACAAACCCATTGCTATCTTTAAGCTTTGGCCAAAACCTACCCCAAATCAACTCTTCATCGTCGCCCCATACCAACCAAGAAATGCTAAACCATCTGCCATCACAAAGTCATATGATGGCCACACCAATCACCCAAAAACCCAACATCAACAAACCCATGTCTCATCATCACAATTTTGGTTAAAAATCACTCCAAATCCATGTATAAACAATATCCAATTGTGTATTCCATACTCCATACTCAATACTTCAAAGTTCATTGCTGTGAGGAGACGACAAAGATGGGTGTTGTGATTTAAGGTTTCGAAATTGGTCTGCTCCTCCAAGAAGAACTTCAATTGTGTAACCTTTTTAGCGATGACATGGGAGCCATGGTCACAGGGACGGGGAATGAGATCCAAAAGCCAATTGCATGGCAATTGTTTTGATCCCAACTATCCAATGAAAAGTTATTTTTAATCTCGGCCGTCCAATGAAAAAATAACTTTTTAAATATTTTTTTAATATATTTGAACCGACGACTGAGATCAAAAATTACTTTACAACTTTTAATTTCAACCATTAAAAACTATTGCCATGCAATTGATTCTCACCAATTGCATGGAGATCTCAATCCACAGGGACGGTACTAGGATTTGAACGTGGTAGGGGCGAAAACATAAAAATAAATAAAAAGTTTATAAAATCCAAATTAACTTATATTCATTATTAACAAAATATCAATGGACTGATATTAATTTCATCAATTTTACTTTTTTGAAATTTTATTTGAGGATTTTCAGAAATTAGAATATCAATACTAGAGGTTGGCAACGATGTCTATCAATATTAGCTTCTGAATTATTTCTATTTTTTCTATCAAAAAAGTCAAAAATTCTAATTAGCTTCCCATGATCTACGAATAAAATAGAAATTATATTAATTATCTTATTATATGTCCAATAGTTTTTAACTTAAAAATTCATTAGTTTTGATAATTTAAAAAAAAAAAAAAAAAAAATGCCTCATGGCCTTAAAAATTCATTAGTTTTGGATTTTATGAGTCCATTTGTAATTTTTTTTGAAGAAAGATGCCAAATTTATATATTTATACCTAAATTATATAACTAACTATTTTGTTAAAAAAAGAATGGTGGTCTCTACCTATTTCCATCATTGCCTGGACATACCATCCTTCAACAACACACTAGTGGCCCCACCAGACAAGTGAATAGCTTTGCACCCACGGTTGGTGTTAGCCACCAAGCAACCTTCCGTGGTGGCCATGGGAACCAACTATTCTCTGACATCAACTAAAAATGGGTCTACAATACCCACTGAAGATGAAGATCTTAGCCCACTGGCACCAAAGTCGTGCTAAGCCCAAACAAATCAGACTCAGATTCCCATTTTCTCGGGAACCAAACAGAGGATAAACACTAAACAACCCCCAAAATTGGCAAGAGAGAGATTCGATGGGTATTGCGGTGTGGGTTGCAATTACCCATTCAATCATTCGACCACCGCAGGCCCAACAAAAACGAGGTCAACGATGCCGATCGAGAACTTAGAGAAATCTGAGAAATTGGTTGAGAAATCGACCACTTGGATTTCAGTTGGCCATTCAAAGCACTCTTGGCCCTCTGGTCTGTAGTCGGTGATGTCAACGGCTTGGAAGAGAGTATTTGATTTTTTTTTTCTTTAACTAAAGGTTGGGTTAGTCCAAAAAAAATATTAAGCCTCAATTATTTTGATCATTTTTGGGTGTAGTGCTTTTCTTAAAAATCGGGTATGTCGAGTTTAATTTTAATATAAACTCGGGGGTGCCATTGAAATTTACTCAAAAATTAACTTTCACTTAACAAAATTAGGTTAAACCGTCTCTTCTAGGGTTAATTGCCATTTTGATTGAGGTTTAGGGGTTATTGTCATTTAATTAAATCTTGAGTGAGGGGAGTGTAATTTACCCTTGTTCCATGGCTACAACTAACTATGCTTTCATGGTTTTATTTTTAAGGGTAAATCATACTGACATCTTATTCTTTTGGAGAAACTAGACTTGTTACTTCCTATTTTTGGAAAATGACACTCATGTCCCTAATTTGCAAAATAATTAACGCTCAATCCTCATTTTTCTCATTTTTTAAGGAATATTTACCATATAAACTTAAAATAATTGAAATATAATTTTTCTTTTTAATTCTGGTTAGTTAAGTGTTGGTTAAAAAAATAAATAAAGAAAAGAGATAAATAACAAGTCAAATTACATTTTTTCAATGTTCCCAAAAGTGAAGACTACTACCACGAAGTAGCTGAGCCCGAGCCTAAGTCCTGACTCCATTTGTTATTTAACTTGAAATAAAAAACGAAGAATTATAACAAATTCAAAAATGGTTGGAGCAATAGCAATTCCCACTCCACTATGCCTCTCACTCTCACCACCACCCATTCCCTCCACAAACTGTAATTCCATTCCCAGAATTTGCTTTCTCGGAAGAATTTCAAATCCAACACTGTCATTGTGCCAAACCCAATATTTCTCTCTCCACAACCATAGTACAACACACACCCATTTCTCTCCAAATGCTTCTTCTTCATCTTCAGGTGAATTCCATTAACTTCTTCACTTGTATAACTTATTTCATTATCTACTTTTGTAACTTCTTTTCAATGTGGAAAAAAGTTTGTCTTTTTCATTTAAATTTGGTTGCCATGTAAAAGGAAATAATTGATTATGGATTATAAATTGTTGGTTTTACACTATTTGTATGTAAAAGAACTTGTAGTACTGGAAATGTAATCATATAAGAACACAGTTTAAAATAGAGGTTAGATGGAATTATTGAAGGGGCTGTTCTGAATAGTTTGGAGTAAAAATTATGTAAATGTTGGTTGAATTTTGGGATAGAGTACCCAATTTAATGGAGGATATGAACCAATGAAAGTGAGGATTGTGTTTGTACAAGGTTTTTTTTCTAGAGGAAATACATTACAAAGTCTTTCAGTTAGTCATAAATCAAAATTTTGATCTAAGAATTTTAGTTAATCGTCCCACTGGACATGCTCTTATTGAATTCTACTTATCAAAAAATAATTTTGCTTGATCATGATTTAACTCCAGATTGAAATTCTTGGTTCTGTTAAAGTTGGAAATGTTTGCTCCCTTAACTGCAATTAGTTTATGGATGTAGGCAAAAATGTGGTTATTGTCATAGTGGGTAAAGGTCTAACTTGAGAAACTTTTGCATGCCTCATTGAGTTCTTTTATCAAATGATCTGATTCATAGAGTTTTACTAGTTCATGAGGAGTTGATTGTATGATGTGATACTCTATCTAAGGGATATATATATATATATATATAACGCCTTAATATGTTAGAAACCCTGAAATTTTCAGAGTGACTGTAAGAATTTGAAACAAAGAAAGTGTGACATACTGATATTCTAATAGCCAAGACTATATGTGATATAATTAGGTTTCATGAGGAAGATGTTTGATGTTTAATGTAATTTTATATTGAAGGGAAAATATGATGATAGTTTGGTTGATGAGGAGGTACTTGATACAAAGTAATTTTTAAATTAATGAAAACAAGAGGATTTACCTTTTTAGCAAGTCCAGTGCAAGGGATTGAGGGATGGCAGGGATTGGTGACAATTCTCTTGTTAGAACTTGATGATATAAAAGAATTGTGTCTTCTATCAATGAAGAAGATTCATAAACTTTGTCAATGTTTGAGGGTCTGTACAAGATAATTTCCTAGATAACTCAGTTTCCATTAAGGTAGACTTGGAATTTGCGTGGTTTCCGAGTTGGCTAGTTCATTGGTATGGACAGACTAATCTGTTTTTGAGTTTTTCCATCTGTTACATAATTTAACTTCTTTGTCTTGTACGGGATCTTATTTTCTGGTGCAATCCACCAAATGTACTTGCAAATCTTATGCTCTAGGTTACTTATCAAAACAAAGAAAAAAGGTTTTGTGCTAGACTGCTAGTTCATGCGAAGTATGGGCTAGTTTAGGTAAGCAGGGAACAACTTTTTATTAAAGTTAATGGTATTTATCTAGTGCAAGAAAAAATTATGATGGAATCTTCATAATTGAAATTTGAGACACCAAGGCCTATCTTTTTGAATAGGAAACCAATAACTTTTGTTAACATTAACACTGGAAAGAAGGTGGGACTGTAGGCATTTCTTCTATTACTTGAATTGTTGTCATGAAATTCATTTTGCTTGACCAATTACTTACCAAGCTCATATCAAATTGTGTTGCAATACAAAGACTAACTGTCATGAGAAGTATTATACGAAGTTTGGACATACAGGTTTTTATTCTGCTTTGGCTTTCAAAATATATATATATATATATATATATTATCATATCGTCTCTATTTCATTGAATATATTGAGGTTTATTTATTTATTTTTTATACAGTGATTGATAGGACTAGCTCTGGGTATGTGCATAAGCTATCAAGAAGTGTGGTTGATCATATTTAAGCTAATTAAAGGTTATGCTTTAATTACTTTTATAGAAAATATAAAATTTACAAGCTGGGGTTGTTTTCTCATTATGCCAGATCCATAAAAGAAACCTGAAAGAATGTTTCCACTTAAAAAAAAAGGATAATCTGTATGGTAATTGGCATGAATTTAGGCACATTCTTGTACTAGAAAGTTTTGATTATGGCCCTCCAGCCAGAGAAAAAAAAAAAGAGAAAAAAAAGGCTTGATTTCTGTGAAAATATCAAATTTGATAATTTTCCAATATTTTTTTTTTGTCTATTAGAGGATAAAATTTTCCATATTTCATTTATCTACTTTTTATCTTACAGAATTTGATCGATTATTAAGCTGCATATCTGGTTGCATGAGAACTTGAGTAATTTCTGCTTTCTTTTTCTTGTTCCTTTGTAGGAAAATGGTCAAACACTTAAATAAAACTTTAAGTATAAAATGATCGATGAGTTGATAAGGGATTCAGATTGTTACACTTTCCATGTTAGTGAAGTAAAGGCGGATGTAATTTAGATGAACACATTGGAAGTTTAGGAGAGAACAAAAGCATATGCTATCACATCTTCTCTCTCTCTCTCTCTCTCATTTTTGAATTTTATTCATAACAGAAGTGTGACATCTTTTTCCCTTTAAATTCATGGCTGCAGTTGGGAGTGCAGAATACACAGAGGAACCAACAACCAATGTGAAATTTCAAAGGTCTCTCAATTTGCCAGGTTGCTCTGGTTCATTGTCTTTGCTTGGAACTGGTCAGTTGCTCTACTATCATATGCAATTCTAAAAAAGTAAGATGAAGATAGTCATGCATAGTCTTTGAAACAAAAATACAAGGTTAGAATTTTAGTTAATATTGTCACAGTTTATAGAGGTCAGGCCTTTGTGCGATGGCAAGTGCCTTCCACCAAAAGCAACAGGTTGTGAGTTCGAATCTCAGAACCAGTCTCTCCAAAAATTAGGGGTAAGGCTGCCTACCAATCACCTCTTCTAGACCCCGCAAAAGTGGGAGCTTTGTGTACTGGGACCTTTTTTTATTGTCATTGTTTATAGATACTTGCAATAGCTTATAAGAGAAATATAGGAGAAAGAAAATATTGATGAAGTTGGAGTTCTCTTACTGCTCTTGTATATGGGTGCAGGGTTAGAGATACTTTTTTTTTTTGGCTCTCCAAATGTAGGATATGACTGAAACTTTTCTTGGTATCTGTTTTGGGAGATAAACTGTTGATATTGACCTCATATCTCTTATATATCTCATATATGGCTTCGTTTTATTCTATTCATTGTGATTTATACTTCCCCTTGGGGGGGTAAATTTTTTATTTTTTATTTCCCAAAAATGCCATTCTTCAAAGAACATATGACAGAGAACATATGACAACCACTGCATGAGCTGATGTGTCAGTGGCTTTCTAATTACTGTAGGAAAATCATTTGCAAATGGGGATTCAAATGTAATGAAACATTTTGGTCCCTGTAATTTGAGCCTGTTGCATTGCTATTCTGAGCCTGTTGCATTTCTTTTTTCCAATAGCTTTGATCAAGCAAATGGCTACTAAGTAAGATACTGACTCTCTTAATGGCTGTGTAAGACTGTATGTGCTTTATTTCACCTCGAATACCTATGGTGCAAGTGCATGAAGTCTTTAGATTATATTAACCTCAGCTCCAAATGATTATTTCGAATTGAATTGCTCTAATGTTGTCCAGAGGAATTCTAATATAATAGTAGCCTTTTTTTTCTTCTCTGAATTAGCATTCATTTTGATTGTCTGGCTCTGGAATGATTTCAGGATACAGGGAGAAAGTTTTTGCAATCATTGGTGTTAAAGTCTACGCTGTGGGACTATATGTAAACCCATCTATTTTAAGTAAATTGAATGCTTGGAAAGGGCAATCAACATCTGAGATTCAAGAGAGTCCTTCCTTATTCAACTTGATTTTTCAATGTAAGGACCCCAAAAAAAAGTCATTTGTGCTTTCTTGCTGTGGAGAGAGATTGGTAACATAACTGTTCTTAATTGCAGCTCCTTTGGAGAAATCATTACAGATTGTTTTGGTTAGAGATGTTGATGGTAAAACTTTCTGGGATGCCTTTGACGACGCCATCTCCCCAAGAATCAAAGCACTCACTTCCATTGATGAATCCGCTCTGTCCACATTCCGTAGTATTTTCCAGGGGCGACCCCTTAAGAAAGGCACTTTCATATTTTTGACTTGGCTGGACTCATCCAAAATGCTTGTAAGTCTGAATATATACATTCAACATTCTTGCTATAGGCATGCATTGTACATGGATGTTTTTGCACTTAAACATTTTTCTCTTCTTATTTCCTAACCCTACCCCTCCTCCTCCTTCTCTCTACACATTAATTCACATGGTTTTATTGTGATTCTAAAAGCTTAATCCAATTCAAAATTAATTCTCATGTTCTTTTCCTTTTTAAATTTAATTTTCTCTTATATGAACTAATCCGTATGTATTTATTGTGATTTTCAGGTATGTGTCTCATCGGATGGGCTTCCATCTAATGTGGATGCTACAATTGAGTCAGGAAATGTGACACTCGCTCTTTTCGATGTATTTTTTGGAAATGCACCTGTTTCTCCCTCCTTGAAAGATTCAGTTGCCATGGGGTTGACAACAATCCTCAAGTAGATGCTATGGGTTAGTTTCTTCAAATTTATTTTGTTCACTTGCTTTTCAGAGATGTTGTATGTAATTTCTTGATCATTTGAGCCGCTATCAATCTTATCAGCATATGTAACCTCGCTGGGAAATTATTGTACAATGTATAGGAAAATCCGCATTTCTCAACTGTAAGAGTAGTGCTCACTAGAGTTGGATTATGGTATTCTTGATGAAATTTACTCCTTGCACTTTCCCTCATGCTTTTGCAGGCGAAATGGTCCCAATTTGAATTATATTAAACTTGAGCAGAAATTTCATTCCCAGTTGACAAAGCTGAAAGTTTTTCTATTTTGAGCTTTCCTTTTCCAGGTTTCCTGTTCTGCCAGGATTGCTCATGAGAAAAACTAATTAGCTGTCTGAATCACTTAATCCAGTCTCTGAAATGCAGTATCACTATGTACTCCACTATATGGTTGTTTTGTTGGTATATGGCTTCACTAGGTACTGAGACATGGTTTAGAGGGCACAAAGTATAGGAATCCCTGAAGTCTCATTGCCCCCTGTAACTGTAAGAGTGGAGCCCAGTAGGCCCATTAGTTGGGGTTTGGAAGGTTAAGGACTCTCTTTGCTTGGCAGACGCAGGAAGACTTTCTCAAGGGGATTAGATCTTTTACTGTGACATTTGCTCTACAATGACAGTAATATAATGAATCATCTGTGGCCTTTTGTCCTTGTAGCACATTGAACTTCAACAAATGTGAAAATAATATAGGCAATTTGTTTCCTTGTAACATATATGATAATGGGATAGAATAGCACAAGTTGGTTATGGCCTCAAGACCATAAATCATGACAGATATATAAAATTAATAGCTCTGCTTGTAGAATTATCTTTAAGAAAATATTAGGGACCTGTTACAACTTTGGCTGATTTTATTTTCTCAAGCATCTTGACAACCTCGGCCATGGTAGGCCTCTTGGAGGGCTCTGGTTCAAGACACATTAATGCAATACCGAATACATTGTTAATCTCATCCTCTGGACTATTTTCTAATCTACTGTCCAGTACATATACCTCCTTCTTCTCATGAACAACTGTCTTTACCTGCTCCAACATTAATAGAACAATTTCAATAATAGTGAATCAGTCTTTCAATCCATATATAGATGCAACATTTAAGCACGTCTACACAAAGATCACTCCCAATTTACCTGCCTGGGCAGTGACATAAAATTCAATAAAATAGAAATGAAAAGTAGACTAAAGAAATATTAGATAGATATTTCAGAAAGTCCTTTTTAAGGGAAAATAGATTTGGGATTGATCCAAGAGAAGTAGTCAGCCAATGCCAGTCAATCGAAGATCTTCAAAAGAATTAGTGATGTTCAATTTGAAAAATAATTTTTAAACATTGAATGGCATCTAAAAATCATTATAAACATTCAGAATCTTGTCTTTGCAATTCTCATAATTTATACAAGCACCCAAAAGCAAGATAGAAAAATCTCGAATCGTAGTACTTTAAACTCAATTTATTGAAGAACTGATTCCTTGTGCCAAAAAATAACTTTATATGGAATGAATTGCTCAACTTTTTTATTTTATTTGCATTGGATCAACTATTAGTTTAATGTTTTACTTTTGTTGTAATGATTACTTTTTGATTATACTTTTGATATATTATTTTGGTCATTTTAACATTAATTTCAAGATTTTTTTATTTTTATTTTTTATTTTTATTATTATTATGTTGTGTTGTAAGTTATTTATTTTTTTTTTTTTTTTTAATTGGCCCCAATGTGGGGAAATTTCTAGTTCCTCAACTGAAATAAAATGGACTTTCCATTTCCCTGTTCCAATGGGGTTAGAAACCTGCCCAAGCTTATGCGGAAGACATTCTAAATAATGATGAGAAGCTTATAGTGTCTTTAGAATTTGTTGGCTAAATGGGAATTTTGACCCGAATGCTTCCAATCAATATCAGATTTCTAATGACTGCTAGTGCTTAAAAATAGAATCTATGTAATGTTAATAGATTTTCTTAACTTACCCATGTTACAAGCTTACTTCCCTCTTCTATAAATGCTTCATCAGTTGGTTTTTTCCCTGTTAAAAGCTCCAGTAAAACAACTCCATGTTAAACTCCATAAAACAACTCCATAACTATAAACGTCCCCTTTAGCAGTTGCTCTTCCTGTATCAAAATATTCTGCAGAACATAATCGAGTACTTAATATAACTAAGCACAAGAGCCAAGATCAGGAGAGAGTGAATGGTTTAGTGGTTCATACCAGGAGCTAAGTATCCAAAAGTTCCAGCAACAAATGTTGAAACATGAGTCTTATCTGGTTCCATCAATGTGGCCAGTCCAAAATCAGACACTTGAGCCTCCATGTTCTTATCCAACAATATATTGCTTGACTTAATATCTCTTGACTTAATATCTCTGTGAATTATGTGAGGGATGCAATCATGATGAAGGTATGATAATCCTCTTGCAGCACCTACTGCTATCTTGTATCTGGATGGCCAGTCCAAATGCTTCTTGTTCATTGCTCCTCCTGAACCAAAATCTATTTTTTGAGAGGGAAAAACAAAAAATAAAAAAACAAACCAAAGATTGAGAAGAGTCAAGCTTGTGATTGTGAACTTCCAAGGCATGATTTGGATCTCCAACAAAGCTGTGAAGTTTTAAGCAATTCAGCTATCACATCATTTTTAACCTTTTAGTGATTCTGAAATTTGTGAAAATGAAAAATGGTTTCTTATATGTCATTGAACTGAAGAAAGAAAAACCATGCCTGAATAATATCTTAACTTTGATGCCAATCAGAAAAACAATGCCTGAATAACATCTTAACTCAATGCCACTCAAACGTTGTTAATGAAAACTTAAATATAAACCTGTGATTTGATTATTCATCCACATTCCACACACCAAGAAAAAACACTAAGAAAAAGAAAAAAGAAAGGGGGTTTGGCTAGCTTCCAATGCTTAAGCATTGGACACGACATAGACATGACATGTATCCAAAAAAAGACACATATTGATCTCATGTCCCGTCCAATGCACTGGAGCATTGAATGAAAGCATTGCCCAAGAAAAGGTATGAAGCTAGACAAGCATACCATGCAGAAAGGTATCTAGGCTTCCATTAGGCATAAGCTCATATATGAGAAGATTATAGTGAGGGGCTGTGTAATATCCATGAAGAGTTACAATATTGCGGTGCTTGATATCTCCCATTGCTTCCAGCTCTCTCTCAAAACCTCTATCTCTATCTGCAGTTCCCCTGCTAAGTCTTTTCACAGCAAAGGCCGTGGATTCATTTATAGTCAGTCTATAAACTGTGCCAAAGCCTCCAGAGCCAATGATGTCCTTGTTGCTCAATTTTGGTGTCTTCTTCAAGAATGCATCAGATTTTAGAGATTGCATCATTGGAGACCTAAACATCACCATCTTCCCACCTGTGTATGCATGCACACCACATCACTATAGCACATAACTTTCTTTACTATATTTTTGAATAGGTTGAATTCGAGAATATATATATATATATATATAGTTGTGACTTTTCACCATACCTGAGAAGCCATCTTCATAAACCATTTGCTTTCTTTTCCATCTCCTATAGAGGAGGACTGCAATAATGATTTTTGATATAACAAAAACAACAAAGCAAACTGTAATGTAGAATGCTAAGACCACAGCATTGCCCATTTGCAAATTAAGAGAGCTTCAAAAGAATTATATCAAGGAAGTGGTCTCAAAATTCTCCACCTAGTCTCATGTTATGTTTCAAGCTGGATATGGAATATACACCCAGCAAAAAAAGAAAGAAAAGACTTATAGGCCTAAATGTAATGGGATTGAAAATATATATAAATTAATCAACTCAATTAAGGGACTAAACGTTCAGTATAAACAAAAGAAACAAAGCGTTAACCGTGTGAATCTTGAAGGGACTAGTTAAAAAAACAGTCAAACATGATTCACTAACTAATTCAAGTTCAATAATGTGAACATATCATCAACCCGGCCAACAACAAATGTAGAACATTTTTGACTCTTAAAGAGATGCAATACAGCAGAGAGGTTCAAAAGGCTACGTCTTTATGAAAATTCCCCTAGACTCATGTGTGAACGAAGGGAAAGTTTTCTTTTGAAGGAGGAACATATTAACATATAAGAGGGAGGAGGGTTGGATAAAATGGAAAAGTTGGTGATCATTGATAATTTGACACATGTAATGTAGTTGGTTACATTAGGAATTGGGAAGGGACAGCTTTGCTTTGTCAGTCTACTTTTCTTGACAATTTAAATTTTGTCAACTGATGAGGTGAGGTTGTGAGCCACAACATGAGTGTATCCGGGGATGCCGACTGGACGTAACGTGTTGCAATTTGGCTTGGTTCATCTCATGTGGGTAGCTACTACTAGGTGCTATAGTATTAGACCCCCATTGATATTTAGTATTTACGATAAATCCAAATTACATTACATTTGGATAAGTTGTCATTTGTTGCAACCAATTGGGGGTTGATCAGGGAACAACCGATAGTTAAGTCAATAAACTAATGGAAGAAAAGAGAAGTGAAAATGACAAAGTAGTAGTGCTAGAGCTTCCATACCTAGTTCAACGAATGAGATGGTATTTATAGGAATAAGAGAGATTGGTTTTTACAAGAAAACCCTTCCCTCAAGACTTGCCAGGTAGTTTGGTTAAGGGAATATGTGTCAAGGGAAGCATATTAGCTACAATGATTTAAAATACAATCTCTGTAACGCTCTAATAATATTACGTCACCTAAAAAAAAAAATGTGATGTGTTAAACCCAACAAACATGTCTAATATTAAGTCAGATTTTTTTAGTAGGTGGTGTGTTATTATTGGAGCATTGCATATATTGTATATTAAACCATTGCAGTGGATATGGTCCCATGTCAAGGCAACAATTCGTAGTTTGGAGGCAAATGAGATGTTATTCAGTAATATTAAATGGAATGGTTAGTTGCGGAGCACAATAAATGTTGATGCGATGAGAGCTAGTAGGCAATGCTTTTGGGGATGACTGTAATGGTCGATCGAGTAGAGGAAGGGATCTCTGAGTTGGTGGCCACATCATACTGAGATGGTGACTATTCTGGACGACTGACCTAAAGGAAGGGATCCTTAAGTCAATCGCCATGTCACCCGAGATAATTGTCTGCATCATAGCTTGGTCTCGGTTTAATTAAGGTCCAGTTGTCTCTTAATCGGCCCCCACTAGTTGGGGTTTGGATGTGGTAGTGTAGTGTGGGGGTGGTGTGGGGTTAACACTTATTTTTTGGATCGGTTGAATAAAGAGGAAAGATAGAAGTTGGGTTGGGTTTCCTTTGTTTGGCAAAAGAAAACAGGTGGAAATCTAATACCAAGTTAAAGACCAATGAGTCTAACTCGCTTTCAAAAGATGCTTTGAGAGAGTAGGGATGCCCATGTCTTATAAACTACACAACCCAATGAAATATTCGTGATGTGAGACTTTTAATAGATCTCAGAGAGAGAGAGAGATTATTATTATTATTATTATTACTTTTTGAAATCTTGATTTTTATATATATTATAAGATAATAGTAAAGCTTTTAATATTAAAAATTGTGTTTAAAAGGAAAGCTACGTCATTTTAAAGAGATTTAACAATAGAATAATTGCAAGTACTAATAGTGACATCAAATTGATTTTATAGGACTGAAATGACAAAAATTAAACTTGAAAAACTAAAATCATAATTGGCCAAACTTAATGAATGTAATTTGTATTTTTTCCTAAATTTTATTCATCATAAACTTGTCTTCATAGGAATTCCATGACGTGCTTATATAAAATTATAAACTAAGACTAAACCCTAATCCTCATTAGTCAAAACCCAATTGTTGAATTATCAAAATAATCATGACCCTAAGAAATAAAATAAAATATTAATAACCGAATTAGTTAATAAGAACTAAACTAAACTAAAATATAATGGATTAATAGTAAAACTACAATTGATTTTTAAAATTAAATAAATCTAAATTATCTTTGCATCATGTAGGTTTTAATATATATATATATATTTCTTTTTTTGAGGTAGTTGGTTTTAATACTTATGTATGGGCTGAATAGAAAAATGCAAAATGTGCATGGACAGAAGCCATGACAAATTGATAGTGGTGTTTAATTAGGCCTTAGGATGGTAAAGATGGAAACAGCAGGCTGCTAAGTTTGATGAGTAGATGAGAAGGGTGGAAAAGGAATGGTATGCAATGGGAAAGGCATCAATTGTGGTTGTGGAATTAATGGCAATGGAATTGGTCTTTATCACCGTAAACACCGCTGTCAATTTGAATAAGCAATCATGGTGGTATAAGGCACTTTGTAATCAGCAACTTGAATCATGTAAAAACACGTTTTGTCTGGAAGGCTGGCAGGCTGGCAGGACAGTTGCCAAAAAGCCTTAACAAAAGGTGAAGAGCAGCAAGAATGCATCATGTGAAATTCTATGCTGTAACCTGAGATCCTTAATTTACCTTTTGTCTGGAAGTTGAGAATTCATGAAGCCAACAGGACATACTTTTTTGGTATAACAATATAGCTCACAGAGTGTAATTTTTATGTGAAATTAGATATTCATCTCTATTTTTGTAGATGTAACGCAATAGTAATAGTTCATCTCCCAATTAGACAATCTTTGACCTCAGGAATGATATTATTTGATGATCTATTTAAAATTGAAATTATGTTATGGTATAACTTATAAGCCGATGTGAAATTAATAACCTAACTTCATTTTTATCAGTGGCCAATGGTATATAAAAATGGTTAATAAAAATTTCAAAAGTTTTTTTCATTGATTTTCTTAAAAGAATAAAGTTGTCTCGAAATTTTGTCAATCATATGCTAAAAGCAAAATTCAGAGTCTATAATTTGTATTTTCCAATGAGAGCCTGTCATTATCTCTCTACCAGTACAAATTGTTATTTAAAAAATAAATAAAACAATTATAAGTTGTTTTTCAGTAAGAATATCAAAACTACATAAGTAAGCAAACTAATTCATTAGCAATTTAGCATAGAATCTACAAATGGAAAATTAACTGTTGTTCCATTTTTCTTATTTTCAAATGGTTTAACTATGTTCTAGTGAGAGTATATTCATGAATCATTCTTATTTGTTAAACCTTAAAGCAAGCAACCAATGACCAATGTCCTCTTTCTTCGTGTGTCACCAAATAAACATGGCCAAGAATACATTTCAACCACCAACCAATCAATCGAAAACAAACCAATTAGCCTTTGTAAAATAAATTAAAAAGATCTCATCTATTTATAATTAGAGTAACCAATCCAAATTATACATAGAGAAAGACAAGAAAATAAAGATAAAATTAATCACCACAACCATTCTGAGGATACAGAAGCTTTCGAAAATTTTAGCTATAACAACTCACTACAAGAAAAAAGGTTAATTGCAACGAAATTTTTTGTTGCAATAACTTTCATTTTGTTGTAATACACTTTTATCGCAACAAAAGTTAGTCGTTGCAAGCCGTTGCAACAAACTCCGTGGTAATAGGTTTTTGCTGTTGCAATAAACTCCATGGTAATAGGTTTTTGCAACAAAATTTGTCATTGCAATAAATATCATATATTGCAATGAGATTTTTGTTGCGATAATTCCATTTATTGCCACAATTATTTTGTTACGATAAGGTATTGCTTCAACCATTTTATTGCAATAAAGTTATATAACTATTTATTGCCGCGACTATTTCGTTGCAATAAAATGTGTTTTTTTTTTTTTTTTTTATCTGCATAAATTATTAATATTCTATTTGTCACATGACCTGTTTAATAATATAAAGACTAAATTAAAGAACAACATTCACATAAAATCAAGAAATCTACAAAAATATAGAAAATTTATAACACTTCACAATATTAATAACTACAACTTATTTTACATAAAATTCATAAGTCCAAAAAAAATCTATCTACATAGAATTCATAAGTCCAAAAAAAATCTATTGTCTAAGTTTAAGCCATTAATAGATACAAATTCATGGATTTATAGCAAACACAAAATTCCCTTTGAGCTCCAATCCAAATTTTTCATTCATGCATCAATTAACCACAAGCCACGAGATTGGTTACCTCCCTATAAAGAGAAAACATTTGTTAGAATTCAATAGATAAATGTGTATATATCGTGCTTATCAAAGTAAGTATAAATTTGAGAAATATGTGTGAATACAACACAATGATATCAACACCCATAAATAACACCATGAGTCAAAATACTTATATAATCAATGGAATTGGTCATTCTAAATTATAATAGAAAGATAAACTAATACCTATTTTAGAAAGATCAATCAGGGGAAAAAAAAAAATATAAATAACTATATCATTGATGGTGCAATGATATGCTTAATGGTATAATCAGAGCTATATCATTGATGGTGACTTTCAAATTTAATTTTGTCAAGATTGTAGAGTAATGGTCCTAATGGACAATACTAATTAATGAGCCGAATCATCCAATATTGGTTGTTGAATTTTGGAGTTAGAGATCCCTTGCACAGTTTTGGAAGAAAATCATTAATAAACATAAAATATAGGCAAAACACATAAGCCTCTCACTATCAATATTATGTTTAAATGAATAAAAAATGTAATTAGAAAGGCAATAGGAAACTTAACTAACCTGCAGCTTAAAGCCGTTTGGCTTCAGATTCTGCACGCCATAGGAATCCTACTTTGTCACCTTGAACATATTGATTAAGAAAACTTCTCAGTAATCTACAAATATTAACATGTAACCTATAGTAATTACCTCCATAATGTGGCCAAGGTTTACAACAATGGCCCCATTGACAAGTTCAACATTAACCCAGTGTTCGCCAATTTGTGCCTGTAAAATATATAGTTAATTCTCCAGTCACGAAACCTTTATGATTGTCCTCCAGTCAGTTCTCATAGAGTTTGTCAATTTGTGCCTGTAAAATATATAGTTAATTTCAAGCACTTACCTTTCAATGATTTAATAGAAACTCAAGGAGAAGAAGAGAGGACTTCAAAATACCTGGTACAATTTAAGCAACTTATTTCTTTTCTTCTTCATTGTTGCAGTAATCAAATCTCTTTCCATATCGAATAGATGGGGTTCTAGAATGACTCCTTTGATATATTCAAAACCTCTCAGCTGGTTTAACAAAAGGGAAGCAATATAAAAGGATCAAAACAAATTAACAAATTAATCATCTCAAAGTTAAATACTTTACTTTGAAGCAGATATTACCTTGTTTCTCTCAGCAGTAGACTTCAGCTCAGAGAGCACATAATTCTTTAACTGATCAAGGGAACACAGTTCAGAGAATGAACCCATGTGACCATTTGAATATGCCCACTTTTTGGTATTTTCTTCATGTGGTACAACTACTGCCACCAGCTTTGACTTAAAGCTGTTCCCATAGACCCAGATCTTCAAAACAATGGAAACATTATCAGATAAGCCATATATATATATATATATCCATAAAAAAAATCTAAACTGAATATAAATGTAGCAATTGAAAATTTATGAACTAATTGTGATAAGACCAAACCATAGAATGATATATTATAATTTTTCTTGAATCTTTTATGCAATCAAGAACTGCATAAGATGCTCACATCTTCAACAATTGGAGTGATACCATAAACATTTTCCAAATACTCCAGTGCAACATATTCTCCTTGAGAAAGTTTTATAAGATTCTTCTTTCTATCAATAATCTTAATAACTCCATTTGGAAGTATTTCCCCTATGTCCCCTGAGGATGCCAAAGAATGACAAAATCAGAACACAAGACATTCTAAATTATAAAATTAATAGATACAAGAAATGACACTTCTCAAACCTGTATGAAACCAGCCATCTTTAACAGACTCTCTTGTTAATTCAGGATTTTTGTGGTACTCAGAAAAGACAGACTTCCCTCTCACACATATCTCACCACATGGTGGCTCCCCAAGTGGATTGTAACCCATCTCTGGAACCTCCTCTAGGCGCAGCTCATTGTACCAACAGTACCAAGCATGCACATCTCATCAGGAAAGCCAAGAGTAGCTAGTCCACAAGTTTCTGTCAATCCTGTGCCACAATGCAACTTGTCAATCCTTGGCCTACAGAAAATTTCCACCAACACCAACTAAAGCATAATGTTTCAAACAGAAACAAATGGTCATATTTGCAGAAAGGATGATATGTGAAGCAAATTTGAAGAAAGGGAAAATAAAGCTATCACAGAATTATTCTTAAATGATAATAGTGGACTGTGTTGGTGTTTCATGCAAATATAGTTTAAGCTCACACCATAATAATCTTCTAGTTTTAACTAAACTTTTGTTGGTGTTTCATGCAAATATAGTTTAAGCTCCCACCATAATAATCTTCTAGTTTTAACTAAACTTTGTTGGTCTGCACTTGCAAATGTGTACCACTATAAAAAGAAGTCCTTACCATAGCCTGTGACAACAAAGGCACAGAAAGTAACCCGCAAGAATTCTTCCACCTCAGAGCTCAAGGGTGCACCTCCAGATATTATTAGCCTGACCCGACCACCTAATCTGGCTTTAATCTAAACAAAATTGACAAAAATAAAAGACATTTCAAATGTCAAGGGAAGCTTTTCCTGAGCTAAACTGATGCACAATTTGGATAAACAGGAAAGGCAATAATGTAAAAAAGGAGTTGATTCATTTTATGCTGTATAGCCAAGGATCCTTGTACAATTCTAAATAGATGCAAACAAAAATTGAGTACAAATCGACATGATGTTCAGTTTTGAAACACAAGTATTGAAGGAGAAAAGATACAACCTTCCTGAATGCAATAGATCGGATAATGGTGATGCATTTTTCTGTTTATACCCAGAATTCATCCAAGAAAGTTTGCTGTATTGTAATCGAATGGAGCATTAGCGTAATCAACCCAAAACTTATTACATAGGAGCTAGACAGAAAAGCATTTATTATAAAGTGAACATGTTGGAATATATATAAGACCAACTTACTATCTGTAGAGAATGTCAAAAATCTTTCTCCTTACTGGATTGAGTTCTTGTAATGCTTTTTTAATACCTGAAATATAGATGAGCATGAGTGGATAAGTAGGTTAGCCAAAATTGATGAATTTAAAAAGTATTTGCTGACAGAAGATTAGTTTCCATGCCATCATGCACTCTTTCAAAAACTCGAGGTACCCCAGCAAAAAGTGTTGGCTTCAGCTCCATCAAATCTTCCACCAATGCATTAAGATCCTTCAAATAAGAAATCATTATTTTAGACAAAAAGATATAAAAGTAAAAGATTCATGAGAAAATTATGGACCATTAGAAGTGAATTAGAGAGTTCTAGCAGTGTACAACAGTTATGTCACCTTTGAAGTGTTAGTTCGTAGACTTATGAGTCGTGGCTTCTCAAAGGCTTCAATCCTTAAATCCTTCTTAAGCTGCTTAATGTAATCCTTCCTTGCTGTCCCCTCTTGCCTCAAAGCCTTAAAATTTGAAAGTACTCGAATGACTAAAGATAAAAATTTAAGTTAAATTTGAAGACTAACAGAGCAGATGAACTTTGAAGTTTGTAAAAGAATTTTATAAGATCAGTGGGCTGATGTGCCTCTTCTTCATGTTCCTGAGTTAATTTGAAGAAATGAAAAATAAACATGATAATAGACTATGTCAACTAAACAAGACAGAAGTTTCTTTGAAATTCAAAAGTCAAACAACTAAGATACAAAGTATAATATGGAAAAAAGAATAAACCTCCTTGGTCGGCAAAATGAACTCATCAGATTCCTCTTTAATGTTGAGTTGCATCCCTCCCCAGCTTCTTCTTCTTCCCTCGCCTTTTCTGCATCAATAGCTCGACTTCTCTTCAATATCAGATTCATCTAAATCTTTTTATTTTTATTTTTTATGAATCAGATCCAAATCTGAGCCCGAGCCTTCCTCTGCACCAATATAATAAATTAAAATCCAATAATTGAATTACTAAAAATATAAACATAAATAGAATGCAAACCCTAACCATCACGAAACATAATACCTCATCACTTCCTTGGAGGAAATCATTAGCTAATGGATCACCCCCATCATCACTTCTTTAACAGTGAAAAAACTCATTGGATTTGAACATGACAGCAGCAATCCAAAGAGTAATAGAAAAACCTGAAGTTGGCACAACATTAGATCATTAACAAAAGAAATGAGGTGGAGGAGAAGTGAGATATAATAAATTAAAATCCAATAATCGAATTACTAAAAATATAAACATAAATAGCATGCTGAAACTTATCTATTCAAGTTGCTTGGTAACATATCTTCCATTTCAAGATTATGATCAATGTTATTTGATGCTATGCTTTAAGCTACTAGTGAGGCCATTAGCAATCAATATGTATTTCTAACTCTTATATCTTTAGCAATCTATCTTCCGGTCTTGAGGCCAACCAAGACTCCTCTAGAAAAGCCAAAACAACTCCATTTGACTAGCCAAAACCAGTCTGCATTGCAATATACCCAAAAAACAGACAGACCATTTCTTATGTAACAGGAATATTTATAGCAGCAAACAATAGACATCAATCAAAACAAATTAGTACATTAATAGGTTGCAAAAGTAATGTAATCTGTGAACAAATGTCCAAATCTAATTATATATTTCATATATGTATGTCCATGAGATACACCATTGGTGAACACTTTGTAAATATTTCACATAGTAATAACTACGCATAGAAATACACCAAAGGATAAATAATGCAATCACCTGCTCAGAGTTGGCCATGGAACCCTGGCATGCAAGAAGCAGCACCTTGCTCTGGTCTCCCAAGAGAGGATGAGCTTGGAGCTGGTCCTTCAGAGAATTTATGTCCTTCAGTGACCAACCAAGCAATAACTCAAAAGATAAATACTTATATAGATGGAGTCCATTTATCAAACACCCAATCCACAATTCAATGAACTCTTATAGAAGTAAAGATGCGAACTTCAGCTTCTGGTTGCAGATGATTGAATCTAAAATGTAACATAGATCAAATGAAATTCTCCACTATATGATTGTACCAAAAATTTACTAGCTGGAATGCTTCATTTAAATCATACTATCATTTCCAATCATAACACGCACATTTCCATTCAAACTGCAAAGTATCTTCGATTCTCAATCGCAATAAGTAAACTGACTATCTATCTATCTACCAAAACTCAATTTCATAAATCTATAATAACAGTGTGAAAATGACTAGACTAATGGCTCCTAATATTTTTTTCTCATCAATCAAAGTTTATATAACTAAAATTCAATACAAATTTTTCTCATCAATCAAACACTAAGATTTTTTTAGTTCTCATGTAACATATAACACCGGCTTGAAACCCAAAATGATAAATACACGGACTATGTGGCCCGTTTCGAGGCAAAATTGTCATGGACGAAAACTTCGCTCGCTCTTGCTTAAAACAGCCCTGAAATCGTTTTTCCGAACAACACGTTTCCTGTCCATTTTTACGAAACCGCCCCCTCACCTATTTTCGAGGCCAAACGGACTATGTGGTGCGTTTCGAGGAGAAATTGTCACGAACGAAAATATCGCTTGCTTTTGCTTAAAACGGCCCCGAAATCATTTTTCCGAAAAACACGTTTCCGGTCCGTTTTTACGAAATCGCCTGCCAACCTATTTTCGGGGCCAAATGGACTATGTGGCGTGTTTCGAGGCAAAATTGTCATGGACAAAAACATCGCTCACTTTTGCCTAAAACGGCCCCAAAATCGTTTTTCAGAAACACATGTTTCCTGTCCGTTTTTACAAAACTGCCCCCTCACCAATTTTCGGGGCCAAACGGACAATGTGGAGCATTTTGAGGAGAAATTGTCACGGACGAAAACTTCGCCCACTTTTACCTAAACGGCCCCGAAATCATTTTTCCGAAAAACACGTTTCCAGTTTGTTTTTACGAAACTGCCCCTCTCACCTATTTTTAGGGCCAGACGAATTATGTCACGCGTTTCGAGGTGAAATTGTCACAGACGAAAACTTCGCTCGTTTTTGCTTAAAACGACCGTGAAATCTTTTTTCCGAAAAATATGTTTTTGGTCCGTTTTTATGAAACCGCCCTCCTCACCTATTTTTGGGGCCAAACGGACAATGTGGCGCGTTTCGAGGAGAAATTGTCACAGATGAAAACTTCGCTTGCTTTTGCCTAAAACAGCCTTGAAATCATTTTTCCGAAAAACACGTTTCTTGTTCGTTTTTACGAAACTGCCCCCTCAACTATTTTTAGGGCCAAACGGACAATGTGAAGCGTTTCGAGATGAAATTGTCATGGATGAAAACTTTGCTCGCTTTGGCTTAAAACAGCTCCGAAATCATTTTTCCGAAAAACACATTTCCTATCCGTTTTTACGAAACCGCCCCCTCACCTATTCTTGGGGCCAAACAGACAATGTGACGCATTTCGAGGCAAAATTGTCACGGACGAAAACTTCGCTCGCTTTTGTCTAAAACGGCCCCAAAATCTTTTTTTCCGAAAAACACGTTTCTAGCCTGTTTTTACGAAACTGCCCCCCTCACCTATTTTTAGGGCCAAACGGACTATGTGGCGCGTTTCGAGGAGAAATTGTCACGGACGAAAACTTCACTCGCTTTTGCCTAAAACGGCCCCAAAATCGATTTTCCGAAAAACACGTTTCCTGTTCGTTTTTACGAAACCACCGCCTCACTTATTTTCGGGGCAAAACAGACAATGTGGAGCATTTCAAGGCAAAATTGGCATGGACGAATTCGCTCGCTTTTGCCTAAAACGGCCCCAAAATCTTTTTTTTTTTTTTTTTCCAAAAAACACGTTTCCGGTTTGTTTTTA
This sequence comes from Fagus sylvatica, assembly GCA_907173295.1. NCBI lineage: Eukaryota > Viridiplantae > Streptophyta > Magnoliopsida > Fagales > Fagaceae > Fagus > Fagus sylvatica. The sequence continues at coordinate 6,309,371 of OU015765.1, forward strand.
TGAAACCCCCTCTCACCTATTTTCGGGGCCATACGGACTTATGCAGCACGTTTCGAGGCAAAATTATCATGGACGAAAACTTCGCTCGCTTTTGCCTAAACCGGCCCCAAAATGGTTTTTCCGAAAAACATGTTTCCGGTCCTTTTTTACGAAACCGCCCCTCACCTATTTTCAGGGCCAAAAGGACTATATAGCGCGTTTCGAGGCGAAATCGTCACGAACAAAAACTTCGCTCGCTTTTGCCTAAAACGGCCCCGAAATTGTTTTTATGAAACCGCCCCCTCACCTATTTTCGGGGTTAGATGGACTATGTGGTGCGTTTCGAGGCAAAATTTCCACAGACAAAAACTTCGCTCGGTTTTGCCTAAACCGGCCCTGAAATTGTTTTTCCAAAAAACATGTTTCTAGTCCGTTTTTACGAAATCGCCCCCCTCACCTATTTTTGGGGCCAAACAGACTATGTGGCGCATTTCGAGACAAAATTGTCACGAATGAAAACTTCCCTCGCTTTTGCCTAAAGCGGCCCCGAAATTGTTTTTCCGAAAAACACGTTTCCTATCCGTTTTTACGAAACCGCCCTTCACCTATTTTCTAGGCCAAACAAACCATGTGGTGCGTTCGAGGCAAAATTGTCACAGATGAAAACTTCACTCGCTTTTGCCTAAAACAGCCCCGAAATCGTTTTTCCGAAAAACACGTTTCCTGTCCGTTTTTACGAAACCGCCACCCTCACCTATTTTCGGGCCAAACGAACGAGCAAAGTTTTCATCCGAGACAATTTTGCCTCGAAACGTGCCACATAGTCCATTTGGTCCCGAGAATAGATGAGGGGGCAGTTTCGTAAAAAAATTCGGACTTGAAACGTGTTTTACACGAAAACGATTTCGAGGGCGTTTAAGGCAAAACCGAGTGAAGTTTTCACCTGGGACAATTTTGCCTCGAAATGCTCCACATAATTTGTTTGGCTGTGAAAATAGGTGCGGGGTGGTTTTGTAAATAAATTTGGACCGAAAACGTGTTTTTCGGAAAAACGATTTTGGGGGCGTTTTAGGCAAAAGCCAGCGAAGTTTTCGTCCGGGACAATTTTTCCTTGAAACGCGCCGCATAGTCCATTTGGCCCTGAGAATAGGTGAGGGGGCTGTTTCGTAAAAAAATTCGGACCGGAAAGGTGTTTTTCGGAAAAACTATTTTAGGGGTGTTTTAGGCAAAAGCGAGCAAAGTTTTTGTCCGGGACAATTTTGCCTCGAAACATGCTACATAGTTTGTTTGGTCGCGAAAATAGGTGCGGGGTGGTTTTGTAAAAAATTCGGACCGAAAACGTGTTTTTTCAGAAAAACGATTTTGAGAGCGTTTTAGGCAAAAGCGACTGAACTCTTCATTCGTGATATTTTAGCCTTGAAACGCACCACATAGTCTATTTGGCCTCGAAAATAGGAGAAGGGACGGTTTTGTAAAAAAATTCGGACCGGAAACGTATTTTTCGGAAAAAAAATTTCAGGGGCGTTTTATGAAACCGCCCCCTCACTTATTTTTAGGGCCAAATGGACTATGTGGCGCGTTTCTAGGCAAAATTGTCCTAGACGAAAACTTCGCTCGCTTTTGCCTAAAACGCCCCCGAGAATAGGTGAGGGGGCGCATCTCACATAAACAGTAATCAGAGGAAAAGGAAGAAAAGAAACATAAAAATTTTCCTTTCCCCTGTCTGATTGGTTTGTGTTTTTAAAATGTGTTTCCAGTACCTAAAAAGAAAACCTAGGGTGTGTCCAGTACCTAAAAATTTTCCTTTCACCTTGTGGGATCCACTTTAAAAAAAGGGATTTAGATCCCATGCAATACCTTGGGTTGCATGGGCCTGCAATTCATTTAAAGGGCTGAGATTAGAGGTTGAAAGGTAAACTTCTAATCTCAACCTTTGAATAAAAAAAGGCAAAAATGTCAGAAGGGCAAAAAGGTAAAAGGATACAAAAGTGAAAAAAAGTTAAGTGTGAAAAGAAGAATTGCAGCCCATGCAATACCTTTTGGTATTGGATGGGATCTCAATCCTAAAAAATGACAAACTTTTTTCAATTAGTATAGCATTTGAACCTATGGCGTTCGCTCCATGATGATTGTTCTTACTATCAGATCAAAACACCAATTGATTTTTGGTATAGGCTAGATTCGAACCGTGGTCTCTAACTCGTCAAAAATAGTTTTAAGGAAAAAATGGTGGAATATGAAACTCCCTCTTTAACACCTAATAAGTAATAACCCCATTTTCCCTTATTTTTCTGTTTTCAAGTTTTTTCATTCTTCTTCATTTGTTCACATTGTAACCCACAAGCCCCTCCATTTTGATCCTTGAAGCAATGCCACCAATGGGTTGTGGCCAAAGAGCACTAGAGAGAGCCAGGTGGTGGTCGAGAGGAGTACTAGCTCGACCACAATGACAATGCCCATGTAGCTTTGACGCCATGGATGACTTCATCTTTCTCTTTGACCTAATTTGCAAGGATTCTTAAAGTTCTTGTGATCGTAAGCCATCATCGACGACACCAATGCCTTGAATCATCACCCTTGCTAATTGGGGATTCAAAGATGACATAAGCGTTTTGGGTTGTGCTTGAATGGGGAATGAGTGTTTCTTGTTGCAATTTTGCAATGAATCTCTCCTTTTAGGTGGGAATTAGGGCTTTAGATATGACCTTTTTTTAGTGGGTTTCAAACATGCCCATACTTGCTACCTTTGCTCTCCAATCTTTGGTACAATGAATCTTCTTCGTTGGCACCTTTGCAGGCGAGCATTGGGCTTGATATCTCCTCAAAATGAGGTTTGAGTACGTGCACACTTGATTTTTCCCACCCAAGGGTTTAAGTTTTTTACGGGTTTATGAAAAAAGGCTAACTATTATAAAGGCTCAAATGGGCTAGTAATGGATTAGATTTGTAGTAGGTTAATCATGAAATGATGTGGTTTAGCCATGGCTTCCTATCACTCGTAATGATAGCTAGTTTGTTGGCACAAAGATTTGTACCTCTCTTGATAGATTCCTCTTATATTGAAAAGAAATTATATGTGTTAACATCCTAATGTTGTAGCACATAAATTTCGTAAAAAAAGATTTTGGATTTCAATCAAATAATAGATGATTTTTTTCCTTGATTGCCTTTAGGATCCTTTTCCTTTATGTTCTAAATTACGATAAAGATTCCTACATGAATTAAATGAAGTTAATCTATTATTGATGCAAAATAGAATCATTTGGGATGGGCATTTGTTCCCCCAATTCCCAAACTTTCTATCCTGGGTCTATGTTTTTGTTATTTTTCCCTTTTCAGTCTATGTTTTTTATGGTTCTAACTTCTAATTAAAATGGTTACTTTAGCCAATGGTCACAACAGAGTGAATTGTAGGTGGTAATTTTTTTTTTTTCTTGGGTTGATAGAATTATGGTGAACAACCTTAAGCATATTGCCTCCATGTATTTTTGTTTTTAATGAATATTTTGGGCTTAACGTCCAATTTTAATGGAATTTCCGTTTGTATCTGAAATTAATAGAGTTGAAGATGCATATCCAACTAGAAATTTTTCAAAATGTCTTTTTTTGGTATTTGGTCTATTTAAAAACAGGGCGAGCTTAGGAATATTTATTAAGTTAGCTGAATGCGAGAATGCAATACCCATTACAGACATGGAAATTTTTTATGACATAAGTATGACGGAAACCATATCTATTCCGCGCATTGCACAGGTCCATGACTAGTATAAAAGAATAGGTAAAGAAAAATCTGTGGGCTAATTGAGTTGAGAAATGGGTAATTTTTTTAAAAAAAATATTGGTATTGTCATTTTTGGTAATTTACATCTCATACATCAATTTTGATAGATATGCTTACCAAACATTCAAATTATTGAAACCGCAATTTTTAACATCTTTTTCCAAAAGCTCTCAGTTATTTCAACCAACCAAATTTCATTACTCAATTATTAAAACCACACTTTTTAAAAAGCCCATTTTCAAAAATACTTTACCAAACTCACCCATAATCTAATCCTTAGCCAAATCCATGTATACAATGAATTGAGAATAAAAATAAAAATAAAAATTGTTTTCCTTATTCATCAGTCACTCTAAATGTACTTCATAAAGATCCTGAAGAATCTTGCTTGATGAAGAATGGTCTTTGGTGTCATCCTTGCTTTCGACAGAAAAAGAGGAACCAGTCCATGGCCCATCCATTGACATGCCTCTCTGGGTTTGACTGTCTAGAAAAGAACTAGAGACATGTGTTTGGCTGTCTTGTGAAATCCTCTCAAAAGCTTTAAACCTTGCATCCGGGTTTGTATCACTGCGCTTGATTATTGGTGCTTGAACTGCAATTTTTCCGTCAATCATACTTACTACGGAAGACATTGATGGTCTGAGAGTGGGAGAGGGATTGGTGCATAAAAGAGCCAAGCAGAGCAGCCTCATTGCCTCTTCAGAGGAGTAGCTTGAACCAAGCCTTGGATCCACAAGTTCTAAAAGGTTTCCTTGCTCTTGTAAGACATAGGCCTTTGGTTACATGTAAAAAAAAAAAAGCAAGGAAAACATTCATGATCTGTTGCATACTTGCCAAGGTGGAGAATGTGAAAAAACATGAAAGCATTAAAAATGTGTTAATTTAGCATACCAACAAATAACATCCATTAACACATTTTTCATGATTTAGAGAAGTAATATGACAAAGTTTATTTTCTGTTATAAATTTATATAGGTGAAATACCAAATTCAAATGCAACCGATGTAAAAACAATATAAATTTTAATACTGTATCTTCCCAAAGCAACCTTTTTACTCATTGTAAATAAAATATAACAATAAGAAGTGTTAACAAAAAGATCCCTTAAGAATGAAATGCCTCAAAGATAGCTTACCCAGTCCAAAAGATAAACAAACTCCTCCTTGGGCCTGTAATTGGTGTTGCTTTTCCCACTAACAATCTCCAAAGCAACTACTCCAAAGCTGTAAACATCTGCTTTATCAGTCAAGTAACCCCTCATCGCATATTCAGGAGCCATATAACCTCTGAAGAAAAATAGACAGCATAGTAAGTATATATGCCATTAGGAATTCACCATTGCCAGCTAATTAAGACAGGCTTTCTGATATCACATTACAAAAGCATCTCAAACATTTTCTAAATGTAAGTGTAAGGTATTCTGTTCACATATTAGCCACAATAGATAAATGACAGTGCAACCTATTACATTAACGTCACTGTTACATTTTTTTTTTTTTTGCTAACAAGGTGGTCTAGAGCTCTTCGAGCACTTGACTATTCCCTCGGATATGTGTATTTCCCCCGCCCTACACACACCAGATAATTACAAGGAAAAATCCCTTAAGGGTGGCCCCAAGGTGGTGGTTAGAGGTTTCGAAAATATATAATGCCTCAATAAAAATCTGATGTAGAATAGTCATAGTTGGTTAAGTCTACTACGCATTAAATATTAAATCCAAACTAATTATATATTGTACAGTATGGTTCCGGTTTGGCAGTTCTTGGACAGCTTGTTTTTTTAGGAATTAGGGTGAGGGTTTGGTCGGACAAAAAGCTTGAAAATAATAGGGAATATAGGGTTTCTAATGGTGAAAATGAATAGTAGGATTTAGGGATGAAACAAACGGGAAAAACTAAGATTTGGGTTGCTGTTGTAGGACTGTGAAGTGTGAACAGTAACACGTGAATAGTATTTTGACTATTTGTGGGTTATTTGGGGAATTTGATAGATGGGTGGTTTAGGGTTTTGAAAACATATTCTCTCTCCATTGAATAGAAAGCATTACATCCATATATATAGATGGCTAATATATAACCCTATTTTGACTTGGACTCTTTGGTCTTTGATAACTAAGCCCAAACTAAATAACTAAATTAAAAAATAAAAAAATAAAACCCAATAAAATAATCATAGCCCAAGATAAGACCCAATGGACTCATCCAAAAACCAGAAAATTACAGAATTGCCTCCCAACACTTAAAATAAATAAAAATGATATTGGCTTCTCATTGTCTATCACCTAGTTTAAAATCTATCATACCAGAAACAAGTCAGATTTAAAGGTGAAGAGAGAGAAAGGGAACTCACATTGTTCCGGCTATACGTGTGCTGATATGCGTCTGGTCTTCTTCATCAAGTTTAGCTAAACCAAAGTCAGATATCTTGGCATTTAGATCCTTGTCAAGGAGCACATTTGTTGCCTTTATGTCTCTGTGAACAATTTTCAACCTTGATTCCTCATGAAGATAAGCTAATCCCCTTGCTATTCCCAAGCATATCTTCTTCCTTGTTGGCCAATCCAAGTGTAGTTGGTGCTCCACACGACCTAAAATTGAAACCAGAGAGAGAGCTTTCAACAATAAGTCTTACTCTTGATATATATTAAAAATTGGATGTTAGTGAAGGACTTACCAAAAAGTGCACGAGCAAGACTATTGTTTTCCATGTATTCATATATTAGTAACAACTGGTTTCCTTCAATACAGCATCCAAAAAGCCTCACAAGATTTGGGTGTTGCAATGCAGATATCATGCCTATCTCAGTGACAAATTCACGGTTCCCTTGCTTTGATTTGGAGGATAGCTGCTTAACAGCAATTAAAGCACCATCTGATAGTACACCCTAAGAACAAGCAAAAAAAATTTCATTTTCATATTTTTATATATGATTTTTCTTTGACTAATAATTACTATCTTGTATTAGTACTCACTAGTGACATGGCCAAATGTTGCAAGCGGTCACACATACCAAAGATAAAAATCAATAATCCATAATTACCTTGTAAACTGGTCCAAAGCCTCCTTCACCTATTTTATGTGCAGGGTCAAAGTTACTGGTGGCAGATTTAATCTGTCTTAAAGTAAAATAACCTGTTTGTAGATCTAGACCACGTAGTTCTGTAAGAAGAGAAAAAAAATTAGAAAATTTCCAGGAGAAAGAGAGAAGATAGATGATAAAATGTGTTTCTACAAGGTACACAGTGTTAAAAACATAGAAAACATACATCCATAAAAAAAGAGGATCACTTTGTCTTTCTATTGGAATGTTAAAGACCGATAAAACCAAAATACACTTCATTATGAATTTTCACCAAGCGTTGATTTTTCATGAACTTCTCTATGTATATTATCAACAAACACTTAACATAGTTGTAGATATGAAATACCAAATATAAGTTCAAATGAGAATGAGAATCCCACGCTGGCACTAGATCTAGATTAGGTGGTGCATTGGCGTGAATGCCAAAGCAACACAGAAAGATCCCTGACCGTTGATCCGTGTTTGTGTATATGTGTGTGCATGTATGAGAGAACGAGTAGTTAATGACCATGAACTGCTAATGACCAAAAAAAAGCGAACACATCTTCATATTCTACTTCCAATTGGCAAAGATTAACCATCAAAAAGTCACTAGACAGTACTTTCTCTACATAATTTTTTTATGTGATTGATCATACCTTTATCTTCAAGGTCTTTCTTCCCTAGGAAACCCTTCATCCAGAGAAACACCAAAATCAATAGAAGGATCACACATGATGCAAGTACAATGCCAACAATAGCTCCAACGGATAGGCCCCCTCCAACATCAAAGCCTACAAGAAGGGAGGAATTATGTAGATGCAAGCTAATGATAAAAATGGTAGAAATCATAAATCGCAAGAAAACTTACTTGGTGTCACTTCAATGGCAGATATAAGAGGTCCATAGACACCTTGGTCAGGAATGTCAGTAGTTCCTTTCCCTGCCCAGTATAAATGAATCTCCAAAGTGCTACCATTAACATCAACATCATATTCCTTAACTATTCCTTTACCAACACCTCCAGCTGCCTCCACAATGTTGAAATCCTTCAACTCCAGCTTTCCCTTAGAAAAAAAAACAAAAAGGAAAAGTCAAATAAAAATGAACATTCTTTCTCTTTTGAAGCCAAGAAAAATCTTGGAAGGCATCATATAACAAGCTATATTTTAATCATGAAAATCCTTTGTCTACTCACTTGAATCGAGACATCAAATATGCGCTTCCCCAGGCTGCTAAAATTCTGGTCATTAGAAAACATTATTTCAGCAAAGTGGAGCTTTACTTTGTAACTTCCCTTTCGCAAGCAAAGGCCATAGTACTTAAGTGATAAAGGGGCAAGTCGGGCTGTCTCATAGATACTAGTCACATCCAGAGAAAATGTATTCTCTGCACGAAAAATACCATTTTCGTCGCCTATGGGAACCCCCATACTGCTATAACCCCATTTATTAGAATATGAATTGAATTGTGATCGCCCAGATGTGACTATGTCCATTTCATATTCATTCCCCTCAAATTTCATCTTGTTCCCTCCACAGTTAATAAACAAGTTATAATCTGCAGATATAACAGTAAGTACGTTGTACAAAAATTCCATCAGTGTCACAGGTAACTTGAACTTAAACCACCAAGGTTCATAAAAGCACAATCTGATATGTATCTATACTTACGTTGTGGTTTTATTGGACAGGGGAGGCCCTTCTTCAAGCACCAAGAACTTCTATAAGTTTAAAATTTTAGGTCCAATCAAATAATTTTGTTTTCAACGCAGTTTGTGCAAGCAGAATAAATGTGTCTCAGAAAGTAAAGAACTTACAAGTTGCTGTCCAGAGATGAATAACTGGAAATCAAATTCCTGTTCCATAATAAAGATACGTAGTTGGCAATACAAGAGAATGAATATGTAAGTCATTTTTACATTTGAGTTAGCCTTGATATAAGAGTAATTATTAGTGTTTTGGGACTAAGGTTTGGTTGTAGTTGGCTTTGACTACCAAAGTGAATATAGAGGAAACTTACACATTGGACTGTGTTTTACAATCAGTAGTAGCTGAACCTGAAAAACTGTTGTAAGATATATCCCTGCAATACATTTCATCATGGCATTATGACAAATTTCTTGACTGAGAATGACAATTAAATGAGATCACAGTTCACCACATGACTCTCAAAAGATCTCACAATTAAAAAGAAGTGCATTGACAAATTTAGCCAAATAAAATAAAGATTCTGAAAGTAGACCTACCAATAATTTTTGGTGTTCCTCAATATCCAATCCGGTACTGGTCCACTTAATGAGTTGTTAGTTAAAAACCTAAATCCATCAAATATTTGTGTCATGTTTTTTCTTGCCAAATGAGTATTCACAGTGAAGGATACAGACAGAGATGATTTGAGAAATAAATTAAACATGAAAATTTTGCATAATTGAACTAATTTTTGCTCTGTGCTTTTTCATACATGTAATTTAGGTCAAGTGGCTCAATTGTCGCTGGTATTGGACCACTCAAGTTGTTGAAGCTCAGGTCTCTACAAGATAGGAAAAAAAATCTCATTTGAACAATAATATATAAATTACAGAATATAATGGAATCCAATTTGTTAAACAAGATTATATTCCGTTTTCTTATACTAACATATTCAGGCAAAAGTCAATACGCAAAATTCAGTTTCTTGAAGAAATAAAGCCATCCACACAAAGTTTAGTCGTTAATATAAAACTTTTTTTCCCATTAAATCTAAAGAAAAATTACCATTCATTCAGTGACAAATACGTGATAGGTTGATTTCACAATTAAATGCATAAACAGTAGAATTTATTGAATGGAAATGATTCAATTTCCACGGGATGCCCACAAGAAAAAATAAAATATTCTATCCATGGATAGCATATTGACAAACAAGAAGAAAAAACATTGGAAAGAAAAACTCAAAGAGAGAGAGAGAGAGAGAGAGAGAAAAAGGGTAAACTGTTTTAAAGTTAATCTGATTGGTATTTACAAGGCTACATAGTGATTCGTATTTAATCTGATTTTTAGTTTTTTTTTTTTTTTTTTAAGTCATGAGTTTGGTCAATTAATTGGTGGGCAGCTATTAGAAGTAACATGCTTCATTTCCTTTATGCATTTGGTTTCCCTATACATGCCAAAAAAGTGTTCAATATTAACATAGAGTTGGTCCTATATCAGCTATCCATATGCCATACCACCTCTCTTCCCTTTCATTGAAATGAAATCTTGAAGTTTATGTGTTGATAGCAGTTAATTGTTTCTTTAAAATACAGCAGAATCTCATCAAAATAATGACCAATAGTGTTGACAATCAATAACAACCAATATTCTGTAAATTTGATTCCATGTCTGTTCATCTCAAGTCACTTCATAACAGTAGTCAGAATAAACCATGTAAGATGTCTAAGAATGACAGAAGTCCAGAACATAAAGAAATTACTTCAACTAGAAATAGAAAAAGAAATTCCCAAGTAAAGCATCTCTATTAGTAAACCCCTTTAGCAACTTACAATCGCTCCAAGTTTGGCAACTCTCCAAAGTTATTTGGGATTTCATCATTGATTAAGCAATTTCTTAGCATCCTGAGGCACAAGAATAAGACAAATAACTTGGAAAGTTAACAAAACTTCAAAATTAATCACATAGGATCACCTGTTGCAGCAAATAAAGTAAAAAATAGAACTTACAAATATTCCAAGTTTATCAAACCCTGCAAATTAGGAAATCCAATACTTGATCCTTTTAAATCAGATATCATCCTGACAAACATGAAAGATCAGAAAAATCAATTGTGCCATCTTTGTAGATTTCCCATTTTAAACCAATGTATAAGACCACTTAAGGAGCTTGCACTCACACTTCCTTTAAGTTTGTCAACAAGGATATGCTGGGAGGGATGGGGCCCTCCATGGACGTGCCTTGCATATGACTGCAAAAGATCTAATATTTCCTTAAATAACTAAAAAATAAATAAAGTTTTAAATTCATAACTCCAAAAGGAAAAAGATGGCAGATAAAATGAATGAAGTACAATACTTACAGTTTCTGAAGTTTTGCCCAATTCCCAATAAAATCAGGTATCGTCCCTGATATCATGGTCCCATCTATCCTACTGCAGGCAGTATCTTAAGTTGTAAGAATTTTGCTATTCTAAAAGGGATATGCCTAAATAATCACGTCAACTTGCATTACTTACAATTCAGTCAAGTTCTTTAATTTGCCAAATGTTTTGGGTATTTCGCCTGTAAAATTGTTTGCATTAAGAACACTGCAAGATAAAGAAATATTCAGTCATGCATTTCCTTGAAGTGATAATGCAAAAAGTTGTGGACGCCTACAAAACAAGGTGCTGGCCATTAGCATAGATACCATGTGTTAGGCTTACAGAAGAAGTGAAAAGGTAGCTAACCATGCATATAGATATGGATTCAAACTTGAAATATCGAAAATGGCAAATACAATTGTCTGTTTCATTCAACTTAGAGAAGACACAAAAATTTTAGTATCTGAACGAGATATACTTTTGCACAAACATGAATAACAGCACATCTGAGGAAATTATCTTAATAAAATGCATTTGCAACCCTACATTCATACAACCGGCCCAAACTGGAGAAAAAATTGAAAACTGTTGCGAGTTTGTTGAAATGTAAGGAAAGACTCCAGACCCCTGGATATTGTTAAAACCAATGAATTGGCTCATCATATTTTGCGCTTATCTTCTATAGTTCCACTCAATGCCTTTTCATTACCCATTATGAATTAGAAAATGCTTTTGGGCCGAAAAAATATAATGGTTTGGCAGCTTAGTAAACCAGAATGTGTTATTTGTGAAAGATAATTCCCCAAAAAAAAAAAAAAAGGAACAGAAAAAGAAGTGAATGAACTGGTTGACTACAATAATTACAAAGAGGAAATATTATTCAAAATAAGAAACTAAAGGGGAAAACAAAGGTAGCAGTCTTACAGTCTCTTCAAGTTGGTCAAATTTCCTAGGCTTTCAGGAAGAGGTCCAACAAGCTCATTAGCTTCCAAAACCCTATAAAATGCACCTTAAACTGTAATCCAGGTTGTACATCATTCTTCTTTCAATTAGGCATAAAAATCTAATTTAAGACTTACAGCTTCTCAAGTGAACCAATTTCACCAATTTCATTAGGAATCGTACCATTTAGCCGGTTTCCCGAAAGGGACCTGGAGAATACCAACTGTTACAAAATGACCAACCTGTTGACCCCTTTGGTCAACACCTATATAGCAAATAATAAAGGCTCTCATAGATACAAATGCAAATAATAACTTACAGATTGACAAGAGGGAGCTGAGAGAAACTAGTAGGAATTGATCCACTGATATAGTTGAAAGTGAGATCACTGTTAAATGAAAGGAAATCCACTTAGTATTTCTCAATTTCATGATCATAACTCAAAAGGCCAATCTTATATGAAGTCAGTCAAAATCTAGAAAATATATACCCTTAGCCAGTTTTTGTGTATATATCTTTAACAATAAGTAAAATCCTTACCTTTTTCAAGTTCTAAGAAAAAGAAAGATTTCCAAAATCAAGAATATCTATGGAAAATTCAGCAAAATGATAATACGATGAGGTTAAATGAATAAATGCTAATACAATAAGGTTAATGGACTTGAATGTTTCTCTTACAGTTCTCGCAGATTAGTAAGATTTCCAAATTCAGCTGGTAGAACTCCGGTTAGATTAAGACGCTTCAGCACACTGTCATACCAAAGAAAGAAAAAAGCATAAAAATAATTGAGACAAAGAGAATGAGAAATTGAATGCAAAAAGAATCGGCATATACAGAGACTACCAATTTAATTAACTTGTCGAATTTTGATTAAAATCTATTGAAGGTTTAGTCCAACCCCATCGAAATAAGCTTTTGCCATCCAATAGTGTGATGGTGCATGTATTTTTATGGGCAACAAGTATACAACTGATTAAGATCAGGGATTTCTAGAGCTAGATAATCTATCCCAATCACTTAATACATAGGCTCCATATCATACATTGACACTTCAGGACATAATTAATGAGGCCAACTTGGTTTGTAAAATGTTTATTTATGAACTAGAAACACAATGCTAGCTAAAGCTAGAGTGACAATGCATATCAGTATGCATGTGAGACATGTCTACTATATACATGCACATGCACTGCTATAGTGGAAGCCAAGTCTAGAAATCAATACTAAAACATGGCATCACCAAATAAGAAAAAGATAAAAAATCCAGAATTGAGTCAAAATTCTCTTATTTGTCTGAAAAATATAACATGGTCAGTGAACAATTAAAAATCAAGAAATGCATGTAAACTGCAACTACTATATATCAATAGTAAAGCATCAATGGATGTTTTGTATACATTTATGTGCATGTTTATCAAGGAAAATTTGGAGAATATGAAAAACCAAGGCCATACATGTTTGTGATGCTGCAAAAAGTGCCATTGCAGTTGCATGTGACGTTGCTAATAAGACCGTCAACAACAGTGGATTTGGTGAAACTTGTGACCTCACTGCAGAAATTTCCGTTGATCTTCAGACATGTGACGTTGCTAACACTGTCATCAACAGTGGATTTGGTGAAACTTCTGACCTCACTGCAGAAATTTCCGTTGATCTTCCAATTTAGACCCTTTAAGCTCGAGTTTATTGCTTCAAGAGCTTTCACTGTTAGATACAAAGTCAATTAGTAATCCGCATTTATATACATATTACGGAAAAAACAAGAAATGAGAAATCATCCAAGTGAAAAAAGAAACAAAAAGTAAAGAAAAAAATAATTAATTATCGTCCTATCAACTTTGATCTCACAAAAGTAAAATAAAAGCATATATATTTTACAAGTGAATTACAATTCACCTCTTTTGGTTTGTTCCATTAATATATTTGAGTTTCGACCCAAATGAAGTTGTTAGGTTACATCCAAAATGTAGCATTTCGTTATAATCCAAACCTTAGGAGTGAAAATGTAGCAATTGAAAAGTTTGTGAAATTAAATTGTGATACACCCAAACCACAATGAAGTCAATAATTTGTTCATAAAATGAAAAATTTGTTAATTTAAATGTAACAATTGAAAATTTGTATTTATCTCTTTTTATTTTAATAAAGCCATGTGAAGTGTACAATGTAACAATTAAATTGTGCCATTTCAGTTTGTGTTAGAGGATAAGAGATTCTTAAAAAAATTCCATAACCCAATATTTGATGGCATAGACGAACATAGAATGATGAAAAGAAGAGAGAAATTTATGCCAAAATTTCTTGTAAGTTTCCTTTTTAGAGTTTTGTTGGGTCATGAAATTTTAAAATTCAAAACGATGGAATCCACGGAGCAATTCGCTCTTCAAATTGTGCATCAACTTGCTATTATAGAAAACAGAGAAAAAAGTAATTGCCATAAAAGAGTCGAAAAAGAAATAAAATTCCCAAGAAATTGAAAACAAATAAACACAAAAACAACGGAATTCTGACAAGAAATTGTTGAACCAAAATTAATGTGAGGGAAAGTAGATACCTTCATCTGGTGCCAGAGTTTGAGTTTGAGCGTCCGTTCCAAACTCAGTGAAGCAATTCAAAACCAAAATTCCAAAGACAACAACAAAGACAACCTTCGAGTCTGAAACCCCAAGTTCCATTTTTGTCTCTCAAAACTGCCACAGTATTATAAATGACAAATAACAAGCGAGAGAGAGAGAGAGAGAGGTTTAAAACAATGTTGTATAATCCGTTCCGTTCCGGCCGGAACGGACGGAAAATCTCGTACCGGCATGCAAACCGGTACGAGGCACCCCTATATTCCACCTCGGCCAAAATTTCGGCCTGTTTCGGCCGGTATATGTAATCCGGCCGGAATAATTTTTTGCCTTTTGTTTTATTTATTTTTTTCTCTCTTTTGATCTCTCCGCCAGTCCGCCTCCAGCAGCTGCCTCCAGCTTCAAGCTCGCCTCCAGCCTCCAGCTTCAAGCTCACCTCCTGCTTCAAGCTTCGACCGGTTTACTTCCATGGTGGTCGGTGGAGGCTTCATCCTTTACAGTGCATCCTCAACAATTTTCCATGATATGCACAAACATTGTCGCCAACAATTTTCTTTTTACCGAACTTGAAGGAAGATTCTTTGGTCATGGGACTTTGGAGTTTGGACATGGAGTTTAAAGAAAAAAGAAATTACGGTGGGTGAAGATGGAGAAGAAGGAAAGAAGAAAGAGAAGGAAGTGATAGGGGTGAGTTGTCATTTTTCTAGTGGTGGAGGAGATTTAATTAGGATAAGGGTGTACAATGTATAGTGAACTTGGCAATTTGGTGCCTTCAGATTTTTTTTTAAACTCCTGCTGATGTATCCCCATGTGTCACGTGAGCATGTGGTTTTTTTTATTTTGGATGAATTTTACACCTTTGGTTTATTTATTATCTTAAATAATATTTCTTTAAGTTTTATATTTCTATTATTTATTATTCAAAATACAAGTGTAAGTTTATTATTATTATTAATATTAAGATTGATATGTACTTATAATTTGAAAGATTCCTAACTAACAAATTATAAATTTTGATGAATAAATGTATAGAGGAGTAAATCAATATATATATATATATATATTTGCGGTAAACCCGAAACGGAACGCTGGTATTGACCGGTACCGAAATATCTCATTCCAATAACCAAACCGAAATGGGTGCCGAAACGGAATATACAACTTTGGTTTAAAAGGATAAGGAGAACGTAGTAGTACTGTGTCTGGTTTCAACAACTACAAACAAATAAAAACTCAAAAGCAATTGAAAAAGAATAAAATCTAAAAGTACTGCCAGCCAGTACGGTCGTAAAGATTGAATGATAAAGAGGGCTGCCGAAGAAGAATTGTGTTTTTAATTTGAGTAATGCTAGAGATATAACTTATTTTATAACCAAATACTTATAAATTGATGTGGCATCCAAAGTAGAGGTTGCCATGTCATTAAAATAATAATGAATTAATGATAGCTAAATTTAAGTGTTATATTTTAATGACATAGTAACTTCCACTTTGGATACTTCATCAGTTTGTAAGCATTTGATTGTAAAATAAGTTGTATCTTTAGCATTTATATTTTAATTTTAACAAATAAAACCCAAAAGGTTTGAGTTATATGGCAGAGTTGAATAGTATTATTACTCATTACTTACGTGTCAATTACATTCTGACATCACATGTCAACCCCATTCAGGGAAATACTTACGTCCCGTAACTGAAATTTTCCGTAGGGTTATAATTGGTATTTATAAAAAATTGTGACTGGCTGCTCAGGTAGCCGGTATTACATAAATTGACACACAAATTACAATAAATAACACTCTAGGAACAATAATTAAGAAGCAATTACAAAAAGTAAGAGACGAATTAATTAAACTCACACATATTACACGATCTATCACAACAATTATTACGAAAAACACAAATTTTACGAAATAACACTCTAATACAATAATTCACATAAAAATACAAATTTTATCAACCAATTAACAATATTTGATACATATTTTACTACACAGCTGCCAAAAATTTACTTCAATTAACACCATTTACACGTTCTCACACCTCTTTACAATAATAAACAACATTGATACTGAAAGTGAGAACTATTATAAATTATAACAAAGTTTACTAAAATTATCACAAAAAGTACTAGATTTAGAAACTAGTTACTAAAGACCACTAACCGTCAAAAAGGATTCCATTTTACAATAAATGATAAAGTTTACGGATTTTATCACCCGTATTGTACTCTTAAACAAATACTTTACAACAATTGAGACCAAATACAAGTACTAGAACATATTTTACTATATTTATCACCAAAATACATATTTTGACAAATTAATTAAAACATTTCACACAAACCCTCATAACCGTCAAAATTCGATTCTATTTTACAATAAATGAGAAAGTTTACGTATTTTATCACCCGTTTTGTACTCTTAAATAAATACTTTACAACAATTGAGACCAAATACGAATACTAAAACATACTTTACTATATTTATCACCAAAATACATATTTCGAAAAGTTAATTAAAAAATTTCACACAAACCGTCATAACCGCCAAAATTTGATTCCATTTTACAATAAATGACACCGATTATTAATTTTATCACACGAATTGCTCATCTAAACAAATACTTTATAAATGTTGAGACCAATTACAATTGTTGAAACCTATTTACAATATTTATCAATAAACACCTAATAAACAAAAAAATAAAAAAAAATTTCCTACTTAAACTTAAAATAATTGGAATATAATTTTTCTTTTTAACTTTGGTTAGTTAGGCATTGGTTAAAAAAATTAATAAAAAATAAAAAAATAAAAATAAATAAAATTTCCCACTTAAACTTAAAATAATTGGAATATAATTTTTCTTTTATTTTTGGTTAGTTAGGCATTGGTTAAAAAAATTAATTAAAAAAAAAAAATTCCCACTTAAACTTAAAATAATTAGAATATAATTTTTCTTTTTAACTTTGGTTAGTTAGGCATTGGTTAAAAAAATTAATAAAAAATAAACAAAAAAATAAAATAAAATTTCCCACTTAAACTTAAAATAATTGGAATATAATTTTTCTTTTTAACTTTGGTTAGTTAGATATTGGTTAAAAAAATTAATAAAAAATAAACAAAATAAAAAAATTTCCCACTTAAACTTAAAATAATTGGAATATAATTTTTCTTTTTAACTTTGGTTAGTTAGGCATTGGTTAAAAAAATAAATAAAAAATAAACAAAAAAAGAAAAAATAAATAAAATTTCCCACTTAAACTTAAAATAATTGGAATATAATTTTTCTTTTTAACTTTGGTTAGTTAGGCATTGGTTAAAAAAATTAATAAAAAATAAAGAAAAAAAAATGAAAAAGGGGGCTGAGTGTTAATTATTTTGCAAATTTGGGAACGGAGTGTCATTTCCCTAAACTAGGGTGTAGCGAGTCTAATTTCCCTAAAAGAAAGAGTGTTAGTCTAATTTACCCTTAATAATTTTATCATCCTTATTGCACTCTGAAACATACATTTTACACATTTAAAGAACGATTACATATACTTAGAACTTGTTACTATATTGAGAGCTATTACGAATTATAACAAACATTTATCACCATTTTTACTCTTCCAAAGACACGCATTAGAAAGTGCGATCGATCCTTCATTCGTGAACAAAATGAACGATCGATTAGTTGTTCTATGTAGACGTGATTGAGCCAAGTTTTGGTTACAAAAAATTGCGATCAATTACAATAAACTTGGGAAAATTTTGGCCCATTACAAACAGTAGGAGCCACTTACTTTTTTAACACCAACCAACGCAATCGATCATGTATCTCATTAACAATAGTTACGATCGATTAAACTAGCCTCTAGGTAGTGTAATTCAATCAGACTATTCTGATCGATCACATATTTTGTTCTACAAAAACATGATCAATCACTATACCCACTGAATAAATGTGGACTCATTTAGCGAAGCCCATTTACAACTTTTAACATCCAAAGTGATCGATCACGCAGCCATTAACAAAATCGTCAATCGATCACAAAAGCCTCTGTGTAGATGTGTAATTCAATCAGAGGCTAAGGTGATCAATCGCAACTTTTGTTATGAAAAAATGCAATTGATCCCTAAACCTATGGAAAAATATTGACCCATGTCACTTAGCAAAGGCCATTTACAAGTTTTAACACCCAAAGTGATCGATCACGAATCCATTAAAAAAATCTTCGATTGATCACTGCAGCCTCTAAGTAGATGTGTAATTCATTCAGAGGCTAAAGTGATCGATCACACATTTAGTAATGAAAAAACGCGATCAATCACTATACCCTCTGAAAAAATGTGGACACATTCACACAATGAAGGCCATTTACAAGATTTAACACCCAGTGTGATTAATCGCGTATCCATTAACAAAGTTTTCGATCAATTACTAAAGCCTCTATGTAGATGTGTAATTCAATCAGAGGTTATAGTGATCGATCGCAACTTTTGTTATGAAAAAATGCGATTGATCACTAAACCCGTAAAAAAATATTGACCCATGTCACTTAGCAATGGCCATTTACAAGTTTTAACACCCCAAGTGATCGATCACGAATCCATTAAAAAAATCTTTGATCAATCACTGCAACCTCTGAGTAGATGTGTAATTCATTCAGAGGCTAAAGTGATCAATCACACATTTAGTAATGAAAAAACGTGATCAATTACTATACCCTCTAAAAAAATGTGGACACATTCACACAATGAAGGCCATTTACAAGTTTTAACACCCAATGTGATCAATCGCGTATCCATTAACAAAGTTTTCGATCGATCACTGAAGTCTCTATGTAAATGTGTAATTCAATCAGAGGCTATAGTAATCGATCGTAACTTTTGTTATGAAAAAATACGATCAATCACTAAACCCGTGGAAAAATATTGACCCATGTCACTTAGCAAAGGCCATTTACAAGTTTTAACACCCCAAGTGATCGATCACGAATTTATTAACAAAATCTTTGATCGATCACTACAACCTCTGAGTAGATGTGTAATTCATTCAGAGGCTAAAGTGATCGATCACACATTTAGTAATGAAAAATTGCGATCGATCGCTGTACCCTCTAAAAAAATATGGACCCATTCACAAGTTTTAGCACCCAATGGGATCGATCGCGGATCCATTAACAAAGTTTTCTAATTTTGTTTTGTTCATTCAATTAAAAACAAGTAAAAACAATATTGATAGTATTAAATGTCAACTAGTTAATAAATTTTTTTAACCTAACTTGCCATTGTGCGCAAAATTATTGATTAGGAAATACACATTCACGATAATTTACAAAAATCAAAATCCTACAAATGCACAAATAGTACAATTTTCATCCATGAAAAGAAAAAAGAAATTATAGCCCAAATTTCATCCACACGAAACTATTCTCATACACTAAAAGACACTAATCAATATTGTTACCCAAATATCAACCTAAGAGGGGGGGTGATTTAGGTTGAGACAAACTTTTTCGATTTAAATGCGGAATTAAAAACTATCTTCAAATAGCAAATGTTGATTTAGCAAATGTTTGATCACAATTCAATTACAATATAGATATGATATGAAATCAAACACAAGTATATATATAAGCAATTAAATATGTAAGAGATAGAGAGAGAGAAAATCAAACATGATGATTGTTATCAAGGTTCGGCTTCCGTGCCTACGTCCCTGCCTTAAGAACACTTCTTGAGGATTCCCAAATCCACTATTTGATAATCTTCTTTTGGGTGAAGATCAAACCGTTACAAATCTTCCTTTCACAGTGAAGAGTAACCACCGAGTGAAAAATTCTTTTCACTCCTTAGGATTTATACCAAAACCCTAACAAAATGCTCACAGGTTTCAACAAAGTATTTGTTGTACAAGATAAGGCTCTCTCAAAGAGTAATTGTACACAATATACTCACTCTAATAGTATATCAAGGATTTGATCAATATGGCTCAAAAAATGTTTAGAGAAATTTGATTTTTCAATCAAGGATTTTGAATGATATGAAAATATAAGCTTGAGAATGATGGATTGATGTATAAGATGTTATCTTTTCTATCTTTGATTTCTCTTGTATGCTTAATGTTTAGAAATGAAGAAAGGGTAGTATTTATAGCCATAATTGTTTTCTTCCCCTTATCATGTTGTCTTGCATTCTTCTTGATTTTCAATCAATCAAGTTGCTTTTTTTGAAAATTTTTCTTCTTAAGAGATTTTTCAATTGATATGGTTGTCTTATATTTGAATTTCAACCAATCAAGTTGTCTTTGAAAACTTTAAGAGATTTTTCAATTGATATGGTTGTCTTATATTTGAATTTCAACCAATCAAGTTGTCTTTGAAAACTTTAAGAGATTTTTCAATTGATATGGTTGTCTTATATTTGAATTTCAATCAATCAAGTTGTCTTTGAAAACTTTAAGAGATTTTTCAATTGATATGGTTGTCTTGCATTTGAATTTCAATTAATCAAGTTGCTTTCTTTGAAAACTTTTCTTTTTCAACCATAATTGATATGGTTGTCTTGCATTTGAATTTCAATCAAGTTGCTTTCTTTGAAAACTTTTCAAAATCAATTTTAGTTGGTTTTAAAGTTGAGCCTTAAAGATCAAATCTTAATAAACTTTACAAAACCTAACTCTTACTTCTCATATGTCTCGGAGCATGCTTCTTGAGTTTTGATTTCTTTGTCTTGAGATTTGATGACTTTGCTCTTCAATGGATTTGCAACTTGTTAACTTTGCATTTGCTTGATATTTGAATTAGCCAATGTTGGTCCAATTAAATCGATAGTCAACATTAAGCTTTAAAACATAAATCATTAGTTCATATGAAAATATCATTAATGAACAACTTAAAATCATGGTTATCATCAAAACTACATGAATGTTCTTGGATTAATTAGCCAATTAATAGGTATTGAAACCTTGAGGCTAACAATCTCCCCCTTTTTGATGATGACACATATGATATGATATTTTTATACGATTTATGATTTTGAAGCTTTTCTTGAAAAGCTCCCCCTAAAATAATGCATATCTTTATATTAGAGATTTTTAAATCTCCTCCTATCTTTATGCATAGATCAATTTTTCATTTAAGCATTATCAAGCAATCAATATATATGCGCATTTTTGCTAATTATTGCAAGATGCTAATTATTGCAAGATATGATAATTCACTAATAGATACAAAAAATGTCATATCTTTCTCCCCCTTGGCATCATCAAAAAAAATAATAATTATATTCAATATCTCCAAACATCACTCAACATTTTAAACAACCAAAATTAAACAAAAAATATATTTCTCCCTTTTGGTTTCTACCCCAACATATCATATTTTTCTCTTATTTGGCATAAAGAAATAAAACAAATATATTCATATTTGTAAGATTCTTCATCCTAGTGGTACGGTTGGATTGAGGGTTCGGTTGAAGATGCTTCAGGAAAGAATATGATGTCTCTTGCCATATGCCCAAAATGCTGATAATTTAAGCAATCTGGAAAGGACATGGGATGATGCCCATATATTACGTACCCTCTCTCTCTTCTGTCATACAAAGTTTCAGGTGTATCAACAGTTGTATGAACAGGATGATTCGGACGAGGAAGATATATTTGGAGTGTATTCTAAAGATCTTCCCATCAACCTGGTGTATGAGAGAGGTACTTCAACCGAGAAGCATGATCAATAATAATCTTGCTTCGTGGAAACTTGATCAATAATAATTTTGCTTTTATCTGAGAAGATCAAGTATTTGATTTTATGAATCTCTAAATGATGCTGCATCCTCTTAGAGTTTTATCTAAAGAATGAGAGAAAATATTATCTGAGAGGTGTGAGTATGTAGTGGAGAGGTGAAGCGAATTTATAGGACATACGCGCTGTTTGAAGGAATGGTTCGGATTTTGCTACGTGTCATAAGTGTGAATAAATGGTTCAGATTTTGCTACGTATCATAAGTGTGAATGAATGGTTCAGAAGACGCTACATGTCTGACTTATCCAATTGTGCACGCCAGAGACACCGATAAATCAGGAAGTTTGAAAAAAAAATATCTGCTTTTTCAGAAAAAAAAAAGATCTTGTCGACTCATCGAGTTCTGAGTCAGTGAGATTTCCGTATACGTTAAATCTCGAGATTTTAACGTTGAATTTTGAAGAAAAATCTCGGGAGTCGGATGATAGGTACAGGCTGGTGTTCAAAATTCTGAGGTTTATTTAACACACACTAATTTTCGATGAACTTCATCATTTTCAAACTTTTAGCTTAATCTCTTATTAGATTTTCTAGAATGGCTTCCTCTTCTACTCAAAATAAACCAGAAACAATTAATCTAAATGATACACCTAGCGTGATGCTAGAAGTCTGGCGTCCTTACTTCCTTTCAATTAATGGCCCTGTGTCAGTAACTGATTCAGTGATGTTGAATGGTGCAACTGCCACCGCAGTAGTTGCAGGTCTTTGTACTCTAGAGGATGTAAAGGTTTTAGCTGGGAAGATTGACTCACAAATAATAAATGACTCATTGGCACTCACGATTCAGTCTGCTGCCACTGTTTCTAATATGGGACGTCGTCTTCATATTAGGAATCTTGAAGTGAAAACGCTGCATTCTCAAGTCACCATTTTACAAAGGTTGCTGAAGGAGAGTAAGAAGAAGGTAGGACAGGTCAAGGAAGAGAACAAAAGGCTGAAGGCGCTTGTGGATTCTTATGCCGATGATTTGGTAATCCGGTCCACAGAGTAGAGCAAAACCACTGATAAGCTGCAGAAGCAGTACGAGAAACTACTAGCTGAGGTGAAGGAATTGACTTCTCACTCTATCCCCAAATAAATGAAGCGGGAAGTGTAGTGGTTTTTCCTTTTGTGGTGGCTTCTCCTTTGTGGCTTTCTTTTTAATAAAATCAAGTTTGTAAATTGAGTTTTATTTCTTATTTTATGCATATACGCAATTATACATAGAACTGGGCATATAATTTAATGTTCAAACAATATAACTAGAAAGATACAAAATGAACAATTTTATGAACATGATATGCATAAAATCATTTTATATTCAATTCTTAAGGTATATATAGATTTAACATAGTTGAATCAAATAGAAGGATAATAAGTTTAAGCTTCATTTGATATCAACGTATCTAGCCATACCTATTTCACGTCGAATTGTGCAAAATCGTTCTTCAATGAGAGGTTTCGTGAGAATGTCCGCCCATTGACTATCGGTGCTCACAAATTCAAGTTCAATGTCCCCTTTTTGCACATGATCTCTTATAAAATGGTATCTAATTTCAATGTGCTTTGTGCGAGAGTGTTGGATAGGATTTTTACTTAAACTTATGGCACTTGTATTATCACACCTTATGGGAATATGATCAAAAAGAATTTTAAAATCCTCTAGTTGTTGTTTTATGTAAAGAGATTGAGCACAACAACTACCGGCCGCTACATATTCGGCTTCCGCCGTTGATAAGGCCACGGAGTTTTGCTTTTTACTAAACCATGATACTAGTGAGTGTCCTAGAAAGTGACAAGTACCACTAGTACTTTTGCGATCAATTTTGCAACCGGCAAAATCGGCATCCGTGTAGCTTATTAAGTCAAATGAATTTGACTTAGGGTACCATAATCCTAAATCAATGGTTCCAAGCAAATATCGAAATATTCGTTTGACCACAATTAAGTGTGATTCTTTAGGACAAGATTGAAACCGAGCGCAAAGACATACGCTAAACATTATATCGGGTCTACTTGCGGTTAAATAAAGTAAACTACCAATCATACCTCGATATAGCTTAACATCCACCGGTTTACCTTTCTCATCTTTGTCAAGCTTTGTTGAAGGACTCATGGGAGTTCCATATGCTTTAGCATTTGCCAATCCAAATCTTTTTAGTAAGTCTATGACATATTTGGATTGATTTAAGAATATCCCTTCTTCGGTTTGCTTTATTTGAAGTCCGAGAAAGAATTTTAGCTCACCCATCATACTCATTTCGAATTCATCCTGCATAGTCTTAGAGAATTCTTTGCACAAGTTTTCATTAGTAGAACCAAATATAATATCATCAACATAGATTTGCACAATAAGCATGTCTTTTCCATCAAACATTAGAAATAATGTTGTGTCAAGTTTTCCACGTGTAAAACCCTTTTCAATAAGGAAACCACTTAGTCGTTCATACCAAGCTCTTGGAGCTTGTTTTAAACCATATAAAGCTTTTGATAATTTAAAAACGTGGTTTGGAAATTCATGATTTTCAAATCCGGGAGGTTGTTCTACATAAACTTCTTCGGCAATAAAACTATTTAAAAAGGCACTTTTGACATCCATTTGAAATAATTTAAAATTTTTAAAACATGCAAAAGCAAGTAACATGCGTATAGCTTCTAATTTAGCAACTGGAGCATAAGTCTCTCCATAATCAATACCTTCTTCTTGATTATAACCTTGAGCGACAAACCTTGCTTTGTTCCTTACTATTATACCTTCTTCATCCTTTTTATTTCGAAATACCCATTTTGTACCAATGACGGAGTGATCCTTGGGTCTAGGTGCAAGAGTCCATACCTTGTTTCTTTCAAATTGGTTTAGCTCTTCTTGCATGGTCAAGATCCATGATTCATCTTCAATAGTTTCATTTATGTTCTTTGGTTCAATCTGTGAGAGAAATGCCATGTTGTTGCAGATGTTCTTGAGCTTTGATCTTGTGCTTACTCCACGTTCAACTTCACTAATGATTAATTCTTTAGGATGACTATGGACTACGTTCCAACTTTTTGGTAATTCTTCATTTTTGGTTGGAGGAAGCGCTTTTTCTTCATCTTGTGGTTCATCTACTTGATCTTTGACATTTTCACTTGAATCAACTTGGTTAGATGAACTAGCTTTATTATCAAGTGAGATTGGCTCATCATCATAATTATTTTTGATATGGAATGGATTAGTCTCATAAAAAACAACATGCATAGATTCATCAACAACCATGGTTCGTTTATTGAACACTCTATATGCTTTACTATTTAAAGAATAGCCAAGGAATATACCTTCATCGGATTTAGCATCGAATTTACCAAGATTATCTCTATCATTCAATACAAAGCACTTACATCCAAAAACTTTGAAATATCCAATGTTAGGTTTTCGATTATTCCATAGTTCATAAGGAGTTTTATTTAAAGTGTTTCTAATGATGGTTCTATTTATAACATAGCAAGCGGTGTTAACAGCTTCAGCCCAAAAGTATTGAGGTAAATTATGTTCATTAAGCATAGTTCTAGACATTTCTTGAAGTGATCTATTTTTACGTTCTACTACTCCATTTTGTTGAGGAGTACGAGGTGCTGAAAAATTGTGTCCAAAACCATTTTGATCACAATATAGTTCAATATCTTGATTATCAAACTCTCTACCTCTATCACTTCTAACATTGTTAATTGTATAACCTTTTTCATTTTGAATTCTTCTACAATGTTTAACAAATGTTTTATGAGCTTCATTTTATGAGCAAGAAATAATACCCATGTATAGCGAGAGTAATCATCAACAATTACAAAAGCATACAATTTACCACTTAAACTAGCGGTTCTAATAGGACCAAATAAATCCATATGCAAGAGTTCTAGAGGTCTTGAAGTAGAAATGACTTTCTTTTTCTTAAATGATGATTTAGTTTGTTTACCTAGTTGACATGCATCACATATTTTATTTTTAACAAATTTAGTAACTGGCAAGCCTTTTACTAAATCTAGTTTAGACAATTTTGAGAGTAATTCCATATTGGTATGTCCTAATCTTCTATGCCACAACCAACTATTTTCATTTATGGTAGCAAGGCAAATTGATTCTTTTGAAGTCATATTATTAAGATCAATAGTGTAGACATTTTCATTTCTAAATGCCACAAATAGAACTTGATTATCAATTTCATTTACTATAATGCACATGATTGATTTAAATATTACATTATAGCCTTTATCACACAATTGGCTAATACTTAGTAAGTTATGTTTCAAGCCATCAACCAAGAGAACATTTTCAATAACAAGAGAATGTGTTTTACCAATATTACCTATACCGATGATTTTTCCTTTTGAGTTATCACCGAATTTGACATTTCCTCCATCTTTTAGAGTAAGAGAAGTGAACTTGTTTTTGTCACCTGTCATATGCCTTGAACATCCACTGTCAAGAAACCACTTATCTTTGGTAGATTTGGATATCAAGCATACCTACAAAACAAATTTAAGTAACTTTCTTTGGTACCCAAATCTTCTTGGGTCCTTTTGGGTTAGTTGGTGGTGTGGTTCCTTTAATAATCCAAATCTTATTTTTCATGGGACATGTATGAATATTATGCCCTATTTTTCCACAATGTTTACATATGAGAGATTTCAAGAGGTTTTCATTAATGAAAAATTTTTGATAATGTTTTTCTTTTATTTTCGGGTTATATCCAATACCCGCTTTGTCAAAAACACATCTTTGACTACCCAACAAATTATCCAAATTTTTCTTTCCATTTGTAAAGTTAGTCAAAATTTTGGTTAGGTTTTCAACCTTGAGTTTTAGTTCTTTATTTTCATTAATCAAAAGATTTGAATTGTGAACAGTTTGTGATGATGTTTCCACATCATTTGCTTTCATTTTCTCAATACAATTTTGTGACTTAACTTCCAACTTAATTATTTCTTCTTCTAAAAACAGATTTTTATCATTCAAAGAATTAATTTGTTTTTCTAGAATTTCATTTTTGCTTTTCAAATCATTTAATTCGTTTGAAAGAGATGTGACTTTCTTTTTAAAAACTTTATTTTTCAAAACATTTTTCTCAAATTCTTCAACCAATTCTTCAAAAGCATTTTGTAATTCATCATAGCTATAAGATTCATCTTCTAAAGAATTAAGTTTAGAAGTTACCTCATCTCCATGTGCCATTAAGCAAAGATCTTCAGTGGCGCTTTCATCATCATTGAATGCTAACGGACAAAAGCTCGCGTGCTCATCCTCACTTATGTTGGATTCATTTATGTATCCCAAAAGACAAAGATTTGCTACTTTATTGTCACTTGAGTTGTTGTCCGAATCACTTTCATCGGAGTCATCCCAAGTTACTTTTAGAGTTTTCTTTTTGTACTTCATTTTCTCTTTGTTTACTTGAGGACACTCATTTTTGTAATGCCCCTGCTTCTTGCATTTGTAGCAGGTTGGAGTTTCAGTTTTGTTTGATTCTCCTTTCTTAGGGAATCTTCTTCCAAACCCCTTTTTCTTCTTTAAGAACTTTTTGAAGTTTCTAGTCATCAGGGCAATTTCTTCTTCTTCGTCTCTTTCCTTTTCACTATTGTCGTGGTCATGATGAGAGGATTTGAGGGCGAGATTTTTCTTTGGTTTGACTTCTTCTTCCTCCACTTTACTATTCATTTCAAGCTCATACGTCATAAGTGATCCGAATAGTTCCTCTAAGGTCAACACCTTAAGATCTCTAGCTTCAGAAATTGCTGTCATCTTTGCTTCCCATCTCTTTGGTAATGACTTGAGAATTTTTCTCACATTTTCTTGGTTAGTATAAATTTTTCCAAGGGCCTTCAAGCAATTCACAATATTAGTAAACCTAGTAGACATTTCACTAATATTTTCATCTTTCTTCATAACAAACAATTCATATTCATGGACAAGCATGTTCATTTTAGATTCCTTAACTTGATTAGTTCCTTCATAAGTAACTTCAAGTTTGTTCCAAATTTCTTTAGTCGAGTCACAACCCGAGACTCTATTGTATTCAATTGGGTCAAGAGCACAATATAGAGTACTCATAGCTTTACAATTTAATTCAATGAGTTTTACATCAGTCTCATTCCATTCACTTTCTAATTTTACTAAGGTTGATCCTTCCACAGTTTTTGTGGGGATATGAGGACCATTTGCAATGATTCTCCAAACATGATAGTCTTGACCCTTAATATACATGATCATTCTATTTTTCCAATAGCCATAATCACTACCAATGAATAGAGGTGGTCTATGAGTAGATTGACCTTCAAGCATTTGAGGTCTAGGTGTGTTTGCCATGATCTTAACTCTAAGATTGTTAAATCTATATGTAGAGCCTTGGCTCTGATACCAATTGTTACCCAAATATCAACCTAAGAGGGGGGGTGATTTAGGTTGAGGCAAACTTTTTCGATTTAAATGCGGAATTAAAAACTATCTTCAAATAGCAAATGTTGATTTAGCAAATGTTTGATCACAATTCAATTGCAATATAGATATGATATGAAATCAAGCACAAGTATATATATAAGCAATTAAATATGTAAGAGATAGAGAGAGAGAAAATCAAACACGATGATTGTTATCGAGGTTCGGCTTCCGTGCCTACGTCCCCGCCTCAAGAACACTTCTTGAGGATTCCCAAATCCACTATTTGACAATCTTCTTTCGGGTGAAGATCAAAACCGTTACAAATCTTCCTTACACAGTGAAGAGTAACCACCGAGTGAAAAATCCTTTTCACTCCTTAGGATTTATACCAAAACCCTAACAAAATACTCACAGGTTTCAACAAAGTATTTGTTGTACAAGATAAGGCTCTCTCAAAGAGTAATTGTACACAATATGCTCACTCTAATAGTATATCAAGGATTTGATCAATATGGCTCAAAAAGTGTTTAGAGAAATTTGATTTTCAATCAAGGATTTTGAATGATATGAAAATATAAGCTTGAGAAGGATGGATTGATGTATAAGATGTTATCTTTTCTATCTTTGATTTCTCTTGTATGCTTAATGTTTAGAAATGAAGAAAGGGTAGTATTTATAGCCATAATTGTTTTCTTCCCCTTATCATGTTGTCTTGCATTCTTCTTGATTTTCAATCAATCAAGTTGCTTTCTTTGAAAATTTTTCTTCTTAAGAGATTTTTCAATTGATATGGTTGTCTTATATTTGAATTTCAACCAATCAAGTTGTCTTTGAAAACTTTAAGAGATTTTTCAATTGATATGGTTGTCTTATATTTGAATTTCAACCAATCAAGTTGTCTTTGAAAACTTTAAGAGATTTTTCAATTGATATGGTTGTCTTATATTTGAATTTCAACCAATCAAAGTTGTCTTTGAAAACTTTAAGAGATTTTTCAATTGATATGGTTGTCTTATATTTGAATTTCAATTCAATCAAGTTGCTTTCTTTGAAAACTTTTCTTTTTCAACCATAATTGATATGGTTGTCTTGCATTTGAATTTCAATCAAGTTGCTTTCTTTGAAAACTTTTCAAAATCAATTTTTTTAAGTTGGTTTTAAAGTTGAGCCTTAAAGATCAAATCTTAATAAACTTTACAAAACCTAACTCTTACTTCTCATATGTCTCGGAGCATGTCTTTGAGCTTGATTTCTTTGTCTTGAGATCTTGATGACTTTGATCTTCAATGGAATTTGCAACTTGTCAACTTTGCATTTGCTTGATATTTGAATTAGCCAATGTTGGTCCAATTAAATCGATAGTCAACATTAAGCTGTAAAACATAAATCATTAGTTCATATGAAAATATCATTAATGAACAACTTAAAATCATGGTTATCATCAAAACTACATGAATGTTCTTGGATTAATTAGCCAATTAATAGGTATTGAAACCTTGAGGCTAACAAATACTAATTCAAACTAAAAATAAATTAAGACTATTGGTAAACACCAAAAACACTAACAAGTAAATTTACAACAAATTTCCAAATATTGAGGAAACCACATTTCGCTCCTGCCAAAGACACCACGTCAAACAATGTGGCACAACTACAACGAGAACTTCTAAATGGTCATTCTAGCATTTAATAAGTGGTTGCAACAATAAATCAGCACTAGTCAAATCTTCTGAGATGAAAAGCTTGGATATTATGTGGATTAGCAAGAACACATAATTGTCAACCAAATATGGAATTAAAATACAAAATGCATCAAACTGATTTCACTAAGATATTCCCAACCAAAAAAAGAAGCTATTATATATGATGCTGCACACATAAAAGAGATCCATTTAAAATAAAAACTAAAAATTCCAAGTGCCATTTTTTAGATCATAATGCATATCAATTCAATGACCAAAATGAAAATAAATACATACATAAGATGGTTGTCAAGGTCCAAAGCATATTTAATAGACACATTTACAGTATATAACAAACTATACAATGTCATAAAGCCCGTATACAAAAACTTTCAAACTGACTCTTGCCCAATTTGTTGTTCAAAAACCCATTCAAGTGATAAAAGTAGAGTTTGGACTTATTCACACCAAGCTTCTTGGCTATCTGAGCTTTCAAGTCAACCAAATCAATTCTCGACCTCTGCTGAGGTTGCATTTCTCGATAAAAAGATTCATACACCGTCCACAGAATGAGAAACCCCACCCCCAGTAACCCCAATTCAACCTAAATTACACTTCTTTCTGTTTCCAAACCACCCAAAAATTTCCCTCCCACATATCATTCAATGTAAATCAAGTCTCTCAATAACGAATCACTGAAACCCCCAATTCCCAACCGGAATACCGGTATCCTTATTTCCAAACAACCCTGAATTCACCCACCCATAAACCATACAATGCAAACCCAAATCTCATCTTCTCGAAACCAAAACCCTAGAGATCAAACCCACAACGGAACTCACTAAATCCCACTGAATCAACCTCAATTTATTCAAAACCATACTCAATCAAAACCCTAAAGTTTTGAATCACCAAAAAAAAAAACAAAAAACTTGGACCGTGGCTTTCTCACGCACTGCACAAACCACAAATTGCACCACTGCACCAACCAAAACCCCTCATTCCTTTTCACGAAATTCAAATGCTTAAAACTTCAACAACAAGAAGCAAAAAATTCCAAAATTTTGAAGTCGAGCAAAAGAGATCAGTGAGTTCGTCAAATTAAGACGAACAGAGCAGGAATTTTTTTTTTTTGCAGAGAGAAAGGAAGCACCAATGAAGAGCAAAAACTAAGCTTGAGAGAGGGTTAGAGATTAATTGAGCTCTGACCTTTCGACCAACTTCACGAATTGTAGAGAAATCGAACCTGACTCAGTGGGTTCGGGTTCAGATCTTCGAAGCTTCAGCTCTCGCTCACGCTGGCCGGAAAACGGTGGCTAGAAGGAGGTAGGTGGTCTAAGTTCATCTGGAGTTGATTCATCGGCAGTGGTCTGAGTTCATCTACCTGGCTTGATCTAGTATGAAGAAGAAAGAGAGAGAATATGGGTTAGGGTTTGTTCAGAAAGAGAAGGACGAGAGAGAAAAGAGGGAAACGGAGAAGAAAGAAAAAGAGAGAGAAAAGAAAGAAAAAAAGAGAGGAAGTCAGGAATTTTTACCGGGTATACAGGTTATCAATTAACCTTCAAACTGATTAAACGGCTCAAAAAACCTTAACACATCCAACGGTTAAAAAAATCTTCCACTAAATGAATAGTGATTGGACGTAAGTGTTACCCTAAAAATTTGACACATGTAATGTAGTTGGTTACATTAGGGATTGGGAAGGGACAGCTTTGCTTTGTCAGTCTACTTTTCTTGACAATTTAAATTTTGTCAACTGATGAGGTGAGGTTGTGAGCCACAACACGTGAGTGTATCCGGGGATGCCAACTGGACGTAACGTGTTGCAATTTGGCTTGGTTCATCTCATGTGGGTAGCTACTACTAGGTGCTATAGTATTAGACCCCCATTGATATTTAGTATTTACGATAAATCCAAATTACACTACATTTGGATAAGTTGTCATTTGTTGCAACCAATTGGGGGTTGATCAGGGAACAACCGATAGTTAAGTCAATAAACTAATGGAAGAAAAGAGAAGTGAAAATGACAAAGTAATAGTGCTAGAACTTCCATACCTAGTTCAACGAATGAAATGGTATTTACAGGAATAAGAGAGATTGGTTTTTACAAGAAAACCCTTCCCTCAAGACTTGCCAGGTAGTTCGGTTAAGGGAATATGTGTCAAGGGGAGCATATTAGCTACAATGATTTAATATACAATTTCTGCAACGCTCCAATAATAATACGTCACATAATAAAAAAAAAATGTGATGTATTAAACCTAACAAACATGTCAGATATTGAGTTGATTTTTTTTATTAGATGATGTGTTATTATTAGAGCATTGCAGATATTGTATATTAAACCATTGCAGTGAATATGGTCTCGTGTCAAGGCCAGGGGCGGCTCTACATTGAAGGCAGGGTGTGCAGCTGCACACCCTGACTTTTTGAAAAATCAATGGAAAAAATTATTTTTATATAGATGTTCTCTCCTTAAATAAAATTGTGAACACCCTCAAATAATTTGTGAACACCTTGATGTAATAAACCCAATTCACCATACCCAAAAATAAAAAGTCCAAATAACAAAAAATAAATAATAAAAAAAAACTCAAATAACACCAACAATAACAAAATAAGACCAAATAACAACACTTGTTTAAGCCCATAATAACAAAATAAGCCTGGAAAAATTACATTTTTTTTTTTTAGTGATGTTATTATATTTAAGTTTTGTAATGAACACCCTGAAAAAATTTCCTGGAGCCGCCACTAGTCAAGGCAACAATTCCTAGTTTGGAGGAAGATGAGCTGTTATTCAGTAATATTAAATGGAATGGTTAGTTGCAGAGCACAATAAATGTTGATGCGATGAGAGCTAGTAGGCAATGCTTTTGGGGATGACTGTAATGGTCGATCGAGTAGAGGAAGGGATCTCTGAGTTGGTGGCCACATCATACTGAGATGGTGACTATTCTGGACGACTGGCCTAAAGGAAAGGATCCTTAAGTCAATCGCCATGTCGCCTGAGATAATTGTCTGCATCATAGCTTGGTCTCGGTTTAATTAAGGTCCAGTTGTCTCTTAATGGGCCCCCACTAGTTGGGGTTTGGATGTGGTAGTGTAGTGTGGGGGTGGTGTGAGGTTAACACTTATTTTTTGGATAAGTTGAATAAAGAGGAAAGATAGAAGTTGGGTTGGGTTTCCTTTGTTTGGCAAAAGAAAACAGGTGGAAATCTAATACAATGTTAAAGACCAATGAATCTAACTTGCTTTCAAAAGATGCCTTGAGAGAGCATAGATGCCCATGTCTTATAAACTACACAAGCTAAGGAAATATTCACAATGAGAGAGAGAGAGAGAGAGAGAGAGAGAGAGAGAGAGAGAGAGAGAGAGAGAGAGAGAGAGAGAGAGAGGAGATTGATTATTATTATTATTATTACTTTTTGAAATCTTGATTTTTATATATATTATAAGATAATAGTAAAGCTTTTAATATTAAAAATTGTGTTTAAAAGGAAAGCTACGTCATTTTAAAGAGATTTAATAGTAGAATAATTGGAAGTACTAATAGTGACATCAAATAGATTTTATAGGACTGAAATGACAAAAATTAAACTTAAAAAACTAAAATCATAATAGTAAAACTACAATTGATTTTTAAAATTAAATAAATCTAAATTAAAATAAAATTATCTTTGCATCATGTAGGTTTTAATATGTATACATATTTAAATTTCTTTTTTTGAGGTAGTAGGTTTTAATACTTATGTATGGGCTGAATAGAAAAAGACAAAATGTGCAGAGACAGAAGCCATGACAAATTGATAGTGGTGTTTAATTAGGTCTTAGGGTGGTAAAGATGGAAACAGCAGCCTGCTAAGTTTGATGAGGACATGAGAAGGGTGGAAAAGGAATGGTATGCAATGGGAAAGGCATCAGTTGTGGTTGTGGAATTAATGGCAATGGAATTGGTCTTTATCACCGCTGTCAATTTGAATAAGCAATCATGGTGGTATAAGGCAGTTTGTAATCAGCAACTAATCAGCAACCAATAGTATCTATATAATTACTATAACAAAAAATTGTATATTTAAAATGAAAAGAAAAATAAAAGGCTGGCAGCAGGCTGGCAGGACAGTTACCAAAAAGCCTTAACAAAAGGTGAAGAGCAGCAAGAATGCATCATGTGAAATTCTATGCTGTCCTTAATTACCTTTTGTCTCGAAGTTGAGAATTCATGAAGCCAACAGGACATACTTTTTTGGTATAACAATATAGCTCACAGAGTGTAATTATACAAAACTCTTCGGAGTATATTAATGTCGTATTCCCTAATTTTATATGAAAGCAAGCAACCAATGACCGATGTCCTCTTTCTTCGTGTGTCACCAAATAAATATGGCCAAGATTACATTTCAACCACCAACCAATCAATCGAAAATGAACCAATTAGCCTTTGTAAAATAAATTAAAAAGATCTCATCTATTTATAATTAGAGTAACCAATCCAAATTATACATAGAGAAAGACAAGAAAATAAAGATAAAATTAATCACCACAAACATTCTGAGGATACAGAAGCTTTCGAAATTTTTAGCTATAACAACTCTTCCAAGTTTATATAACTAAAATTCAATACAAATTTTTCTCATCAATCAAACACTAAGATTTTTTTTTAGTTCTCATGTAACATATAACACCAGCCTGAAACCCAAAATGATAAATAGACGGACTATGTGGTCCGTTTCGAGACAAAATTGTCACGGATGAAAACTTCGCTCGCTCTTCCTTAAAACGGCCCAGAAATCGTTTTTCCGAACAACACGTTTCTTGTCCGTTTTTACGAAACCGCCTCCCTCACCTATTTTCAGGGCCAAACGGACTATGTGGCTCGTTTGGAGGGGAAATTATAACGAATGAAAATATCGCTCGCTTTTGCTTAAAATGGCCCTGTGAGAACCTCGCCCCTTTTCTCAAACCCGAAGCTAAAACCCTAAAATTGGTTTAATGTAATTTTGGTTTCGGTTTGGAAATTAAATTGGTAGCGTGTCTCAAATGATGGAATGAAAATTTTAATGTTTTAATTGACCCTTGAGGTTGAAAGTTGATGTGACATGTTGTTTGTGGAGTCGCCACTTAATTTATTTTAAAGGACAAATTAAGAAATTCCAAAGACAAGAGTAATGTAATCCCCTTTTATTCCATTTTAGAATTTGTACAATTGCTAAATGAAATAGTGTGTGTATATGTTACAAATAAAATTCCCCTAGAATACAATCTAAGAAAATAATATTGTATGAATTTCCTAGTTACAATGTAAAAAGAATATAAAATGTTGTTGTAAGGCACTATGTATGCAAACCAAAGTTTTGGTTCGGAGGCTTGGTTACAAAATGGGAAGGTGTTAAGCACCCCATTTTGCCCGATTTACATTGGTCCTCTTATATTAAAAATGGCCAAGCATGTTGTAATGTCAATGCATGTATGTGTATGTTGTGCAAACAAATTAATTTTAATTGTCCGTGTTGTTATTATGTTGGTTGCAATATGATGTTCATGTTATAGTTGTAAACTTAAACACATAATCATAATGAACTTGTAAATATAAACACAAGAAATTAAAACATAATGTAAGAACAATAAATTAAAGCATAATGTAAGAACACAAAAATTAAATCATAAGGGTTAGAGAACTGACCCATATGCAAAACAAAATTAAAATCAAGTATGTGCTTCACAACTTGTGTGGTTGTGAGCTTTGTGACTCAATGACTTTAAGGATGTGTATACAATTTGTGGGTTGTATGGGTAATCCTAAGAAGTGTTTGAGTATGTGGGTTGGTGGAAAAATAATTCCAAACCTAAGTTGTAAAGATGATGAAGGATGAACCAAATCAAAATGATTTTTTCAACCTTCAAAACCTTTAAGACTTTTGGAGAGGAATTTTGGTTTAAGAAAGCTTAAGTGCAAATATTTTTCAAGTCTTGCTTCCAAAGATAATGAAGGGTGAGTTAAATCTAAAAAATTTCTCAACCTTCAAGAGCTTTAGAACCTTGAAGAGGAGTGTTTGCTTCAAAGAATTTTTCTGCTCAAAACACTCTTGAAAACTCTCCCTATTTCTCTCTAATTTTTCTCTACACTTTCCAACCCCCTTGCCATGAAGACCATGGTTGTATTTATAGAGAAAGGAGGGTGTGAAAGGGTCAAAGAGGGGTGGAAGGGGCTGCTTTTTTGCCCCCTACCAGCTGCCTCACGTGCATACCAACCATGCTTTGTCCCCCTTTGCTGAAAAAAAAAAAGACAAAAAAAAGTGCAGAAATAGGTCCAGGAACACAATGCGGGCCGGCACTGTGTTTTAAAATCCTAGTGCCGGCCGGCACTAGAATTAAATTTTGAGTGCCAGCCTAAAAATTGGAGTGCCAGCCGGCACTGTTTTGAAAAATTAGAGTGCCGTCCGACACTCCATTTTGGGTTATTTAAAACATTCTCTTTTTTTTTTTACTTTTTTCAACTTACCTCTTTTGGCCATACATTATGGAACGTGCATGGGCAGAAAAACTGATTTTTTTGCCCTCCCAAAAGTATTTTTGGCATGCATGAGTGAGATATAATCCTATGTATGTATGCATATTTGAGCTAACATGGACCCGAAGCGTTAAAACTTCGATTAGCGATAACTTTCTCGTTTGTGGTCCGATTTGAGTGCATGATGCGTCATTTTGATCGTGTTGATCTAAAGACTCATTTAAAATTATTTTGGTGTCAATCGGACGTCTCGAGAAAAATCGGGCCGCAACCCTAGAAATGTACGAATTTCAGTGCCGAAACGCCCAGAGTCCAAATCAAGTGCAAGTCATGTCGTTGTGATCGTGTTGACCTAACGAATCGTGTGAATGTATTTTTATATCAATCGAATGCCCAGAACAAACTGGGACCAAAAACCCTAAATGTGCATAAATTTCCGTGTCAGGGTCCGTTTTTTGGATTTTTAGTCCGTAAAACCCCATGCACGTTATAATTGAAATGTAGGTGGCAAAATGAGGTGTCTACAGGCCCCGAAATAGTTTTTCTGAAAAACATGTTTCTGGTCCGTTTTTACGAAACCGCCCACCAACCTATTTTCGGGGCCAAGCAGACTATGTGGCGTGTTTCAAGGCAAAATTGTCACGGACAAAAACATCACTCGCTTTTGCCTAAAACGGCCCCGAAATTGTTTTTCAGAAAAACACGTTTCCTATCCATTTTTACGAAACCGCCCCCCACCTATTTTCAGGGCCAAACGAACAATGAAGAGCGTTTCGAGGCAAAATTGTCTAGGACGAAAACTTCGCCCACTTTTGCCTAAAACGGCCCCGAAATTGTTTTTCCAAAAAACACGTTTCCAGTCCGTTTTTACGAAACCTCCCCCCTCACCTATTTTTGGGGCCAGACAAACCATGTCACGTGTTTCGAGGCAAAATTGTCACATACGAAAATTTCGCTCACTTTTGCCTAAAACGGCCCTGAAATCGTTTTTTCAAAAAACACGTTTTTGGTCCGTTTTTACAAAACCTCCCCCTTCACCTATTTTCGGGGCCAAACGGACAATGTGGCGTGTTTCGAGGAGAAATTTTCACAGACGAAAACTTCGCTTGCTTTTGCCTAAAACGGCCCCGAAATCGTTTTTCTGAAAAACACGTTTCCTGTCCGTTTTTATGAAATCGCCCCCTCAACTATTTTTGGGGCCAAATGGA
Source organism: Fagus sylvatica (assembly GCA_907173295.1). Lineage (NCBI taxonomy): Eukaryota > Viridiplantae > Streptophyta > Magnoliopsida > Fagales > Fagaceae > Fagus > Fagus sylvatica. The sequence continues at coordinate 6,347,343 of OU015765.1, forward strand.
CAATGTGAAGTGTTTCGAGACGAAATTGTCATGGATGAAAACTTTGCTCGCTTTGGCCTAAAACAGCGTCGAAATCGTTTTTCCAAAAAACACGTTTCTTGTCCGTTTTTACGAAACCGCCCCCTCACCTATTCTTGAGGCCAAACGGACAATGTGACGTGTTTTGAGGCAAAATTGTCACGGAGCAAAACTTCGCTCACTTTTGTCTAAAACGGCCCCGAAATCTTTTTTCCGAAAAACACATTTCTAGTCTGGTTTTATGAAACCGCCCCCCTTACCTATTTTCAGGGCTAAACGGACTATGTGGCGCATTTTGAGGAGAAATTGTCACGGACAAAAACTTCGCTTGCTTTTGCCTAAAACGGCCCCGAAATCGTTTTTCCAAAAAACACGTTTCCTGTCCGTTTTTACGAAATCGCCCCCTCAACTATTTTTGGGGCCAAACGGACAATGTGAAGCGTTTCGAGATGAAATTGTCATGGACGAATTCACTCACTTTTGCCTAAAACGGTCCCGAAATCGTTTTTCCAAAAAACACGTTTCCGGTCTATTTTTACGAAACCCCCTCTCACCTATTTTCAGGGCCAGACGGACTATGCGGCATGCTATGAGGCAAAATTGTCACGGACAAAAACTTCGCTCGCTTTTGCCTAAACCAGCCCCGAAATGGTTTTTCCGAAAAACACGTTTCCGGTCCCTTTTTACGAAACCGCTCCTCACCTATTTTCGGGGCCAAAACGACTATATGACGCGTTTCGAGGCGAAATTGTCTTGAACGAAAACTTCACTCGCTTTTGTCTAAAACGGCCCCGAAATTGTTTTTCCGAAAAACACGTTTCTTGTTTGTTTTTACGAAACCGCCCCCCTCACCTATTTCCGGGGTCAGACGGACTATATGACGCGTTTCGAGGAAAAATTTCCACAGACGAAAACTTCGCTCGGTTTTGTCTAAAACGGCCTCGAAATCGTTTTTCCTAAAAACACGTTTCCGGTCCGTTTTTACAAAACTGCCCCTCTCACCTATTTTTGAGGCCAGACAGACTATGTGGAACGTTTCGAGGCAAAATTGTCACAGATGAAAACTTCACTCGCTTTGCCTAAATCGACCCCGAAATGGTTTTTCCAAAAAACACGTTCCAGTCCGTTTTTACGAAATCGCCCACGTCACCTATTTTTGGGGCCAAACAGATTATGTGGCACGTTTCGAGGCAAAATTTTCACGAACGAAAACTTCCCTCGATTTTGCCTAAAGCGGCCCCGAAATTGTTTTTCCGAAAAACACGTTTCCTGTCCTTTTTTACAAAACCGCCCCTCACCTATTTTCTAGGCCAGATGGACTATGTGGTGCGTTTCGAGGTAAAATTGTCACAGATGAAAACTTTGCTCGCTTTTGCCTAAAACGGCCCCTAAATCATTTTTCTGAAAATCACGTTTCCTGTCCCTTTTTACGAAACCGCCCCCCTCACCTATTTTCGGGCCAAACGGACGAGTGAAGTTTTTGTCCGGGACAATTTTGCCTCTAAACATGCCATATAGTCCATTTGGTCCTGAGAATAGGTGAGGGGGTGGTTTCGTAAAAAAATTCGAACTCGAAATGTGTTTTACACGAAAACGATTTTGGGGGTGTTTAAGGCAAAACCGAACGAAGTTTTTGTCTGGGACAATTTTGCCTCGAAACGCGTCACATAGTCTATTTGGCTGCGAAAATAGGTGTGAGGTGGTTTCGTAAATAAATTCGGACCGGAAACGTGTTTTGCGGAAAAACAATTTTGAGGGCGTTTTAGGCAAAAGCCAGTGAAGTTTTTGTCAGGGACAATTTTGCCTTGAAATGTGCCACATAGTCCATTTGGCCCTGAGAATAGGTGAGGGGGTGGTTTCGTAAAAAAATTCAGACCGGAAACGTGTTTTTCGGAAAAACTATTTCAGGGGTGTTTTAGGCAAAAGCATGCGAAGTTTTTGTCCTGGACAATTTTCCCTCGAAACGTGCCACATAGTTTGTTTGGTAGCGAAAATAGGTGCAGGGTGGTTTTGTAAAAAAATTCGGACCGAAAACGTGTTTTTCGAAAAAACGATTTTGGGGGTGTTTTAGGCAAAAGTGACCGAACTCTTTGTTCGTGATATTTTTTCCTTGAAACGCACCACATAGTCCGTTTGGCCCCGAAAATAGGAGAAGGGGCGGTTTTGTAAAAAAATTCAAACTGGAAACGTATTTTTCGGAAAAACGATTTTAGGGGCATTTTATGAAACCGCCCCCTCACCTATTATCAGGACCAAATGGACTATGTGGTGCGTTTCTAGGCAAAATTGTCCCAGAAGAAAACTTCGCTCGCTTTTGCCTAAAACGCCCCCGAGAATAGGTGAGGGGGCGCATCTCACATAAGCAGTAATTAGAGGAAGGAAAAGAAAGAAAAGAAATATAAAAATTTTCCTTTCCCCTGTCTGATTGGTTTGTGTTTTTAAAATGTGTTTCCAGTACCTTAAAAGAAAACCTAGGGTGTGTCCAGTACCTAAAAATTTTCCTTTCACCGTGTGGGATCCACTTTAAAAAAAGGGATTTAGATCCCATGCAATACTTTGGGTTACATGGGCTTGCAATTCATTTAAAAGGCTGAGATTAGAAGTTGAAAAGTTAACTTCTAATCTCAACCTTTGAATAAAAAAAAGGCCAAAATGTCAGAAGGGCAAAAAGGTAAAAGGATACAAAAGTGAAAAAAAGTTAAGTGTGAAAAGATGAATTGCAGCCCATGCAATACCTTTTGGTATTGGATGGGATCTCAATCCTAAAAAATGACAAACTTTTTTCAATTAGTATAGCATTTGAACCTATGACGTCCGCTCCATGATGATTGTTCTTACTATCAGATCAAAACATCAATTGATTTTTGGTGTAGACTGGATTTGAACCGTGGTCTCTAACTCCTCAAAAATAGTTTTAAGGAAAAAAGGTGGAATATGAAACTCCCTCTTTAACACCTAATAACCCCATTTTCCCCTATTTTTCTGTTTTCAGATTTTCGTTCTTCTTCATTTGTTCACATTGTAACCCACAAGCCCCTCCATTTTGATCCTTGAAGCAATGCCACCAATGGGTCGTGGCCAAAGAGCACTAGAGAGAGCGAGGTGGTGGTCGAGAGGAGTACTAGCCCGACCACAATGACAATGCCCATGCAACTTTGACGCCATGGATGACTTCATCTTTCTCTTTGACCTAATTTGCAAGGATTCTTAAAGTTCTTGTGATCGTAAGCCATCATCGACGACGCCAATGCCTTGAATCATCACCCTTGCTAATTGGGGATTCAAAGTGGACATAAGCGTTTTGGGTTGTGCTTGAATGGGGAATGAGTGTTTCTTGTTGCAATTTTGCAATGAATCTCTCCTTTTAGGTGGGAATTAGGGCTTTAGATATGACCTTTTTTTAGTGGGTTTCGAACATGCCCATACTTGCTACCTTTGCTCTCCAATCTTTGGTACAATGAATCTTCTTCGTTGGCACCTTTGCAGACGAGCATTGGGCTTGATATTTCCTCAAAATGAGGTTTGAGTACGTGCACACTTGATTTTTCCACCCAAGGGTTTAAGTTTTTTACGGGTTCATGAAAAAAGGCTAACTATTATAAAGGCTCAAATGGGCTAGTAATGGATTAGATTTGTAGTAGGTTAATCATGAAATGATGTGGTTTAGCCATGGCTTCCTATCGCTCGTAATGATAGCTAGTTTGTTGGCACAAAGATTTGTACCTCTCTTGATAGATTCCTCTTATATTGAAAAGAGATTATGTGTTAACAACCTAATGTTGTGGCACATAAATTTCGTAAAAAACGATTTTGGATTTCAATCAAATGACAAATGATTTTTTTCCTTGATTGCCTTTAGGATCCTTTTCCTTAATGTTCTAAATTACGAGAAAGATTCCTACATGAATTAAATGAAGTTAATCTATTATTGATGCAAAATAGAATCATTTGGGATGGGCATTTGTTCCCCCAATTCCCAAACTTTCTATCCTGGGTCTATGTTTTTGTTATTTTTCCCTTTTCAGTCTATGTTTTTTATGGTTCTAACTTCTAATTAAAATGGTTACTTTAGCCAATGGTCACAACAAAGTGAATTGTAGGTGGTCATTTTTTTTTTCTTGGGTCGATAGAATTATGGTGAACAACCTTACGCATATTGCCTCCATGTATTTTTGTTTTTAATGAATATTTTGGGCTTAACGTCCAAGTTTAACGGAATTTACGTTTGTATCCGAAATTGATAGAGTTGAAGATGCAATTGTATCCAAACTTGAAATTTTTCAAAATGTCTTTTTTTGGTATTTGGTCAATTTAAAAACAGGGCAAGCTTAGGAATATTTATTAAGTTAGCTGAATGCAAGAATGCAATACCCATTATAGACATGGAAATTTTTTATGACATAAGTATGACGGAAACCATTTCTATTCCGCGCATTGCGCGGGTCCACAACTAGCATAAAAGAATAGGTAAAGAAAAATCTGTGGGCTAATTGAGTTGAGAAATGGGTAATTTTAAAAAAAAAAAAATATTGGTATTGTCATTTTTAGTAATTTACATCTCATACATCAATTTTGATAGATATGCTTACCAAACATTCAAATTATTGAAACCGCAATTTTTAACATCTTTTACCAAAAGCTCTCAGTTATTTCAACTAACCAAATTTCATTACTCAATTATTAAAACCACACTTTTTTAAAAAGCCCATTTTTAAAAATACTTTACCAAACTCACCCATAATCTAATCCTTAGCCAAATCCATGTATACAATGAATTGAGAAAAATAAAAAAATTTGTTTTCCTTATTCATCAGTCACTCTAAATGTACTTCATAAAGATCCTGAAGAAGCTTGCTTGATGAAGAATGGTCTCTGGTGTCATCCTTGCTTTCGACAGAAAAAGTGGAACCAGTCCATGGCCCATCCATTGACATGCCTCTCTGGGTTTGACTGTCTAGAAAAGAACTAGAGACATGTGTTTGGCTGTCTTGTGAAATCCTCTCAAAAGCTTTAAACCTTGCATCCGGGTTTGTTTCACTGCGCTTGATTATTGGTGCTTGAACTGCAATTTTTCCGTCAATCATACTTACTACGGAAGACATTGATGGTCTGAGAGTGGGAGAGGGATTGGTGCATAAAAGAGCCAAGCAGAGCAGCCTCATTGCCTCTTCAGAGGAGTAGCTTGAACCAAGCCTTGGATCCACAAGTTCTAAAAGGTTTCCTTGCTCTTGTAAGACATAGGCCTTTGGTTACATGTAAAAAAAAAAAAAAAAAAAAAACCAAGGAAAACAGTCATGATCTCTTGCATACTTGCCAAGGTGGAGAATGTGAAAAAACATGAAAGCATTAAAAATGTGTTAATTTAGCATACCAACAAATAACATCAATTAACACATTTTTCATGATTTAGAGAAGTAATATGACAAAGTTTATTTTCTGTTATAAATTTATATATGTGAAATACCAAATTCAAATGCAACTGGTGTAAAAACAATATAAATTTTAATACTGTATCTTCCCAAAGCAACCTTTTTACTCATTGTAAATAAAATATAACAATAAGAAGTGTTAACAAAAAGATCCTCTTAAGAATGGAAGAATGCCTCAAAGATAGCTTACCCAGTCCAAAAGATAAACAAACTCCTCCTTGGGCCTGTAATTGGTGTTGCTTTTCCCACTAACAATCTCCAAAGCAACTACTCCAAAGCTGTAAACATCTGCTTTATCAGTCAAGTAACCTCTCATCGCATATTCAGGGGCCATATAACCTCTGAAGAAAAACAGACAGCATAGTGAGTATATATGCCATTAGGAATTCACCATTGCCAGCTAATTAAGACACGCTTTCTGATATCACATTACAAAAGCATCTCAAACATTTTCTAAATGTAAGTGTAAGGTATTATGTTCACATATTAGCCACAATAGATAAATTACAGTGCAACCTATTACATTAACGCCACTGTTACATTTTTTTTTTTTTTGCTAACAAGGTGGTCCAGAGCTCTTCAAGCACTTGACTATTCCCTCGGATATGTGTATTTCCCCCGCCCCACACACACCAAAGAATTACAAGGAAAAATCCCTTGAGGGTGGCCCCAAGGTGGTGGTTAGAGGTTTCGAAAATATATAATGCCTCAATAAAAATCTGATGTAGAATAGTCATACTTGGTTAGGTCTACTACGCATTAAATATTAAATCCAAACTAATTATATATTGTACAGTATGGTTCCGGTTTGGCAGTTCTTGGACAGCTTGGTTTTTTAGGAATTAGGGTGAGGGTTCGGTCGGACAAAAAGCTCGAAAATAATAGGGAATATAGGGTTTCTAATGGTGAAAATGAATAGTAGGATTTAGGGATGAAACAAACAGGAAAAACTAAGATTTGGGTTGCTGTTCTAGGACTGTGAACAGTAACATGTGAATAGTATTTTGACTATTTGTGGGTTATTTGGGGAATTTGATAGATGGGTGGTTTAGGGTTTTGAAAACTTTAAAAACATATTCTCTCTCCATTGAATAGAAAGCATTACATCCATATATATATAGATGGCTAATATATAACCCTATTTTGACTTGGACTCTTTGGTCTTTGATAACTAAGCCCAAACTAAATAACTAAATTAAAAAAATAAAACCCAATAAAATAATCATATCCCAAAATAAGACCCAATGGACTCATATCCAAAAACCAGAAAATTACAGAATTGCCTCCCAACACTTAAAATAAATAAAAATGATATTGGCTTCTCATTGTCTATCACCTAGTTTAAAATCTATCATACCAGAAACAAGTCAGATTTAAAGGTGAAGAGAGAGAAAGGGAACTCACATTGTTCCGGCTATACGTGTGCTGATATGTGTCTGGTCTTCTTCATCAAGTTTAGCTAAACCAAAGTCAGATATCTTGGCATTTAGATCCTTGTCAAGGAGCACATTTGTTGCCTTTATGTCTCTGTGAACAATTTTCAACCTTGATTCCTCATGAAGATAAGCTAATCCCCTTGCTATTCCCAAGCATATCTTCTTCCTTGTTGGCCAATCCAAGTGTAGTTGGTGCTCCTCACGACCTAAAATTGAAACCAGAGAGAGAGCTTTCAACAATAAGTCTTACTCTTGATATATATAAAAAATTGGATGTTAGCGAAGGACTTACCAAAAAGTGCACGAGCAAGACTATTGTTTTCCATGTATTCATATATTAGTAACAACTGGTTTCCTTCAATACAGCATCCAAAAAGCCTCACAAGATTTGGGTGTTGCAATGCAGATATCATGCCTATCTCAGTGACAAATTCACGGTTCCCTTGCTTTGATTTGGAGGATAGCTGCTTAACAGCAATTAAAGCACCATCTGATAGCACACCCTAAGAACAAGTAAAAAAAATTTCATTTTCATATTTTTATATATGATTTTTCTTTGACTAATAATTACTGTCTAGTATTAGAACTCACACCAGTGACATGGCCATTGCAAGCGGTCACACCTACCAAAGATTAAAATCAATAATCCATAATTACCTTGAAAACTGGTCCAAAGCCTCCTTCACCTATTTTATGTACAGGGTCAAAGTTACTGGTGGCAGATTTAATCTGTCTTAAAGTAAAATAACCTGTTTGTAGATCTAGACCACGTAGTTCTGTAAGAAGAGAGAAGAAATTAGAAAATTTCCAGGAGAGAGAGAGAAGATAGATGATAAAATGTGTTTCTACAAGGTACACAGTGTTAAAAACATAGAAAACATACATCTATAAAAAAAGAGGATCACTTTGTCTTTCTATTGGAATGTTAAAGACCGATTAAACCAAAATACGCTTCATTATGAATTTTCACCAAGCGTTGATTTTTCATGAACTTCTCTATGTATATTATCAACAAACACTTAACATAGTTGTAGATATGAAATACCAAATATAAGTTCAAATGAGAATGAGAATCCCAGGCTGGCACTAGATCTAGTATTTTGGGGTGTGTGTTTGTGTGGAGAGGGAGAGATTAGGTGGTGCATTGGCATGAATGCCAAAGTGTGTGTGCATGTATGAGAGAACGAGTAGTTAATGACCATGAACTGCTAATGACCAAAAAAAAGCAAACACATCTTCATATTCTACTTCTAATTGGCAAAGATTAACCATCAAAAAGTCACTAGACAGTACTTTCTCTACATAATTTTTTTATGTGATTGATCGTACCTTTATCTTCAAGGTCTTTCTTCCCTAGGAAACCCTTCATCCAGAGAAACACCAAAATCAATAGAAGGATCACACATGATGCAAGTACAATGCCAACAATAGCTCCAACAGATAGGCCCCCTCCAACATCAAAGTCTACAAGAAGAGAGGAATTACATAGATGCAAGCTAATGATAAAAATGGTAGAAATCATAAATCGCAAGAAAACTTACTTGGTGTCACTTCAATGGCAGATATAAGAGGTCCGTAGACACCTTTGTCAGGAATGACAGTAGTTCCTTTCCCTGCCCAGTATAAATGAATCTCCAGAGTGCTACCATTAACATCAACATCATATTCCATAACTATTCCTTTACCAACACCTCCAGCTGCCTCCACAATGTTGAAATCCTTCAACTCCAGCTTTCCCTTAGAAAAAAACAAAAAGGAAAAGTCAAATAAAAATGAACATTCTTTCTCTTTTGAAGCCAAGAAAAATCTTGGAAGGCATCATATAACAAGCTATATTTTAATCATGAAAATCCTTTGTCTACTCACTTGAATTGAGACATTAAATATGCGCTTCCCCAGGCTGCTAAAACTCTGGTCATTAGAAAACATTATTTCAGCAAAGTGGAGCTTTACTTTGTAACTTCCCTTTCGCAAGCAAAGGCCATAGTACTTAAGTGATGAAGGGGCAAGTCGGGCTGTCTCATAGATACTAGTCACATTCAGAGAAAATGTATTCTTTGCAAGGTAAAAACCATTATTCTTGCCTATGGGAACCCCCATACTGCTATAACCCCATTTTTCAGAATATGAATTGAATTGTGATCGCCCAGATGGGTCTATGTCCATTTCATATTCATTCCCCTCAAAGTTCATCTTGTTCCCTCCACAGTTAATAAACAAGTTATAATCTGCAGATATAACAGTAAGTACGTTGTACAAAAATTCCATCAGTGTCACAGGTAACTCGAACTTAAACCACCAAGGTTCATAAAAGCACAATCTGATATCTATACTTACGTTGTGGTTTTCTTGGACAGGGGAGGCCCTTCTTCAAGCACCAAGGACTTCTATAAGTTTAAAATTTTAGGTCCAATCAAATAATTTTGTTTTCAACGCAGTTTGTGCAAGCAGAATAAATGTGTCTTAGAAAGTAAAGAACTTACAAGTTGCTGTCCAGAGATGAATAACTGGAAATCAAATTCCTGTTCCATAATAAAGATACGTAGTTGGCAATACAAGAGAATGAATATGTAAGTCATTTTTACATTTGAGTTAGCCTTGATATAAGAGCAATTATTAGTGTTTTGGGACTAAGGTTTGGTTGTCGTTGGCTTTGACTACAAAAGTGAATACAGAGGAAACTTACACATTGGGCCGTGTATCACAATTAGTAGCAGTTGAACCTGAAAAACTGTTGTAAGATATATCCCTGCAATACATTTCATCATGGCATTATGACAAATTTCTTGACTGAGAATGACAATTAAATGAGATCACAGTTCACCACATGACTCTCAAAAGATCTCACAATTAAAAAGAAGTGCATTGACAGATTTAGCCAAATAAAATAAAGATTCTTAAAGTAGACCTACCAATAATTTTTGGTGTTCTCCAATATCCAATTCGGTACTAGTCCACTTAATGAGTTGTTGGTTAAAAACCTACATCCATCAAATATTTGTGTCATGTTTTTTGACTTTTTCTTGCCAAATGAGTATTCACAGTGAAGGATACAAACAGAGATGATTTGAGAAATAATTTTTATTTTTTTTTGATAAGGATTTGAGAAATAAATTAAACATGAAACTTTTGCATAATTGAACTAATTTTTGCTCTGTGCTTTTTCATACATGTAATCTAGGTCAAGTGGCTGAATTGTCTCTGGTATTGGACCACTCAAGTTGTTGAAGCTCAGGTCTCTACAAGATAGGAAAAAAATCTCATTTGAACAATAATATATAAATTACAGAATATAATGGAATCCAATTTGTTAAACAAGATTATATTCCGTTTTCTTATACTAACATATTCAGGCAAAAGTCAATATGCGAAATTCAGTTTCTTGAAGAAATAAAGCCATCAACACAGAGTTTAGTCGTTAATATAACACTTTTTTTCCCATAAAATCTAAAGAAAAATTACCATTCATTCAGTGACAAATACGTAATAGTTCACAATTAAATGCATAAACAGTAGAATTTATTGAATGGAAATGATTCAATTTCCACAGGATGCCCACAAGA
>OU015765.1:6357888-6381990 GCA_907173295.1 Fagus sylvatica
TAAAGATCCTGAAGAATCTTGCTTGATGAAGAATGGTCTTTGGTGTCATCCTTGCTTTCGACAGAAAAAGAGGAACCAGTCCATGGCCCATCCATTGACATGCCTCTCTGGGTTTGACTGTCTAGAAAAGAACTAGAGACATGTGTTTGGCTGTCTTGTGAAATCCTCTCAAAAGCTTTAAACCTTGCATCCGGGTTTGTTTCACTGCGCTTGATTATTGGTGCTTGAACTGCAATTTTTCCGTCAATCATACTTACTACGGAAGACATTGATGGTCTGAGAGTGGGAGAGGGATTGGTGCATAAAAGAGCCAAGCAGAGCAGCCTCATTGCCTCTTCAGAGGAGTAGCTTGAACCAAGCCTTGGATCCACAAGTTCTAAAAGGTTTCCTTGCTCTTGTAAGACATAGGCCTTTGGTTACATGTAAAAAAAAAAAAAGCAAGGAAAACATTCATGATCTGTTGCATACTTGCCAAGGTGGAGAATGTGAAAAAACATGAAAGCATTAAAAATGTGTTAATTTAGCATACCAACAAATAACATCCATTAACACATTTTTCATGATTTAGAGAAGTAATATGACAAAGTTTATTTTCTGTTATAAATTTATATAGGTGAAATACCAAATTCAAATGCAACCGATGTAAAAACAATATAAATTTTAATACTGTATCTTCCCAAAGCAACCTTTTTACTCATTGTAAATAAAATATAACAATAAGAAGTGTTAACAAAAAGATCCCTTAAGAATGAAATGCCTCAAAGATAGCTTACCCAGTCCAAAAGATAAACAAACTCCTCCTTGGGCCTGTAATTGGTGTTGCTTTTCCCACTAACAATCTCCAAAGCAACTACTCCAAAGCTGTAAACATCTGCTTTATCAGTCAAGTAACCCCTCATCGCATATTCAGGAGCCATATAACCTCTGAAGAAAAATAGACAGCATAGTAAGTATATATGCCATTAGGAATTCACCATTGCCAGCTAATTAAGACAGGCTTTCTGATATCACATTACAAAAGCATCTCAAACATTTTCTAAATGTAAGTGTAAGGTATTCTGTTCACATATTAGCCACAATAGATAAATGACAGTGCAACCTATTACATTAACGTCACTGTTACATTTTTTTTTTTTTTGCTAACAAGGTGGTCTAGAGCTCTTCGAGCACTTGACTATTCCCTCGGATATGTGTATTTCCCCCGCCCTACACACACCAGATAATTACAAGGAAAAATCCCTTAAGGGTGGCCCCAAGGTGGTGGTTAGAGGTTTCGAAAATATATAATGCCTCAATAAAAATCTGATGTAGAATAGTCATAGTTGGTTAAGTCTACTACGCATTAAATATTAAATCCAAACTAATTATATATTGTACAGTATGGTTCCGGTTTGGCAGTTCTTGGACAGCTTGGTTTTTTTAGGAATTAGGGTGAGGGTTTGGTCGGACAAAAAGCTTGAAAATAATAGGGAATATAGGGTTTCTAATGGTGAAAATGAATAGTAGGATTTAGGGATGAAACAAACGGGAAAAACTAAGATTTGGGTTGCTGTTGTAGGACTGTGAAGTGTGAACAGTAACACGTGAATAGTATTTTGACTATTTGTGGGTTATTTGGGGAATTTGATAGATGGGTGGTTTAGGGTTTTGAAAACTTTGAAAGCATATTCTCTCTCCATTGAATAGAAAGCATTACATCCATATATATAGATGGCTAATATATAACCCTATTTTGACTTGGACTCTTTGGTCTTTGATAACTAAGCCCAAACTAAATAACTAAATTAAAAAAATAAAAAAATAAAACCCAATAAAATAATCATAGCCCAAGATAAGACCCAATGGACTCATCCAAAAACCAGAAAATTACAGAATTGCCTCCCAACACTTAAAATAAATAAAAATGATATTGGCTTCTCATTGTCTATCACCTAGTTTAAAATCTATCATACCAGAAACAAGTCAGATTTAAAGGTGAAGAGAGAGAAAGGGAACTCACATTGTTCCGGCTATACGTGTGCTGATATGCGTCTGGTCTTCTTCATCAAGTTTAGCTAAACCAAAGTCAGATATCTTGGCATTTAGATCCTTGTCAAGGAGCACATTTGTTGCCTTTATGTCTCTGTGAACAATTTTCAACCTTGATTCCTCATGAAGATAAGCTAATCCCCTTGCTATTCCCAAGCATATCTTCTTCCTTGTTGGCCAATCCAAGTGTAGTTGGTGCTCCACACGACCTAAAATTGAAACCAGAGAGAGAGCTTTCAACAATAAGTCTTACTCTTGATATATATTAAAAATTGGATGTTAGTGAAGGACTTACCAAAAAGTGCACGAGCAAGACTATTGTTTTCCATGTATTCATATATTAGTAACAACTGGTTTCCTTCAATACAGCATCCAAAAAGCCTCACAAGATTTGGGTGTTGCAATGCAGATATCATGCCTATCTCAGTGACAAATTCACGGTTCCCTTGCTTTGATTTGGAGGATAGCTGCTTAACAGCAATTAAAGCACCATCTGATAGTACACCCTAAGAACAAGCAAAAAAAATTTCATTTTCATATTTTTATATATGATTTTTCTTTGACTAATAATTACTATCTTGTATTAGTACTCACTAGTGACATGGCCAAATGTTGCAAGCGGTCACACATACCAAAGATAAAAATCAATAATCCATAATTACCTTGTAAACTGGTCCAAAGCCTCCTTCACCTATTTTATGTGCAGGGTCAAAGTTACTGGTGGCAGATTTAATCTGTCTTAAAGTAAAATAACCTGTTTGTAGATCTAGACCACGTAGTTCTGTAAGAAGAGAGAAGAAATTAGAAAATTTCCAGGAGAGAAGAGAGAAGATAGATGATAAAATGTGTTTCTACAAGGTACACAGTGTTAAAAACATAGAAAACATACATCCATAAAAAAAGAGGATCACTTTGTCTTTCTATTGGAATGTTAAAGACCGATTAAAACCAAAATACACTTCATTATGAATTTTCACCAAGCGTTGATTTTTCATGAACTTCTCTATGTATATTATCAACAAACACTTAACATAGTTGTAGATATGAAATACCAAATATAAGTTCAAATGAGAATGAGAATCCCACGCTGGCACTAGATCTAGTATTTTGGGGTGTGTGTTTGTGTGGAGAGGGAGAGATTAGGTGGTGCATTGGCGTGAATGCCAAAGCAACACAGAAAGATCCCTGACCGTTGATCCGTGTTTGTGTATATGTGTGTGCATGTATGAGAGAACGAGTAGTTAATGACCATGAACTGCTAATGACCAAAAAAAAGCAAACACATCTTCATATTCTACTTCCAATTGGCAAAGATTAACCATCAAAAAGTCACTAGACAGTACTTTCTGTACATAATTTTTTTATGTGATTGATCGTACCTTTATCTTCAAGGTCTTTCTTCCCTAGGAAACCCTTCATCCAGAGAAACACCAAAATCAATAGAAGGATCACACATGATGCAAGTACAATGCCAACAATAGCTCCAACGGATAGGCCCCCTCCAACATCAAAGTCTACAAGAAGAGAGGAATTACGTAGATGCAAGCTAGTGATAAAAATGGTAGAAATCATAAATCGCAAGAAAACTTACTTGGTGTCACTTCAATGGCAGATATAAGAGGTCCATAGACACCTTTGTTAGGAATGACAGTAGTTCCTTTCCCTGCCCAGTATAAATGAATCTCCAGAGTGCTACCATTAACATCAACATCATATTCCTATAACTATTCCTTTACCAACACCTCCAGCTGCCTCCACAATGTTGAAATCCTTCAACTCCAGCTTTCCCTTAGAAAAAAAAACAAAAAGGAAAAGTCAAATAAAAATGAACATTCTTTCTCTTTTGAAGCCAAGAAAAATCTTGGAAGGCATCATATAACAAGCTATATTTTAATCATGAAAATCCTTTGTCTACTCACTTGAATTGAGACATTAAATATGAGACATCAAATATGCGCTTCTGCTAAAACTCAGGTCATTAGCTAAAATTCTGGTCATTAGAAAACATTATTTCAGCAAAGTGGAGCTTTACTTTGTAACTTCCCTTTCGCAAGCAAAGGCCATAGTACTTAAGTGATAAAGGGGCAAGTCGGGCTGTCTCATAGATACTAGTCACATTCCAGAGAAAATGTATTCTCTGCACGGTAAAAACCATTATTCGTTCGCCTATGGGAACCCCCATACTGCTATAACCCCATTTATTCAGAATATGAATTGAATTGTGATCGCCCAGATGGGTCTATGTCCATTTCATATTCATTCCCCTCAAAGTTTCATCTTGTTCCCTCCACAGTTAATAAACAAGTTATAATCTGCAGATATAACAGTAAGTACGTTGTACAAAAATTCCATCAGTGTCACAGGTAACTTGAACTTAAACCACCAAGGTTCATAAAAGCACAATCTGATATGTATCTATACTTACGTTGTGGTTTTATTGGGTTTTCTTCAGACAGGGAGGCCCTTCTTCAAGCACCAAGAACTTCTATAAGTTTAAAATTTTAGGTCCAATCAAATAATTTTGTTTTCAACGCAGTTTGTGCAAGCAGAATAAATGTGTCTTAGAAAGTAAAGAACTTACAAGTTGCTGTCCAGAGATGAATAACTGGAAATCAAATTCCTGTTCCATAATAAAGATACGTAGTTGGCAATACAAGAGAATGAATATGTAAGTCATTTTTACATTTGAGTTAGCCTTGATATATAAGAGTAATTATTAGTGTTTTGGGACTAAGGTTTGGTTGTAGTTGGCTTTGACTACCACAAAAGTGAATATAGAGGAAACTTACACATTGGACTGTGTTTTACACAATCAGTAGTAGCAGTTGAACCTGAAAAACTGTTGTAAGATATATCCCTGCAATACATTTCATCATGGCATTATGACAAATTTCTTGACTGAGAATGACAATTAAATGAGATCACAGTTCACCACATGACTCTCAAAAGATCTCACAATTAAAAAGAAGTGCATTGACAAATTTAGCCAAATAAAATAAAGATTCTGAAAGTAGACCTACCAATAATTTTTGGTGTTCTCTCAATATCCAATCCGGTACTGGTCCACTTAATGAGTTGTTAGTTAAAAACCTAAATCCATCAAATATTTGTGTCATGTTTTGACTTTTTTTTCTTGCCAAATGAGTATTCACAGTGAAGGATACAGACAGAGATGATTTGAGAAATAAATTAATTTTTGCTCTGTGCTTTTTCATATGAAAATTTTGCATAATTGAACTAATAACATTTGGTCTAAGCTCTGGCAAAAAAAATTCTCATTAATGAACTTTAATTATAAATTACAGAATATGAATGGCAATCCAATTGTGTTAATTTAGTTTTCCGTTTTCTTACATACTAACAGTCAATTCTCCAGTGGGCTTGTAGAAAGTCAATGCATGTCGCTGAATGTAAATTGGATACAAAGTTTGGTCAAGTTAATAAACAGACAATCAAGTTGTTGAAGCTCAGGTCTCTACAAGATAGGAAAAAAATCTCATTTGAACAATAATATATAAATTACAGAATATAATGGAATCCAATTTGTTAAACAAGATTATATTCCGTTTTCTTATACTAACATATTCAGGCAAAAGTCAATACGCAAAATTCAGTTTCTTGAAGAAATAAAGCCATCCACACAAAGTTTAGTCGTTAATATAAAACTTTTTTTCCCATAAAATCTAAAGAAAAATTACCATTCATTCAGTGACAAATACGTGATAGTTCACAATTAAATGCATAAACAGTAGAATTTATTGAATGGAAATGATTCAATTTCCACAGGATGCCCACAAGAAGCAAAAATAAAATATTCTATCCATGGATAGCATATTGACAAACAAGAAGAAAAAACATTGGAAAGAAAAACTCAAAGAGAGAGAGAGAGAGAGAGAGAGAAAAAGGGTAAACTGTTTTAAAGTTAATCTGATTGGTATTTACAAGGCTACATAGTGATTCGTATTTAATCTGATTTTTAGTTTTTAGTTTTTTTTTTTTTTTTAAGTCATGAGTTTGGTCAATTGGGCAGGCAGCTATTAGAAGTAACATGCTTCATTTCCTTTATGCATTTGGTTTCCCTATACATTGCCAAAAAAGTGTTCAATATTATATTAACAGTAGAGTTGGTCCTATATCAGCTATGTCCATATGCCATACCACCTCTCTTCCCTTTCATTGAAATGAAATCTTGAAGTTTATGTGTTGATAGCAGTGTTAATGATAGCAGTTAATTGTTTCATTAAAATACAGCAGAATCTCATCAAAATAATGACCAATAGTGTTGACAATCAATAACAACCAATATTCTGTAAATTTGATTCCATGTCTGTTCATCTCAAGTCACTTCATAACAGTAGTCAGAATAAACCATGTAAGATGTCTAAGAATGACAGAAGTCCAGAACATAAAGAAATTACTTCAACTAGAAATAGAAAAAGAAATTCCCAAGTAAAGCATCTCTATTAGTAAACCCCTTTAGCAACTTACAATCGCTTCAAGTTTTGCAACTCTCCAATGTTAGTTGGGATTTCACCATTGATTAAGCAATTTCTTAGCGTCCTGAGGCACAAGAATAAGACAAATAACTTGGAAAGTTAACAAAACTTCAAAATTAATCACATAGGATCACCTGTTGCACCAAATAAAGTAAAAAATAGAACTTACAAATATGTTAAGTTTATCAAACCCCGCAAATCAGGAAATATAATGCTTGATCCTTTTAAATCAGATATCATCCTGACAAACATGAAAGATCAGAAAAATCAATTGTGCCATGTTTGTAGATTTCCCATTTTAAACCAATGTATAAGACCACTTAAGGAGCTTGCACTCACACTTCCTTTAAGTTTGTCAACAAGGATATGCTGGGAGGGATGGGGCCCTCCATGGACGTGCCTTGCATATGACTGCAAAAGATCTAATATTTCCTTAAATAACTAAAAAATAAATAAAGTTTTAAATTCATAACTCCAAAAGGAAAAAGATGGCAGATAAAATGAATGAAGTACAATACTTACAGTTTCTGAAGTTTTGTCCCAATTCCCAATAAAATCAGGTATCGTCCCTGATATCATGGTCCCATCTATCCTACTGCAGGCAGTATCTTAAGTTGTAAGAATTTTGCTATTCTAAAAGGGATATGCCTAAATAATCACGTCAACTTGCATTACTTACAATTCAGTCAAGTTCTTTAATTTGCCAAATGTTTTGGGTATTTCGCCTGTAAAATTGTTTGCATTAAGAACACTGCAAGATAAAGAAATATTCAGTCATGCATTTCCTTGAAGCGATAATGCAAAAAGTTGTGGAAGCCTACAAAACAAGGTGCTGACCATTAGCATAGATACCATGTGTTAGGCTTACAGAAGAAGTGAAAAGGTAGCTAACCATGCATATAGATATGGATTCAAACTTGAAATATCGAAAATGGCAAATACAATTGTCTGTTTCATTCAACTTAGAGAAGACACAAAAATTTTGGTATCTGAACGAGATATACTTTTGCACAAACATGAATAACAGCACATCTGAGGAAATTATCTTAATAAAATGCATTTGCAACCCTAAATTCATACAACCGGCCCAAACGGGAGAAAAAATTGAAAACTGTTGGGAGTTTGTAGAAATGTAAGGAAAGACTCCAGACCCCTGGATATTGTTAAAACCAATGAATTGGCTCATCATATTTTGCGCTTATCTTCTATAGTTCCACTCAATGCCTTTTCATTACCCATTATGAATTAGAAAATGCTTTTGTGCCAAAAAAATATAATGGTTTGGCAGCTTAGTAAACCAGAATGTGTTATTTGTGAAAGATAATTCCCAAAAAAAAAAAAAAAAGGAACAGAAAAAGAAGTGAATGAACTGGTTGACTACAATAATTACAAAGAGGAAATATTATTCAAAATAAGAAACTAAAGGGGAAAACAAAGGTAGCAGTCTTACAGTCTCTTCAAGTTGGTCAAATTTCCTAGGCTTTCAGGAAGAGGTCCACCAAGCTCATTAGCTTCCAAAACCCTATAAAATGCACCTTAAACTGTAATCCAGGTTGTACATCATTCTTCTTTCAATTAGGCATAAAAATCTAA
The DNA here is from genome assembly GCA_907173295.1 of Fagus sylvatica. NCBI lineage: Eukaryota > Viridiplantae > Streptophyta > Magnoliopsida > Fagales > Fagaceae > Fagus > Fagus sylvatica. The sequence continues at coordinate 6,366,006 of OU015765.1, forward strand.
TTTAAGACTTACAGCTCCTCAAGTGAACCAATTTCACCAATTTCATTAGGAATCGTACCATCTAGCCGGTTTCCCGAAAGGGACCTGGAGAATACCAACTGTTACAAAATGACCAACCTGTTGACCCCTTTGGTCAACACCTATATAGCAAATAATAAAGGCTCTCATAGATACAAATGCAAATAATAACTTACAGAATGACAAGAGGGAGCTGAGAGAAACTAGTAGGAATTGATCCACTGATATAGTTGAAAGTGAGATCACTGTTAAATGAAAGGAAATCCACTTAGTATTTCTCAATTTCATGATCATAACTCAAAAGGCCAATCTTATATGAAGTCAGTCAAAATCTAGAAAATATATACCCTTAGCCAGTTTTTGTGTATATATCTTTAACAATAAGTAACATCCTTACCTTTTTCAAGTTCTAAGAAAAAGAAAGATTTCCAAAATCAAGAATATCTATGGAAAATTCAGCAAAATGATAATACGATGAGGTTAAATGCTAATATAATGAGGTTAATGGACTTGAATGTTTCTCTTACAGTTCTCGCAGATTAGGAAGATTTCCAAATTCAGCTGGTAGAACTCCGGTTAGATTAAGACGCTTCAGCACACTGTCATACCAAAGAAAGAAAAAAGCATAAAAATAATTGAGACAAAGAGAATGAGAAATTGAATGCAAAAAGAATCGGCATATACAGAGACTACCAATTTAATTAACTTCTCAAATTTTGATTAAAATCTATTGAAGGTTTAGTCCAACCCCATCGAAATAAGCTTTTGCCATCCAATGGCGTGATGGTGCATGTATTTTTATGGGCAACAAGTATACAACTGATTAAGATCAGGGATTTCTAGAGCTAGATAATCCAATTTGTCCCAATCACTTAATACATAGCCTCCATATCATAAATGAAAACAAGAATTTACATGGTTTGTAAAATAAAAATCCAGCTGATTGCATCACATACATTGACACTTCAGGACATAATTAATGAGGCCAACTTGGTTTGTAAAATGTTTATTTATGAACTAGAAACACAATGCTAGCTAAAGCTAGAGTGACAATGCATATCAGTATGCATGTGAGACATGTCTACTATATACATGCACTGCTGCTATAGTGGAAGACCAAGTCTAGAAATCAATACTAAAACATGGCATCACCAAATAAGAAAAAGATATAAAATCCAGAATTGAGTCAAAATTCTCTTATTTGTCTGAAAAATATAACATGGTCAGTGAACAATTAAAAATCAAGAAATGCATGTAAACTGCAACTACTATATATCAATAGTAAAGCATCAATGGATGTTTTGTATACATTTATGTGCATGTTTATCAAGGAAAATTTGGAGAATATGAAAAACCAAGGCCATACATGTTTGTGATGCTGCAAAAAGTGCCACTGCAGTTGCATGTGACGTTGCTAATAAGACCGTAACAACAGTGATTTGGTGAAACTGTGACCTCACTGCAAAATTTCCGTTGATCTTCAGTGGACGTTGCTAACACTGTCATCAACAGATTTGGTGAACTTCTGACCTCACTGCAGAAATTTCCGTTGATCTTCCAATTTAGACCCTTTAATCTCGAGTTTATTGCTTCAAGAGCTTTCACTGTTAGATACAAAGTCAATTAGTAATCCGCATTTATATACATATTACGGAAAAAATAAGAAATGAGAAATCATCCAAGTGAAAAAAGAAACAAAAAGTAAAGAAAAAAATAATTAATTATCGTCCTATCAACTTTGATCTCACAAAAGTAAAATAAAAGCATATATATTTTACAAGTGAATTACAATTCACCTCTTTTGGTTTGGTCCATTAATATATTTGAGTTTCGACCCAAATGAAGTTGTTAGGTTACATCCAAAATGTAGCATTTCGTTATAATCCAAACCTTAGGAGTGAAAATGTAGCAATTGAAAAGTTTGTGAAATTAAATTGTGATACACCCAAACCACAATGAAGTCAATAATTTGTTCATAAAATGAAAAATTTGTTAATTTAAATGTAACAATTGAAAATTTGTATTTATCTCTTTTTATTTTAATAAAGCCATGTGAAGTGTACAATAACCAGGGCTCCTTATAGCCTAAGCTAATAATTTGTGCCATTTCAGATTTTGATCTCCACGTGCTTAATAATCACACAATCAAGCCTTATAACTCAACTAGTATTACCTGATCTATTTTATGAAGAGAATCAATATTCAAATCTCTCAACAACCTATTGAATTATATAATAAAAAAATAAAAAAACACGAATCCTTGATATGTTATATATCACACGGTCAAAAACCAAATTGAATGATATATGGTGAAGGTGATAGTTAGAAGAGTGGTTGAAGCATCAGGCTATAATGTCAAGCACATGCACCTTACAAGTAATTAATAACAGCTTACATTAAAAGATATATATATATATATACAAGGACTTAATGCTAGTCAAACAAAATATCTTCATAGTTCAAAATCCATTTAATGTCACCCGGTATTAATATTATCTTAACCGACAATCCAACAAATAATTTATTATATTAAATTGTGCTGGCAACAGACTGGCACAACATTGATCCATGAGACGCATCATCACTCAACGTGACCATATCAATATCCTGGGCTTCAATACAACCTAATCAAGACCAATAATAAAAAGGCCCAAAATATCTTCTTTATTAATCTAATACTGTTCAGTTTATGATCATATTGACCATTTTGCACTTTAGACAAACAAAGAATGAAGAGATTAAGGAAAAAAGAAAAGAAAAAGAAAATCATAAGGTCAGAGGTCAAATATGTAAACTGACATTAGAACACCAATAATGAATTCCTGTCAAATAATTGATAAGTGGACCCCTTCCTCTCTATAATAAAGCTCATGTGGGCCGACAGAAGATGCACTTTGACAAGCATCAAAAAAAAAAGATGCACTTTGACAAAACTTCACATCAAATTAAATGTAAAACAATAATATTCTACATGCATGCAGTTTGGTGGAGAGTATATAATTTTATTTCCAAACAAGTACAAAAAATAAATAAATAAATAATAACATTCTAAATAATAACATTAAGTTAATTCAAAGAATCATTCACATACACAAATCCCTTTAATTGCGTGATTTATTTAAATCATCATATATAAATTGTTAACATGACTTAAACGAGTATATCAGTTTGTGTTAGAGGATAAGAGATTCTTAAAAAAATTCCATGACCCAATATTTGATGGCATAGACGAACATAGAATGACGAAAAGAAGAGAGAAATTTATGCCAAAATTTCTTGTAAGTTTCCTTTTTAGAGTTTTGTTGGGTCATGAAATTTTAAAATTCAAAACGATGGAATCCACGGAGCAATTCGCTCTTCAAATTGTGCATCAACTTGCTATTATAGAAAACAGAGAAAAAAGTAATTGCCATAAAAGAGTCGAAAAATAAATAAAATTCCCAGGAAATTGAAAACAAATAAACACAAAAACAACGGAATTCTGACAAGAAATTGTTGAACCAAAATTAATGTGTGGGAAAGTAGATACCTTCATCTGGTGCCAGAGTTTGAGTTTGAGTTTGAGCGTCCGTTCCAATCTCAGTGAAGCAATTCAAAACAAAAATTCCAAAGACAACAACAAAGACAACCTTCGAGTCTGAAATCCCAAGTTCCATTTTCGTCTTTCAAAACTGCCACAGTATTATAGAGACAAAATAACAAGCGAGAGAGAGAGAGAGAGAGGTTTAAAACAATGTTGTATAATCCGTTCCGTTCCGGCCGGAGAGAAAATCTCGAGAGAAACCGAGAGGCACCCCTATATTCCACCTCGGTTTGGCCTGTTTCGGCCGGTAAAATCCGGATAATTTTTTGTTTTGTTTTATTTATTTTTTTCTCTCTTTTGATCTCTCCGCCACGTAGTGCCTCCAGTACTGTGTCTGCTCACCTCCTGTTTCACCGGTTTACATGGTGGTCGGTGGACTACAAACAAAATTTTCCATGAAACAAACATTGTCGCCAACTCAAAAGGAAGATTCTTTGGTCAATTGAAAAAGAAGAAAATGGGTGAAGATGGAGAAGAAGGAAAGAAGAAAGAGAAGGAAGTGATAGGGGTGAGTTGTCTTTTTCTAGTGGTGGAAGTAATTAGGATAAGGGTGTACTGTATAGTGAACCAGCCAGTTTTTTTTTACGGTCGTAAAGTGGTTTTTTTTATTGAATTTTACACCTTTGATAAAGATATTTCTATTATTTATTATTCAAAATACAAGGGCCGATGAATAAATGTATAGAGGAGTAAATCCGAAGAAGAATTGTGTTTTTAATTTGAGTAATCCTAACAACTACAAACAAATACACAATTGAAAAAGAATAAAATCTAAAAGTATGCCAGCCAGTTTAAAGATTGAATGATAAAGAGGGCTGCCGAAGAAGAATTGTGTTTTTAAATATTTATAAATTTTATAACCAAATACTTATAAATTGATGTGGCATCCAAGGTAGAGGTTGCCATGTCATTAAAATAATAATGAATTAATAATAACTAAATTTAAGTGTTATATTTTAATGATATGACAACCTCCACTTTTGATATTACATCAATTTATAAATATTTGATTGTAAAATAAGTTATATCCTTAATATTTATCTTTTAATTTTGACAAGTAAAACCCAAAAGGTTTGAGTTATATGGCAGCGTTGGATAGTATTATTACTCGCTACTTACGTGTCAATTACATTCTGACATCACATGTCAACCGAATTCATTTCTTTCGGTTTCAAATACTTTTTCCGGACCACACAGACATGTCCACGGTCCAAGTTGGGAAATGCTTACGTCCCTTAACGGGATTTTCCCGTAGGGGCATAATTGCCATTTAGAAAAAATTGTAACTGGCTGCTCAGGTACTGGTATTACATAAATTAATACACTAAGTACAAGAAATTCCTAGGAATGTTCAATGAAGCTTTATTGGCAAAATAGGTTCCGCGTCTTATGTGTTACCCAAATATCAACCTAAGAGGGGGGGTGATTTAGGTTGAGGCAAACTTTTTCGATTTAAATGCGGAATTAAAAATTTTCAAATTAGCAAATATCACAATTCAAATAGCAAATGTTGATTTAGAAGCAAATGTTTGATCACAATTCAATTGCAATATAAATATGATATGAAATCAAGCACAAGTATATATATAAGCAATTAAATATGTAAGAGATAGAGAGAGAGAAAATCAAACACGATGATTGTTATCGAGGTTCGGCTCCCGTGCCTACGTCCCCGCCTCAAGAACACTTCTCGAGGATTCCCAAATTCACTAATTTGACAATCTTCTTTCGGGTGAAGATCAAAACCGTTACAAATCTTCTTTACACGGTGAAGAGTAACCACCGAGTGAAAAATCCTTTTCACTCTTAGGATTTATACCAAGACCCACAAATCTTCCTTACAAGGTGAAGAGTAACCACCCAGTGAAAAATCCTTTTCACTACTTAGGATTTATACCAAAACCCTAACAAAAACACTCAATGGTTTCAACAAAGTATTTGTTGTACAAGATAAGGCTCTCTCAAAGAGTAATTGTACACAATATGCTCACTCTAATAGTATATCAAGGATTTGATCAATATGGCTCAAAAAGTGTTTAGAGAAATTTTCAATCAAGGATTTTGAATGATATGAAAATATAAGCTTGAGAAGGATGGATTGATGTATAAGATGTTATCTTTTCTATCTTTGATTTCTCTTGTATGCTTGATGTTTAGAAATGAAGAAAGGGTAGTATTTATAGCCATCATGTTGTCTTGCATTCTTCTTGATTTTCAATCAATCAATTTGTTTTCTTTGAAAACTTTTCTTCTTAAGATTTTTCAACCATAATTGATATGGTTGTCTTGCATGTGAAATTTCAATCAATCAAATTTGTCTTTGAAGACTTTAAGAGATTTTTCAATTGATATGGTTGTCTTATATTTGAATTTCAACCAATCAAGTTGTCTTTGAAGACTTTAAGAGATTTTTCAATTGATATGGTTGTCTTACATTTGAATTTCAACCAATCAAATTTGTCTTTGAAAACTTTAAGAGATTTTTCAATTGATATGGTTGTCTTACATTTGAATTTCAACCAATCAAATTTGTCTTTGAAAACTTTAAGAGATTTTTCAATTGATATGGTTGTCTTATATTTGAATTTCAACCAATCAAATTTGTCTTTGAAAACTTTAAGAGATTTTTCAATTGATATGGTTGTCTTATATTTGAATTTCAACCAATCAAATTTGTCTTTGAAAACTTTAAGAGATTTTTCAATTGATATGGTTGTCTTACATTTGAATTTCAACCAATCAAATTTGTCTTTGAAAACTTTAAGAGATTTTTCAATTGATATGGTTGTCTTACATTTGAATTTCAACCAATCAAATTTGTCTTTGAAAACTTTAAGAGATTTTTCAATTGATATGGTTGTCTTACATTTGAATTTCAACCAATCAAGTTTGTCTTTGAAAACTTTAAGAGATTTTTCAATTGATATGGTTGTCTTAATTTGAATTTCAACCAATCAAATTTGTCTTTGAAAACTTTAAGAGATTTTTCAATTGATATGGTTGTCTTATATTTGAATTTCAACCAATCAAATTTGTCTTTGAAAACTTTAAGAGATTTTTGAATTGAAGTTGGTTTTAAAGTTGAGCCTTAAAGATCAAATCTTAATAAACTTTACAAAACCTAACTCTTACTTCTCATATGTCTCGGATCATTGTCTTTGAGCTTGATTTCTTTGTCTTGAGTCTTGATGACTTTTGATCTTCAATGAATTTGCAACTTATCAACTTTGCATTTGCTTGATATTTGAATTGGCCATCTTGGTCCAATTAAATCAATAGTCAAAATTAAGCTTTAAAACATAAATCATTAGTTCATATGAAAATATCATTAATGAACAACTTAAAATCATGGTTATCATCAAAACTACATGAATGTCCTTGGATTAATTAACCAATTAATAATTATTGAAACCTTGAGGCTAACATTATGCATAACACTTCCTCTCTTTTTTACAGGGTGTTCAAATCAAAATATTTCCCAAGATGTTCAATACTGGAAGCTAAACTAAATGGCAGAGGCTCCTTAGCATGGAAGAGTATTTTAGGGGCAACTCAGCTTATTGATAAGGGCTTAATCTGGAGGGTGGGATCGAGTCAAAAGATAAGGATATGGGAAGACAAGTGGCTGCCAATGCGAGACCACAATGCCATCCTTTCCCCACGACCACCCCAATCACCCGTGACATATGTAAGACAACTCATAGATGAGCAATCTAATACGTGGAAGGAAGGAGTTGTTAAATCCTTATTTATGCCACACGAAGCTGAAGCCATCCTAGGAATCACTCTCAGTTCCAAGCATCCTAGTGATACGGCAGTGTGGGGTGGAACCAAAAATGGAGTGTATTCCGTTAGGAGTGGATACCACACCCTCTTGAATGAAAGCTATTATGACAACCCAGGCCCCTCTAATACCTCCTTTGAAGCGAAGGTGTGGAACACCATTTGGGGTTTAAAAATCCCAGCAAAAATTCGACATTTTCTGTGGCGTGCTTCCCATGAATCGCTCCCCACTCGTATCAATCTCCACCATAGGCATGTCATCCAAGACCCCAGTTGTGGAAATTGCAATTACTGGAATGAGACGGTCTTACATGCACTATGGCAATGTAACACTCTTGAGGAGATATGGAATTCAGTGCCATGGGGTAGACGATTGGTTCACAACCATTATTTGAATTTCATGGAGTTGTTCCACCATTGCCACTTAGATCTCTCCCCCTCTGAACTCCAACTCTTTGCATTTACCACTTGGTCCATTTGGTATAGGCGGAATTGTCAAAGATTAAACCAACAACCGGCACCACTTAACCAGCTTATGCCTCGTGCTCAGCATCTCCTATCTGAATTCCAAGCAGCTCAGGAGAGCCCCTCTAGCACCTCGGGGCAGTCAGATCCTCCAACCAAAGTCTCATGGAAACCACCTCAACCAGGGAGATACAAGGCTAATTATGATGGAGCTTTCTTCGAAGACTCAAATGAAGCAGGTATTGGGGTCATTATTCGCAATCATAGGGGTGCAGCCATGGCATCTCTCTGCCAAAGAATCCCGTTCCCTCACTCTGTAGAGGCAATGGAAGCTTATGCTGCAAGAAGCGCTATTGAACTGTCTAACGATCTGGGACTTAAAGAGGTTGATATAGAGGGAGACTCTCAAACTATAGTGAATGCTCTATGCAATCCCGAGCCATGCAATACACTTTACGGCCACTTGATAAATGACACAAAGCTGATAGCTCAAGATAGCCTCTCTGTTCTCTTTTTACATGTCAAACGGGATGGTAATGTACTTGCCCATTCACTGGCCAAAAGAGCAAAATTTAGCAAGCCCTTTGAAGTATGGATGGAGTCTGTTCCTCCAGATTTGATTTCAATTCTTTGTAATGATTTTATCATTCAATAGATCTATTCATCTTTCTTCTCAAAAAAAAAAAAAAGTACAAGAAATAACACCCTCATAACAATAATTAAGAAGCAAGAGACGAATTAATTAAACTTACACATATTACACGATCTATCACAACAATTACTAGGAAAAAGAGAACTATTACGGAATAACACTCTAATACAATAATTCACATAAAAATATCAATTTTATCAACCATTAACAATATTTGACACATATGTTACTAATCACAGCCGCCAAAAATTTACTTCAATTGAGACAATTTACACGTCTTCACACCCCTTTATAATAATAAACAACATTAATACTGAAAGTGAGAACTATTACGAATTATAACAAAAGTCTACTAAAATTATTACAAGAAGCACTAAATTTAGAAACTAGTTACTAAAAATCATTAGCCGTAAAAAAAGATTCCATTTTACAATAAATGAGAAAGTTTACGGATTTTATCATCCATATTGTATTCTTAAACAAATACTTTACAACAATTGAGACCAAATACAAGTACTAAAACATACTTTGTTATATTTATCACCAAAATACATATTTCGACAAGTTAATTATAAAATTTCACACAAACCGTCATAACCGCCAAAATTTGATTCTATTTTACAATAAATGACACCGATTACTAATTTTATCACACGAATCGCTCATCTAAACAAATACTTTACAAACGGTGAGACCAATTTACAATTCCTGACACCTATTTACAATATTTATCAATTAAATACATAATTCTACAAAATGATTACAAGCATTTATCCAAGCCGTCAAAGCCGCCAAAATTATATTCCACTTTACAATAAATCACATTGTTTACTAATTTTATCAAACAGTATGCTATTCCAAACACATTAGTTTCAAAAGTTAAGACTAATTACAATTACTTAGAACATGTTACAATATTTATCACCAAATTAAATAATTCTATAATCAAGTTATAAACAATCACCCAAACCGTTATAACCGGAAAAATTTGATTTCATTTTACAATAAATCAAAGAATTTACTAATTTTATCATCCTTATTGCACTCCGAAGCACACAAAGAAGGTCATTTACTAGTTTTAACACCCAATGGATCGATTGCAGATCCATTAAAAAAATGTCGATCGATCATTGCAGATCGATCGCAACTTTGGTTATGAAAAAACGCGATCGATCACTAAACCTTCTGGAAAAATGTAGACCCATTTCACACAGCAAAGGTCATTTACAAGTTTTAATACCCAAAGTGATCGATCACAAATACATTAACAAAATCGTTGATCGTTCACTGCAGCTTCTGTGTAGATGTGTAATTCAGTCAGAGGCTATTATAGTGATCGATCGCAACTTTGGTTATGAAAAAACAAGATCGATCACTAAACCTTCTCGGAAAATGTGGACTCATTTCACACAGCGAATGTCATTTACAAGTTTTAATACCAAAAGTGATTGATCGCGGATCCATTAACAAAAGGTTCGATCGATCACTTCAGCCTTGGTATATGTGTAATTCATTCAGAGGCTAAAGTGATCGATTGCACATTTGGTTATGAAAAAACAACATCGATCGCAGGTTCTTGGTAGATGTGTACTTTATTATTTTTTTTGGAAGTTGTTCTTTATATTTATTTTATTTTTCACATTTCACTTATTAAGTTATACAATAATTAAAGAATTCTATTTTAATTAGGACTCTACATTCCGGATTTATTTGATTCAATTTTTTTTTTTTTTTAATTTTTATGGTAATATTATCACACAATATGACTTTTATCATATTTTGAAGTGTACTAAATTTTTTTTCATGTGCTAATTTATTGTGTACTAATATTTTTTTTGAATTATTATTAACATAAAAGATAATAAAAACTTTTAATAAAGAAAAAAAAAAAGTTTACAACTCCCATATCCGAGAGAAAAGAAACACCCACACAAATATTAAGTTTTACTACCGTATAAACAACCAAAAAACAAAAAGGAAAAGATATATATATATATATATATATATGATAATCCAGAATAAGCGAAGGGAATGTAAAAATTTATTACATCTTTATAAGATTCTGGGATTTTTTGGTTTGATGCAAATCCTAAATTGACACCATTCACTTGAAGTACTGGAAATGTAGTCATATAAGAAACACAGTTTAAAATAGAGGTTAGATGGAATTATTGAAGGGGCTGTTCTGAATAGTACTGGAAAGGTAATCATATAAGAAACACAGTTTAAAATAGAGGTTAGATGGAATTATTGAAGGGGCTGTTCTGAATAGTTTGGAGTAAAAATTATGTAAATGTTGGTTGAATTTTGGGATAGAGGACCCAATTTAATGGAGGATAAGAACCAATGAAAGTGAGGATTGGGTCTGTACAAGGTTTTTTTCTAGAGGAAATACATTACAAAGTCTTTCAGTTAGTCATGAATCAAAATTTTGATCTAAGAATTTTAGTTAATCGTCCCACTGGGCATGCTCTTATTGAATTCTACTTATCAAAAAATAATTTTGCTTGATCATGATTTAACTCTAGTTTGAAATTCTTGGTTCTGTTAAAGTTGGAAATGTTTGCTCCCTTAACTGCAATTAGTTTATGGATGTAGGCAAAAATGTGGTTGGGTAAAGGTCTAACTTGAGAAACTTTTGCATGCCTCATTGAGTTCTTTTATCAAATGATCTGATTCATAGAGTTTTACTAGTTTATGAGGAGTTGATTGTATGATGTGATACTCTATCTAAGGGATATATATATATATATATATGTATATATATATATATATAAAGCCTTAATATGTTAGAAACCCTGAAATTTTCAGAGTGACTGTAAGAATGTGAAACAAAGAAAGTGTGACATACTGATATTCTAATAGCCAAGACTATATGTGATACAATTAGGTTTCATGAGGAAGATGTTTGATGTTTAATTAATTTTATATTGAAGGGAAAATATGAAGATAGTTTGGTTGATGAGGAGGTACTTGATACAAAGTAATTTTTAAATTAATGAAACCAAGAGGATTTACCTTTTTAGCAAGGCCAGTGCAAGGGATTGAGGGATGGCAGGGATTGGTGACAATTCTCTTGTTAGAACTTGATGATATAAAAGAATTGTGTCTTCTATCAATGAAGAAGATTCATAAACTTTGTCAATGTTTGAGGGTCTGTACAAGATAATTTCCCAGATAACTCAGTTTCCATTAAGGTAGACTTGGAATTTGCGTGGTTTCCGAGTTGGCTAGTTCATTGGTATGGACATACTAATCTCTTTTTGAGTCTTTCCATCTGTTACAAAATTTAACTTCTTTGTCTTGTACGGGATCTTATTTTCTGGTGCAATCCACCAAATGTACTTGCATATCTTATGCTCTAGGTTACTTATCAAAACAAAGAAAAAAGGTTTTGTGCTAGACTGCTAGTTCATGCGAAGTATGGGCTAGTTTAGGTAAGCAGGGAACAACTTTTTATTAAAGTTAATGGTATTTATCTAGTGCAAGAAAAAATTATGATGGAATCTTCATAATTGAAATTTGAGACACCAAGGCCTATCTTTTTTAATAGGAAACCAATAACTTTGTTAACATTAACACTGGAAAGAAGGTGGGACTGTAGGCATTTCTTCTATTACTTGAATTGTTGTCATGAAATTCATTTTGCTTGACCAATTACTTACCAAGCTCATATGAGCAAATTGTGTTGCAATACAAAGACTAACTGTCATGAGAAGTATTATACGAAGTTTGGACATACAGGTTTTAATTTTGCTTTGGCTTTCAAAATAATGGTTATGCTTTAATTCCTTTTATAGAAAATATAAAATTTACAAGCTGGGGTTGTTTTCTCATTATGCCAGATCCATAAAAGAAACCTGAAAGGACGTTTCCACTAAAAAACAAAAGAGATATATATATATATATATTTTATCATATCGTCTCTATTTCATTGAATATCTTGAGGTTTGTTTATTTATTTTTTATACAGTGATTTAAAGATCCTGAAGAAGCTTGCTTGATGAAGAATGGTCTCTGGTGTCATCCTTGCTTTCGACAGAAAAAGTGGAACCAGTCCATGGCCCATCCATTGACATGCCTCTCTGGGTTTGACTGTCTAGAAAAGAACTAGAGACATGTGTTTGGCTGTCTTGTGAAATCCTCTCAAAAGCTTTAAACCTTGCATCCGGGTTTGTTTCACTGCGCTTGATTATTGGTGCTTGAACTGCAATTTTTCCGTCAATCATACTTACTACAGAAGACATTGATGGTCTGAGAGTGGGAGAGGGATTGGTGCATAAAAGAGCCAAGCAGAGCAGCCTCATTGCCTCTTCAGAGGAGTAGCTTGAACCAAGCCTTGGATCCACAAGTTCTAAAAGGTTTCCTTGCTCTTGTAAGACATAGGCCTTTGGTTACATGTAAAAAAAAAAAAAAAAAAGCAAGGAAAACATTCATGATCTCTTGCATACTTGCCAAGGTGGAGAATGTGAAAAAACATGAAAGCATTAAAAATGTGTTAATTTAGCATACCAACAAATAACATCAATTAACACATTTTTCATGATTTAGAGAAGTAATATGACAAAGTTTATTTTCTGTTATAAATTTATATATGTGAAATACCAAATTCAAATGCAACCGGTGTAAAAACAATATAAATTTTAATACTGTATCTTCCCAAAGCAACCTTTTTACTCATTGTAAATAAAATATAACAATAAGAAGTGTTAACAAAAAGATCCTCCTAAGAATGGAAGAATGCCTCAAAGATAGCTTACCCAGTCCAAAAGATAAACAAACTCCTCCTTGGGCCTGTAATTGGTGTTGCTTTTCCCACTAACAATCTCCAAAGCAACTACTCCAAAGCTGTAAACATCTGCTTTATCAGTCAAGTAACCCCTCATCGCATATTCAGGAGCCATATAACCTCTGAAGAAAAACAGACAGCATAGTGAGTATATATGCCATTAGGAATTCACCATTGCCAGCTAATTAAGACAGGCTTTCTGATATCACATTACAAAAGCATCTCAAACATTTTCTAAATGTAAGTGTAAGGTATTATGTTCACATATTAGCCACAATAGATAAATTACAGTGCAACCTATTACATTAACGCCACTGTTACATTTTTTTTTTTTTTGCTAACAAGGTGGTCCAGAGCTCTTCAAGCACTTGACTATTCCCTCGGATATGTGTATTTCCCCTGCCCCACACACACCAAGTAATTACAAGGAAAAATCTCTTGAGGGTGGCCCCAAGGTGGTGGTTAGAGGTTTCAAAAATATATAATGCCTCAATAAAAATCTGATGTAGAATAGTCATACTTGGTTAAGTCTACTACGCATTAAATATTAAATCCAAACTAATTATATATTGTACAGTATGGTTCTGGTTTGGCAGTTCTTGGACAGCTTGGTTTTTTAGGAATTAGGGTGAGGGTTCAGTCGGACAAAAAGCTCGAAGATAATAGGGAATATAGGGTTTCTAACGGTGAAAATGAATAGTAGGATTTAGGGATGAAACAAATGGGAAAAACTAAGATTTGGGTTGCTGTTCTAGGACTGTGAAGTGTGAACAGTAACACGTGAATAGTATTTTGACTATTTGTGGGTTATTTGGGGAATTTGATAGATGGGTGGTTTAGGGTTTTGAAAACTTTAAAAACATATTCTCTCTCCATTGAATAGAAAGCATTACATCCATATATATAGATGGTTAATATCTAACCCTATTTTGACTTGGACTCTTTGGTCTTTGATAACTAAGCCCAAACTAAATAACTAAATTAAAAAATAAAAAAATAAAACCCAATAAAATAATCATAGCCCAAGATAAGACCCAATGGACTCATCCAAAAACCAGAAAATTACAGAATTGCCTCCCAACACTTAAAATAAATAAAAATGATATTGGCTTCTCATTGTCTATCACCTAGTTTAAAATCTATCATACCAGAAACAAGTCAGATTTAAAGGTGAAGAGAGAGAAAGGGAACTCACATTGTTCCGGCTATACGTGTGCTGATATGCGTCTGGTCTTCTTCATCAAGTTTAGCTAAACCAAAGTCAGATATCTTGGCATTTAGATCCTTGTCAAGGAGCACATTTGTTGCCTTTATGTCTCTGTGAACAATTTTCAACCTTGATTCCTCATGAAGATAAGCTAATCCCCTTGCTATTCCCAAGCATATCTTCTTCCTTGTTGGCCAATCCAAGTGTAGTTGGTGCTCCTCACGACCTAAAATTGAAACCAGAGAGAGAGCTTTCAACAATAAGTCTTACTCTTGATATATATAAAAAATTGGATGTTAGTGAAGGACTTACCAAAAAGTGCACGAGCAAGACTATTGTTTTCCATGTATTCATATATTAGTAACAACTGGTTTCCTTCAATACAGCATCCAAAAAGCCTCACAAGATTTGGGTGTTGCAATGCAGATATCATGCCTATCTCAGTGACAAATTCACGGTTCCCTTGCTTTGATTTGGAGGATAGCTGCTTAACAGCAATTAAAGCACCATCTGATAGTACACCCTAAGAACAAGCAAAAAAAATTTCATTTTCATATTTTTATATATGATTTTTCTTTGACTAATAATTACTATCTTGTATTAGTACTAACACCAGTGACATGGCCAAATGTTGCAAGCGGTCACACCTACCAAAGATTAAAATCAATAATCCATAATTACCTTGTAAACTGGTCCAAAGCCTCCTTCACCTATTTTAAGTGCAGGGTCAAAGTTACTGGTGGCAGATTTAATCTGTCTTAAAGTAAAATAACCTGTTTGTAGATCTAGACCACGTAGTTCTGTAAGAAGAGAGAAGAAATTAGAAAATTTCCAGGAGAGAGAGAGAAGATAGATGATAAAATGTGTTTCTACAAGGTACACAGTGTTAAAAACATAGAAAACATACATCTATAAAAAAAGAGGATCACTTTGTCTTTCTATTGGAATGTTAAAGACCGATTAAACCAAAATACGCTTCATTATGAATTTTCACCAAGCGTTGATTTTTCATGAACTTCTCTATGTATATTATCAACAAACACTTAACATAGTTGTAGATATGAAATACCAAATATAAGTTCAAATGAGAATGAGAATCCCAGGCTGGCACTAGATCTAGTATTTTGGGGTGTGTGTTTGTGTGGAGAGGGAGAGATTAGGTGGTGCATTGGCGTGAGTGCCAAAGTGTGTGTGCATGTATGAGAGAACGAGTAGTTAATGACCATGAACTGCTAATGACCAAAAAAAAGCAAACACATCTTCATATTCTACTTCCAATTGGCAAAGATTAACCATCAAAAAGTCACTAGACAGTACTTTCTCTACATAATTTTTTTATGTGATTGATCGTACCTTTATCTTCAAGGTCTTTCTTCCCTAGGAAACCCTTCATCCAGAGAAACACCAAAATCAATAGAAGGATCACACATGATGCAAGTACAATGCCAACAATAGCTCCAACGGATAGGCCCCCTCCAACATCAAAGT
>OU015765.1:6382090-6747966 GCA_907173295.1 Fagus sylvatica
AGATTTCCCATTTTAAACCAATGTATAAGACCACTTAAGGAGCTTGCACTCACACTTCCTTTAAGTTTGTCAACAAGGATATGCTGGGAGGGATGGGGCCCTCCATGGACGTGCCTTGCATATGACTGCAAAAGATCTAATATTTCCTTAAATAACTAAAAAATAAATAAAGTTTTAAATTCATAACTCCAAAAGGAAAAAGATGGCAGATAAAATGAATGAAGTACAATACTTACAGTTTCTCAAGTTTTGTCCAATTCCCAATAAAATCAGGTATCGTCCCTGATATCATGGTCCCATCTATCCTACTGCAGGCAGTATCTTAAGTTGTAAGAATTTTGCTATTCTAAAAGGGATATGCCTAAATAATCACGTCAACTTGCATTACTTACAATTCAGTCAAGTTCTTTAATTTGCCAAATGTTTTGGGTATTTCGCCTGTAAAATTGTTTGCATTAAGAACACTGCAAGATAAAGAAATATTCAGTCATGCATTTCCTTGAAGCGATAATGCAAAAAGTTGTGGAAGCCTACAAAACAAGGTGCTGACCATTAGCATAGATACCATGTGTTAGGCTTACAGAAGAAGTGAAAAGGTAGCTAACCATGCATATAGATATGGATTCAAACTTGAAATATCGAAAATGGCAAATACAATTGTCTGTTTCATTCAACTTAGAGAAGACACAAAAATTTTGGTATCTGAACGAGATATACTTTTGCACAAACATGAATAACAGCACATCTGAGGAAATTATCTTAATAAAATGCATTTGCAACCTAAAATTCATATACAACCGGCCCAAACTGGAGAAAAAGTTGAAAACTGTTGGGAGTTTGTAGAAATGTAAGGAAAGACTCCAGACCCCTGGATATTGTTAAAACCAATGAATTGGCTCATCATATTTTGCGCTTATCTTCTATAGTTCCACTCAATGCCTTTTCATTACCCATTATGAATTAGAAAATGCTTTTGTGCCGAAAAAATATAATGGTTTGGCAGCTTAGTAAACCAGAATGTGTTATTTGTCAAAGATAATTCCCAAAAAAAAAAAAAAAGGAACAGAAAAAGAGGTGAATGAACTGGTTGACTACAATAATTACAAAGAGGAAATATTATTCAAAATAAGAAACTAAAGGGGAAAACAAAGGTAGCAGTCTTACAGTCTCTTCAAGTTGGTCAAATTTCCTAGGCTTTCAGGAAGAGGTCCACCAAGCTCATTAGCTTCCAAAACCCTATAAAATGCACCTTAAACTGTAATCCAGGTTGTACATCATTCTTCTTTCAATTAGGCATAAAAATCTAATTTAAGACTTACAGCTCCTCAAGTGAACCAATTTCACCAATTTCTTTAGGAATCGTACCATCTAGCCGGTTTCCCGAAAGGGACCTGGAGAATACCAACTGTTACAAAATGACCAACCTGTTGACCCCTTTGGTCAACACCTATATAGCAAATAATAAAGGCTCTCATAGATACAAATGCAAATAATAACTTACAGAATGACAAGAGGGAGCTGAGAGAAACTAGTAGGAATTGATCCATTGATATAGTTGAAAGTGAGATCACTGTTAAATGAAAGAAAATCCACTTAGTATTTCTCAATTTCATGATCATAACTCAAAAGGCCAATCTTATATGAAGTCAGTCAAAATCTAGAAAATATATACCCTTAGCCAGTTTTTGTGTATATATCTTTAACAATAAGTAACATCCTTACCTTTTTCAAGTTCTAAGAAAAAGAAAGATTTCCAAAATCAAGAATATCTATGGAAAATTCAGCAAAATGATAATACGATGAGGTTAAATGCTAATATAATGAGGTTAATGGACTTGAATGTTTCTCTTACAGTTCTCGCAGATTAGGAAGATTTCCAAATTCAGCTGGTAGAACTCCGGTTAGATTAAGACGCTTCAGCACACTGTCATACCAAAGAAAGAAAAAAGCATAAAAATAATTGAGACAAAGAGAATGAGAAATTGAATGCAAAAAGAATCGGCATATACAGAGACTACCAATTTAATTAACTTCTCAAATTTTGATTAAAATCTATTGAAGGTTTAGTCCAACCCCATCGAAATAAGCTTTTGCCATCCAATGGCGTGATGGTGCATGTATTTTTATGGGCAACAAGTATACAACTGATTAAGATCAGGGATTTCTAGAGCTAGATAATCCAATTTGTCCCAATCACTTAATACATAGCCTCCATATCATAAATGAAAACAAGAATTTACATGGTTTGTAAAATAAAAATCCAGCTGATTGCATCACATACATTGACACTTCAGGACATAATTAATGAGGCCAACTTGGTTTGTAAAATGTTTATTTATGAACTAGAAACACAATGCTAGCTAAAGCTAGAGTGACAATGCATATCAGTATGCATGTGAGACATGTCTACTATATACATGCACTGCTATAGTGGAAGACCAAGTCTAGAAATCAATACTAAAACATGGCATCACCAAATAAGAAAAAGATATAAAATCCAGAATTGAGTCAAAATTCTCTTATTTGTCTGAAAAATATAACATGGTCAGTGAACAATTAAAAATCAAGAAATGCATGTAAACTGCAACTACTATATATCAATAGTAAAGCATCAATGGATGTTTTGTATACATTTATGTGCATGTTTATCAAGGAAAATTTGGAGAATATGAAAAACCAAGGCCATACATGTTTGTGATGCTGCAAAAAGTGCCATTGCTTGCAGTTGCATAAGACCGTCAACAACAGATGGTGACTTGTGACCTTGCAGAAATTTCCGTTGATCTTCAGACACTGTCACTCAACAGTGGAGTTGGTGAAACTTCTGACCTCACTGCAGAAATTTCCGTTGATCTTCCAATTTAGACCCTTTAATCTCGAGTTTATTGCTTCAAGAGCTTTCACTGTTAGATACAAAGTCAATTAGTAATCCGCATTTATATACATATTACGGAAAAAATAAGAAATGAGAAATCATCCAAGTGAAAAAAGAAACAAAAAGTAAAGAAAAAAATAATTAATTATCGTCCTATCAACTTTGATCTCACAAAAGTAAAATAAAAGCATATATATTTTACAAGTGAATTACAATTCACCTCTTTTGGTTTGGTCCATTAATATATTTGAGTTTCGACCCAAATGAAGTTGTTAGGTTACATCCAAAATGTAGCATTTCGTTATAATCCAAACCTTAGGAGTGAAAATGTAGCAATTGAAAAGTTTGTGAAATTAAATTGTGATACACCCAAACCACAATGAAGTCAATAATTTGTTCATAAAATGAAAAATTTGTTAATTTAAATGTAACAATTGAAAATTTGTATTTATCTCTTTTTATTTTAATAAAGCCATGTGAAGTGTACAATAACCAGGGCTCCTTATAGCCTAAGCTAATAATTTGTGCCATTTCAGATTTTGATCTCCACGTGCTTAATAATCACACAATCAAGCCTTATAACTCAATTGGTATTGTTTGATCTTTTTTATGAAGAGAATCAATATTCAAATCCCTCAACAACCTATTGAATTATATAATAAAAAAATAAAAAAACACGAATCCTTGATATGTTATATATCACACGGTCAAAAACCAAATTGAATGATATATGGTGAAGGTGATAGTTAGAAGAGTGGTTGAAGCATCAGGCTATAATGTCAAGCACATGCACCTTACAAGTAATTAATAACAGCTTACATTAAAAGATATATATATATATATACAAGGACTTAATGCTAGTCAAACAAAATATCTTCATAGTTCAAAATCCATTTAATGTCACCCGGTATTAATATTATCTAATCCAACAAATAATTTATTATATTAAATTGTGCTGGCAACAGACTGGCACAACATTGATCCATGAGACGCATCATCACTCAACGTGACCATATCAATATCCTGGGCTTCAATACAACCTAATCAAGACCAATAATAAAAAGGCCCAAAATATCTTCTTTATTAATCTAATACTGTTCAGTTTATGATCATATTGACCATTTTGCACTTTAGACAAACAAAGAATGAAGAGATTAAGGAAAAAAGAAAAGAAAAAGAAAATCATAAGGTCAGAGGTCAAATATGTAAACTGACATTAGAACACCAATAATGAATTCCTGTCAAATAATTGATAAGTGGACCCCTTCCTCTCTATAATAAAGCTCATGTGGGCCGACAGAAGATGCACTTTGACAAAACTTCACATCAAATTATATGTAAAACAATCATGCATGCAGTTTGGCGGAGAATATATAATTTTATTTCCAAACAAGTACAAAAAATAAATAAATAATAACATTAAGTTAATTCAAAGAATCATTCACATACACAAATCCCTTTAATTGCGTGATTTATTTAAATCATCATATATAAATTGTTAACATGACTTAAACGAGTATATCAGTTTGTGTTAGAGGATAAGAGATTCTTAAAAAAATTCCATAACCCAATATTTGATGGCATAGACGAACATAGAATGATGAAAAGAAGAGAGAAATTTATGCCAAAATTTCTTGTAAGTTTCCTTTTTAGAGTTTTGTTGGGTCATGAAATTTTAAAATTCAAAACGATGGAATCCACAGAGCAATTCGCTCTTCAAATTGTGCATTAACTTGCTATTATTGAAAACAGAGAAAAAAGTAATTGTCATAAAAGAGTCGAAAAAGAAATAAAATTCCCAAGAAATTGAAAACAAATTAACACAAAAACAACGGAATTCTGACAAGAAATTGTTGAACCAAAATTAATGTGTGGGAAAGTAGATACCTTCATCTGGTGCCAGAGTTTGAGTTTGAGTTTGAGCGTCCGTTCCAAACTCAGTGAAGCAATTCAAAACCAAAATTCCAAAGACAACAACAAAGACAACCTTCGAGTCTGAAACCCCAAGTTCCATTTTTGTCTCTCAAAACTGCCACAGTATTATAAATGACAAAATAACAAGAGAGAGAGAGAGATACAGAGAGAGAGAGAGAGGTTTAAAAGGATAAGGAGAACGTAGTAGTACTGTGTCTGGTTTCAACAACAACTACAAACAAATAAAAACTCAAAAGCAATTGAAAAAGAATAAAATCTAAAAGTACTGCCAGCCAGTACGGTCGTAAAGATTGAATGATAAAGAGACGGTCGTAAAGATTGAATGATAAAGAGGGCCGCCGAAGAAGAATTGCATTTTTAATTTTGATGAGAAAAAGCCTAAAGGTTTGAGTTATATGGCAGCGGAAATACTTATGTCCTTTCACGGAAAAGTCCCGAGGGGCATAATTGGCATTTAGAAAAAATTGGTACAGGCTGCTCAGGTAACCGGGACAATCTATATTATAATGTAAAATCGAAACTTTTTTACTTTTGCTTGATCTCATCATATTGCGCCACATAAGTTTTTGAAATCTCACAATTTTACACCTCATTATTTTAATATATATTTTCTAATTGAATTTAAATTTTATTCTATTATTAAACTTCCATTAGAATCTTGACACATCATATTTTCTTTAATATAAGAATATATTATTCCATATATAAAACACAATCATAATTAATGTCTAATACTAAAATATATTCCATATATAAACATAATATAAATATCTTTTAATAATAATCATAATTATCAATTTTCATCAAGATTTTTAGAGTTTTTTTTTTTTTTTTTTTTTTTTTTTTTTTTTTTTTATGTATTTTCATTTAATTTTTGCTAGCAATGGAGAAAGGGATGGATTTGTTATAATAAAACCATGTGAGCTTGAAATGAGTTATGAAAATTATTTAGGTTTAATGATATAATCATATGCCTATGTATTTATTTGTTATTCTTCTTATTTTAAGTATCCTTTATTTTATTTGGAAACATGATCCATATGGGTAAATAACATGAATCGTTTTATAAAAATTGGACTATATTCAACTTATGCAAAAAAAAAAAAAAAAAAAAATTACATTATATTAAATTTTAATTATCCTATGGTAAATATACTTTCTTAGTTATTTTTTTTAACTAAAAAGTAGGATCTATCTTAAATCTGATCCGTAAAGTCTCTTTATCAATCTTGCCTACAACATTTTGAACTACAAAAAAAGAAAAAAAGAAAAAAATACATATTCAATATAAGAAGTAAAATGAATTAAAATTAATTTAGATTTTATTTTTAATAATTTTCCCGTGTATCGCACGGGTTTGCGACTAGTTATAAAATACTCCGGAAGTACATTAAATACGTATTTCCTCCTCTCACATAAATATTATGTCCTGCTAATTAAATACATGATAGGACCCATCACTTATGTGAGAGAAGGA
Source organism: Fagus sylvatica (assembly GCA_907173295.1). NCBI lineage: Eukaryota > Viridiplantae > Streptophyta > Magnoliopsida > Fagales > Fagaceae > Fagus > Fagus sylvatica. The sequence continues at coordinate 6,388,378 of OU015765.1, forward strand.
AATACGTTTTTAATGTACTTTCAGAGTATTCTATAATTTTTCGGTAGCCGATATTACAGAAAGAAAATAGTTTTCCTCAAACCCGATTTGAAGAAATCTTTCTCCAACCCACTACGTGGCAAGTAAATAGATCATCCACATGTAATTTTAGTCATATGACATTTTTAATAAGTCAGGTGACTTTTTCAAATAATGCATGTAGATAGTCTATTTAATTGACATATAGTAGGTTGGAGGATTCTTCCAAATCAAGTTAAAGGAAAACTATATCTTTACAAAAATTGATACACTAATTACAATAAATAACACCAGTATAACAATAATTAAGAAGCAAGTACAACAAGCCATAGATGAATTAATTAAACTCACACATATTACACAATCTATCACAACAATTACTAGGAAAAACAGAAATATTACGGAATAACACTCTAATACAATAATTCACATTAAAATACAAATTTTATCAACCATTAACAATATTTCGCCCATACATTACTAATCACAGCCGCCAAAAATTTACTTCAATTGAGACCATTTACACGTCTTCACACCCCTTTACAATAATAAACAACATTAATATTTAAAATGAGAGCTATTACGAATTATAACAAACGCTTACTAAATTTGTTACAAGAAGTACTAGATTTAGAAACTAGTTACTAAAAATCACCGGCAACCCAAAAAGATTCTATTTTACAATAAATGAGAAAGTTTACGGATTTTATCACCCGTATTGTACTCTTAAATAAATGTTTTACAACAAGTAAAACCAAATACAAGTACTAAAACATGCTTTACTATACTTATCACCAAAATACATATTTCGACAAGTCAATTACAAAATTTCACACAAGCCGTCATAGTTGCCAAAATTTTATTCCATTTTACAATAATTGACACCGATTACTAATTTTATCACATGAATTGCTCATCTAAACAAATACTTTTCAAATGATGAGACCAATTACAATTACTGATACTTGTTTATAATATTTATCAATCAAATACCTAATTCCATTTTACAATTCACCTCTTTTGGTTTGGTCCATTAATATATTTGAGTTTCGACCCAAATGAAGTTGTTAGGTTACATCCAAAATGTAGCATTTTGTTATAATCCAAAACCTTAGGAGTGAAAATGTAGCAATTGAAAAGTTTGTGAAATTAAATTGTGATACTCCCAAACCACAATGAAGTCAATAATTTGTTCATAAAATGAAAAATTTGTTAATTTAAATGTAACAATTGAAAATTTGTATTTATCTCTTTTTATTTTAATAAAGCCATGTGAAGTGTACAATAACCAGGGCTCCTTATAGCCTAAGCTAATAATTTGTGCCATTTCAGATTTTGATCTCCACATGCTTAATAATCACACAATCAAGCCTTATAACTCAACTAGTATTACCTGATCTATTTTATGAAAAGAATCAATATTCAAATCCCTCAACAACCTATTGAATTATATAATAAAAAAATAAAAAACACGAATCCTTGATATGTTATATATCACACGGTCAAAAACCAAATTGAATGATATATGGTGAAGATGATAGTCAGGAGAGTGGTTGAAGCATCAGGCTATAATGTCAAGCACATGCACCTTACAAGTAATTAATAACAGCTTACATTAAAAGATATATATATATATATATACAAGGACTTAATGCTAGTCAAACAAAATATCTTCATAGTTCAAAATCCATTTAATGTCACCCGGTATTAATATTATCTAATTAACCGACAATCTAATCCAACAAATAATTTATTATATTAAATTGTGCTGGCAACAGGATGGCACAACATCGATCCATGAGACGCATCATCACTCAATGTGACCATATCAAATACATCATCACTCATCTCATTTATTACAAGAAGTACTAGATTTAGAAACTAGTTACTAAAAATCACTTGCAGCCCAAAAATATTCTATTTTACAATAAATGAGAAAGTTTACGGATTTTATCACCCGTATTGTATTCTTAAATAAATGCTTTACAACAAGTAAAACCAAATACAAGTACTAAAACATGCTTTACTATACTTATCACCAAAATACATATTTCGACAAGTCAATTACAAAATTTCATACAAGCCGTCATAGTTGCCAAAATTTTATTCCATTTTACAATAATTGACACCGATTACTAATTTTATCACACGAATTGCTCATCTAAACAAATACTTTTCAAATGATGAGACCAATTACAATTACTGATACTTGTTTATAATATTTATCAATCAAATACCTAATTATACAAAATGATTACAAACATTTACCCAAGCCGTCAAAGCCACCAAAATTATATTCCACTTTACAATAAATGAGACTGTTTATTAATTTTATCAAACGATTTGCTCTTCCAAACACATTAGTTTCAAAAGTTAAGATTAATTACAATTACTTAGAATATGTTACAATATTTATCACCAAATTACATAATTCTACAACCAATTTATAAATAATCACCCAAGCCGTCATAGCCGGCAAAATTTGATTCCATTTTACAATAAATCAGAGAATTTACCAATTTTATCATCTTTATTACACTTCGAAACACACATTTTACACATATTAAGAACGATTACAGATACTTAGAACTTGTTATTATAATGAGAGCTATTACGAATTATAACAAAAATTTATCACCAATTTTACTCTTCCAAACACACGCATACTAGCATACTTTACTTCCAGACAACAACCCAAAATTCACTCCATTTCCATTTCCATTTCCATCACAATTGATGATAGACAGTTTTGGTCAGCTGTGATAGCTAGAATCCATCCATCATCATTCACACTCCTTATTTCTTACAAAAGGGACCATCTACCTCACCTTTGGATCATTCAAAAATTGTCAGAACTAGTGGAAACTCTCTAAAATTCTCCCTAGGATAATTCAAGAGGTAAAGTGGTAGAGTGTTTTTTGAGGACTTAGCTATTTTCCAGAGTACTTAACTAGCAAATGAGCTTCTTTCTCATCAAGTTACCAATAGCATTCCCTCCCTTTCCCTTTGGCTTCAATCGCACCCAAATTCCTTCACTATGCCTTGTGTTAAGACCCTCAAATTAGTGGTCTTAAGTCTACCTATTTTGTAACCCTTTATTTCATGCATTGTACTCTTTTAGTTACATTTGAATGTACAAGCTATTAAAGACTTATACCTAGCCTATTAGATTGTGCATTAGGGGATTGTACATAGTTGGTTACAAGCTATGCTACCCCTAGTTGTACCTAGGTTGTTGGTGCTTAGTGAGGGTTGTACCTAGGCGGTTATAATCTAGATCCACCAATAGGGTGCTTGATCTATAATAGCCAATAGGGTAATGGTTTAGATTGGCCAATGGGATGCTAGTATGCACAAAAGCCATGCATGGCTAAATCTATAAATACTTGTAGTGCATTAATGCACATTTTATCCAATATATCCAATATGTGAATGAGACTCATTTAGTTTACTCTCTAGCTTTCTTAGTGTAATTTAGTGTAATTGCTTAGATTGCTTAGATATTCTTGTTCTTGGAGATTGATCATCTCGAATTGATCATTGATTGAGCAATTGAAGAGTAGGAACAATTCGGGTTCCTAACACCTTGAAACATAAAGTTGTGATAGAGACATTGACTGAGGGACCGTTCATCTGAATTCAATCCTTGATTGCTAAAAGAATGAGAAATGGACCTCCTTCACCAACCATTTTCTCCTCTTTAATTTAATTTCCACATTTCTATTTTATTTCTTATTTGTGATTTATTCACTTATGTGATTTATTTTGTGTTTTTGTTCATTTTCTTAAATGTAATTGCTTGTCTCGCACCCACAATCACATTTTATTTTCTTTCTTCCAATTTCCGTTTATGCTCCACTAAAAGTATTTCTCCCCAGTGCATTAGTTGTTAACCACTCACATGTTTCCACTACATGAAAACAATTGTGGCTTTTATGTGATCGTAGGAGGAATGTTTAATCAATGATTCATCAATTATTATTATTATTAGCCTCTTAACACGTGTTTTTCACTGTCTTTCAAAAGTATTTTTAATCTTAATTCACTAACAAAGAAAAAAAAAATATCCGTATTTCATAAGATTAAAAAAAAAAAAAAAAAACTTAGAAATGCACATAATCTAGAGATCACATGCCACACTTTGAAGGAGTAGAAGTCAATTATGATTATTTAAACTTGGAACCAGAATTTATTTGTAGCTATAGATACTTAGAGCAACTTCAACAGCCTCTCTAAACCCTCTTTTCTCTTCTTTGTAAAGAGTGAAACCAAACAATGTTGTTCCAACAGATTATCTTCATGCTCTTTAAACCTTTAAATTCAACAGTGAATCTCTACACCAAGAGAGTCATTGTAGCTCTCTATCCCGTTAAAAATTAATTTCACCTCCATTATTTTATTAATTTCCTTTCCCCCCTCTCTCTCACCTCCTTCATTTTTGCACCTGCATCTCTCTCTCTCTCTCTCTCTCACCTCCATCACTCCAGCAGAGCTCTCTCTCTCTCTCTCTCTCTGTCAACAAATCTAAAGCCTCTTTCCCACATTTGGCTCTTTAAATCGGAGACCCATTGCCACCAAACTAAGCGGCGTGGAATTGGGTTTGAGGGTGGAGCGATCCCAAGTGGTAGCTCTTCATGGATTAAGGAGAGATCCCGAGTGGTGGCTGATGTCGCTCAATAATAAGTGGTACCTTGTAGTACGTGTAAGGGGTTGTCGATCCTCAGGGAGTTTATGTTTTCAAAAGACAATGTAAATCAATATTTAAAAAGGGTAAAATGGATTTGGTTTTGGGAATTTTGTAAGAAATATATGTAAAAATGCACTAGGGTTTCGAAGTGTTTCTCTATACCAGTATGATTCCTTGTAATCCCGGTTAAAAACCTTGTTCTAATAACAGTTTGCAAGTTGATTATCTTCCTTTTAAAAAGCTCTTGACATGGTTGAACTAATAAAATTCAGGAACACTATATTACCGGAGAAAATAAAGTGGTTAGAGTAATAATTAGAAAAACCTTTCAATTTATAAATCACAATACCTAATTAAAACCATGCAATATTCCCCCTTAATCATAAGAAAAACATGATTGAACTTATAGAAAGTATAGAATAAAACATACATCAATTAGGAATCAATAAATTAACAATCAACTGTAATTTAGCATTAAAAATAAAAGGGACTACAAGTATTCATACCGTTATGCAGAAAATATAGCCCCTAGCCCTAGCAAGAGGCTTAGCCAATCATGGCTAAGAAAAAGGAAAACTAAAGAAAATAATTTTTAGAGAAAAAACTAGAGAGAAAACTAGCTAAAAAAATAATCCCAGGCGGCTGCCACTTTTATTTTCAATTTTTACGCCTCCATTAGGGCTCCCACGCATGATGGCTTCACTTTGGAATGATCCAGTGTTATGCGGCAGGAGGAACAATTCATGCAATCCACTAACAAAGCAAGCTCCTTGAAGTCTTAATCCTGTGTGATGCGAGTATAATGGATAATGTGAGCTTTTGGGCTTTAGTGGCCATGTGGGCTTGTGGGCTTCGTTTTTCTTTTTTTTTTTCAAACATTAATTTGCACCTCTTTTCTTCTCTTTTGCTCCTTCCAGCTTGTGATATCTAACTCCAATCTGATCTAGCTTGTGCCTATAATCAAACATAGCCCAAATTAACATATAAGAGATTAAATTAATACACTTAAATACGTAAATCATGTAATTCAATGAATTGAACAACAAACATCCATTTAAGTGTAATTAGACATGAAATGCAACACAATCCCAATAGAATCTCTCTAAAATGCATGTAAATAAGTCATATTTCATGACTTATCACACCTCTCAACCTGAATTTTGCTAGTCCCTAGCAAATTAAAAATAATGAAAACAAACTAACAAAGCCACTTTCGCTAGCACTCTCGATTGCATTTAGCATATGCAATAAGCCTTTAAACTCCTAGGTGTCCCTAGTGGACGAGTTATAGTCTCGTGAGGGTTTACCAGAAGTGATACCCACAAACGCTATCAAATGCTTAGTCTTGATTCACAATAAACACATACAACATCATGCTATCAAATAAGAATAAAGTGTCACACAAACAATGGTTTTCAATCATTAGCAAGCTTAAACAAGTCAACCTCAATTTCAAATCTTTAGAAATTCTAACTAGGCCACAATCACTTGAAATTAAGCATTAAAAGCTACACAAGTTCTTTGATGTGTGAAGTGAACTAACTTAGAATCATGGGACTTCAATATCTTTCCAATGTAATCATGAAGGACAATGGAATTCTCATTAGAATAATCAACCAAGGCATAGAAGCTTTTTATTTTCTTTTTTTATATGAGGATTGTGCAATATCTAACTCCATTAAGCTTTCTAATTGATCCATGTATCAAATGTTAGATCAATGACTCCCAAACCAGTTGGCTAAAGGGGCACTAGGTGTAGAGACACCCCTAAGAGTTTACTTACTCGAGTCAAAAAGGCTATGAAGCTAGACTAGTCACCCATATCTCAACCATGTGAATTGTTTACCTCTTTTGACATAGGCTCTCATGGTTAGCTATTTTTTTTTTTTTTTCTTTTTCTTTATGCTAAGATTAATCAACTAACAAGTCAACCACTTTTAATTTAGTAACAATTGGATGCATATCTCATTCCTCACAGATTACATGTTAGTGTGCTAGTGCTTAGTTTAAGGTGTACAAGTGTAACACTTAATACTTAAAAACAAGCAATAGATGGCCATGTTCAAATATCTCAATCAAATAATCATGTGTTCATATGCTTAAGCTCACTAATGACTTCAAACCAAAGTTCAAAGTTCAACAAGATTCTCAAAGATAACAAAGATGCATGTGAATATAGCATAAATCAAAGACATCATTGCAAACCAAACAATTTTTTTTTTCTTTTTCTCAATTTTCTGATTTTTTTTTTTTTAAATGAAAACAAATGGTTTCTAAACTACTCAACAAGAAGCAACACAAAATTCATCACGCAATCAAACAAACAATCAATACTCCCCCTCAACTTAAAGTTGACATTGTCCTCAATGTTCAAACAAATGTATGTGAGAATCAAAGACAAGTCTTGAAATGAAAGAACAAGGGAAAAAGGAAAGAAAACACCTGATATGATGATGAACTCCTCAAGCTATTTCCTGCAAAATGGTTAGATACCCAAAACAAAAACGAAACAAATAAAAAACAAATACAAAATAAATTAACTAATATACAATTACAAGGTAGAAACAGAAAATTCATCCCCCTGAACGGGATCCTCCAAAGGAATAGTTGCTTCCTTTGGCACTCTTTATCCTGGCAACATGTAAAGCCACTCCTTTGGAACTATTTAGCAATTTCTTTGACAGTCTTGTATCTTGAATTACTTTCCTCTTCGTTTTGTGCTTCTCAAAGAACTTGTTTTTCTCACCTGCCTTCTCAACTTCTTGATCCACACTCTCCTTGGAAGGAACTTCCATAGCAGAAGTGGCATGTGATTCAATAGATGCAAGTGGTAAACCTTTTGGTGTTTTCTTCAACCTTAGCTTTGGTGCATCTGAATATGCAAGTAAGGATTTCTTTTTACTTCTTGGAGGATTCTTAGCTTCAATTACTTGTTCTTCTTCCAAAATCTACAAAGAATCCAACAAAGAAAAATCAAATAGTTTAGTAGCAGGTTTTAATTCATTAGAAACAATAGAATCAACAAGAAGAGTTTCAAAAGGGTCAGAAAAACAATTTTTATTAAACTCTTCTTGAGGTGCTGCCTCAATGAAGTTCACATATTCACACTCTTTATCCACCAACTATTGTGGGTTCACATTGAAAATGTTGAGCTTAGCAGTCATAGAACCAAAGGTGATCTCCATTCTTCCATTCTTGCAATTAATCAAAGCATTAACTGTGGCAAGGAAAGGTCTACCTAAGATGATAGGAATATTAGCACTAGGATGTAAAGTAGGTTCAATATCCAAAATGATAAAATCAACAAGATAATAGAAATTTTCAACCTTTACCAGTACATCCTCAACCACCTCCCTCGGCTTCCTTATAGAGCGATTTGCTAACTATAAGATAACAGAGGTAGGTTTTAACTTACCTAACCCGAGTTGTAGATAGACAGAAAAAGGAAGCAAATTTACACTGGCTCCAAGGTCTTGCAATGCACGCTCAATATTGTAATCTCCAATAGTATAAGAGATAGTAGGGTAGCCCGGATCCTTGTACTTTGGTGGGACCTTGTGTTGGATGATGACACTTACCTGTTCTGTCAAGAATGCGGTCTTCTTCACATGATGTTTTCTCTTGACAGTGCATAAGTCCTTAATTACCTTAGCATAGAGGGGCATTTGCTTGATGAGATGTAATAGAGGCAAGTTAACCTTAACTTGATGCCAATGCTCCAAAATCTCACTTATGACAAACAAATTCTTTGATAATTTCAGGGCTTGTGGGAATAGTGTAGGGAATGGGCATTTCTCAATATCATTGGATTTAGCTATCCCACTCTCATCCTTTTCAGTTGGGGTCTCCTTGGATTTCTCATTAGCTTTAGGAGCATCCTTTCCAATTTCCTTACCATTACTCAAAATGGTAATAGACTTGACTTCCTCAAATTTGTATGTGTTGACAACCTTTGCAGTCTGATTATTGGGATTAGGTTGAGTTTGGGAAGGAAGCTTCCCTCTTTCAGTCCTACTCAATGCCTCTGTGAGTCTAGCTACTTGGCTCTTGGTCTCTCTTATCTCTTCATCAATTCTTGTAAACATGGTATCAAACCTTTGATTTTGCTCACCTTGTTTCTGTATGAATGTGTAAAGCACATCTTCCAAAAGTAGTCTAGATGATGATGAAGTAGTATGTGAAGTGTCAAAGTTCCTTGCACCAGTGGGATTCAACACATTCTCACTCTTATAACTCAAATATGGATGATTTCTCATATTTGGATTATAATTGTTCGAATATGAAGAATTATTTGGCCTATACTAGTTGAATGCATTCACTTGTTCTTTTGGCACATTCAGGAACTGAGATAGAGACTTACATGCACTTATGGTATGATCTATCTCTTGGCAAATCCGGCATGCCTCCATAGGATCCTTTCTGTAGACAGCAATTATACCTCTACTTCCCTTCAGCTTGAGTGCCTCTATCTCTTTAGTCAGCAAACTGATCTTGGCATTCATGTTGTCCTCTTCCCTTAGTCTGAAAAACACTACCACCAGATGTGGTAGTACTACTTCTGTTCTGGTCTGTGGAATCTAAGGGACTTGGTCCATTCCATGTGTTGGAATTCTCAACTATCTTATCCAAGTAGTCCATAGCATCTTCAGGCTCATTTTGTAAGAATCCACCTCCATATGCAACTTGAACGAACTGGCGGTCTCTAGGTTGGAGTCCCTCATAGAAGTAACTTACCAACCTCTAAGTGTCATATCCATGTGTTGGGCAGAAGTTGTAGGTATCCTTGAATCTTTCCCATGCCATGAATAGTGTTTCATCGTTTCCTTGGGCAAAATTAGAGATCTTCCTTTTTACTTGTTGGACCTTGTGGGGAGGGAAAAATTTCTTGTGGAACTCTTGAGTTATCTCCCCCCAACTTCCTATGGACCTAGGCTTCAGTGTGTACAACCAACCCTTAGCCTTGTCCTTGAGTGAGAATGGAAAGAACCTCAACTTGGCGGTTTCAATCACATTCTGTGCATAGAAACTGCTAATCACTTTTTCAAATGCTCTCACATGTACATAGGGGTTCTCATTCTCCAATCCCCTGAAATTTGAAAGTATGGCCATTAGCCCTTGTTTGATCTCCACATGAGGTGCATTTGGAGGAAACATAATGCATGACGGAATGGAGCTCTGAGTAGGGTGTAACAGCTGATACATTGTCATCCTAGGTGCGTCAGGTTGAGCTCCTCTTTCTTCAGCCATGATAGAAGGTGTGGGTGAGCTTATGGGTGTATCAAATAAACTTCCAAAAAGTGTTTTAAAAGAAAAACAAAATAGTAAAACAAAACAAAACAAAACAGATCAAAGTAACAAAATAAACAAATAAAAGAAAATAACTAAAAGAAAAACAAAATGAAAAGAGAATGGAACGAAATTACCAATAGAGTAATCCACCGGTACACTTGTTCCACGGAATTGTCCCTTGAATAAGCCGAAACTCCCCGGCAATGGCGCCAAAAATTGATGTCGCTCAATAATAAGCGGTACCTTGTAGTACGTGTAAGGGGTTGTCGATCCTCAGGGAGTTTGTGTTTTCAAAAGACAATGTAAATCAATATTTAAAAAGGGTAAAATGGATTTGGTTTTGGGAATTTTGTAAGCAATATATGTAAAAATGCACTAGGGTTTTAAGGTGTTTCTCTATACCAGTATGATTCCTTGTAATCCCAGTTAAAAACCTTGTTCTAATAACAATTTACAAGTTGATTATTTTTCTTTTAAAAAGCTCTTGACATGGTTGAACTAATAAAACTCAGGAACACTATATTATCAGAGAAAATAAAGTGGCTAGAGTAATAATTAGTAAGACCTTTCAATTTATAAATCACAATACCTAATTAAAACCATGCAATATTCCCCCTTAATCATAAGAAAAACATGATTGAACTTATAGAAAGTATGGAATAAAACATACATCAATTAGGAATCAATAAATTAACAATCAACTGTAATTTAGCATTAAAAATAAAAGGGACTACAAGTATTTATACCGTTATACAGAAAACAGAGCCCCTAGCCCTAGCAAGAGGCTTAGCCAATCATGGCTAAGAAAAAGGAAAACTAGAGAAAATAATTTTTAGAGAAAAAACTAGAGAGAAAACTAGCTAAAAAAATAATCCCAGGCGACTGCCACTTTTATTTTCAATTTTTACGCCTCCATTAGGGCTCCCACGCGTGATGGCTTCACTTTGGAATGATCCAGTGTTATGCGACAGGAGGAAAAATTCATGCAATCCACTAACAAAGCAAGCTTCCACGCGTGACTTCATTTAAGCTCCTTGAAGTCTTAATCCTATGTGATGCAAGTATAATGGATAATGTAGGCTTTTGGGCTTTAGTGGCCATGTGGGCTTGTGGGCTTTGTTTTTCTTTTTCTTTTCAAACATTAATTTGCACATCTTTTCTTCTCTTTTCCTCCTTCCAGCTTGTGATATCTAACTCCATTCTGATCTAGCTTGTGCCTATAATCAAACATAGCCCAAATTAACATATAAGGGATTAAATTAATACACTTAAATGCATAAATCATGTAATTCAATGAATTGAACAACAAACATCCATTTAAGTGTAATTAGATATGAAATGCAACACAACCCCAATAGAATCTCTCTAAAATGCATGTAAATAAGTCATATTTCATGACTTATCAGTGGCGTCGATGGATCTCGCCGTGGACTGGTGTTTGGCATTGGTTATGTTCAGATGCTTCGATAACCCGCCAAAGCTTTGTTTGCCATTTTGGGGCTTTGGGTATCAAAATCTCTTCAAAAATTCTATCACAAAGTTTAGATTCTCAAAATAGTATTGCTTGAAAAGGTTTCAGTACAATGGCATGGTGGTCAACAACTCATTTTTTTGTGTTTTGCCTGGTTTCTTGAAGAAAGGGAAAGCTGTAATGGAGGTTTTGATTAAAAAGGAAGTCATTGAAATGATAAATGATGAATAAAAAAATATTATTTAAAAGGGATGGAAGATTAAAGAATTGATATTTAAATAGAGTAGAGAAAGAATAGAGAATCTGTTAGAGTGTGTCTTTGATATAGTAAGTAGAGAGCGGTTTTTTTCTCCCCATGTAAGTGAGAAGGTAGAAAGTCTCTTGGAGATGCTCTTAATACTTAAAAGAATAACAACCTTCTCTCTCCCCTATTTCTTTTCAATTTTTTTCCTTCTCATTTTCCAACAATTTGAACCACATCATATGATGTATTTTAAATATTATAGATACTATTAATTGAAAATAAGAATTCAAACTCAATGCATAAGTAATTTTCAAATAACTTGAAGAAAAAAAAAAACAATAAGTCAAGTTTTTTAAAAGACGTTTATTTTTTGTTGACATTGTGTTTAATTCTTACAATATCAAGTTTTTTTAAAAGGCATTTATTTTTAATATATCCATCTTTGATGGTCGAAATGAAAAGTTAAAAAAAAAAAAAAAACTTTCAATCTCGACCATCTAATGGTGTAATTGTTTTCAATCTATTGGGCCCGATCTCAATCGCAATTCTTTCAAGTACATGTGTTAAATTAGGTAGACATTGAACTGAAATTGAGCCGAGTTTAGGAAAACTTATTTAGCCTTGTAAGGTCTTATAATTGCTCTCTCCTCTACGTATAACGAAGGACCATTGAATACAATGGCACCTTTAGCTTTTGCAAACTTCAATTGCCCAAGATACAGAAATGCGGAATTGATTTGTGTTGAACTATTAAAATCACCAATCAACAAATCAGTTCTATTCACATAAGGTTTTGGATTTAACATATATTCCTTTTTTTTTTTTTTTTTTTTCTGAATAACTTCTATACTTTGTCACACAATAAATTGGAAGTAATGGTATATTTCTTACAATTTTGAGACTAAATAATTTGTACAGTTTATTTATACTCCAGAACTACTGAATAATTTTCCCTAAATAATTACCCAAGATAGTAATAACATTTTATATACACACATTCATAACTTTTTTTTTTCTTAAAGCAACTTACACCACTTTCACATGGATCCATAACAACAAACACTACTTTCACATGAGCTTATAAAGATAACTTTACAAGAAGTCAAGAAAAGGATCCTAAATGTGTGTGTGTAAATTTATGGAAAGAAATAGCTTTCCAAGAGCTCGCACATTAACTTCAAGATTAAAAACAAATGGTGACTTCATCTTAGGACAGTTCACCACTTTTAGCGCTTGCAAAGATGGCCATATTGAAGAACATGTTCCTCCATATTATATAAACTGCAGAAGTTAGGTAAGCCCTCAAGGAATAACCATCTCAAGTTAGATAGTATAATGTTGTTCCCATCCCCAACATCTCCTTCTTCTTCGTGGCCGAATACTTGCTTTAATTGAGGAAGTTTTCTCATTATAAGATGTTTTAGTTGTAGAAAGCCTCAAGCAACAGTGATTGGAAAGATATATTCTAGTTGATTGCATCCAACCATTTCAAGAAATCTTAATTTCGGGAGGCCTATAGGTTGATTTTGACTACCCGATACCATTTCCTCATCCTTTGAAATTATTTGCTTGAGTGCATTGCAATTTGAGAGTTTTAGATTTTCCAACTTTCCTAGACTTGGAGCAAGGACGGGTGAGAGGAGATTGGTCAACTTCGTGCAATAATTTAATTCTAAAACTGTGAGATTACAGAAGGTTAAATCATGAGTGGGCCCCTCGCATATTGTCTCATATTTATTTTGCCATGATTTCCATCTCACATGAATCAATTAATAGAAATTCCACATTACGGAACAATGGCTTGAATGCATTAAGTGAGGAGACATCCAATTTGATGATTCTTAAGATTCTGAAGTCTGGATATTCTGGAATTTGACTACCAGTAAATATATGTAAATATGTGATACCCATATAAGCTATTAATAGAAATGTCATATCTTTGCAAGTATGGAAAATCAAAGCCTTCAGGAAGACATTTCAATCACCAGAAAGAAAGCACAATCAAGCGAGATAGTGAGCTCAACTCTGATAAGATAACATTGCTTCCATATGATTGTCCCTCGGAATCATCCCAATCTTTGAAGTTGTCTTTAACAATGTATACTTCTTCTAGTGATGATAATCTTTGTATTAGACCCTGTTGAATCAGTTTTTGTCGATCACACCTCATCAAATCTAGCAATCGTAAACTCTGCAATTCCCCTAATTTATTTGGCAATGCAACCATATGACAACGGTAAAAGCTCAAAATCTCAAGTCTTTTAAGCTTTCCCAAGGAAGAGATGTCAGTAAAATTGCAACTTGCCAAATATAGGCTTTGAAGGTTTGTAAACAATTGAAGTGATTGTGATGACAATGAATTTACATGTAGACTTAAAACTTTGAGAACATTCATCTCTTCAAACAACGTGTCAGAAACTTTGCTGAAATCTAATTCATTTTGGCCCAATAACAAAATGTTGAGTGTACGACATGCCAATTTGTTGGGAAGTTGTTCAGCGTTGGAAGTCATCAAGGAAATTGCTGTCATACTATCAAAGTTTTCATTCTGCTTAAATCGAGTACAGATTCTTAGCATGAATTCATTTTCCTCTTTGGATCCTATCCACAAGGCAACATCACGAACCATATCATGCATCTTCACATGTGCTTCTTTATTACTTTTTAACAACAAACAAGAATCTATGAGTTTATTAATTGTCATGCGCATTTCACTCCTCACTTCTTCAAGATAGTCAACAGTTCCATATTCACCCAGCCCCATTGCATATCTAGTCAACTCTTCAATTGAAATATCATAATCTTCTGGAAATAAAGAACACAACAAAAAACAAAACTTGGTTTTGCGCTTTAAACGATCGTAACTCCACTAAAGACATACATAAACATTTTTTTCTTCATCAACACCTTCCATGTCCACAAGTCTAGACTCTTTTAGTTGTTTGAGAGCTACCATCCAATCATTGAGAGGTTTTCTTGCTAGAGCCTTTCCCATTGTAACAATTGCAATAGGCAAACCTTTGCATTTTTTAACAACTTTCAACATCACATCATTCAAAGGATGGTAGTCATCAACTATACGTGTGTACATGCCTATTTTTTAACCAACACTCAAAATGAGCCCCCAATAAAATATTTGGGCTTAATTGAACACTTAAATAATTAGCCCAATAAGCCCAATCCATTTAAATATCCTAAACAGCATCCAATGAGTTACTTGAGCCTATTTTTAAAGTGTTTTGACACTATTTTAAAAGCCTATAGCCCGAAATATAAAGCCCGCAGCCCAAAAGAAACCCACATAAAGCCCATAAGCACAAAATATGCTTATAATATAATTATTGGGTCTAAACAATATTGGGTTCATTGAGGGAAACAGCTGGAACCCAAATACTAATCAGCCCAGCACTTGAATAGCTGAAGACAGCCTGTTCGTGGGCCCCATGAAGTCAGAAACTAAAGTTGACAAAGAATGGGCTGCATATCTGCTGCTGGTGGAGCCCACGTCAGGCTTGATTTTACTAAAAAAGAGAGAAACAGCAGCATACCATCTTCTCTAACGTGACAAGAGTAGCTGGTCTACCATTTTCAAACTACTCAAGCATTTCCAGCTCACCTCAGCTCTCCATCCCATCGGAAATCATGAGTTCTGGTACTGTTCACGCAGCAAACTTCTGCACAATAGCTCAAAGACTACTAGAAGCAACCAAGATGCATGGGAAATGGGGAAATATGATGAGGAACCCATAACTCATGTCCATTCCGGTCCCAAAAGGACTCAGGGAGTAGCCCCACGGCCCAGACCCGTGAGGATGCTACTCTCCTTATGTGGTTCTGACTAAGAGGAGTGTGGTTTGGTGGAGGGGAGTGAGTCCCGAGATTTAGGCAACCAATGAACTGCAGTCATTAGGTCTGCTGGGAGGCATAATGATTAATTTATGGAAGCCAAAGTCACATGAGACATGCATAAACCTGACCTTACACAAAGAATCCACCAACTAAGCAATGAGTGCCTCTGACAAAGCCATTTCAGAGGAGAAGAAGGCCTTGCTCTGACATTAGGGAAGGACTATAATCATTCTTACTTATGAGACACTCTCTTTGACAAAACATGTCATAGAGGCTTAATTTTGAAAGTCAATAGGCTTAAGGGAAATCATAATCTCGGTTTTCCCATGAGTTTAAACCATTCTAATCACTCCTATAAATAGGACTGATTGCATTCTTAATGCAACAAACAAGACAGACCAACAACAATCAGAAAGCAACCCAATACACTCAAGAGAAAAGACTTTCTCTAAGTAACCCATTAGTTCACTTTTAGGATTCTTCAAGAAAGGATCTCGAGAAATAGGTGATTTAAGATCATCTTCAACTTAGAAACATCAACCCAAACCCAGAAATACAATCCCATCTGAAAAAATTAGGATTCGTCACTTAACCCCTCATATTCCCCAGAAAGCTCCCTTGGCAGATGTTCGGGCAGAAATCCTGGAATGCCTTGTTAGGATTACAATGCCTTTCTACCATTGACCTAACTCCATAAAAAGCCTAAACACATCTTTCCCTCACCCTTATGCATGTCTCATCGGGGCTGACTCTCTCCCACCAAGTCAACTCTCTTTAATCTCAACAAGTTTGTTATTAATCACAGGTCTTGTAGCAGATGTCAGCAAAAGTGCAGAAAATACATATTTTAACCATCTTGATCAAGGTTATTCTGTTTCAAGCCCGATCCAGTTAAGGAACAGTGAGTGGCTCGGCCCAATAACTGTTCTTTAAGCTCTTTGTTGACAATATTACATTAGTAGACCTTCTTAGTCCTTGTTCTCATTTTATTTAGGCTTCACAATCTTGGCTCTCAAATATTTTTTGGAAGATGTCCCACTAGCCTTTGGGCCAAACCTTGGGCCCTCGATTGAATTTTTGGTTCGGCTCCCTCATCTCAAGACCCAAGTCCACGTCGTGATTGCCCTCGGCACGCCACGTGGCACCTTCACAAAAACACCCCCCACAACATGCAATTTTTTTTATTAAAGCTAATGACTCCTTCTCTGTTAAGAATTTTAAGTGAATCTTCCTTTCACAATCCATTAAATTGCATACATGCTCACTCCGTGTAGTTAGAAGAATCTTACAACCCTTGTGATCATCACGAAATGGAATTCCAAGAGCTTCCAACTCAAATTTTTCCAGGCATCATCCAAGATTACGAAAATCTTGTCTACACTCTTTATACTTAAGCATATTCGATTTGCTCTTGCAAAATCGCTCTCCTCATCTGGTTTCAAATTTAATTGGTCTGCAATTTCACCTTGAATTCTTCTAATGTCCGGAGTCAGTGACACAGTAGTCATCACAATCTCATTAAAAAGATTTGACACTTTGGCTTTCTTATGTACTTCCTTCACCAAGGTTGTCTTACCAACCCCACCCATCCCACATGTTAGTATATATTATAGGCTTACTGGGTTTTAGGCCCAATATACTTGTACTACACACACTATTCTGCCTATATAAAAGCAGTTCCATGTATTAGTTTACTCACTGAAAATACTATACAAAACTATTTTGCTCACTTTCAGTCTCTCTTTTCGTTCTCCTTATTCTCAACATGGTATTAGAGCAAGGTTTCTTGTGGCCTTCACTAGCCAAAATCTGGCGTTCCTCCGTTGCTATGGGTTCAGGGTCTCTTCCCCAAGATCGCAAACCCTCTCGTCTTTTCTGCCTTCCTCGGAATCCTCATCTTTGAGTCGCTGTTCGACTCACGGACAACACCATTGGATAGATCTCATCAAGATCTATCCATTGCCACCAGAATCGGTCGAATCCGGCCTCGCACGTGCCCCCACTCGCCACCAAAAGTTTCTGGTTCTCCAGCCACGCGTGCACGCGCTCCCACATGCTGACCAGCGCCGCCACGCACCCCCACGTGCTCCCACAGGCCTCATGCACGCGTTCTCTCTCATCTGCCGTGCCACATCAGCCCTAGTGCGTCAGCGCCACATCAGCATTGACTGCCGCCTTTGACCGTTGACCGTTGACTGCCACTATCGACTATTGCAGTTGACTGCGTAGATTCCACTTTTGAAGTCTGTTTTCTCATCCGGCTCTTCCAATTATGGGTTCTACTTCAGGTCATGAGATTACACATCTCATCATTGTTATTCTTGATGGTCTCGCTTCTTATCATGCTTGATCCCAAAACATGATTGTTTTTCTCAAAGGGCGCCGACTTTGGCGTTATGTTACTGGTGACATTCCAAAACCAGTGCCTGGGCTTGTCACAGACTCTGATAGTTCTGATAGTGACTCTATAGCTAACGTAGTCGTCCAGGTTGATGATTTTGAGGCACGTCTTGAGAAATAGGAAAGCATCCAATGCAGGATCCTTTCCTGGTACATTAACACCTCTGTACTTACCATTAGCAGTCTCTTTCCTCGATTGGAAACAGGTCAAGGGGCCTAGTCTTTCTTGGCCACTCGGTACAACTGCACTTATAACTTTGCCTTGGAATTTCATATTGAAGTCAAGCTTTATCAGATGCGCCAAGAATCAGGTCAGTCTATTTCTGATTATTACTCACAGATTGCTTCTATGTGGGAACAACTAGCTGCTGCTGATCCACCACTCCGATATGCTGAAGACATCGATCTTTTTGCCAAGTACAAAAATCGTCGTCGTTTCACAGAGTTTATGATGGGTTTCCGTGAGGACTTTGAACCTACTCGAGCTACTCTGCTTAGTCACTCTCCCCTTCCTTCACTTGATGCTGCTGTCAAGGAGCTTATTTCTGAAGAAAATCGACGTCTTCACCATCATTTATCTTCTTCAGATGTTGTCCTGGCTACACCCCGTCCTCCATCTTCTTCTTCTGATCAACCTCGTCGTATTTGCACGTATTGTCAAAAACCAGGTCATGACATCACTGAGTGCTACCGCAAGAAAAAGGATGACAAATGGAAACAACATCAGTCTCGTGGTACTTTTCCTCATCCACAAGTAGCCGTTGTGAGTTCTGCCCCTGTTGATGATCCTGTAGTCACTGTCTCTCAACTTGAGAGTATGTTTCATCGGTATATGTCTCAACCTTCCCCTGCCCTTTCAGTCACCTCAGATAATAAATCCTGACTCCTAGACTCAGCTTGCTGTAATCACATGACTCCTCATGCTTCCCATTTTTCTCAAAAGACGCCTTTAGCTCCTTCTCCTATCATTTACACTACTGATAGCTCACATATGTCTGTTAGTCACATAGGCACTATCTCTTCTCCTGATTTGACTATCCCTGATACATATCTTGTTTCGATGTTGTCCCTCAATCTTCTTTCTGTTGGTCAACTTTGTGAACTTAGTCTTGATCTCCACTTTTCTAATCGTGGTGTTGATGTGCAGGATCCACTGACGGGCAAACTGCTTGGGACAGGCCGTAAGATTGGACATTTATTTGAGCTATGCAACTTGCAGATTCCTTCACATATGGTCTTTTCCTCTGTTGCTGCCACAACCACCTTATCTCCAAACTTATGGCATTCTCGTCTTGGTCATGCCTCTTTATCTCGTCTTCAGTTATTAGCTTCTCAAGGTTACTTAGGGCCTGTTAGTTTTCATAAATTTGATTGTATGTCTTGTCAATTTGGCAAACAAACAAAATTACCATTTAATAACAGTGACTCTTTTTCTTCTGCACCTTTTGATCTTGTTCATTCTGATGTTTGGGGTCTTGCTCCATTTACCACTGAGGGGGGATTTCGCTATTTGTGATATTTGTTGATGATTATTCTAGATTCACTTGGATTTACATGTTAAAACATCGTTCTGACCTTGTTCCTATTTTTCAAACTTTTCACAAAATGATTCAAACTCAATTTTCTAGCACAATTAAGGTTTTCCGGTCAAATAATGCCCAAGAATATCATGATAAATCTTTCCTCTCCATTTTGGATTCTAATGGCACTATTCTTGTCCCTATACCTCTCAACAAAATGGTTGTGCTGAACGCAAACTTCGTCACATTCTTGATGTTGTGCGTACCCTCCTCATATCTACCTCTGTCCCTGAGCGTTTTTGGGGTGAAGCGGCTCTCACTACCGTTTACACCATAAATCGCATTCCCTCACCTACTACTCACAAGAAATCTCCCTTTGAGTTACTTTATGACAAACTCCCAGACTATTCCTATCTTCGAGTATTCGGTTGTGTTTGTTTTGTCTCTCTTCCTTCCCATGAACGAAACAAACTCGAACCACGGTTTCAGTTGTGTTGTTTTCTTGGCTATGGTATCTCTCAAAAGGGTTTTCGCTGCTATGATCCCATATCTCATCGCCTTCGTATCTTCTGTCATGTGGAATTTTGGGAATATCAGACTTTTTTTAGTCGCTAACATTTTCCCTTTATCTCTTTCTCCATAACTCTCATTTTCACTAATCCTTCCATTGATCTTTACCCTAACCCTATGAGGAACTCTGCCCCGCCTCCTAGCTCTTCAGATGTCCCATCTTTGGTTCTGTCCTCAGCTGCTGGCTCGCCTGATTTGAATCTTGCACCATCAGAGTCTCCCACAGATATTCGTCATTCAACTCGGGTAAGGGCTCCTCCTTCTCATCTTACTGATTATCATTGTTACTTTACCCCTGTTACTCTCCATGAGCCTCATACCTATCGTGAGGCTAGCACTAATCCTCTTTGGCAACAAGCTATGGCTAATGAACTTGATGCACTTCACAAGACTCATACTTGGGACATGACCACTTTGCCTCCTGGCAAGTCTGCAGTTGGTTATAACTGGGTCTATAAGATCAAGACTCGGGCTGATGGATCCGTTGAACGTTACAAGGCTCGCTTGGTTACTAGGGGATTCACTCAGGAATGAGGAGACTTTTGCTCCTGTTGCCCGTGTTATCTCTGTTCGATCCTTACTTGCTGTTGCTACTGTTCGTCATTGGCCTCTGTTTCAGATGGATGTGAAAAATGCATTCCTCAATGGTGATCTTCGTGAGGAAGTCTACATGCAGCCACCTCGTGGCTATCTTGATTCTCAAAATCAAGTTTGTCGCCTTTGCCGTGCTCTTTATGGTCTTAAGCAAGCTCCTTGGACTTACTTTGCTAAGTTCAGTTCTGTGGTTGCTCAGTAGGGTTTCACCCCTAGTTCCTATGATTCAGCTCTCTTCATTCGCCATACGTCACTGGTATCACTCTCATTCTTCTTTATGTTGATGACATGATTATTATAGGTAATGACACTGGCATAGTGCAGGCATTCGTGATCTACAGAAGTTCCTTAGTCAACATTTTAAGATGAAAGATCTTGGTACTCTTAGCTACTTTCTCAATCTTGAGGTCACCTCCTCTTTTAATGGTTACTATCTCTCTCAGGCCAAGTATGCTTCTGATCTTCTCTCTAAGGCCGGTCTCACTGATAGCAAAACTGTTTCCATTCCCTTAGAGCTTAATGTCAAGCTCAATACTATTGATGGTGAGCCTCTCTCTGATGCTACTCTATACCGACAATTGGTGGGCAGTCTCATCTATCTTACTGTCACCCGTCCGAACCTTGCTTATGTTGTTCATCTGGTTAGTCAGTTCATGTCTGCTCCTCGCTCCACTCATTATGCTGCAGTTCTTCGTATTCTTCGGTACATCAAGGGAACGCTCTTTCATGGTCTTCACTTCTCAGCACAGTCTTCTCTTGAGTTGCACACCTATGCTGATGCAGACTGGGCTAGAGATCCCACTGATCGTCGCTCTACCACAGGTTACTGCTTCTTACTGGGTTCCTCTCTTATCTCTTGGCGTAGCAAGAAACAATCTGTTGTTACTCGTTTCAGTACTGAAGTTAAGTACCGTGCTCTTGCCGATGCCACCTCAAAACTCCTCTGGCTTCGTTGGCTCTTGGCTGACATGGGTGCTCCCCAGACCACTAGTACTCCTATTCACTACGACAATTGGAGTGCTATTCACATTGCCCATAATGATGTTTTTCATGAGCGCACCAAACACATTGAGATCGATTGTCACTTCATGAGCGCACCAAGCACCAAGCCGTCTTCAGCAAAGTGCTCTTCACTTACTATCTGTCTCCTCTGAGGACCAGCTTGCTGATGTATTCACTAAATCCCATCCACCAGGACGCTTACGTGATCTTGTGTCCAAACTCAAGATGGCTTCTTCGAAAACCACCTTGTGTTTGAGGGGGGATGTTAGTATATATTATAGGCTTACTGGGCTTTAGGCCCAATATACTTGTACTGCACACACTACTCTGCCTATATAAAGGCAATTCCATGTGTGGCTTACTTACTTAATTTGTATCACCCAATCCAATTAGGACACCAATCATTGCAGGATTTCTTGTTTTCTCGTACTTTATTTTCTATAGTATGCACGTCTGCCATGACTTGGTTCACATTTTTCAGCCACTCTTGTACACCCTTCTCGATAACTTCCGTATTCATTCTGGCCCTCTCAACGCATTTTAGCACCATTACTTGTTTCAATATTAGTTCTTCTTTTGCTTTACTAAGATCAATAAAGATATTGTTGAGATGAAACAAATAGCTGACCTGTCGTGTTATTGGCTCTACAGTGTACTTTCCAATCTCAAATAAAATGGAGGTGGCAGATTCCATCGTCTGAAAATAAAAAGACAATTATACTACTTAAAGATGGACAAGGACAGAAGCTCTAAGCCAAAAATTAGAAATTAGAAATGTACCTTGTTTACGTGCTAACCCGCTTCTCAGTATGTAAATTAAATGACAATTCTTAGTATGCAAGGGCAAAACAATTCTTACGAACTGCACAATGAAGAATATTGAGGAGTGGAGTACACTGCCTTTAATTCTGCTTGCCCTTCAATTTCAAGGAATAAGAAAGTTAGGAGAGTTAATTGGTTTGTCTTTTTCGTTTGTTCTCTCTTATTAGTGATTAAGAGATGACTTAGGAACAATTCTTTTCTTTGTTAAATATTAGCAGTTGTTGGTACGTTCACAAGCATAATGAAGAGATAGGGAAGCAATTGCATTACACAACCACTGTCCTTACAATTTTGCAAAGAAGATCCTAATGACAAGTCGTTCCCTCAGTAACTATTTACAATAGTTCATTGTTCATAAAGAAACGGAAATCATTTTATGATGATCATTTCAAACTATGAGTCGTTCACATACACAAATAACAATGTATAAAACACATGTTGATAAATGATAATCAATTGGTTAGAGATGTTAATGGGTTAGTTACTTTGTAATAATTATGCTATAACGGCTATAGTAAGTTAATTAGTTGAGTTTGTTTCAGTTTTTGTTCTCTGCTCGAGTATATATATAGAGCATAGCTTCCCTATATAGATTGAATCAATGAAATGAAGAGCTTCTAAGTTTGCTCTCTCTCTCTCTCACTCTCTCTCTCACTCTCTCTCTCTCTCTCTCTCTCTCTCTCTCTCTCTCTCTCTCTCTCTCTCTTCAGCTTCTTCTTCACTTTTCTGGAAGAATATTCTAGTTCATACTATCAGGTCGATATGTTTATTGTAAATCCTATCAAAACTTGTAAGTTCTTGGATCAAGAAGAAGTTAGGTTGAAAACTCAAGAAGAAGCTCAACGAGGTTTGCTCGATATGGAGGTAGACATCTTGCAAGTCTCTATTTGGTCGACATGTACCTCGACATGTTTCTCAACATGTCGCAAAGTTTCTGCCATCACTACATGTAGTGCGACATGTAGCTCAATCTATTGAACGTTGGGATTTTTGAAGCCCAGTTTTAAAGATCATATGGTCTAAAGGGCTTAGGGTTTGATTATTTAGTGGACCAGGTATAAAATATACACTTTTGGGATGACCACTAAGGTGCCATACATACAAAAAAAAAAAAAAACACATATTCTAAGAGAGAATAAAGGCCGTGGTTATGTTCTATACATTTAGGGTTTTGTAACCAAGCCAGTTGACAATCTTCATCAATTTGGCTGAGTTTGATGAACTGAAGGCGTTGCTGCACAAAAGGAAATCAACAATCTAAAGTTATTGATCAAAAGCCTCAAAGGTGGTCTTGGAGTCACGAACTTGAGTAGGTTCGTGGGATAGCAAATTACACTCGAAGAATTAAATCGTGGGTTAAAGCTACATGGGTTCATGTTAGTAAGTTTTTCTACTTTGGGCAGCAATAGAATCATAGGTGATCTGTTGTAAACAAAAACTTCAATTCATAATGGATTTGTTCCGTTGAGGGTGAGGTGTTAATCCCTCGCAGAGTTTTTATCCTTGATAAGGTTTCTCTGTGTTATCAAATAACCGTCTTCTTGAAATTTTGCACATTGGTTATTTGTGTTCGTTGTTTTACTCAAATTGTTTATTGCATAATTGATTGTCTAATTCACCTTGAGTTAATTTAACCTAAAATTGATTAAGCAGTGTCTAAATTTCTTAACAATTGGTATCAGATCAAGTTAACTCTTTTTAGGAATTATTTTTCTTAAGTTTTCTCTTGACCCCTATTGTCAGGGATCGCAGTAATTCTTTAGTTGTTCCCCCCTCAATTCAATGGCAATAATTAAGCCTACTGGAAAAATTAAGATGACAGCCTTTTTGGAAGATATTAATGAGAATGTGTTGTTGGTAGTTGGGGATGGGTGGGAGAAACGTGAAACTCATCCTTTCTAATGATTTGCGTCTGAGAAAACTGTTGCTAATTACAATAGGAAAGCCATGAATACCAGTTTTAATGGAGTCTCTAAAGATGAGTTCAAGAGAATTTGTACAGCTAAGGTAGCCAAAGAGGCTTGGAACATTCTAGAAACTGTTCATGAAGGAACATAGGTCGTGAAAGCCTCAAAACTACAAATGCTTGCTACTAGGCTTGAGGAGATTAGAATGGGTGATGATGAGTCATTTGATATGCTAAACTCAATGACATTGTCAATTCCTTAGCCAACCTAGGAGAATCCATAGATGATTCTAAGGTAGTTATAAAGGTCTTAAGATCTCCCCCTATGAGGTTTCAACACAAAGCCACAGCCATAGAAGATGCTAGGGACATTAATGCTAGCTATCAAGCTCATGCAGCTTGTAGGGTCACTTCAAACATTTAAGAACACACTACCTAGGAATTCTAAGGGCGAGTCATTGGCCATGAAGTCTATTAATGAAGAGGAGTCTGAATCCTCAGAAATTGAATATAGGGTAGAGGAAATAGCTCTCTTAGCCAAGAAGTTTGCAAACTACCTGAGCAACAATAGTAGGAATAAAGGGAGAGGAAACTCCTTTGTGAAACCTTGTAGAGAACCTAAATCTAATAACAATGGAATATAAAAGTGATTGAGAAAGAGGGAGAGAATGGAGGCTAGGGTTTTCAAGTGGTTCGGTTATGTGAGCCTACGTCCACATGATGTAGCCAATGGGCTACATCTTTATTATATTCTCTGTATGATATATTTTGGATGAATACAATGTGTTGTGAGGTGTCCTATTTATACATAGGACTACTAACACAACTCTCCTATCTAACCTATGTGGGATTCCTTAACATTCTCCCTCAAACTCAAGGTGTAATTTTAATGAAACCTTTGAGTTTGTTTACAAAATAATAGCTCAAATAGGCTCAACTTGGCTTGGCTTGTTTCTCGGCTCGATGGCTTGGATCTCGGCTCAGAGGCTCGGTGGCTTGGATTTTGGCTTGGGGACTTCGATCTCGGCTTGGCTTGGTCGGATCATGGCTCAATGGCTCGGATCGCGACTTAGTGGCTCAGAGGCTCGGATCTTCAAACGATCTTGGCTCAAGATCTCAGCTCAATAGCTCTAAGGCTTGGCTCGATCTTGGCTCATGAAGATAAAATCAAAAAAGTATATCCCACATTTTTTTTTTTTTTTTTGAATTTTGAAATTCAAAATTCAATTTTTTTTTTTTTTTTAATTGGTCAATGCCTAATTTCTCTCTTCTTTTTTTTTTTTTTTTTTTTTTGAATTTTCGAATTTTGAAATTCGAAATTTTTTTTTTTTTTTTTTTTTTTTTAATATTGCAAATAAAATAAAAAGGCATACAAAGGAAAATAAAAGGATTTTTTTTTTTTTTTCTTCACTGGTCTCTGCCAGTTTTTTTTTTTTTTTTTTTTTTTTTCTCGGGTCTGCTGACGTCAGCAGTAAGCTGGAGCGACCTAGGGCTGACATCAGCAGTGGTTGGCTCCGTGGATCATAAACGGGTCAGGCAAACCGCGGGTCGGAACCGCGGGTCAGAGGATGACGTGGCGCCTTTTGATTGGTGACACGTTTCAAGAAGAACAGGAGGCGCGTGTGGCGCATGAGAGAAGAGAATCGGACGACTGGAATTTGATAGGCGCGTGGAGGCGCGTGAATACTCGAAATGCCCCGATTTTTGTGGCGGTGAGTAGATCGGCCTCCGATTTATCGAATGGAAGTGGTCAAAACTTGAATCGGTGTCTGGAAGAGATAGAACCGAGACCTAGTGATGCGGCGGCGCGTGAAGAGTTCTCAAAGTTTTTCGAAGCCATAGGCCGCGCGTGGAAGTGCGTGCAGGCTTGGATTCTGATCAGGTAACTGGGGTTTTGCCGATCTTGAAGTGAGAGACTGATTTTTGTGATCAGTTTTGGAAAAAAGAAAGATTTGTGGTGAGGAGCTTTTTGGATGTTTTTTTTTAATTTTTGAAATGCGGAAGCGGAAGGATCGAGTTGCTCGTTAGAGCTCTAAGGCTCTGATACCATGTAGAGAACCTAAATCTAATAACAATGGAATATAAAAGTGATTGAGAAAGAGGGAGAGAATGGAGGCTAGGGTTTTCAAGTGGTTCGACTATGTGAGCGTACGTCCACATGATGTAGCCAATAAACTACATCTTTATTATATTCTCTGTATGATATATTTTGGATGAATACAATGTGTTGTGAGGTGTCCTATTTATATATAATCCTACTAACACAACTCTCCTATCTAACCTATATGAGATTCCTTAACAAACCTGAACAATCCAAGGGCTTCTCAAAGTTTAAATCCAAAATATCCCCCAATCCCAATCCTACTGAAAATAAAGATTGGGATAGTCAGTATGTTATGCTAACCAATGGGCCCAAATGTTTTAGATGTCATGGTTTTGGTCACATGAAGTCTTAATGTACAACCTTTTTGTGCTATAGGGCAAAAGGTAAGGATATAACAGCCACCCTTAGTGATGAGGAAACCGAGATTGTAGACTCAGATAGTGATAATGAAAGAAAGTTAATGGCATTCACTACCACTGTCGATGAAGAGTCACTATTGAGTCTATCCATGGAGATTCATTTGTTGATGAATTAGTGTCGATACCACTCTGATGGATGCTTATGATAATCTTTATAAAACTGCATAAAACTCTGAGAAAATTCTTACAATGGCAACTAAGAAATTTCTTCAACTGGAAGTTGACAATGATGACCTAACACTGAAGTTGGGTGAATCTATTGAACTTTTGGAAGTTGTCAAAGCTGAAAATATAGTCTTGATTGATAGAAGATCTACTTTGGAAGATGAGCTAAAACAAGCTCGTGCCTAAATTGGGAGTCTCAAACTCTAAGCTTGATGACAAGTTGAGTGTGCAAAAGTCCAGCCAAGATAAATCTATAATTGGATATTTTGATCTGTGTCCCAATACTTCTTCCTCCTCTAAACCCTTAAGGACCTAGAGTTGGATTCGTGCCCCAATCTGTCAGGGTGGAAAGTGAGAATATGAGACCAAAGGTTGTGAATAAAGGAAAAAATAATCTGTGCAAAAGACTGCAACTCATCAACCTCATACTCCAAAGTAGATGACCCATTTTTCATACATCTAAGGAATTAGACATATCATTTTGTGAGTTATTTTCTTATTTTCTTAGTTTAACTTACTTTTGCATGGTCTTTTTGGTTTAATTATGTCTTCTTCTTTTTTTTTGTAAAAATGAAAAAAAGAAAAAACAAATGTGTGAGTTTATGTGCTTTCGTGTACTTGTTTGGCCATATATTACCTATTTTGTGTGCTTGTACCTCACATAGCTTAGATGAGCAAACTTGAAAACCTAACTTAGCTGGAAGAACCAAGTGTGGTTTAATTTGTGTATGGAGGATAGAGGTTGATCATAAGCTCTCTAGACTAAAATCACTCGTTTTGACGAGATACGCTAGAAAATACTTTGAGAAAGGCACAATGGATTATATATCCACTAATTTAGGTCAAATGCTCTCTCTCTCTCTCTCTCTCTTGTGCTTAAAGAAAAAGTCGGTGCTGTTTAACTAGGTAAAAAGTGATGCACTGTGAACTACTAAGGGTGAGTTTGGTAAAACTTTTTGAAAATTGTCTTTGCTGAATGAAAATGGGGTGGTTTGAAAAAGTTGAGAATGTTTTATAAAAGTTGTTAAAAAGTGTGGTTTTAATTATCTGAGTGTTTGGTAAGCCCCTTTCAAAATTATTATTTGATATTTAAATTACCAGAAAGAACAAAATATTTTTGATAGTTTTGCATTAAGAATAATAATAGCAGAAGTTGTAGAAGTTGTAGGATGTATAATGATTTTGTCTTGGCCAAAGCTACCTCTTCATCACTTGAGGCTTCGGAACCCTAAATGGAAATCCCCACCATTAGCATATGGCAAGTTGAATTTTATTGTGCATTCTATGATGGACAAACATGATGGAGTATGTGGAATAGTCATTCACAGATGACAAGGCCAATTTATCGCAGTCAAACCTTTTCCATCCCAATTTTCTCGCCATCCAAACAATACCAGAAAAAATATATCTAACAATAGCACACGTGAGGGGACTAATTAAGATGTATTTACTGTTTTATTAAATAATGTTTTGGAGAAATAATTTTTAAATCTTAGAATTTTGGATATGCTTTATTTTTTTTATTTTTTTTTAAAAAAACCTTCATTTACACCTAATTTTTTTTAAAAAACATTCCATTCAAGTCCTATAGTTTCATATAATTCTATTTAAATCTTAGATTTTTTACAAGTTTCATTTAAACTTTAAAATTTGAAATAAATTTTATTTAGATCAAGTGTTTACATGATGTTTAATAGTATTAACAAAAAGAAAAAAAAAAATGATAGAAGGTTTAAATAAAAAAATTTTAGAAACTTTGTGATTTAAATAAAATATTTTGAAAGTTTAAGGTTTAAATGAAATATATCGGTCATGAGCTTTGTAGCTCAGTTAGTATTGACTGGTCTCTTTTATGAGAAGAACCAAAGTTCAATTCCCTTATCCTCCAATTATCAAATTATCCAAATTAATAAATAAATTGAAATACACCTAAAACTTTAAGATTTAAAAAGTAATTTACCCTAATACTTTTATACAATTTGTTTATTTTTTTTATCAAAAAAAAAAAAAATTGAAATATAATTTTTTGCAATATCCAATTATTTAACTCTTAGTGCCTAACATGATATATTGATGGGATAAGAGAGGAAAGGTAGAAAATTCAAAAAGTGTTTTGCTTTTGTAGGCTTCTCTTGTGTGATACTGATCATAGTTGTTGATACCGTTCCGTTCCGGTCAGAACGAGCAAAATATCTCGTACCGGTTGTATGCAAACCGGTACGAGTTACCCTCCTATTCCACCTTGGATTCAATTCCGAGCTGTTTCGGGTTGTTCCGGGTCATTTCGGGCAACTCCGACTGAAATTGGTAATCCGGCCGGTACATAGTCAAAGGTTGTTCTTTGTCTCTTTTCTCTCTTACTCACTGCCTCAACTCCTCAGTGCCTCCATCTCTCATCTCTTTTGCTCACTACCTCCATCAGAGATCCCATTTCGTTGCCGTGAGGACTGAGGAAGATATGCCATTTCTGCGGTAGGCGTTACTGGCTTGTTGCATTGGAGTTGCAGGCTTGCAGCAAATTCAGAGAGAGACAACAAGAAGAAAAATTAAAAGAGGAAGAGAAACCATTTGGTCAACCCGTGAAAGTGAATGTGTAATTGAGGAAAGTGGCGTAGGTGAGGGTTATTAATGGGATTTTTTATTTATTGTAGTCATAATGGATGTCACGGATTCAAATAGGAGCACCACTTTTTTGTGTTTTGCTAAAACACATTTCTCTCATTAAAAACTAAAGAAATCAAATCTCAATTAGAGTGCCACTTACAACTACTTACAACAAATATATAATAGATGATATGAATATAAATTAATATATAGTTTTATATATTCAGAAGAAAAAAAAAATTATATATAGCTACTTATATAATTATAAATAATCAAATAATAATTTTACATACAACAAATATATAATAGATGATATGAATATAAATTAATATATAGTTTTATATATTCAGAAGAAAAAAAAAATTATATATAGCTACTTATATAATTATAAATAATCAAATAATAATTTTACATACAACAAATATATAATAGATGATATGAATATAAATTAATATATAGTTTTATATATTCAGAAAAAAAAATTATATATAGCTACTTATATAATTATAAATAATCAAATAATAATTTGTATTCTAAAAAAAACAATGATATAATTTGTATAGTTGTAAACCCGAAACAGAATGTCGAAATTGACCGATACCGAAACATTTCATTCCAATAGTCAAACTGGAACGGGCACTGAAACGGTATTCACAATTATGATACTGATACCTGATGGTGATTAATTAAAAAAATAAAATCTGAGTGAGTGAGCAGATGATAGCAAGAACATTCAATTTTATAAAAATTCTTTACTTTACTTCTTCCAAATGTTACTTTTTTATGTCCGAAAAAAATAATAATAATAATAATTTGGGTTAATTACGTATTTGGTCCTCAACCTTTAGCATTAATGTCAAATTGGTCTTCAATCTTTCAATCTTGTATCAAAATGGTCATTGTCGTTAAGTGTTGAATGGAAAAGACTGAACGTGGCTAACGGTTTTTTTTTTTTTTTTTTTTTTTTAATATTAAAAATGTATGACGTAGCATGCCAACTCAAATTTTAATAAAAAAAAAAAAAAATTCTGAGTCATCAAACTACGTGCATGGCAGGTGAGTTTTTTTTTTTTTTTTATTCTTCATTCTTTTCTTCCTTCCATCTGACCATACCTGAAATGATCCAATGGTTGGGATTAATTGAAAAAGTAAATTGAAGGGCCATGATTGTCTGGGTAGTTGATTGAAGAACTATCAAAGCCAAAAAAGAATTGTGAGCTTTAAATTGAGATCTGAGGAGCGGCATTTATGAGATGGGAGGCTTGGGTGATTGTGTGCCATTTGATCAATAAATGATTCAAGGGCCAGGATCAATTTGACGAAATGGGCTAGCAAAGGCTTTACAAAAACAAACAAGAAGGCTTGGTCTTCATTGTGGGGTGCTGGTGTGTAAGAAGAAGAAAAGAAGGTGCAAAGGCCAAAGAGCAATATTTGGTGGCTGCCAATTTTCACACCCAGCCGAGAAAGAGAGAAAGAGAGAAAGAGTGATGTAAACCTAATTTTATATAAACTAAATTTGCATAAACTCTTGAAAGAAAACTCAATCTCAGTGTGATTCAATATTATTCAAATACTCATATTCTCAAAAAGCACCCTTTACAAGCTTTAGCTCGTGGGCTATATATTCCTCACGGCTTGGCAATCCTCTAACAGAATATATCATCTCAAAATATCCTAACTGAATACCATAACAACCTACCACTTCATTATTAGGATTTTACAATTATTCTAAAGCAATAATAATATGTTGGCAAACAAACAACATAATAAATTAGTAAATGAAAGTAATTCCCTTTCTGATAATTCTACTTGCATCATAGCCTCCCTCTTTGAGAACTTGGCCTCCAAGTTAAGTAATAGAGACGTCACCATGAGCATATTGATCAACCCATATCAATATTTACTAATTGTGATGCCCCGCACCACCTAGCATTATAAATTAATTATATTAGTACTGTAGATGCCCACTTTTTTACCAAACTATGGCAGATAGAAAGGGTCCGTTGGGACCATCTGCCGTGAGCCCAAAAAGGGCAAGTAATGGTGCAACGCAAGAAAAGCCCAAGATAGAGCAACCCACAATGGGCCCAGAGAACATTGAGTCATTCCAGAGAAAGGCAATCTGCTGTAAAGCCCAGAAGTCATGGGTAATCTGCTGTAAATTAGACACAATGGGACCAGCCTACAAGAGCCCAAGGAAGAGCTCAGATATTAAACGCCAAAGGATAATCTCATCCCTCACAAGTGGGGCCATTACCTCATCCCTCAAAAGAATAGAATAAGCTGGAATTCAGAAGACCCAAGCCAAAATCCTCTAAAGCAAATCTTGAGGTTACTGTTCATCATCCCCTAGGACGGCGGATTCATATCTGACAACAGGAGTTGTTCATTCTGCTACACGGCAGACAAGAAATGGGCAGCGGAAGATTCACCAAAGAGGAACGGTCTCAACCCAAGGTAGAAAGGAAGCCTAGAGGTAACGCAAGAAAGGAAAGGTAGCCTGACCTTTGGTGGCCGTTACTCTTTTCTCACGGCAGATGTGCAACAAACGGCAGATAAAGGGATGAGCAGCGGCAGATTCACCAAAAAGGAAGAGTCTCAGCCAAAGGCAAAAAGGCAACTTGAAGGCAACCTGAACAGAGGCAGTTGCCACTCCTTCTACACAGCAGACTTGTCAGAAAATCGCAACAAACACAGCAGAAACTTAGGAAAATGGAATTCAATTATATTTCTCATTTTTTCCATCAAAACAGGATTAGATTTGGTTCCATGCAAACCAAGGGCAGTAACCACCATGGCCCAGATCCATGGTGGTCATTGTTTATCATCATTAAAGACTTAGGGAGTTTTGGTTTGGAGGTAGGGGAGTTAACTCTCAAAGGTTGATGGTCTGCCGTGAAACCAGCATGTATCTACTGGGAGATACAAGTTACGGTAAGCCTCACCTAAAACTTAGGAAACGTGTATGATTCAACCAACCCACTGAACCATCTCCAGCAGTATTAAATTCCCATATATCCCCACCACCATGAATGAGTGAGCCCTCTGATCGAGGTCTGCCGTAACCTCTAATAACCTTAGGTAATAGGAATGATTTTCTTTTTACAGTAAGGTCAGCCAACCCTTTTTTCTGATCCACCAAAAATGGTTTCAAGCTTCCAAGTATCCCATAGATTAAATGAGGTCATGGGTATTATCCCTAACCTCTAAGAACACTTGATCCCACTATAAAAGGGAGAAACTTAGACCATGAAAGGGGGGAGAGAAATCTGAAAATCACAACTCCATTACTCTCTACAGAAACACTCTAAGAGAAGAAACACTCACTGTAGTTTCATCTTCAACCTTTAGATTCAAAACCTATCTCTCTCCATTCATAACTACACAGTAGTCTGCCATACTCGTTTTTCGGCATAACTCAAAAATACCTTTCACAAAAGCCTATTTTTCACTCTCTTGTATAAAGAAACTCTCTCTTACAATCCTTGATCATGCACGTTTCCTGGAGCTAACTCTCTCCCACATAATCAAACTCCTCTAAGTCTTTTATAATTTCATTGGAGTGAAAGGGCCTCCATGGCGCGGCAGACATCATTTCACAGCAGAAGTGTTTTGGCTCACAAAAGGGAAGTGTTTATGATTTCTATTAAATTTACTAAAATATTTTCCTTCTTTAAATTATGAGTTGTGGTTTAAATATTGCAAATCATTTTCCTTGATTTTGAGTTCCTTTCAACATGCAAAGGATTACATATTGATATTTCTGTTTAACCTTTATTAACAAAAAACTATCTTTTGGCTGTAGTGTTGAGCTCCACTTGGATTTTGGTATGGCAGACTGGTTCTCATGTCTGGCAGATACAAAATCTCGAGTTTCTTGTTTCACCGCAGACCTGGACTTAGCAGATGCAAACATGGCAGAATCAGACTCAAGGGAAGTGCACCATCAGCCACTAGGCAGACCACCAGCCTAGTGTGGAGTTTTGGACTCAACACCCCATCAAACAATACAAGTCACGCATCACCATTCACAAGGTGACACATGGCAAATGTGGAAAAAAGAGCATCCACAAGTACTAAGTTACAAAAGGAATATAGCCATGCTACATGATTAATGTTAGCAATAATAAACATGCATATATGTTAATGGCATGTAGGACAATTAATAAT
The DNA here is from genome assembly GCA_907173295.1 of Fagus sylvatica. NCBI lineage: Eukaryota > Viridiplantae > Streptophyta > Magnoliopsida > Fagales > Fagaceae > Fagus > Fagus sylvatica. The sequence goes on from OU015765.1 coordinate 6,422,212, forward strand.
TGTAAATTAGTTATTAGATGATTAATTAAGGTTAAGCTAATTAAGAGTATGAAAGGTTAATGGTGTTAAGTTAAGTTAAGATAATGCATGTTAATGGCCTAGTGAATTAATAGGAGTTGGACACATGAAATCCACTAGCTAAGCCCTCCTCTCCAAAGATGACACATGGAATCCACTAGCAAACCTCCACCCCCTTATAAATTGACACTTGGACTCCACTAACTAAATCTCACCCACATGCAAGGTGACATGTTGATGCAGGAGCATCTAAGCTAGTGTTTTCATTTCTGTTTTAGGCTTGTAATTAGTTTTGAGACAACCTTGTACTTGTTGGCTCAAAAGCTTAACAACCTAGTACTTGGTCTTTTCTTGTTAACCACTTAGAATTAAGCCATGTGCAGCCAATAGGAAGGCTTGGCTGAGTTGGTTAGTTTGTTAGGGGTTGTTAATAATTCAGCCAATGGGCTTTTAGCATAGGATAGCCAATCATAGGGCTGCATCTAGCAGCCAATCAGATTGTACCTGAGGCATGCTATATAATGCATGGCCTTGCCTTTGTAAATTTAGTTTTTAGATTTGATATTTTGTGAATGAGAATTACTTAGCCTTTTGTGCTATTTCTTTTAGAGATGGACTTCTCTATGCAGAGGCTTTATGCTGCCTAGTTACTACTCAAATTAACTCACACTCCAACCCCATTCCTAAACACAAACCCTTCTACCCGAGAGCCTACATCATTTGGTATCAGAGCTTGAGATCCTTAGAGTCTCTGTTTTGCGCATTTTCTTTGTTCTTTATCTCTCTAGAATCATCCAAGAACCAATTATCCTAAGCCTAAACACTTACCCCAGCCTGAATCAAGATGGCAGGAGAGAAGTTGAAGAAGCTTAAGAAACCAATTCAAGGAATGGCTCCAGAAGTTGAAGCCAAGTTCAATGCAGCCAATGAAGAGGAATTTCCAAAGAGGTGTGCTTGGAAAATTGAGATGGAAACGATGAGGAGACAGCTTGCTGTCTTGACCGAGCAGTTTCAAAAGTATAAACCACCCCAAGATCCAGAATTTAAACATGTATTCCAACAACAAAGGAGAGCACCCGAGAGGCAGCAGCAGCTACAAGCTTCTCCTTTCATGGGTTATCACCGAGAGTTTGGGCAGCAGTGGGAAGGAAAGGATCAAAATCAGAGATATGAATCAAAGTATGAGCAGAAATGGAAAGGTAGTGTCAAGATTGACGTGCCAGAATTTTCTGGTGTGTTAATTCCTGATGACTTAATAGATTGGATCAATCATGTGGAATGTGTCTTTGAATACCATGACATTCCAAACCACAAGAAGTTGAAGCTTGTGGGCACCAAGCTCAAAGGGAGAGCATCAGCTTGGTGGGAGCAGATCCAAATGCAACGAGTCAGATTTGGTAAGAAGAAAATTCAAGATTGGAACAAGATGAAGACAAAGCTTCAAGAACAGTTTATGCCTTTCAACTATCTACAAACCCAATTTGAAAGGAAGACATTGCAATACCAAGTCTTGGCAGAAGTTTTGGCAATACCAACAAGCCTAAGCAACAACCTTGGAAAATCCAAGAATGCACAGCCTGTTCAATCAGCCCACACCTCCAACAATGTTGCAACCAAAACATCATTTGTTGGTAAACCAAAGAACTCCAACCTTTCTTGTAAACACTATAAGTATGGTGAAGAGAGTCACAAGTCCATTGAGTGCAAGAAGCCAACTTTGCAAGCCAAAAATAAGACCTTGATGACAAAAACAATGGAAGAAGAAAGTGATGCAGCCACTGGCAGCAACATTCCAATAATGCAACTGGATGCAACAATCCAATGCAGCAATTGGCAGCAACATTCCAGCACAGCAGCGTTCCAGTACAATGAAGGAATGATGAAAGGCATCTTGATGATTGAAGAAAATCAAGAGGGGGACTACCTTCAAGAACCCGTTTATGATCAATATCAAGAACAGAGGAAGTGAGTGAAGATATCAGAGGAAAATCAAGAGGAGGACTACCTTCAAGAACCCATTTATGTCAATATCAAGAAGGAGGAAGTATGAAGGTATCTTGATGATTGAAGAAATTGTAGAACAACCACCTGTTTATGACATAGAGGTTGAAGCTGAAATTGGTGATGACCAAGCAGAAGGCATAACATTGGAAGGTATGATGACCTTTAAACCTGTGTCTAATCAGTTTGTGCTTGAAAATATGGATGCTACAACAAAGATTTTGCAAGTTTCTAAGGAAGAAATGGAGGAAAAGAATAGGCTTGCAAACAAAATCTCTCACACAACTTGCAGCAGTGAAGACAAAGCTTGTGACTTGTTGATTGAGGGGAATCATTGTAGCTTGCACAAGAGAGAACACCATTATACATTACGACCAAAGAAGGACACAAGCAAGTCCAAGCCCATGGTCAAGATAAAGAAGATAAGCCAAGAAAGACTCAGCTTGAAACACTTGGGGCCAAATACTTAGCATGCACCTGAGATCATTTGAGGCCAAATGCTTTTTAAGAGGGAGAGTATGATGCAGGAGCATCTAAGCTAGTGTTTTCATTTATGTTTTAGGCTTGTAATTAGTTTTGAGATAACCTTGTACTTGTTGGCTCAAAAGCTTAACAACCTAGTACTTGGTCTTTTCTTGTTAACCACTTAGAATTAAGCCATGTGCAGCCAATAGGAAGGCTTGGCTGAGTTGGTTAGTTTGTTAGGGGTTGTTAATAATTCAGCCAATGGGCTTTTAGCATAGGATAGCCAATCATAGGGCTGCATCCAGCAGCCAATCAGATTGTACCTGAGGCATGCTATATTATGCATGGCCTTGCCTTTGTAAATTTAGTTTTTTTTTTTGATATTTTGTGAATGAGAATTACTTAGCCTTTTGTGCTATTTCTTTTAGAGATGGACTTCTCTATGCAGAGGCTTTATGCTGCCTAGTTACTACTCAAATTAACTCACACTCCAACCCCATTCCTAAACACAAACCCTTCTACCCGAGAGCCTACATCACATGTGTAATGCACTAGCCAAAATTTTTCCTCTAGAACCGGCCATGCATTGCTCTTCTCATTTCATTTCTTTGTTCAAGAAGAATGAAAGGAAAAGAAAGAGAGAAGCTCTCCTTCTGCTGGCCGAAAATACCTTGGAGGAAAAAACCTCCATAGTTGCTCTCCTTCAAGCTTCACTCCATCAAGAAAAGGATAGCTCTTGTTAGGGCTTATATTCCCAACCTTTAGAAGGTAAATTCCTCAAATTCTCTAGGGTTCCATGGAGTTTAATTGGGGGTTTAAACTGAAATTTCATGCATGTGTTAGATTGGGTGAAATCTTAGCTTGCATGTATGTTTTGAGATGGATTAAGCTTCGCATGTGGGATGGAATGGCTGGTGTGGGCTGAAAATGATGAGTTAGGATGAGATTAGACTTGATGTGGTACTGTATGTGTTGCATTTAGATGGAGTTGTTGGCTAATGGTTGGAAGTTGTTAGAGTGCTTGAGCATAAACCCAATCTGCTGCTGTTTCTGCAATGATCAGTGGGTTGCATAGATTCTGGAATTTCTGAGAAGAGAAATTAATAAATGGTTTTCTTTAGCTTATTATATCACATGTCTACTGCCCATATATTAAATTTCACTTGAAAACAAGGTTGTTTGATAATTATTTGTGATTTTACAAGAAAACTGTGCAAATCTGTCAATTTGACAGATTCTGTGTTTGTCGGTTTGAAATTGTATAATAAATCCAATATTTGGAATTTAAGTGATTGGAGTATGTTTCTGGAACCCTAGGATGCATATTCTAATTTTGGAATTAACTCTATACAATTTTAGTAAATAAGGAATTATGGGTACTGATTTAAAGTTACCTTCAAAATTGTGCTGGCAGATTTGAGTCTTCTATCTTGGTTGAATTTTATAACTTTGTATAAAGCTCAAATAGAGCTGAAATTTTTAAGTAAAGTACTAGACATATAATAGAACAAGTAAATGAAATATCAAGGAAATTGGATAGTGAATGGATAGTTAAATTCACTGTTCAAATGGTCTGCCCTGTAGTGGGACAGAACCTTTATTTCCTGAAAGAATGAGACTTTGACAAATTTATTCTTGCAATTGGATGATTTATTTGAGTTGATATTTTATGTGTAGGACCAATTGCATGTTTATTGTATAAGTGAATTTTATTATGCATTGATTTCATTTTTTGGTATTATAAAAAAAGTTCTGAGCCATGTAACTACGGTTTCTACATTAGTGCCTTATAAACAATGTGTGATTGCTTTAAGTATGTTGTATTTGGTATTATAATTATGAGGTTGGTTAGCCTTGGATGCCTTCAATATGTTGATTGGGGTTGCAAAAGGGTTTAGGACAGTTTTAAGCTAAGTATTGGAAAAATTACTAATTAGTATTTCCCTTACTTTAGGAGAATCCGAAGATACTAGGTGAGACTGCAGACTTGCTTGAGACTCTGGTTCAGGTTCTGCTACAGTGTACAGGTAAGGGAATGTGCCATGAAAATTTAATAGTCCATATTTTAAGAATATATCTATATATGTTTTATCAATGCTTTAGGTAAACTCAGTTTGATACTTGTTTATAAAGAAAACGTGTATTGATTTAGAAACAATTTTGAGTTGGTACAGTTAAGACAGATTTTAGAAGCAAGCTGTAGATATGCTATGAATTTTGGCTTAGTAAGGCAAGAGAGAGATTGAAAATAAACAAGCATGATATGTTTTACGAATACCTAAAACAGTTTTGAGTGTGATGCCCTGTAGACTGACAACCCAAGGCCACGAGGGGATCGTATGTCTTAAAGACATAACAGCAGAAAGGCCACGAGGGGTTTTATTCCCTGTAGACCGGCAACAAGTAAGACCACGAGGGGTTGTATTCCCTGAAGATATGGCAACCCAGGCCACGAGGGGATCTTCAGATCTTTGTAGCCTAGCAACCTAGGCCACGTGGGGATAGTTTTCCCTCTAGACATGGCACCAGTAAGGTCACGAGGGGCAAAGTCTTAAAGATATAGTACAGTTACATGTTCCATATAGTTTTTGCTATATTATGCAATAGTATGAAATAAGTTTTCTCTTCAGAACAGTTTAAGGGAACATGTTTTATTTACATATAAAGGAATCATGCTATATGTTCAGATTTCAATAGTTATATTATATCTTATAAGTTATTAGATATTATATTCATTAATATGAAACATATATGTTCAAGAAACTCATAAAATCATTTTAGCATGAACTGTTTATACACAAGTAATATCCACAAAGATTATTCTTTTTATCATGCATTCATGCATACTGTTAAATCTTCGTGTCACATCTCCCTTACTGAGCAAAGTGGGTTGCTCAGATTGCAGGAACATTTTATAGTGCAGCCAAGAGTCTCAACATGGAGGAGCAATTTTGTTGTATCTAAAACTAGTCTTAGACATTTTGAGTTTTTGTGTATATAAAGCAAAAGTGATATATATGTTTAAATAGTCTTCCGCTGTATTAGAGTTATTATGTCCACACACTGATGTATTTTGTATAAACAGTTATAGATGCTCTGACTACTATCACTTCCTTTAGGTGGACTAGTGTCACGACCCAAATCCGTAATATGATTCGAAATCGGACTGGCATGCTAATACCAAGCCAGTGCCTAATATTAACACGAACCAACTAAAAGGAGTATAAATTTTTCTTCTTTCTTTTCTTTTCTCTCGTCCTGATTCTTTAACTTCTTCTTGGGTTGGGAACTCCCAATACTATAAACATACTCCTTTACAAAACGAATGAGTATGCTAGTCCACCTAAAGGAAGTGATAGTAGTCAGAATATCTATAACTGTTTATAAAAAATATATCAGTGTGTGGACATAATAACTCTAATACAGCGGAAGACTATTTAAACATATACATCACTTCTGCTTTATATACACAAAAACTCAAAATATCTAAAACTAGTTCTAGATACAACAAAATTGCTCCTCCATGCTGAGACTCTTGGCTGCATTATAAAATGTTCCTGCAATCTGCGCAACCCACTTTGCTCAGTAAGGGAGGTGTGACATGAAGATTTAACAGTATGCGTGAATGCATGATAAACAGAATAATTTTTGTGGATATGACTTGCGTATAAACAATTCATGGTAAAATGATTTCATGAGTTTCTTGAACATATATATTTCATACTGATGAACATAATATCTGATAACTTGTAAGGCATAATATAAGTATTGAAATTTGAACATATAGCATGATTCCTTTATATGTAAATAAAACATGTTCCCTTAAACTATTCTGAAGAGAAAACTTATCTCATACCATTGCATAATATAGCAAAAACTATATGGAACATGTAACTGTACTATATCTTTAAGACTTTGCCCCTCGTGACCTTACTGATGCCATGTCTACAGGGAAACTATCCCCTCGTGGCTTGGGTTGCCATATCTTCAAGGAATACAACCCCTCATGGCCTTACTTGTTGCCGGTCTATAGGAAATAAACCCTTTGTGGCCTTTCTGCTGTCATGTCTTTAGGGCATACGATTCCCTCGTGGCCTTGGGTTGTCAATCTACAGGGCATCACACTCAAAACTGTTTTAGGTGTTCATAAAACATATCATGCTTGTTTATTTTTCAATCTCTCTCTTGTCTTACTAAGCCAAAATTCATAGCATATCCACAACTTGCTTCTAAAATCTATCTTAACTATCCCAACTCAAAACTGTTTCTAAATCAATACATGTTTTCCTAATAAACAAGTATCAAACTGAGTTTACTGAAAGCATTGATAAAACATATATAGATATATTTTTAAAACATGGACTATTAAATGTTCATGGCACATTCCCTTACCTGTACACTGTAGCAGAACCTGAACCAAAGTCTCAAGCAAGCCTGCAGTCTCACCTAGTGTCTTCGGATTCTCCTAAACCAAGAGAAATACTAATTACTAATTTTTTCAATACTTAACTTAAAACTGTCCTAAACTCTTTCGCAACCCCAATCAACATATTGAAGGCATCCAAGGCTAACCAACCTCATAATTATAATACCAAATAATAAAATCAATTCATAATAAAATTCACTTATACAATAAACATGCAATTGGTCCTACACATAAAATATCAACTCAAATAAATCATCCAATTGCAAGAATAAATTCGTCAAAGTCTCATTCTTTCAGGAAATAAAGGTTTTGTCCCACTACAGGGCAGACCATTTGAACAGTGAATTTAACTATCCATTCACAATCCAATTTCCTTGATATTTCATTTACTTGTTCTGTTATATGTCTAGTACTTTACGTAAAAATTGCAGCTCTATTTGAGCTTTATACAAAATTATAAAATTCAACCAAGACAAAAGACTCAAATCTGCCAGCACAGTTTTGAAAGTAACTTTAAATCAGTACCCACAATTCCTTATTTACTAAAATTGTATGGGGTGGATTCCAAAATTAACATATGCATCCTAGGGTTCCAGAAACATATTCCAATCACTTAAATTCCAAATATTGGATTTATTATGCAATTTCAAACCGACAAACACAGAATCTGTCAAATTGACAGATTTGCACAGTTTTCTTGTAAAATCACGAATAATTATCAAACAACCTTGTTTTCAAATGAAATTTAATATATAGGCAGTAGACATGTGATATAATAAGTTAAAGAAAACCGTTTCTTAATTGCTCTTCTCAGAAATTCCAGAATTTATGCAACCCACTGATCACTGCAGAAACAGCAGCAAATCGGGTTTATGCTCAAGCACTCTAACAACTTCCAACCATTAGCCAACAACTCCTTCTAAATGCAACACATACAGTACCACATCAAGTCTAATCTCATCCTAACTCATCATGTTCAGCCCACACCAGCCATTCCATCCCACATGCAAAGCTTAATCCATCTCAAAACATACATGCAAGCTAAGATTTCACCCAATCTAACACATGCATGAAATTTCAGTTTAAACCCCCAATTAAACTCCATGGAACCCTAGAGAATTTGAGGAATTTACCTTCTAAAGGTTGGGAATATAAGCCCTAACAAGAGCTATCCTTTTCTTGATGGAGTGAAACTTGAAGGAGAGCAACTATGGAGGTTTTTCCTCCAAGGAATTTTCAACCAGCAGAAGGAGAGCTTCTCTCTTTCTTTTCCTTTCTTTTTTTTTCTTGAACAATGAAATGAAATGAGAAAAGCAATGCATGGCCGGTTCTAAAGGAAAAACTTTGGCTAGTGCATTACACATGTCACCATGCATGTGGGTGAGATTTAGTTAGTGGAGTCCAAGTGTCAATTTATAAAAGGGTGGAGATTTGCTAGTGGATTCCATGTGTCATCTTTGGAGAGGAGGGCTTAGCTAGTGGATTCCATGTGTCCAACTCTTATTGGTTCACTAAGCCCTTAACATGCATTATCTTAACTTAACACCATTAACCTTTAATACACTTAATTAGCTTAACCTTAATTAATCATCTAATAACTAACTTACAATTACTAATTATCCTACATGCCATTAACATATATGCATGTTTATTATTGCTAATATTAATCATGTAGCATGACTATATTCCTTTTGTGACTTAGTACTAATATAATTAATTTATAATACTAGGTGGTGCAGGGCATCACAACTAGTATACTCATTCGTTTTGTAAAAGAGTATGTTTATTGTATTGGGAGTTCCCAACCCAAGAAGAAGTTAAAGAATCAAGACGAGAGAAAAGAAAAGAAAGAAGAAAAATTTATACTCATTTTAGTTGGTTCGTTTTAATATCAGGTACAGGCTTGATATTAGCATGCCAGTCTAACTCCGAATCATATTATAGATTTGGGTCGTGACACTAATCTTCTTCATCTTAACCATGGGCTTGGATTTGGTTGTGTCCTTCTTTGGTCGTAATGTATAATGATGCTCTTTCTTGTGCAAGCTACAACACCCCCCCCTCAATCAACAATTCACAAACTCTGTCTTCACTGCGGCAAGTAGAGTGAGAGATGTTGTTTTCTAGCCTCTTTCTTTCCTCATTTTCTTCATTAGGCACTTTCAAGATCTTTGTTGTAGCATCCACATTTCCAAGCACAAACTGATTAGACACAGGTTCATCAATTAACATACCATCTTTGGGTGCTGGTAAGATTTCCTCAAGGATCAAAGGCATGTCTTTGCCTTCTTGGTCACCCTCAATTTCTTCTTCAACCTCTATGTCATAAACAAGTGGCTACTCTACAATTTCTTCAATTTTATTATAACTAGACCCAGTTTTATCATAACCCTCACCATAGGCTTTCAACATAGAACTACTCGAGTTCAAATACTTTCTATAATCAAAACTCTTATAACGTATCCAACCAACCTCTCCTTCCTCCTTTCCCTTGGCAGCAATTCTTGCAAACTTGGAGCTCTTGAACCTAGCCTTTTCCTCCTCACTTTTTTTTAACAAATCCCATATCTTCTACTTGGTCCATTTCATCGTCTTCCAAGCTCGAATTCCTTTTGTCGAATTTTGATTCTCCAGTCTCCCATATATCCGCAACAGAGAACAAAGGTTGTCGAGTTTCGCGATCATGGCCAAAAGGATCGTGTGGGTGAGATGCCTCTCGCTCAAAAGGTGGAGGCACATGATCGTATCCTAGAGGTGTGCGATCAAAACCCAACGCACAGTTGACGCTAGGCGGTGTTTGTTCGGGCCCAGGTGGTGTGGGGTTGAAACCTTGAAGTTGGTACCAAGGTGCACGATCGAACTCAGGCGGTGTTCGGTCAAAGCTCGGCGATGCTCGATCGAAGTTTGGTGGTACGTGATCAAAGCCTAATAGGGCACGGCCAGAACCAAGTGGTGCTCGCACACGATCGTAATCCACTGGTGCATGGTCAAAGGATGAAAATGGCGTGGTTCGGGGTTGAGAATATGAAAGTGGTGTGGTTCACGGTGGAGATCAAGGGTTTCGTGGTTATGGGTTGGATGTTGTTGGCGATTGCAATCTGGAACAAAAGAGACGAAGGTGTTACAGGTTTGCAATCGGTCAAACCCGCTCTGATTCTTACCCGTGTTTGGATCAGGACCTGGGTTTGGCCCGATTTGGAATGGATCATATGGTGGAGGCAGTTTTAATGGACCCATGTGCAATGCACGTGAGGATCCATGGATTGGACCACAATGGGGTTTAAAATCCCTTTCCCTTTCAAAGTCCCTTTCTCGGTGGGAGACAAAGTAAGATTCTCGAGGGTCCGATGGTCGATGTGGTTTGGGAATGGTGAATCGGTGGTTCGGTGGTCCTCTTGCACACCGTGAGTCAAAAATCGATGCTCGCATACAATGTTTCTCTCCTCCCTGCTGTCGGTGATTCAATTTAGCAAAGGGATTCTCAAATAGGTCTACGCGATTGGGTTCGACGAGATTCAACTGCGATTGGGTTGTTGCTTCTTCAACAAGGCTTCGGTTCTCCAAGAGCTTCGGTACTGAGCACTGACTCTTTTCAGAGCTTCAGAGCTTTCAATTTCAACTCTTGATTGATTGTGGTTTGTCAGTCACAATCTTGTCAGTCACAATCTCATGTTCATCTTGTGATTGGATGTCTGGTTCACTAACCCCTTTTTTGTTCTTAATTCCACGAATCAGTGCCATAATTCTGGAGATTCAATGGATTTCGAAGCAACTTAGGGGAGCGCCAATCAAACTCCAATGGTCAAGGTACGCTCAATCTGAGCTCTGATACCTATTGATGCAAACCTAATTCTACATAAACTAAATTTGCATAAACCCCTGAGAGAAAACTCAATCTCAGGGTGATTCAATATATTTCAAATACTCATATTCTCAAAAAGCCCCTTTTACAAGCTTTAGCTCGTGGTTTATATACTCCTCACGGCTTGGCAATCCTCTAACATAATATACCATCTCAAAATATCCTAACTGAATCCCATAACAACCTATGATAAGGAATTTTATGCTATTATTTGTGCTTTGGATCATTGGAGTCACTATTTCCTTCCAAATGAGTTTTTGTTGCATTCTGATCATGAAGCTTTGAAGTATTTGAATAGCCAACAGAAACTTAACAGCCGGCATGCGAGTTGGGTTGAATTCCTTCAACCCTATTCTTTTTCTATCAAGCATAAATTTGGAAAGTTAAATCAAGTGGCTAATGCATTAAGCAGAAGGCATTCTTTGCTCAGCACTATGGAGGTGCAAGTATTGGGTTTTGAAATGCTCAAGGAATTGTACAAGAATGATCCTGACTTTGGAAATGTGTGGGAGAGTTCTTCTAAGGGTTCATTCAATCATTTCTTGGTGCAAGAATGTTTTCTTTTCAAGAACAACAGATTGTGCATTCCTCAATGTTCTTTATGAAGAGCAATTATTCAAGAAGTTCATGAAGGAGGTTTGGCAGGACATTTTGGGAGAGACAAGACTCTTGCCCTTGTGCAAGAAAACTTTTTCTGGCCTAAGTTGGCTCATGATGTTGAGTGCTTTGTGAAATGTTGCAGAATTTGCCAAATTGCTAAGAGTCATAGCAAGAACACCGATTTATACACACCACTACATGTTCCTAAAGCTCCATGTGAAGATATCAGCTTAGATTTTATTTTTGGATTACCTCGAACCCAAAGAAACAAGGATTCTATTATGGTGGTTGTTGATTGATTTTCAAAGATGGCACATTTTGTTCCTTGTAACAAGACTGCGGATGCTTCTCATACTGCTGACTTATACTTTAGAGAGATAGTTAAGCTCCATTGAGTTCCAAAAACTATCACATCTAATCGGGATTTGAAGTTCATAAGACATTTTTGGCGTACTCTTTGAAGGAAGCTTGGTACTACACTACAATTCAGCTCTTCTTATCATCCACAAACTGATGGTCAAACTGAGGTGGTGAATCGAAGTTTGGGAAATCTTTTAAGAAGCTTTGTGGGGAAAAACATTTGGCAATGGGATCTTCTTTTAGCTCAAGTTGAATTTGCTTATAATCGACCTCCTAGCCAAACTACTAGTCATAGTCCTTTTGGAGCTGTGTATGGTCTTAATCCTATTGGACCACTTGAATTAGCACCACTTCCAATTACTAAACATTTTAGTAGAGATGCTGAAGAACAAGGTAAGGAAATCAAGAAATTACATAAGTAGATCCGAGAAAGAATTTTGAAGCAAAATGAGAAGTATAGCAAGCAAGCTAATAAGCATAAAAAACCAGCAGCTTTCAAGGAGGGTGATTTGGTTTGGATTCATCTTAGGAAGGAGCGGTTCCCTCTAAGCGATCTTCTAAGTTGATGCCTCGAGCTGATGGTCCATTTAGGGTGCTTCAACGCATTGGAGAGAATGCTTACAAGATTGAGCTACCTGGTGATTATGGAGTTTCAGCAACTTTTAATGTTTCAAATCTTTCTCCTTACTATAAGGATCAAGAACATCAAGTGGACTTAGGGGCAAGTCTCATCAACCGGTGAAGATTGACACAGGTGTGTCCAACAAACCCAATCTGATCTAAAAGCCCAACTTTGGTGTTCCTAAGCCCAACAAATAAGGCCTCATTTTCCAGAAACTTCAATCAGCCCATTCAAGTTAAAAAAAACTCAATTATGATGATTTTGAAGATTTAGATAATCAAGCCAATATTTTGAACGAATTTGCCAAGAAATCAATTAGCATTTATTGGACTCTCTTGGAAATATTACAGCCTTTAATTTGTAGTTTTTCAAGTCATTTACTTTTGTTTCAAGTTTCTATGTTTGTCTTTATTATGTTTTCTAGTTCCTAAGTATCATTTGAATTTCCTTTAATGTAATTTCGTTTTCCTATGCTTAGAGAGTTGTTCTAAGCATCTTTGTGCTTTCTTAGAAGAAAGATTTCTTCCGTTTTAACTCTTATCCCTTGGGTGGAGTCCTTTAGGTGGTGAGTTTGGTTTCTGTATCTCATTGGTAGATTCTATTGAGTGGTTCTGTATCCTAAGTAATATCCTTGGGTGGTGAATCTGTATCCCTAGTATATTTCTTAGATGGTGAGCCTATCTATCTTTTATTTTGAGTGCTTCATATTCTCATTTCCATATCCCAGATACATATATCCAGTCATCCCCCTATTAACCGGGTTATCAATTTGGGTTTCCGTACTAGTTCTAATTCAGTTGGAATATCCATAGTAATTTTGGTATTAGTCTGTAAATAAGAGAGAGTTTTGCTAAGAAGAAAGAGAGAGAGATAGAGTTGCTGAGAAGAAAGAGAGAGAGAGAGAGAGAGAGAGAGAGTTGCTGAGAGTGCCTCATCCTCTCTCTCTCTCTTTCTGTGTTTTTCTTTTATTTTATTTAATAAAAGTCTCTTTCTCTCTCTTGTTATCTCGCGGCAAAAAATTGTGCATTTATGATTTAACTTTTGTCTGTTCCCTTATGTTAAATGCTACGTGTTGGTTTTTTAGCAAGGGGAACCGGATGTACTTCACATATCCTACTGTATATAAGTTTTGCCCAAAGCTTAAAACATTAGACGGAGAATCACCCAAACCCACCACATAAACCCATACAAACCATCAACGCAAGCCAAAGTTGTGACGAGAGAGAGGAGTTAACCAAAACCCATCGATTTCGCACTCCAATCTCAAAATCCCTATCAATCCAGATCTTCAAAACCCTTACAAACCATCAACGTGACCATCTTGGCCTTGAACAGAAACTGCTCAAGGAGGTGACATCTTCAAAACCCACATCTTCAAACCCCAAACCTAGATCTTTAAAACCCAAACCCACAAAAAGGTTTGAAGGCGACGGCATGCTAGAAATTGAGCATCTCACTGCGTGTAAGAGATATGAGTGTTTTGGGTCGACAACTATGGCCATTAGAGAGAGAGAGAGAGAGAGAGAGAGAGAGAGAGAGAGAGAGAGAGAGAGAGAGAGAGAGAGAGATTTTTCCGAATAAATTTAAGAAAGGGGAGAGAGAGAGAGATTTTTCCGAATTAATTTAAGAAAGGGGATATAATAATTGAATAAAAAAAATGTTGTTTAATAATTTACCTTAGCTACAGTACTTGGTATAGCTTTTACCAAAACAATAACTCTAGAGGAACAAAATATTTCACACAAAAATTCATCATTGTTGATGTGTCAAACTATGAATAATGGATAATAAAGTGATGTCAATGATGAGTCTAAGATAAGAACTAATATAAAGTTGTCAACTTAACTGTTGTAAAAATATTATGAAACATGTTTTGTCTTGTCTCTAATATTATTCTTAACAGAATATGTATATCAGCTAACGAATGGAGGTGTCTTTTTGTGAACAATATTATGTATTTTTGCTAAAAGTAATTATCAGCTCACCATTGGGAATACTCTAGAAACCCGAACAGAAAAGTAAGTGCTGACAACAAAATAATCACGGATGAAAATGAGGAAAGCCTGTAAGTGTAAGTGAAGGTGTGAAGCTTCGTAACAAGCCAACAACAACAAGAAGAAGGAAAAGAAAATGGAGAATAAATAAAAACCAACCTGAAATGAAGATTAAAGGAGAGTTGTGGTCCTTGTGGAACAGTCCATCACTGATTGATGAGCAACTACAAAGGAAACTATAAAAGTAAATTAATAAATAAAAGAATCAAGATGGAGAGCAGTAAGATGGGTAATGAAAAAAAAAATTTGGGGATTAAAGATAGGCAATGTCTCTCTCTTGGCAACGTTGAGTTTTTAGGTAATGAAATATTTAATTTCAATAATGAATTTGCTTGGAAAACTATTAATTCTGATATTAAACTTAATAGAGGGAGAGGGAGAGAAAGGAAGAGTCTATTCACCTTCCATGGTTTTGAATATAATTCCACTATAAGATACGCAATTCTTTAACCTTTTTTTTATCTTCATACTCCGTTTCTTCTTCCTTTACTTGTAGAGGAATCAAGTAGCATAATCATATTTGTTTTTGGATGGATAATCAAAGATAGTAAAACAAGTGTGCGAAATTAGTGTATCGTAGCATACCTTGTCTTTTATTTTAGGAATCCTGCAAATTCTCCAATCACTTGAACGTAGAAAGACGGAGATGTGAGCAATCGTAAAAATCACGTTGTATGGCTTTTCAAGGAAGATATAGGGAACAAAATAGATTTTTCTCTGCTGTTAAAACTGCTTAAGCAAGAACTCAAAACATGCCAGCGAAGTTATGATTTGAGTACTAAAGCTTCATAAAGTTCTTAAACCAAAGCAAAAGCAAAATGATTGTGATCTGGTCGCTGACTCAGTGGCTCCACCATCTTCCTAGTGGGCTGATGACTTGGTTGGTAAACGTCGTGTCCGAAACTTTCACTTTTTTTTTTTTTTTGATGGAGAAATGTTCACATTCACTTATACGTTGACCATACTGTTCTTTTACACATAATTAATCGATCTTCAGTGAAACAATAGAATTAATAGTGTAATGTTACAACTTATAACGCTAACATTTGTTGTTCTCTCACTATCATTATGATTATATTATTTTTATTATACACAAATCATAACAAACCTTATACTTATTTAGCCAAAAAAACCTTATACTTTTTTATATTTTCTCTAATCCATTATTATTTATCTTTCTTTTATTTTAAAAGAGTGGATAGCAAAAATGAAAGAAATCAAAGAATATATATTGTTTTCAATAAATTTAGGAACATGATATTTTTCACAAAAATTAATAAGGTTTGTTGTGATTTGTATGTGATAAAAATGATAGAGCTTTAATATTTTCATACCATTGTTTCACACCAGTATCTCGCACTACTTAAAATGTGAACAATATTATCCATACTTTATGAGTATGTTCAAATTTATGAAAACTATTATCTACAAACAATATTGTTCACATTTAGGTAATGTAAAGTGTAGATAATGTGAAAGAATATTTTCCCTAAATGTTATTATTAGGATAAATTATATATTGACACCCCTTAGTTTGGTGTAACTAAATTTGTTATACCCTATTTTCAACAAATGACATTCCGCTCCAAAATTCTCAAAATAATTCACATTCCGCTCCAATTTTAGAGGTGGAGTGGTAATTAATTTGATCATTTTGGGGACGGAATGTCAATTAATTTGATCTTTTTTTTGCAGAGTATGAATTATTTTGAGAATTTTGGAGCGTAATGTTATTTATTGAAAATAGAATATAACGAATTTAGTTTCGCTAAACTTTAAGAGTGTCAGTGTAATTTATCCTTATTATTTTTATTTTATTATTATTAGTTTATGTATAGGTGTAGTGGTGTACTTTTACCGAATTTACTTTTGATGGGGATTCCCTTTCCAATGTGAGGGACCATTACTTTTAAGAAAGGAAAAAAGAAGGAAGTCATGTGGGAATGAGTCAAAATAGTCATTGTCAATTTAGTGGTTTACAACGAAAAATAAATAATTGTACGTGTGAGGACCCTGTCCCTGAGTGTGATTGAAAATTCTTTTACAAAAATGATCATTAAAAGGTCATTTCAACTCTGATTTTGACGAAATATCAAGAAAAATGAAATTTTTGTACCAATTTTTATATTTCCGCACTCACTCATTTTTATATTTTCGCATTTTTTATGCGAAAATATCAAATTATAGTCCATAAAATCAAAGCAAGATTTGAAATTTTCACACATAGTGTGAAAATAACACTTATGGGCGTGGAAATAGCACAAACCAGTATCTGTTGCTCATAACGAAGTGAGTGAAAATTATTATGTCCCGTCCTCTAAGGGTGAAATTGGAAAAACGAAAAAATTGCAACTGATGACAATGGGTTACAATAAATGACACTTATATGATAAGTATTAAGACGTATATTACTCAAATTGACACATGAAGTACTAAAATAGAAGTAATGTTACAACAACCGACAAACAGATTACAAAACTTAAGAACATTATACCACAATTGAGTGAATTACTTAAATTAACACCCTTTACAATAAAATACACCTCCATTACCAAATAAAAATTGATACCAACATTACACAAATAACACAAAGTTACAGAAATCGACATAGTAATTACCACATTCAACACTATTACCAAGCAACACTAATTACAAATAATGACACACTTTACAAATTTTATCAAAATATTTATAAATGTTTACTCAAACATTACTAACAATCACTAAAATTCCCAAACCAGCCAAAACATTTTTCAAAGTTACAAAAATTGACACAAAATACACGTTTCAACAAATATATTACAACAATCAGCACAACTTTTACCACACGTGCGACTAATTACAAAAAATTAGAAACACAAAATGTATCAATGCATTTACACATTTTTACTAAACTAGTACTAACCATCACTAAATTCTCATAGCCGCCAAAAAAATTTCAAAGTTACAAAACTTGACACAAACTATAAGTTTTAACAAGTAACGTATAAGAATCATTACATTATTTACCAAACGAGAGACTAGATACAATAAAAATGAGACACTTACAAACATTATCAAATGAATTACGAACATTTACTCAAACACTACTAACTATCACAAAAGTTCCCGTAACCGCCGAAAAAAAATTTCAAAGTTATAAAACTTGACACCAATATTGTTGGGGCAGCAAAAGCTCTGATACCACTTAATAGAACCACAATCTAGTTTTATGTAAATTAAGAAATTCTACAAATAATTTAATCAATTACCAAGATATCAATCACACACAAGTACACAAACAGTTACGGAGAAAACCTTTTCTTCTTGAAAGGAAATATCACAGGACAAACTCAGAATAAATTCACTATTATAAGTGAATTTCAAAGTTATCAAGTTTATGCCTAACTCGAGATTCTCACCAAACACAAAAATATATTCTCTCTAAGAATAAACACCTAACAAAATCTCTAGAGGAAACCCCAACTATTCTTTGTGTATGTCTGTGATACTTCTCTTTACAAATTCTTCTTCATTTGTGTACTAACCCAAGTGTCACAAATTTTCTGAAATTTGTGCACTAACCCAAGTGTCATAAATTCTCTTAAATTTGTGCGCTAACCCATAAATCTCAGAAAATGCCCAACTCTATTTTTCATCTCTTCCCACAAGGGAGGAACCCTAGGCCAAAGCCTTCTTGCAACTGCACTCTTCACGTGATGCTCTCTTTTCCCTATAGGGGAGGAACCTTGGGACAAAGTCACCTTATACTTTGCAACACTATCTATATATAAGATTTCAATTTTATTCCTTGGTGGACAAGGAATGCATTAATTCTTTGACAATGATGAGACTTTTTTTGCACACCAAAGACTCACATTTTCTTCCACGCCAAGGAAACAAAAAATAACCTAATTAGTTTTCCTTCTTCATCAAGGAAACTCAATTAGTTTTCCAATTTATAATAGAAATTTGAGACACTTTCCCAACAATCTCCACCTTGACTCAAATTCCATCAAGTAGTTTTCTTTCCTTCTAGAATAACTTTACCTTAATCAAAGCAAACATTCCTTGAATAAGATCATCATTGTTTCCATAGCCAAAGTCATCCTTGTGGGTGCCTCTATTGAATTTGTACAAAACATAATCTTCTTTCAAGCTCCACCAAGCTTCTACCAATTTAATCAAGGTATTGAACATATCTTCCATCTTAATTCACATAGATAATACCCATCAAATCAACCTTGGCTCTGATAATATCCACCAAATCAACCTTGACTTTGATACCACTTGTTGTGGCAGCGGAAACTTTGATACCACTTGATGGGATCACAATATATTCTTATGTGAATTAAGTAATTCTAAAAATAATTTAATCAATCACCAAGATATCAATCACACACAAGTACACAAATATTTATGTGAAAAACTCTTTCTTCTTGAAGGGAAAAACCACGGGACAAACTCCGAATAAATTTACTATTATAAGTTTCAATTACAATAGTTCTTCTCAAGTTTATTTCTAACTTGAGGTTCTCATTAAACATAAAAATATATTCTCTCTAGTAATAAACACTCAATAAACTTTTTAGAGGAAACCCCAAATATTTTTTGTGTATATATGTGATACTTTTCTACCTCAATAAAAGCGTCCGTAAATTTTTTCTGATTTGTGCACTAACCCAAGTATCACAAAATCTCTTTGATTTATGCACTAACCCAGGCGTAATAAATTCTCCTAAATTTGTACGCTAACCCATAAACCTTAGAGAATACCTCCTATTATTTTTCATCTCTCCCCACAAGGGAGGAACCCTAGGCTAAAGCCTTCTTGAAACTACATTCTTCATATGGTGCTTTCCTTTCCCTATAGGGGAGAAACCCTGAGATAGGGCAACCTTATACTTTGCAACACTGTATATTTATAAAATTTTAATTATATTCCTTGGTGAACAAGAAATGCATTAATTCTTTAATAAGGAATAGACTTTTATTGCACACCAAAGAATTACTTTTTCTTTCACACCAAGGAAACAAAAAATAACCTAATTAGTTTTCATTTTATCTTCATGAGCCGAGATCGAGCCAAGCCATCGAACCACTAAACTGAGATCCCGAGTCCAAGACGATTTCAAGATCCGAGCCTTTGAGCCGAGATTTAAGTCATCAAGCCAAAATCTGAGCCTCTAAGCTGAGATCCGAGCCATCAAGTCGAGATATGAACCAAGCCGAGTTGAGCTGAGTTTTGAGTCTCATTTTGTTACCAAACTCAAGATTTCATTAAAATTACACCTTTAGTTAACGGGAAAATGTTAAGGGATAGTGTTTAGAATCCAACATTGTTTAGAAGTGTTAATGATTGTAAATTGTTGTCCTATAATTAGGACCTCACACAATACATTATAACACATTGAGAGTTAAATAAAGATGTAAACTATTAGGATTCATCCTATGGACGTAGGCTCGTAAAACCCTAGCCTCCACTCTCTAAATCTCTTCCTCCATTTTATATTTTCTGTTAATCACTATTTTATATTTCCATTATATTTAGGTTTTCTACAAAAATGGGTGGTTGCTTGTGAAAAAGATAGAATCTCTCCCAACTGCTACGATCATCTTTGTCAACAATATTTCTATTCCGGTCTAATTCATTTGAAAAATAAGAAAAAGAGCAATATCGGTGAAACACCCATAATTTGAGATTCGAAGAGTGAGATTGAAAAAAATAAAAAATAAAAAAAAAAAAAAAACCTAAAGAAAAAGAAGGGAAGAGAGAAGTCAAAAGCAGGGATTCATGGAGGCTTGAGTTTTTCATCCCATTAGAGTTAATCCACGAAATCCTCAACTTTCCCACAACCAACGTAGAAAGATATCGTCTCAGCCCATTGCTATTAGATAAAATATTTCTCTTTTAATTTTTTTTTGTTTTTTTTTTTTTTTTTCCAATCCTTACCTTAATCGGTGTAAAAAACATTTGGATTTTTTATAAGCTGACGAGGATCACAATCAGCTAATTAAAATACATGTCACTTATTTAGCGGGTGGGAGGACCACTACACACATTTTAAATACTCTTTTGCTCATTAAATCTATTTATTTAATAGAAGGTGCTGTTCTTAGTAGTGCCAAAACCAAGCTCATGTTTACAAGCCTTAAGTTTGTTTTGCTTTAAATGAAAAAAAAAAATTTGGGAGACTAACAAAACCTAAGAACGATGGAGGTTTGGGTATTAAAAAATTTGGCATGATGAACAAAGCTTTGATTGCCAAACAGTATTGGAGGATATGTAATAATCCAAACCTACTGGTAGCAAAAACCAAATACTGTCCAAATGGTTATCTACAATCTTATAAACCCAAGCAAAATGCTTCTTGGATTTGGAGAAACATCATGTACCAACACAACCCAAAGCTTGTCCAAGGAACTTGGAGTGTAGGAAGAGGTTTCAATATCCCTATAAATCATCCAGCCTGGTCCAAATTCACCCACAATGCTCTAGCCAGCATCCAAACCCAAATCTCAACAGTGGTAGATCTGATTGATCAACAGAATGCAAGATGAAAAACCCACCTCATCTTATAGCTCTATGATAAGAGGGATAGTGAACAAATCCTAAACATCCACATCCCTATGATAGAGGCTAATTCCACCTCTGACAAGCTAATTTGGCCATATTCCCTCAATGGTGATTATCAAGTGAAAAAAGCCTATGAAATCCTGACAATAGCAACAACTCCTCTACCCACACTAGCCCAGAATTTGGAAGAAGCTCTGGAAAATTAAACTCCCACAACAAATCCTCAACTTTATATGGAAAATCCTACATCATGCCATTCCAGTCAAATTTGAATTAAACAGAAGAGGAATACAATGTGATTTGTCCTGCAATTTATGCACCAATGATAGCATTGAAACAATAGATCACATTTTCCTTCACTGTGAACTTGCTAGAGCTGTCTGGTTTGGAGCTGACATTAACATCAGAACCATTACAGAAGCAGGAATACCAGTTCACAAATGGATTCATGATCTGCTACTCCACCACAAAGAATCAAACAACAAAACACCTCACTTTTACATGATTCTAACCTTGGTTTGGTGCATTTGGTTTCACAGGAACCAAGTCCATTTTGAAGGGAAACGAGCAAACCCCATGGAAATCCTTTTAACAGCGAAATCTTTGATGAACAGGTTTTTGCAAAACCAAATTAACAATGCAGGGAACAATGAGCAGGAGAGGAGTACAACAACAATAGCATGGCAACCCCATGACAACTGGCAAATCCTCATCACCACTGCGGGTGCACACAATGGCAACTGGAAAAGAATATCTTACATGGGGAAAAGCAGGGAAGGACACATTCTTTTTGTTGGATGTCAAAGCATAACAGCACATGATACCAAAATGGCTAAAGCCTAAAACCATTGCTCTCAGGGAAGCCATAACCAAAGCTATCCACTTGAGATACCAGAGGATGATCATCCTAGTTGGAGACAAAGATCGAGAGAGAGTGTGGAGTAACAACCACTTAGCAACATGGCAACTTGCTCCTAGTGTTCTAGATATCAAGAACCTTATACAACAACATGATCTTCAACTCCAAATCAAGGTAGCTCCAAAGCTTATCTCAAGGGAAACCAAATCAATGGCTATCACAGTATCTAGGTTTTTTTATAAATGTGAATCTTGAAAACTCTAGGCTATTGTAACCTATTATCAGGTGTTAACTTTTGCCAAGTATAAAAATAAAAAATGAAGCGGGATTCATCTTGGATTCAACTCGCTCCAACAAACATGTTTGGCTCGGCTAAAGCCCCACTAAATTTAACATTAACAAGTACTCCTATTTGATTTAACTCAAAACCCCTGCACACCCACATGGCACCATCATGCCCTGCTCAACATGAAAAGTACTAAAACATATAGTTGTGCTCTACTTCTGAAAGGATATTCTCTACTAAAAATGTAGAATGAAAAAAGAAATGATCTAATGTTGTGAAAATTCCCCCACACCATTAACTTTGCCCATTTTTCGTCAAAATCAATATGTGATAGTCACCTTGTTAACCTTGTTAACAAATGATCTAAGGTTGTCATAGCCAACTCAAAAAGTATGAAAAATGGTACAATGTGCATGCTTAAAAAATGATCCAAGGTTATTACATTGTATGTAGACGCTTTCCATTCTCAATATATTAATTTTTACACATATACAAAATATGTCAAAGAGAAAGTACTATGGTAATGAAATCACAAGAAATCTCACCCTAAACCGAAAGTAGAAGGATATTAAGCTACACAAGTAAACTTAACGACTTCTTATAATCCTGCCAATTTTCAAAAAAAAAAAATGTATAGATCATTAATATTAATGAATGTAAAGAGAAGTTTGAGCAAAAAATAAAAAATGTAGAGAGAAGTATAATAAATAGAGAGTTTGAGATATATGTCTTGCCTTCCCAACCGAGAGAGCTCAGGCTCAGCCAGGAGCATATCTTGCAGCGGTTTTACATTCATTTCACTTTCACTGGAACTACAAAAACAAAGAGGAATGTGACTTCTGTTTAGTCAATTTCAAGTAGGTTTTATATATTTTTTTTTTTTCTACTTTGGGAAACACAATAGATAAATAAAAGAAACAAAGCTAACTGTGTGTGCTCCATTTAGTGAAGGCAAAAGAGAAAAGAATTATTAACATCATATAAGAGTGTTAGTGTATATGTGTTGCAAACTTGCACAAGTCATCATTGAATCCTACCACAGGCTAAATTTTCAGATAAAAAGCATACATCATAATACAGTAGATTGGTAATCACAATATTAAAGTAAACCACCGAGCTGTTTGGGCTGCTTAACCAAATAGTATCCACCGTTCCATTCTATAATCCTATCTCCAAACTACGATATCATCTAAAACAATTGAGTACATGATTACATTTTCCTGCTCACATGGGAGTACCTAAACATGGACAGAAACGATGTCATGATATAATGTAATTGCACCAACAACCCAACGTTTCAGCATCTAACTCTCTACAATCATATAATACTCTGATAAAAAAGTAAAATGCAGTCAGAACAACTTATTCCAACCAGAAATTATGCTGATTGTAAGAGGAGTCCATGTTTTTAGTACAACTCACTCCCTATTTATAGTCTGTGAAAGCCCAAACCAGTGAGTTATGTATGATTCATTATTTCATGAATCTGATTGAAGAGAGACCCTACATCAGATACACCCAACAGGATTGTAATCATAAATCTAAAAGCTTTGTTCTGTAACTGCAGACACATTTCACAAGCAAGCCAAGTTATTGAATGTTAGGTAATATGCTTGGGATAAGAAAATTTGAAAAGTTTTGCAGCCAAATTTTTTTTTCACTTATTCAAGTGAAACTAATTAAAAGAAACAAAACTAATTAAGTTAGGCTCTGTTAGTGTTATACAGTGCTAACAGAAATACAAAATATCCAAACTAACATCACTAACATCAGTTAACCAATCACCATCTGACATATTGCGGAGCTTAGGTATTAGTTAATGAACGTAAGAAGTAGACGACGTGTAGCTCTGGTGTGCAGCTGTCGTTTCGCTAACATAAAAAAATAAAAATAAAAATAATAAATTTAAATAAAATAATAATAAATTTAAAATTTAAAATTTAAAAAAAAAAAAAACTGAACATGATTTTTAACAAGAGTGCTGATCCAATCATCTGAAAAACAAATGAAAAAGAAAGATACTTCAGTTTTTCGCCTTCCAAAACTCCTCACTTACCTCCATGAGAGGAATGCAAGTTTTGTGGAAAATTCTGAATATCTTCAACGTACTTTGAAAGGTTGGAATCTCACCCTATTAAAATATTCATTCCAACTTCACACTTTTTGTGATGAGATCCATTTAAAGGTTGAGAATTGCCAACAAGAACTTAGTATAGTTAGCACTTTCCCCGATTAATTTCCTATTTCAATATCTGTGGAACTCCATTATAAGGGGTTACATATTATCCTAAAAACTTGGTCTTCTTCTCCTTGTAAATAATATCATTGAAAAAGCTTTATTTATGTTTGTCCTTCTTTTCATTTTCTTAATAAGTAAGATGCCTTCTGTTTCCTCATCATTATGAGTTACGGAAGCCTTTCGGTTTTCTGTGTTTGATTCCTAGTTTTGCACTTAGCCATGATTGAGTTTAAATCAAGTGAGAATATGTTCAAAATAGATACCCATAAATTTGATCAAGGGAAAGAAGCCTGTGGTGAATAGTGTAATCACTGCCAACATAAGTCACAATTAAGCTGCCAGCATCAGGGTGAGGCCAGCTCCTTGAAGTAGGAAACCGGAGTATAAACGTCCCAGGCTCTTGAAGGCCCCTCGGACCTTGAAGTGAACATTCTGATTCTTCTTTTGTTATGAATCCTTCTATCCATTTAGGTGACGTAGAACTCCACAATGCATTACTACTGTCTCTAGATAATGCGAAAGCTACTGGGTACAACCAACACCACATCTTCTCAAAGTTCTCTTGGGCCAGATACTCTTGGCAACCAGCGATTCTCCGCAGAAGCTCAAAGTCCTAAATAAATGGAAAATCAGTAAATCTTTGGAGGCTATCATTTTCATGTTATGACTTTACATTGACAAGCAATCAAGGACTTTAGCAAAGCTATTTCTGGCATTTATCAAATAAATTCACAAATATATTGAACGGAAAGAAAAATGAGTAAGACAATGTTCTGACTTCTGACTTGCATTTGTTAGTTCCCCCAAAATAGAAAATAAATTGAATATATAATAACAGGAACTAAAAGTCATTATGAGTTGTGAAACATTGAAAGCATCAGGTCCTACAATAAAATAAAGACCAAATCATCTTCAAAGCTAAACCATAAAAGTAGGAAGCTGCAAGTGCATGTAAAACCAGAACATTATAATCACTTTCTACTGATTTTAGTCGTTGAAGCTTTCTCACTAAATTTGATGTTAGTTACTGTTGCTAGCCAATTCTGATATTGTCATATGCAGACCTGTTTGTCACCATTCTTTTAACTCATACTATATGTAGCACTTACTTGTAAACCCATTGGGTGTGTGTGTGTTTGTTAAGATATATATATAGGTAGTATATCTCATAAAATTCAACTCCTAGCATGAGCATAAACTACTTAGCCTATCAGGGGTGAATGTCCTTAGATTACTCAGCAATTGGTTCTAGCGGGTGGGGTTAGTTGCCCGTAGGTTTTATTGCCTAGTGGCAAGTCCAAAGGGTTCTTCTTTAGAAAGGTTCCCTATATTATCAAAAAATATATATCTCATAAAATTATTCTTCTTTTTTGATAATGCATATCTTTAGAACTGAAGTTGTTATTGATTATGTGAAAAGAAGATATCTGCCTCACCAATATCACCATAATATCTCAATTAAACAAATTTCTATACACGTGTTCTTAATATTTAAAAATTCATGAAAACACATTGTGAGAGACAGATGGGGTGGAGAAGGAGGGAAGAAAAAGAAGAAGAAGAAACCTGTTGTGTGAGAGATCTAGAACTGCAACAAGCAATTTTCATAAAGTGCTCTTCAATCTCAAAAACCATGTTCTCCCAACGAATGTGGTGGTTGTTTTGTGAAATCGAATTCCAAGCTTTTGTTCCTTCGTCTATCAATCTCTTTGCAATGCTTATTTGGTGCCTGAGAAAAGAATGCTGTTACAAAAGAGAGAACAGGCAAGGGATTGCAGTGGGTAGCAGCAACCACTTGCTTTATCAAATAATAAGCCCTTGGTATGGAGAAGTCTGTCCCAATACATCTTAATGGTCACAAATAAAGACAAGAAGCAGTGCAAAGAATAACAAAGAATACATATATATCCCAGGGAAAATTAGACTTTGGCATAAGTGAGCTTCCTTAACTGAAAATAAGTGTTAGCTCCAAGCTCTCGGGGAAATCATGCACTATTGTCGCGCATCATTCAAATGAACCATTTTTACTTGAGGCTTATACTATACTTATATTTTAAGTAAAAGAAACAGCAGAAAATAGAATAAACTGTCCAGGAGTGTGAAATGCTCGGTACATCCATAGTCTCATCTTACTTATCAAAAACTTCCGTAGTTCTTTTTGTTTATTCCATATCCCTCCCAGTCTCAAATCACAAGAAGTTGGAGCAGATTTTTTTATCTTTTACTATCATACCAACAGATACATGACATATAAGGTCAAAGGTGAACATGACAGCATAATCATGATTTGAAACTTAAAAGGAAAACCTGTGCCAGGTAAAACCAGTGAAAAAGTAGTCAAACTTAAAGAGCATTTTTAATGAAGATGCCAGCAGAACTCTGTGTCACTAAAAGAATCAACAGAGAATCATCATGCCAAATGGGGATATTATGATATGCCCACTTGAACTCCAATGAGAATACAGTCACTAACAGGAGCATTTCTCAATGAAGATGCCAGCAGATCTCTCTCACTAAAAAATTCGACCGCAAATCATCAAGCCAAATGGGATATTATGATATGCCAGATTAAACTCCAATGAAAATACATTCACTGATAAAAACAAAGCTTTGGTAGATTACCTACCTGTGGTGTGAACATCCTGAATACAGAGACACCTGATGTGCGAATTCTGAAAGTTCATTGTCAGAAGCAGACATAGCAATCTCCTTGAGCATAAAAGACCTTTCCATCAAGCCTGAGAGACAGTATTTGAAAATAGTAACATCTGATATTGGACTTCTTCCACTTGGCATACTCTTAAAAGGTGAATTTCTTTCCTCAGTACTCTCAGAATCAGAAGGCGAGTCATCTGTTTCTTCAAGGTTTTCAGGTCGCCTCTCCAAACTCCTCCCAAACTCATTCTCAACCTATCAATATATATGAGAATTATGAAAATAAAGTCCCATCTATCAAAGACAATACTCTAAGGTCATCATCACAGAAAATGTTTTCTGAGTTGTGTTGCATATAAGAGAATGGGAAAAGGGCATGCCTTGTGGTTCAGTGGTATTGCCCAATTCTTCCAAGGAAGAAAACTTGAGTTCCAATCCCCGTCCCGCAACTGATAGTACATAATTTTATGTTCTCAAATAAACAAATGCTTGTTTTTTAAAGGAAGGGGGAAGGGGTGGGGGGGAACACACATGAGAGATCATGAAAGAATTTCAAATTAAAAAAAAAAAAAAAAAAAGGTTTGAAGGACCACTCAAAGATTTGTAAAATTAAGAGTGTCATTTGTAAAATTTTGGTTCTTTTGTGTTCATCATTGTGGACATAATTTAACTCTTTTCAATAAAACATTATTACTTATCAAATTAAGAGACTTGATTATGAAATTTTCGGAAACTTTGTGGAACATGAACTCTGAATTATACAAATGATTTTGTGCAGGTGCTAGTTCAATCATATAAGGAATTGTATTCATCCAGAAATAACTATGAAGTTTGATCAGATGTCTTGAAAAAGACATCAAAGATATATTCTATCAGTTCCTTCAAGGAAAGTAGAGAGAGACTTTTAAAAAAAATAATCTACTTCCAGTATAAATTGTGTGAATACTTATTGTGCATGGGTGTAATTTGGGGGACACAATGGAACCAAAGCAAGGAATTCGACTCCAAATGAATTGTGATGGACCCTCCCAACTAAACTAGTCCAACCGAACAAGGTGAACCCTCCTGACCAAACCGGTCACCTACTAAAGAAGAAGACCTTAGACCAACCATGACCACCAAGAGGGGCTAGCCAAGGATGCTTTAATGGTTAAGTCAAAAAAACCAGTGAAGAAGATGAGAAGTGAAAATGACAAAGCTACAATGTAAAGAATTTGCTTTACATACCTTGTTCTGCTGAGTGAATGGGTATTTATAGAGCATGGGAAAGGTTTTAGCGTCCTTCCAGATCAGCTGACAGAACATGTTTTAGAGCGGCAGCCCCAAGTTTGAAGGGGATGTGACGTTGCTCAGTAGCATTCCATGCAATGGTCGGTTGGTGGGGCACAATAAATGTTTATGTGAGGAGAGTAGACATTCAGTTGTTGGGGCGCAATAAATGTTTATGTGAGGAGGGTCAATGGACACTTCTTTTGAGGAAGAATGTATAGGTGCTAGCCGACCTGATAAATTACTGATTGTCCTAGAAGCTTAAACTGTTAAGAAATTGTGAATTTAATCATTTAGCCATTATTCTAATACTCCCCCTCACAAGTTGGCTTAAACTTTCCCTTAATGAATGGTACTCAATACGTGAGATTTTTAACTTTTTAAATGGGAGGTAGAGTGGAGACAAGATTTGAACTTGGGATCACTTGCTATGATACCATGATAAGTTACCGTTTGTCCTAGAAGATTTTTTTTTTTTTTTTTTTTTTGGATAAGTAAGAAGATTTATTCAAGAAAGCTTGATGTGCATAAAATATGCACTCAAAGCAGAATTACAAATGCTATAGAAACTAGAAAATCTCCTACAGAAGGAGAAGAAGAAAGTTCCCAAGCCCTAGACCAATCATACAAAGAGCCAAAGAAAATCTCAATAATTTTAGCCAAAGGAATCTCCTTGTTCTCAAAAGTACGATTATTCCTCTCCCTCCACATAGTCCACATAAGACAAGAAGGAATTAAGTTCCACACACCCGAAGACCTCTTCCCAAACCAATTCCACCAACTAAATAAAACTTCTGAAACTCGAGACAGAAGCACCCAATTAATCCCCACAAACTTGAATACAAAGCTCCAAAGCTTCCTAGCAACCGAACAATGCAAAAAGAGATGATCCATCGTCTCATCTGCATCTTTGCACATACAGCACCAACCAGCCAGAACAAAGCCCCTTTTCTTCAAATTGTCACAAGTGAGAATCCGACCCCAAGCCACCATCCACATGAAGAAAGCAACCCTATGAGGAGCCTTTACCCCCCAAATACTCTTCCAAGGAAAGCAAATCTCTGTTGGAACATGTAATACATGATAGAAAGAGCAAGAATCAAAGATACCCTTCCGATATGATCTCAACACTAACTTGTCCACACCTTCACCCCGTGGAGTATGAAAATGAAGAAGGGAAAAGAAAGCCACCACCTAATCCAACTCCCAATCATTAAAATCCCTACCAAACCTGATATTCCACTCTCGAGGATGACCTAAACCTTGAGGAACAAGAACCGAGCCAATTGTATCCTCTTGGTTGAGAGAGCAGCCAAATAAACCAAGAAAAAACTCTTTCTATGAACGATCAGAGCACCATCGATCATGCCAGAGAGAAACCCGGTTCCCCACACCAACCTCAAAACCAACATGAGTGGAGAAGGCCTCCCATCCCATCCGAATGTGCTTCCATAAACTACATCCATGGGTGCCCCTTGGAATTTTGGAGGTCCAGCCCCCCCTCTCCAACCCGTATTTAGCAACCACCACTCACCTCCAAAGATGCAACTCCTCCAACCCAAACCACCACAACCATTTGCCTAAGAGAGCAAGATTAAAAGGAACTAATTGCCGAACTCCAAGCCCTCCCTGCTTTATAGAAGAACAAACCCTATCCCAAACCACCAAGTGAAGCTTATGATCCTCCCCCATACTGCCCCAAAGAAAATTCCGCTGAAAACATTCAATCCTTTTAGCAACACTGACCGGAATGGGGAACAAGGAAAGATAGTAAGTGGGCAAGCAAGATAAAGTACTCTTGAGCAAAGTCAAACGCCCCCCTTTGGATATATAAATCTTCTTCCACCCTGCTAAACGGCATTCAATCTTCTCTATAATGGGATTCCAAATCGCCAAAGCTTTATAGGAAGCCCCCAAAGGCATGTCAAGATATTGTAAAGGAAGGGAGCCGATATGACAAAAAAGAAGATCTGCCAAAGCACTCAACCCTACCACCTCCCCAATTGGGACCATTTCGCTCTTGGTCATATTCACTTTAAGGCCAGTGACCGCCTCAAAACAAATAAGAACCATGCGAATATAAAGAAGCTGCTCTGGATGAGCATCACAGAACAAAATTGTATCATCTGCATAAAGTAAGTGAGATACACAAACACTTGTGTTCACAGCTCTACCCACCTGGAAACCTTTAATGAAACCCCTCTCCACCGCTATCCTAAGCATGCGGCTAAGCACCTCCATGATCAAAAGGAAGAGTAAAGGAGACAGGGGGTCACCTTGCCTCAAACCACGACTACTATAAAAAAAAAAACCAATAGGAGACCCATTGACAATCACTGAAAATCGAACTGTGGAAGTGCAAGCTTTCATGCAACGAATCCATTTAGTCCCAAACCCCATCCTGTCCAAAATAAAGTAAAGGCAATCCCAATTAACATGGTCGTAAGCCTTTTCAATGTCCAATTTGCAAATGAGCCCAGGAATACGGCTTGTAATCCGACTATCCAAACACTCATTAGCAATCAGCACCAAATCCAGGAACTTTCTCCCACCAACAAAAGAATTCTGAAACTCAGAGATAACACCATCAAGGACCGAAGCCAATCTATTCGCCAGAACTTTGACTAACAGCTTATAGATACTCACAATCAAACTAATAGGCCGAAAGTCCTGAATATTTACCATATTCATTTTTTTTGGAATCAGAGAAATGAAAGTAGCATTGAGAGATCTCTTAAATTTACCATACTCGTGCACCTCCCCAAAGAAAGCCATAACATCCATCTCAACAATCCTCCAACACTTCTGAAAGAAAGCCATGGTGAATCCATCTGGCCCAAGAGCTTTGTCCCCCTAAAGATTATGAAGAACCTAAACCACTTCCTCTTTGTCAAAAGGTCTTTTCAGCAAATCCCGATCAATGGGATTGATGGAATCAAAAGCAAGCCTATCAACCTCTAATCTCCAAGACTCGCTCTCTTGAAAAAGAGAATGATAGCATTGCTCCACTTGAACTTTGATATCCTCCTTATCCTCATAAACAAGCCCATCAACCTCCAAGCTGCCCAAGTAATTCCTTCTTCTATTTGAATTGGCCAGGTGATGGAAAAAACTCTTGTTGTTATCCCCTTCCTTAAGCCAAAGAGCTCGGGACTTTTGTCTCCACGAAGTTTCCGCCAAATGAGCTAACCGGACCACTTCACTTTTAAGCTCCGCCCGCAAATTATGCTCATCAGAAGAAAGACCCTCCCGCCCCTCTTTCACATCCAAATCCAAAATATCCCTCATCAGACGATTCTTCTTACCATGGACATCCCCAAAAGTTTTTTTGTTCCATAATTTCAGATCCTCTTTTAAGGCTTTGAGTTTACTGGCCAGCAAAAAACTTGGAGTCCCAAAAAACTCATAGCCAGACCACCAACTATAAACTTTATCCACAAACCCCTCTGTCTTTAACCACATGTTCTCAAACTTGAAGGAGCTTCTACCTCCCGCCATTCCCCCAGCAACCACCAGAAGAGGGTGATGATCAGAGATAGGCTGAGGAAGTAGCTTCAACAGAACATCTGAGTAGTGAGCCTCCCAATCCAAAGAAACCAACGCCCGGTCGATCCTAGACATAGAAGGTGGGGAAGTACCACTACTCCAGGTGTATTGCCCACCAACCAGGGGAAGATCAATCAAATTAAGAGAATCAATCCAATCCGAAAATGAATTCATGGCAGGACTAAATCTAGTACAGCCCAATCTCTCACTAAGGAACTGGACAGCGATTAAAGTCTCCCACAATACACCAGGGAGCTGCCCAACGCTGCCTAATATTAGATAATTCATCCCAACAAAGCTAACGACTCTCCTCAGAATGCGGCCCATAAATTCCCGAGCACACCCAATGAAAACCATCAACCAAGCCATGCCAATGACACGAAACAGAGAAATTACCAACCACCGCATCAACTTTTTCCACTACACGGGTATCCCACATTAGTAAAATCCCACCAGCAATGTTAACAACATCTAGAGCCACCCAATCAACATATGGATTGCCCCAAAGACTCCTAGAAGATTAAGCTGTTACGAAATGGTGAATTTAATCATTTAACCATTATTCTAACACGACCTATGTGGCCGAGCAAAGTGGGTGCTGGCCAACCAAAGTAGGTGTTGGCTGACCTACTTGGCCTAGGTTGGCACACCATCTCTAGGCCTGTCAAGCCTAAACCCCCACACTTATCAATAAGTGGGGAAGGAAAAAAAAAAAAAAAAGCACAAAAACAAAAACAAGATGTCGTAGTAGTTTGCCCAACTCAAATGTCTTGCCTACTATCCCTGTCCAACAACTTCTGATTTTGTTTTCTAAGTGGGAAAAAGGTAAGAAGTCCCTGAAGATGGGCTATGATTATTTAGTACTTACATAGACTTGGTAATGAGAATTGACCGCAAGTATTGATTTAGGAGTCAGAATCTCCAAATCTTGTGGAACAATACATATCAAGTAATGTATGAATTATGGGATGCAAGCTGGTGCTTCACTCACATTGGAAAATACATTTGAAAAAGAAATTGATTATAAGTAACTTCTAGCAAACAAGTTTTTGATACGCTCATATTATGCACATGAAGTTGTCCTTTCAATAAACAGTATTTACCTAAAAAAAAAAAAATAACTTCTAGCAAACAAGGAATTTTATATATTTTCCTCTGTTGAGCAGACAGGTCAAGTGTGTATGCAATAACTTTTCCCTTCCTTTTTTTTTTCCTTTTTTAACGTTTCACTTCAACTAGTCACTGATGCTCTATCAGGAAATGTTCAGGAAGTAAAACAACAAAACATAGAAGAAAGAGAGAAAAGGGAAACCCAGTAATACCTTATTAGCTGTCTGGGGATGAGAGTTGCATTCCTCGTCAGGTCTCTCCACATTGGGATCAGTCTTAAAGGTTGTAGATAATCTATCATGTCCCGACCTAACCCGCTTTGATGATGAATAGGGTCTTGCTTCATTTACAGAGTTGTGCTGAAGTTCTAAGGACCCTTCATCCACTCCAGATGATTGAGATAAATTATGAGGATGGATGGTAGAAGTTGATCTTTTCCACATCACAGAGGACACTCGAGTATTACGACCCCGTGATATACAACGAATCGGAGGTGAGAATGCCTCAAAAAAAGGATAACTTCCACTTTTCAACATGTGAAATCTGATACGGAAAAGCCTATTATCACACTTGGATGAAAGCTGAAATAAAAAAGAAAAAGAAGTCATTGACAAATTCCAGCAGTTCACTGATCCAACTGGCATGCACATAAAACTAAGACTTAATCTAATTTCTGATTAAGAGAAAATTTGGAATTTTGTTTCTACGTGTACTCCTTTAACAAGAAAGGAGCCTTTTCTGTTGTGACATGCTCACAGATGCTAATTTAGGGTAACATTATCACCGAAGTCATTCAATAAAATGAAAGATTACTTTGCCTCCTGATTGAGGATATGCTTCTCAACTAATAGATATATTTTAAGTATATTCGCACAAAGGCTCTTTTCTTTCTTTCTTTTTGATGACGAGGAACCTCGCTAAGATAGTGCCCTTCGGACCCACTCTTGGGTAGCAAACCCCGGATACATGATCCCACCCACCAGAACTGTGTATCGGGTAATCCACGGGAAGCTTCTAGTAGGGATTGAACCCCAAATGTCCGGGTCTACAACTCATCCCAAGCCTCCTACCAACTAGGGTGCGCCCTAATGGGTTATTCACACACAGGCTCTAGCATGGGCACCACATGCAAATAAGTGACTTCATCTCTTTATAATTAGGTACTCACTAGTTAAACTAGTTACATTGGACCATGCATAAGCAGAGCACAATGGCTAAAAATAAGATCCAGTAGTATACTCCCCACAAGGTCCACTACTTTTCCTTTAGTGTGTTATGCTGATTTTTCTTTCATGAGCATGACAATATATCCAATAAAAAGGACACCTAAGAGCCTGCCAACAAGAAGGATCTTAACAAAAATAAAGATTTCAAACTATTAGATTCAGTCAAGTCACAACATTGAGAGATCAAATGAAAGAATTTGACTAAACAGTGGATATGCAATGAACATGAGGAATATCAGAACAAACATGAAGCACATTTAGAGATTCTAAACAAGTTTATGTTTGGCTCTATTTTTTACCCTAACAGATGGGTAATTGCCCTCAAGCAAATGAAATTTGTAGGGTTGTAAATGATCGTATACTAATTATCTATGCTATGATTCTCATTGATCCACTTGTTGTGCCCAACATATTTCTAGGTGATGTTTCCACAATTTTTCCTTACTTGCGAAAAAGATACATAAGATTGGCCCATCGCAATGTTCAAAAGGAAGACCAGCCAACTGCATCATTTGAGAAGCTGCTCCATAAGATGGGCCATCACCAATGTCCTACCTTGAAGATCTCTTATAAAGTTGATTTAGTCAGACAGCGATAACCACATGATACATTGTGTTGCTTGTGGCAGAAACTGCCTGGTAAGGAATAATTTAGTGGCCACTATTATCTAAATACATTATTTACTAGCAAAAGACCCCTTGGCTTCAGTTGTATAATCCACCCAATGAGTCAATAAGTTTTTTTTTTTTTTTTCTCAAAATTTTGTTCCTATTTTAAAAAACCCAGAAAAAGGGTACTTATCCAACCAATCCCTACAAAGAGCCTTTTTAAAGAGACAAAAATTGATCTGGTAAGGGAAAGGGGGAAATATCTCAGATTTTGGATATCAATGTATCTTTCTAAATCTATTGTTAAATCTCAGTACTTAGTAGAATCAACACTATTAGACCTAGAGAACATGGTCATACTGGTCACAAACCTTTCCATAGTCCATACCCATCAAACCTGATCCTATAAACCGTTCAATGTGCAGAATATGGTAAGTGAAAGTCAAGGTATGATTAACTCAGTCCAACTGAGTCATTAGAAGAGAGTTAGTGGAGTTTGAGTTTTGATACCAAATAAAGCATAGAGGAGCGATTAATGCATGAGGCAGTAATGGGGTACCCCATGTCCATGTGGCAAATATTGATAAAAGAACCAGCTGAGTATAAAAAACTATAAGCCTAAGCTGTTTTTAGGTAATGAGTCAAAGCTTAAAGTGCAAACAACTCATTTTTTAATTGTTGTTTATTTCCTTATGTATTCTCTAATTGTTTTCTGGCTTGTGTTAACTTGATTGTACATACTTTTATCTAATGTGAACTACATGAAACTGTTGGAGAATGTTCAAAGTTTCCACTTGGAATAAAAAAAATTTAACTAATTTAGCTGCTTCGCATGTGTAACTATTCATTTTGACAGTACATATTCTTTTCTGCCATTAAACCCAAAACGTTATGATGACATGAATGATGAAACACGAATGGGACATTCATTCAAGTGGATAAAAACAAATAAGCGGTGAAACAGTATTAACAACTGTGTTTTCCATGAAGACAAAAAAGTTTCCTACCAGTTCTAGAGAAGAGAAAAATTCTTCACACAAGGAGTGCCACAAGTAACATTTTACATATAATATTGGCACCTGAGATATCTTGAGCTTGAAGGATGCACGCCCCTGCAACATTTTACTTGGTCTTTCACAAGAAGCATATTCAATTCCATCGTAGCTAGCCAAAAGAGGAGCTTCTGCATCGGTTGTGTTCTCCACAAGTGCCCCATTATCAGCATACAAAAGTGAAGTAACAACCTGTTAGAGAAGCAATTTGTAAATATAAGAGTCAAATTACTGCCAAAACCAACAAGTAAAAATGAGATTAATTGTATAACATGCAAAAGCCAGAGATATAAACCTCAATATCCTTGCTTACAGGCTGGCCTGAGGCATCTAATAAAACAACATCCAGAGAAAAGTTCCGGCGACACGATGCCTGTAAACAGAGGCAAATATACATTAGAAGAAATCCAATAGTAAAAGTGGATCATTACTTGAGAATAGGAAATAAAGTGTACAACATTGTGCTAGAAAAGGCATTTAAGAGAAGACAGAATCCTTAGACTTAGAATTTTTTTTTTTTTTTTGATAAGTAATAAACACTTTATTGAAAAAGAGAAAGCCTGGTATATAAGGAATATACTAGAGCAAAATTACATACAACCATCAATAAAGGCTAGGATAAAAGGATATGAATGGCTAGAAACAGCAGCCATCCATTCCAGAAGAGTACGAAGAAAAATCAGCTTTAGCTCCATACTATTACATTCAGAGTCTTCGAAAGCCCTCTAATTTCTCACGCCAAATAAGCCACATTAAACACGAAGGAATGGCATTCCAAATAACAGTGTTACCTTTTGTGTGACCTTTCCTCCTCCAACAAGCCAAAAGATCAGATACCTTGCGGGGCATAGCCCAATGAATTCCATACATACAGAGAACCAAAGACCACAATTCCCGCGCATACTCACAGTGAAGGAAGAGGTGATCCACTGTTTCACCGGCCCTTTTGACATAAAACACCATTCTATCACCATAATCTGACGCCGGTGTAAATTATCAATGGTGAGATTCTCACCATGAGCTGCCAACCAAGTAAAGAAAGCAATCGTATGAGAAACTTTAACCCTCCAGATAATCTTCCAAGAGAAATATGGCTTACCACTAGCGTAGAGAATCCGCTAATAAGACCGAACTTCAAACTCCCCATTCTTAGTATGATTTCACCTAAGTTGATCCCCTTCGGCCCTCTTAAGTCTTAACCCTATGATTGTAAAGGAGATCAATGAAGACTGTAAAGTCTTCCACCTCCCAATCTTGAAGGGATCACAACAAATTCACCGACAAAACCATTTCGTCATTGTGCCAAGATAAGTAATCTGATATCAGCGCTTGCTTGTCTTGGGCTATATTGTAAATGACAGGGAAGAGGTCCTTCAACAACCTTCCCCTCATCATCTATCCGACCAATAACTAACCAACGTACCAGATTCAATGGAAAATGAAACATACCTGGCAAACTGTGACCATCTCGACTGTATGTGCTACCACAAAGAAACTCCATGCCCTCCACGGCTCTCCATGGATGCCAATCTCCCATACCACAGCCATATTTACTCAGAATAATCGTACTTTTGAGAATGCGGAGCGCACGGGGTCCCAGCTTTATGAATTATTTTCTAATACTTTGTACGATTGGGCTACAGTTTGGGGATACTCCAACTCCAAATCTGTCATTTCTTTTTTAGATTCTTTACACTTAACATCTCTTTCATCTCCATTGTAACATCAACACTCTTGAGTGCATTCTTTATGCACACATAGTGTTTTCATTCAATAAATTGCATTATTACCTATCAAAAAAAAAAAAAAAGTCTTCCTCTATTTATTTTCGTTCCCTCAACTTGAATCAATTACTCTTCCTCACCAGTGCATCAATTGCTCTTCCATGAACATAGCCAAACCATCTCAAGTGACTCTCCCTCATCTTTTCATCAATAGAAGTCACCCCTATCTTTAAATGAATTTCTTCATTTTGTATCATATCTTTCCTTGTATTTACACTTTTCCATCTTATCATTCTAAATTCTATGTATTAATCACTCAACTTACTAATCAAAAAAGCGGCATCTTCTTCCTCCATATATACATATGGATAAGTAATTAAAATTCATTAAAAGAAAAGCACAAAGGGGTGCAACCCGAATACACGAGATGTATACAAAGGAGAAGCCCAAAGCAAAAAACAAAAACGAAAAAAATATTAATGGAAGTTCAAATAATCCATGAACTCTGGGAAGTCCATGGTAGAGAAAGTGTGAGAAGTCGATGTCCAATCATATAGTCTTCAA
Organism: Fagus sylvatica; assembly: GCA_907173295.1. Taxonomy (NCBI): domain Eukaryota; kingdom Viridiplantae; phylum Streptophyta; class Magnoliopsida; order Fagales; family Fagaceae; genus Fagus; species Fagus sylvatica. The sequence continues at coordinate 6,460,314 of OU015765.1, forward strand.
AAATAAAAGCTTCCTTCAGCGTGGCTATTTTCCCTCAAAGTAATGGCCATTTATTTCTCTCCACAAGCCCCACATTAAGCACGAAGGAACAACTTTCCAAACTCTCTCTTGCCAAAGTAATTTTTCCAACAATATAGCAAGTCCAACACAGAATAAGGCATTACCCAAAAAACACCAAATAAACAGAAAACCAGCAACCATCACTATCAAGCCACTGAACAATGTAGGAAAAGGTGAGCCACACTCTCTCCGTGGCTATTACACATAAAGCACCAATCCATAATAGTCACCCCTTGCTTCCCTAACTATCTATAGTCAAGATCTTACTCCATATTTTCTTGCACTCAATGTTTGCTGAACTGACAAGATTGGATATATTCTTATGCAAGTCAGAGGTTTCCTTTTCGGCACAGAAACTACAAAATTACATCAATATAAGTAACGGACCTAGATAATGATGGTAATATTGAAAGGGCTATCATCTTGTATGCATCCTGTGTACTACGGTTGCACCCCCTTTTAGTGTTGTCTTAATGAAATTTATTACTTATCAAAATTATATATATTAAATTAAAAGGGCAACTCATATGCAGAGAGAAACTTATGGATTAATTTGATAATAGCATAACAACAGACATAGAAGTCGATGTAGGGATGAACTTAATAAGAATCTCAACAGAAACACAAAGTTATATACATCATAAATTATACTTTGAAAGAAAATGTAAAGAATGATCCATAAATGACTCCTATTTCAAACAAACAAAGAAAGTTGATGCATATGACAGGATTACCAAGAAAAAAATAATGTAAAAGATCTTTCTAACCTTGCCACCAACAATACTCCAAACACCATCATTGCCTACTTCAATTTCAGAGGAAGATGAATTATCGATAGATAATTTTAGAGGCACATCCTGGCATCAGATATGGAATTTTTCAAGTAAAAAAAAACATAGTTAATTGTAGTGATTCAAAAACTAAAACTGCAATGCACCTTTCCCTGGTGATCTTTAATAGATAAAGCTGGAGGTAAGATTTTGACATTATGAACATAACCCTGCAGACCATCACCGTGTCCACCAATATTAGCCAAGGTTATCTTCCTCAAACTACTTGTACGTGAATCTTCGTTAATTAAGGAAGTCAGTGACTTCTCCCCCACAATCTCTCCATCAATGTGAAGCCGAACAAAATCAGTAGAAACCTGAAAACAACACATCAATAAGTATCTCATAAATTCTAAAAAAACACAGAATATCATGTTCATAAATATAACTAGAGACATACACCCAAATTGATCCATGGTGTACCATGTGAAAGGAATTTGCTCAGTAACAGCCTTAGGTCAAAAGTGCAATCCCGTTATGAGGCTTCAATCAACGAAAACATACTCTCTCAATGCTTTTGTTCTTCCACATTTTACAAGTCTGATTTTGCTTTCTGACAATTGAGAGGTCTGTTCCTACCCTCTCTCTCTCTCTCTCTATCTTCTTATATTATTTCTCTTCTCCATCTTGTTTTGTTTTCCATTTCATGTTCCTGTTAATTCTTATATTTTCCTCTTTGATGGTGGGGGCAGGGGCTTTTTATTCCTATTAAAGTTTCTATCTATTACAACTTTTTCCTAAATTCCAGATAATCTATCAAGAATCATCCATTCCTTTTATTTATTAAATTTCCAAATCTAAACTATAGGTTTCTGTTTCTTTCCATGAATTTCAGGTTCCATAACATTTCTCCCTAGAAAAGGTGTTCTACCTTTATTTTATTTCTTTTTTTCTTTTAAACGACAAAATGCTAAGCTAACAGGCCAAAGTATTCAATATTTTGGCTTCTTAAGGGTTTGAACTCATTAATGACTGTCCTTTTCAAGTCTGTGTAATATATGTACATATCCCTGGAAGATAAGCCTTACTTCATTCAGGGTTTGCAATTTCTTGGTTGAGTCTACGGAGCATTAACGCACACCCTAAGGTGGTTTTCTTTGCTTCCACTGCTTGTTAGGAAGATTCTATTGGTGAAGAAACTTTTTTATCAGTAAATATGTGTATTAATAGCAAAAAAATATTGCAAAATGATCATGGAGACAGTTGTACTCTACTATCCATTTACTCAACTATCATCTCATGAAGTATACTAACCATATACACATATGTGATGGGTTTTAGAAAAGAAATGAGTTTGTCAAAAGTATATTATGGTGATCAAGGATAAGTATGACAAAGATGTAACTATTGTGAGAACAAATAGAGGCATTACAAGGATGTAACTACATGTGCAAATTCTAACAAATAAAAACTGACAGAGAGATGGGACACATGGCTTGGTATTACGTGCTACATAAGAAATGAGGCAGTTCTTTAGAAATTTGTCCAAGGAAGATTAGTTCAAACTGTTAAAGGGATTTAAAATTAAAGATGGTGAGAGACGTTACACAGCTTTGGCAGCAATTTTAGTGGAAGTAACTGTTCCAAAAATTCTGCAAGGAGTTTTATAAATAACAAAAGAAATAGGAACATTTAGTAGTTATTTCTCTATTGTTCACTTGGAGTTCGATTGTGGATACTCATGGATTCCCATTTTACTTAGAAGGTAACAAAACAAATAGGGAAATTTAGTAGTTATTTCTCTATTGTTCATTTGGAGTTCGATTGAGGATAGTTACGGATTCCATTGCACTAGTCGAATTAAATGCAAGTAATTTTCTATTCATTTTATTGTTTGAGATATATACTTATTTGTTTGACACGGTTTGTTTGACAAAGTTCTCCTGATTGACGCATTATCGAACCCACTCAAAACAAAACAAAAAATAAACAAGGTTTGCATCAAGGATCGGCTTTAAGTCCATATCTGTTTGCACTCGTTATAGATAAACTTACTAAACCAATTCATGATAAATCCCCCTGGTCTATACTTTTTGCCGACGATTCAGTTTTGGTAGATCAAACTAGACATAAAGTTCTCTCCCTATTCACTATTCCTATTAGTGTTGTTCACAGAATAGAGAAGCTGCAAAGGAACTTTCTATGGGGTGGTCTAGGGGATGAGTTTAAACATCACTTGGTGGGATGGGATAAGGTGTGTACTCCTAAAGAAAATGGGGGCCTTGGTGTGAGCAATTTGGTCCTACTAATAAAGCTCTTCTAGGAAAATGGTTATGGAGATTTGGGTTGGAAGAGCATCACTTGTGGCGGCGCGTCTTAGTGGCAAAGTTTGGTAATGAAGTGGGTGGTTGGCGTACCAAGCCCATTAGAGGTCCGCATGGGTGTGGACTTTGGAAAGGCATTATGTCAAGTTGGGAAGATTATTTTCAGCATGTGGAGTTTGTGGTTGGTCAAGGGAATTGTGTGAGTTTCTGGAAGGACAAGTGGTGTGGGGATACTACCTTGATGGATTTGTTCCCTATGCTATTTACTCGTTCTTCCCATCGTGAGGCTACAATTGAAAATGTTTTGACAAGACCGGATTCAAGGGGAGTTCGGGAGTGGAATGTTACCTTTGTCCATGACTTTAATGATTGGGAGGTTGAGGTGGTGGTGGCGTTTTTTCAATTCCTACACTCTCACACTGTTCCTATTGCAGCTCCTACGGCAGATCCTGATAGTTTGCGATGGAAGGTCTGCAAGGATGGGGCCTTTGCTTCCCGCTCTTTTTACTATGCCTTGAGTGATAGGTTGGGGGTAAGTTTTCCTTGGAAAAGCATTTGGATGGTTAAAGCTCCTCCTAGAGTGGCTTTCCTTATATGGACAGTGGCTTGGGGTCAGATTTTAACTTGTGACAATCTTATGCGGCGAGGGTATACAATGGCAGGGTGGTGTTGTATGTGTCGTTGTGAAGGGGAAACTGTGGACCATTTGTTACTGCATTGTAATGCAGTTCAGAAGCTTTGGAATTTTGTCTTTGATTCTTTTCACAACCATTGGGTCCTGCCGCGGCGGGTGGTGGACTTATTATTTGGGTGGCGGAATTGGTTTGGGAAGCATTATTCACACATTTGGAATTTAATTCATTTGTGTCTAATGTGGATGGTGTGGCGTGAGAGGAACTCTAGAACTTTTGAAGATGTGTCTAGCTCACCAGATCAGCTCCTTGGCAATTTTGTTACTTCTTTATTTGATTGGTCAAGGATTTGGGGTTTTACTACTGCAAATACTGTTACTGAGTTTTCTGCTTCATGGCGCTCAGCTGCTCTATCATTTTAATCTGTTGTAATTTTGCTCTTCTCATGTGCACAATTTGTGCACAGTGAGGATTCTTTAATACAAATCATGTTACCTATCAAAAAAAAAAAAATTTACTAAAAGGAGAAACAAAGATGAAGGGGTTATAAAGCTTGATGGCCAAGAAATACCAAAGAGTGAGTGCTTTCGATATCTTAGACCAATAATCATAAGGATTGAGAGATTGATGAGGATGCGAATCATAGGATAAAAGCACAAAGTACGGTGGACAAAGTGGATAATTACATCAAGAGTATTGTGTGATCATAAAATACCTATTAAGTTAAAGGGAAAGTTTTACAAGACTGTTATAGCACAGCCATGCTATATGGTACTGAATGTTGGGCTCTTAAGAAGCAACATGTTCATAAAATAAGTGTAGCTGAAATTAGAATGTTAGGATAAGTAAATGGAAATGCAAGAAAAAAAAAAAGGATACGAAATGAAGAAAGGGTGAATACTATTGATGAAAAGATGAGAGAGACTCGCTTGATATGGTTTGGTAATGTGTAAATGAGAGAAATTAATGCACTAATAAGAAAGAATGATTTGTAACAAGTCAAGGGAACAAAAAGAGATAGAGGAAGACATAAAATGACACTAGTAATAGTAAAAAGGGACATGTTAATTAAGGAGATGATAGAAAGTAATGGTGCAGCCATTGCATCTCTAAAAGAACCAGCATCCTCTTTGGAAGCCTAGGGCTAAGACAAAACCAAGCAAGAAGCCTTTTTGGTCTAAAAACAAGTGCCCATGGTAGTTAATTAGATACATAGTATTCTATTTTCCCTTTAACTTTAGTTTTTCTAGAGTCAGGGGGTATTTTCATAACTCTGCAATTGCTGGTTGTGGGCCATGGCTTTTATTTTATTAATAGATGAGTTTTATTTGATATATGGGCTCCTATGTGAACGTCATATCCAGTCCAATTAGGCATTGTTTACTAATCAATTTATTTCTAGTCCTGCTAGGAATGCTTTCTTTTCTTTTTTTCTTTTTTGGTTAATTTTCATGTAAGTGTTTGTTACTAATCAATTTAGTTCTAGTCCTATTAGGAGTGCTTTCTTTTCTTTTTCTCGGTCACTTTTCATGTACAGGTTCACATTACTGTTCACAGCTTTGAAGATTCTTCTTTCTTGCAATCCTTTGGTATTAAATCCTCAACCTTTCCCTAGATATTCTGAACCCTTAAAACACAAATTTTCCATACTTTATCCCACCTAATAAACCCTAAAAAAAACTTCAAAAATATCAAGTCTTGTTGCTGACAGAAAAATTCCGCAAGCTGACAAATAGTCCTCTTCACCCTTTAACCCTATCTTCTCCAAAACAATTCTTAATATAAACCCTAAAGATACCGTTCTATAATCCCTAGCCCTAAAATCCCAACTTTCATTCCTACAGCCTACCACAAAACTCATGAACAGATTTCACTAATTGTGTGTTTGGATCAAGAAATTGTTAAATGCATAGAATTTTATAAATGATGGGATTTACATCCCCATCATTTAGAATCCCATCATTTTAAAATTTCCTTGTCTGGTTGTAATCTTAGTAGAAAATTAAAACAGTGGAAATTGTAAATTTTGAAATTTAAACTTAATCAAAAATTGTAAAATCATTCTCCATCAATAATTAATTTTATTGTTTCACACACATAAAGAAATTGTATTCATCTAAACTAGCAAAATCTCTGTGAACATTAGTCAATCTAAACAGATAAAAACAAAAACAAATTTACCATACGCAAATTTCAAACTTCAACTTAACACAACTTTCTGTTTCTTTGTTCGCTCACGTCACACAGACTATCTTTCTTGAATCATACCAAGAATCCTGCATTTTTGTCTTCGTTTCATTCTTTCTTTTTTTGATCGCCATTCATTCCACTCTCTAGGATCTTTAATAGTCGCCCTTCTCCGCCAGAAAAATGAGGAAAGACAATGTTTCAGAGAAAGAGAAAGAGCTGAAGTGCGCCTTGGAGATCAACTTGATCTCAACGCATAATCTCAAACCACTCATCTGGGCTGACCCAGACCACAAGGTCAAGACCCAAATCTACCGAGTCGGCGGCGAGAACCCCAGCTGGAACAACAAGTTCTTCAAAATTAGACCGGAGTCCTCTCCAGCGAGACCTCCACCATCAGCATCCAGATCTACGCTGTCAGTTGCCTCCGTGACCATCTCCCTAGATATGAGTGGCTCCAATTGTTGATTGATTGCCCATGCTGTTGGCCTGCTAGGTGGGGTTGGGAAAGATTAAAAAGAAGAGAAAGCGTATGGAAGTGGAGAAATTAAAAAAATAAAAATAATTGAGTGAGTGAGAATCCCACGTCGCCTTCAATTGAAAAATTCCGCCTCTTTACACATAATTACGAGCCATAATTTGTGCCCCCCAAATTCTGGCTAAAATCCCACCAGGGGATTTGAAATTTCCTCAAGTATTCTATCCAAACGAGGGACTGGATAAATACCTTTCTTAAATCCCGGCTTCTCCCCAAATTCAGGCTCTAAATTCCTTATCCAAACACACGGTAAGAGTGCATTTGGTAGGGTGGAAAAGTGAGGATAGAAAATGGATGATAGAATGATATTTTATCCCCTTTGGTAGAGTAGGAAAGCAAAAGGAAGGGCGAGAGAAAGCGAGAGATGGTTATTTTCTATCTGGGCCAAACCATTTTTAATCTTCCCAAAATGGGAGGAAAATAAGAGAGAAAGTGTCTGATTTGACAACCTTATCCTTTTAGTATATTAAAACAAATTTAATACAAGGATATAATCCCTCCTACCAAACACTTACAATGGAGAATATTAACATCTTCTTTCCTTTTTTTTTTCATCCTCCTTACATCTTCTTTCATTTCACTTTCCTATCCTCCCTACCAAAAAAATCCTAACTTTTACATCAATTATGCATCAAAGATGAAAATTCATAAACTCCATTATGTGGACAACCTTCAGATCCAGATTAAAGAATACTTTTTAAAAAAGCTACAGAGACATATAATAGACAAAAATAAATGTCAAAGGAAGAAAATTTGCACAGAAATTAAGAACATGAATGAAGTAACACCATTACAGTTCAGCTCCCTTTAGTCCTAAGGGCAGAAATAACATTATAGAAAACAATTATACAAATCATCTCAAAATGTGATATAGATCCCCTCAAATATAAGAACAACAACAACAACAATAAGTTGACAAGGGGAAGTGTCTAGTTATTCAATATTCCATACCTCACATCCAACATGAATCCACTTTTCCAAAGGAAACTCAATCTCCGTGGATGCGTGTGGTACTTCTAACCAGGAAGTGGAATTATCAGGATCAGGAGCTTCTCTGTGTAAGAGAAGCAATGGCAGAAGCATCATTCTCTTCTTTTTGTCTATAACAAGGAAAGGAGCACTGCCAACACTATCTGAGTGCACCTGCATACTAAAGGGAATGTTATCCACCAATCCATTGAGAGAGTTTTAAAAAATATACAACAACATTGAGAATATGAATCAATTCTTTAATTTTGCTGACTGATACAGTTTGTAAAGAACTCTCAGGCCTGATACTCACTCATACATTCCATTACTCTTAACAGAGATCATCTTAAAATTTCAGAGGGTATTCGGCTGCATGATAGTTGTCATAAGCAAGTTGATTTGGAAACTTTTATAGAACTAAAAGAACATTTTCCAATGCTTGTCAAGTACTAATATCCCACAATACAAAATAAGCTATACCCACAAAATAGAATACACACAAATCTTCACACACACAAAGAAGAGAGAGAAATGAAAAGACATAGGTTAGCCTTCATATGGGCATAAAAAAAAATGTGAATCTACTCACATGTCTGATTGCATTTCATAAATGGGAACAATGTAGCATTGACTAACTGGTACGAGGCATAGGCACATAAGTTAAGTTGGGAAGGAACAGCAATGAGCTAGACTTGCTCTAGCACGTAAAAAGTATACACAAATTTATAATAAACTATATCTTTGACATAAATATAACTCCTAACAAAAAAATACAAAAGGATTTACCCAAACACAACTAAATTCAAAAAATAGAAGGGATCAAATAAGCATGTAAAAGTCATTTCTTTTCTTTTTTAGATAGATATTATAGATGCTGAGAGTGGAAAGGGGAGGGGTACAGCAATAACCCTTCGTTTAGTTTAAAAGAAGTACAAAGGAAAAGGGAAGAAAAAAAAAATGTGTATGTCACTCATTTGAACAGATGCAAATGGCAGGAGAGAAGTGGTCCCTTTCCTTCCCACAACAAATCTTTTCCACCCAAAAGTTGGTCAAAGTTTCACGGAATGAAAGGTTGAGAGAGAATATACATCTGGGCCCAACATATAATTTCTCTTATATCCTTCCTTCCAAGGTCAACCAAAGCACATAGAAAGAAAGTAGTTTTCCCATTCATCCCTACCCTCCCCCATCCTTGTCTCCTATCCTTTCCTCCCTCCTCATATCCTTCCTCCAATCATATAGAGTGTAACTTGGAAGAACCAAAAATTGGCTATCATAACGTAGTTAAACATGTATGCGATCATTTTTCTTATCAAAAAAAAAAAAAACTTAGTTAAACATGTAGGATGTACAGGAGGCATAGAGGATTATATATAACAACATTTATCATAATGCAAACAACTAACACATATAACATGAGGGGGAAATTAACAACACCATAAAATATTTGTGAATGACATAACAATGAAACAAAAAGAATAATGATGAAAATGAAACATGGGCCTTTTTGTATTGATAGGGAAATAGAGCATTAGTTTTAGTTATGTGCTTTGAGGAAGTCAGGCCCACAAAATGTAAAGAAGTAGAAAAATTCAAAACTCAAGATTTTCTCACGAAAGTGAGAAAGAAAACCGGAGAGAAATTTGGAACCTAATGAAAATCATTAAAAGTAGAAATCTCTCAATACTTTCAAGTCAATGAGCTCTGGCTCAAATGACACTTCCTCCACTCACAAGTGTGGGTGGAAGGTGAGGTTGTGTTCAAAACCCACTGAAACTGCAATGGACAAGTATTTTCACTTTACTAACCTAAAAGAACCAAATTGTTGATGTTCCTATGACCGATTGACAAAAAGATGCAAAAAAAGCCATGAAAGCAATCAGTGAGCAAATAGATTATAGAAGTACTATCAAAAACAAAATCCACATAAATATTATTCAAATCATATACTGCAGTGGAATTCAGATGCATCAGATACCTGAAAAAAGGTAAATCTCCCCTGTTTCAACAACTAATTCATGGAAAACATGAATGTACTACAAATTACAAATGATACAGTAACACAACAAGAACACAGAAATGAGAAATGGAGTGTTTTCCTAAGGAGGTTCACAAACGACTAAATGCCAAAAATATGGACATCAAAATGCAGTTGTATACCTAAGGAAAAACAAATTTTTCTATTCCTACAATTAGTCCATACAAACAAAAACATTGAATAAGCGTGTACCACTACCACAGCTGACCAATAAACACATAAATTCCATTTAAAAAAAAAAAAAAAAAACATGGAAACACACACACACACATGACACACTCAAAATTTTGATATTGTTCCACTCCAGCAGCTAATAATAGAGGTAACAAACTGCAATAAACTTTAAACCCCAGTTGGGTATTTAAGTAAAGGGTACTACCTACCATAACCATTTAGCAAATTACACAAAACATGAACAAACAACAAGTGATCATCAAAAAAAAAAACTTAACACAAACCCATCAATTGCACAAAAATGACAAATGGGTATTCTTCCAAACAACAAATTAGACTAAAGAAAAAAAAGATTAAAAGTAAGAAAATGGGCAGTTAATTAAAGACCTGTTGAATGATTGTAGCAGGGAATGCAGTGGAGGTGATGAAGTAAACCCAAAAGCAAAGAGAGAAAGTGAAAGTCTCTTCATCTCCCTCAATTTCCACTCTAAAATCCTTCAAAAGCGAGTATTCTCCACACTCTACCACCTCATTACCCATGATATTTATTTTTATTTTCCCGCACTCACTCTGATCAAAAAGCCTCAACCAAAAAATAAAAACCACCTTAAACCCCCAAACCCAAACACTTCTGAGTCTCTCTCTCTAAAGAAAAGAGACACGCTTGTGTTGTGTTTGGTTACGGCTGTTAACTAACGGTTGGTACAGCGTTCCAGTTTTAACACTTATTTGAAAAATATTATAAAAATTATAAAATGTTATGAATATTAATGGTGAGGTTAGTTTTTAACTTTTTATCAATTAAAGATTGAGGATACAGCCTTAATACTTGAAGAGTAACTCCACACTTTGAAGGTTATATATACATATATAATCTCCTCTATAAAAGATGGACAAAACTATTACATACATAATTAGTTATATACATCTTATGGATGACCACTTAAAGATATAATCTCATTATCACACTATTTCCTTTATTTCATAATACGTTATCAGCATTAGACTCTAACCAAATTCTAAAATGAATTTGTTCTTACTTTATCTGTCACAGTAAAATGTTATTTGTGTGACACTTCAATCCACAATAAGTTTTTCTTAATGAATTTGTAATAGTATTATCTTATTTATTTATCATCACATTGATTGATGCTTAAAACCTTAGTATTTAGTTAATAGATTAAAGCTCCTATGGGCTTTATGCTAGACATATTATATCTAGTAATATCATTAAATACGGTTAGTGTTAAATTAAGTAATTTCATTACAATTGTTCTTTTATTTTAACCAATTAGAATCATATCTAACACATGTTCTAAACTTTGTATACAAATATACGTTGGTTTTATGTATACCATTTGATTATAGTTTACATTTAAATAATTTAGATTGAATATTGTATTGATTAATTATATGATATAAATGCTTATTCATTTATTCAAAAAAAAAAAAAAATGCTTGTTCATTTAATGTTAATGTTATTATCTTTGTCATAGACATTGTCAAATCTTACACCCTTGATATATCAGGAAAGAATTATTTCTCTTGGATCTTTGATGTTGAGATCCATTTCTTTTGCAATGAATAATGGAGATATTAATAAAGATGGAAAAGATGCATCCCAACAGGATCGCTTTTTATTTGACATCATCTCCATAAAAAAATAAAAAATTGAGTACCCTATAATAAATGATCCCCTAAGCTTATGGAATAATCTGAGAGGTATATACATACGAATACCAAAAAATCATAATCCTCTCAAAGGCTTGCTATGAATGAATGTACCTAAAGCTGCAAAATCTTAAAAGTATAAATGAGTACATTTATGTACTTTTTAAAATAAACTCACAATTAAAACTATGTGAGGAAAATGTCACTAAATAAGACATGTTGAAAAAGGAAAACATACAATATATTTCATGCCTAGAATGTGCTTCTGTAGTAGCAATATCGAGGGCATATAAGTTCAAAAAATATTATGAACTAATATATTGTCTTCTAGTGGCTAAATAAAATAATGAGCTTTTGCTGAAAAACCATGAGTCTCGCCCGACTAGTTCTACACCATTCCCTGAAGTGAATGGAATCTCATTTGATAATTATAGAGGAAATAATGGTCGTGGATATGGACGTGGTAGGAATCAAGGAGAACGTACTCAAAATATTCCAAGAAAAAATATCACACCCTACCACCGAAAGTGGAATTACAATGAAACAAAATAATATGGAAATGGAAGAGGTTTACAAAATAAACCCCCAAAAACCCATGAAGAAAAATGTCATAAGTGTGGTATGAAAGGGTATTGGTTACATACTTGTCGTACTGCTAAACATATGGTAGACCTATACAAAACCCCAATTAAATGGAATCAAAATTAATTTTACTGATCTAGAAGATCATAATTCTCAAATATCTCGTGAGTTATTTTGATACATTAAATAGAAAACCTATATATTATCTTGATCCAGAAAATCCCATTGGTTATTTTTATACTCCCAGCGGAGTGGATATTACCGTCATTTATTTATTTGAGATACCAATGAATATCATATTGAAACCAATAATGAAGGCAGTTAAGAACAATGGTTTCGAGCCAGAAGCTCATATTAGAAAAACTGCATATTTTCTCTTCTGGGTTATACTATACCACTATGATAACAATTAAAACAAATATTACAATGCACCGGAAGTGCTATAACCCAAAAGTCTTTATACTTTAGCATGATTGTCTAGGACATCTGTGATGAATAATGATGAGTCAAAACGTTGAGAACTCTCATGGATATTTCTTAAAGAACCCGAAGATTCTTTTACTAGGTGACTATTCATGTTGTGTCTGTTCTCAAGGTAAATTAATCACCAAACAATTCCCTTCAAATATTGTTGCTGAATCTCCATCTTTCTTAGAAAGAATTCAAAATGATATTTGTGAACCTATACATGATTTTAATAGCTGCATCAACAAGATAGTCACATGTTTGCCTACTTTCTACTAGGAATATTGCATTTGCTAGACTTCTTGCTCAAATAATCGAATTGCGGGTACAGTTTCCTTATTATGATAATACATGTGATCTTAAATCTAAAGCATTTGATGACTATTGCATGTCAATCAAAATAGATGTCAAACATCTTGTCGCTCATACTATACTCAATATGATTTAGATTAATCATTTATTAAATGACTTCAAACGATTATTTGAACTTTGCTTATGAAAAAAAAAAAAAAAAATTATCTATTTCGGTTTAGAAACATGCTATATTACACGATACACCATTAGTTAGCATTATTACATGTGCATTGTTGTACTAGGACAACAACCAAATATTTTTCACTTTTACATTCTTGGTTGTACTATATATATTCCTATTGCACTACCACAATGCACTAAAATAGGTCCTTTAATTGGTGGTAGACTTAAAATTTATGTTGGTTTTATTTTTCATCCATTATTAGATATCTTAAATCTTTAATTGGTGATTTTTTAAGACACACTTTGAAGTTTGTCACTTCAATGAAACAACAGTCCCACCATTAAGGGGAGAAAAGTCGTTGCTAGAAGCACGACGAGAAAAAGTCTTCCCACCATTAAAGGGGGAAAAGTCAGTGCCAGAAGCACGACGAGAGATGAGCTGAAATGTTTCAACGCTATCTCATCTTAATCCTCATACAACTCAATGTGAATTAGAAATTCAGTGGATTATTTTGCAAGATATTGCAAATCAACTACTGAATGAGGATGTAAGTCAGATTAGAGATCCTGTTTTTCAAAGACTTTATGTTTATTTTGAGGCTTGTAAGACTGGATTCAAGAATGCATGCAGGCCATTTATAAGGTTGGATGCTTGCCATTTGAAGGGTTTATATGGTGGACAGCTTATTGCAGCAATAGGTAGGGATCCCAATGAGGAGTATTTTTCATTGGCATTTGCAATAGTAGAAGTAGAAACATATGACTCTTAGACTTAGTTCTTGAAATTGTTGGATGCAGACGTTGGTGAAAAAAGAAGAATGACTTACATGTCAAACCAACAGAAGGTATATTTATAATTTAATGAAATTTAGTTTTTGCAATTTGGATATTTATTCATTTTGTTTAACTTGAATTATTGATCTCTTGATAGGGTTTAGTCCAATGTTTTGAGACTGCCTTCCCTGATCAGGAACACAAATCATGTTGTAGGTATATTTACAACAATCTTAAGAGGAGGCATCCTGGTATTTTAATTAAGGAATTATTTTGGAGAGCTACACAAACTACTTACATCCAAGAATTTGATAAGGTAATGAGTGAGTTGAAAGAGGTGGATGTAAGTGTATACAAATGGTTGGAGGAGCTTCCACTTAAAACTTGGACCAAGAGTAAATTCATTGGGAATGCCAAGAGTGATGCATTGTTAAACAATATGTGTGAGTGTTTCAACAACAAGATTATTGAAGTAAGACAGAATCCTATAATCAGCTTGATGGAAGATATCAGATTATATTTGATAAGAAGGTTTCAGTATAATAGAGAAGGGATCTTGAAAATTCAATTTGAGTTGTGTCCAAAGATTAGGAAGAAAGTCTTTAAACTGAAGCAAGGAAGCAACAAATAGGAAGTGGCCTGGGCTGGGGAGTTATTGTTTGAGGTGAAAGATTTTTTTTAGAGTTTCACAATTGATTTGAATGAGAAGTCATGCACATGTCAGAGATGGAAGCTCACTGATATACCCTGCAGTCATGCCATTACATGCATTCATTACAACAAAGAGAAAGTTGAGAATTATGTTGATGATTGTTACAAAGTCTCAGCCTATAAGACATGTTATGAAAGAATGATTTTGTCAATAAATGGGAGTACAATGTGGGCTAAAACTGGACTGCCACCTATAAAGCCTTCACATCTTAGGAGGCCACCTAGGAGGCCTAAGAAAAATAGAGTCAGAAAGCCTGATGAAACAAAAGCTGGAACCAAGCTTGAAAGAACTGGCACTGCTAAGAAATGCAAGAAGTGTGGGAAGTTGGGGCATAACAAGAGGTCTTGCAAAGGGGAGGTTGGGGGGAACTCAAAGCTACCACAAGTTACAGGTAAAAAAAGAAAAATGAGTATAGGCAGAAAGGTAATATTATAGTATTGTATTGTATTTAAAGTATTCTTGGACATTTTAAGTATTTAAGTATTCATAGTATTTAAGTATTCATAGTATTGAGTTGAGTTTGAGTTTGACTTGATGATTTTGTTGATTTGATTTAACCATTGGGTTGAGAATATTGTTTAAATCAGGGAAGTGTGGGAGGTTCAACTGTGCATCTCACAATTGCATTAACCCCAGTAGTACTAGTAGAAGCAGCTAGTGCAGTACCTGATGCATCTTCAAGGGCAGCAGCACCTGCTACAGTACCTGGTGCACCTAGTGCAGTAGCAGCATCCCCAACACCAAGTGCAAGTGTATCAACAACACCAAGGGCAGCAGCATCCTCAATCAATACCGAAACTAAAAAAAAGTAGAAAAATGGAACATTTACAACAGTTACAGCAGAGACATTGAAAACTAGTAAGAATGCATCTAGGTATATGGGTGCATTCAAAGTCGTTGGCAACCAAAAATTAGTGCATGGACCAATTGCAAAACAATAGCTTACTGTTTTATAGTTGATATTTTGTATGGATATTTTATAAAGATATATACAAATATGGTAGTATATTTTGTCAAAAATAAAGCTGTTAAGTACTACAAATGGTTGATAAAAAGAACTTGATATTTTGTCATTGTACTGTACCATGAACAATTATGGTAGTATATTTTGTATTGGTACAATTTGTTTATTTGTTGACCATTGGGTTTAGTTATTGTGTTACAAAGAATAATTATAAAACTTGATATTTTGTAATGGTACCAAGAATAATTATGGTTGTATATTGTGTTATATTTGTCATTCAAGTGTATACTATTTTAAGTAAGTTGTTTGTTGATTTAGTTATTTCAAAAACAGGTGCATAATGAGTCAAATGTAAATACATTGTCAAGTTACTAAAGTGCACAAAACCAATATCACAAACCAGTGTTACATGCTTGTTATATTAACCATGAGGTGTACAGATACATTATTTCGTCACAAGGTTTCAAAAGAAGGTGCATAATACATACATTGTTACTAGGTCTCACAAAACATTTAGGCAAAAAATACATTTCTTTCATTGATTAAGAGTACTAATACATTGTCACTGTCAAACCCTACACTGCCAAACACTACACTGCATTAATACATTTTCAAAAACTACATTTATTTCTTCTCCTAGGTTACTACATTCATTTCCAAACTACACTACGCTAATTCAGGTAGAATCCCACCCCCCTTGTTTAAAGATACAACAATGGCAACAATCATAAGTATGTACAACCCAATTATCACCCAAGACAATGCCAAACACACTGAAACCACATTCAGTTTCATCTTCAATTTCTCTGCCTTCACAGAAACTGCATTCTCCCTGTTCTTGGACTTTGCAAGCTCAACAGAAAGTGAAGCAATCTTTTCTATTTGCTCACAGATAACTTCTTTGCTACGCTCACAAATGACATCATCAGCCCATTCAAAATAGTTGCACTCGTTACCAGACTGCACACAAACTTAAACAACACATTACAGTAAAAAAAAGACACACAGTAAATAGAAAACAGTGAAACAGAACACACAATACCAGACTGCATATAAACTTAAACAGAAAACAGTGAAACAGAACACACAATACCAGACTGCACACAAACTTAAACAGAAAACAATAAAACGAAACACACAATACCAAACTGCACACAAACTTAAACAGAAAACAGTGAAACAGAACACACAATACCAGATTGCACACAAACTTAAACAGAAAACAGTCAAACGAACCAAAACAACAATTTCAAAACAAATTTTAAATGGAACTCAATAAAAACAAGATGAACCAAGCAAATATTTCCAATCCATTACATAAACAACAACTCACATAGAGAAAGAGAGGCAGAGTCCAGAACCATAAATGTCAAGTACAAATACATATTTCCAATCAAACCTATAGATGTTACTATTAGCAAAGTCCAAAAGCATAAATTTTGATCATAGGACTGTTATTTCAATTTTTGGAACAAATGGATGTATAATGCAAGTCTTGATCACATTCACAGCTGCTCCAACCAAAAGGCCTTGCCATCTAGCTTAAAAGGCACAAAGTTGGATGCTACAGTTGTTAGTTTTGTGGTTAATACTACAGTACTTGAAGCAATATTAGTGTCAAGATAAGATTAATGCAAATTAATTACAGTAGTCTTACAGAATAGGCTGTATCCATGTTCAATTTAACTTCTACATATATGGCACGACACTCAACTACCACACTTAATTTGTTGTGTGAGTTGTACTTGCTATTAAGTCTTACACTGATTATTAAAATTATAAGCAAAATCTAAAACAGAAATAATAAAAAGAAAATGGATATTGAAACTTTTTTTTGAGAACCAAACAACCTAACAACCTTAAACTTTTTTATGAGAACCTAACACATTATTAAAATTATAAGCAAAATCTAAAATAGAAATAATAAAAAGAAAATGGATACTGAAACTTTTTTATAAGAGCCTAACAACCTAACAATCTTAAACTTTTTTATGAAAACCTAACACATTAAACACACATTAATCAGAACCTAACAACCAATTAAACACTTACCCAGTAATTGACGCACCCATAGAACCTTCTTCCAAGATTCTGTGCAGTCCACGAGGTTACCTTCACCAATTTTTCCTTACAATGGCAAAGCCGTATCCTCGAACTAAGACTGGAGGATGTTGAGCTGGAAGGCATCAGTCCACGAAGAGGGGAAATCATATTGGAAGAAAGGAGAAGTGATTTAGGGATTTGATTTGAAGAAAAGAGCTCAGGCTTGGGACGAATGAGATTTGGGAGATTTAGGGATTTCAGATTTAGGGATTTCCTTTTTTAATATTGTTGTTGCTCTCTCACCAGATTTAGAGCTCTCACGTGTGGGTTTGGTGTTTTGTTGACTTACACACTCACGTGAGAGGCACATGCGTATAAAGGGCGAGACACAATTGGAGGGAAGCTGAGTTGGCCAAATAGTGTTGGCCAGCTCAGTTTTCCATCTGCCACGTAGGATTAAAACTAACGACGTTGACTCCAGGGGTAAAATTGAAAACAGCTTAAAAACACAGGGACTCAATTGAGTGAAATTAAAACACTGAGACCAAATTGAAAACACCCTCTAAATAAAGGGACCAAAAGTATATTTCTGCCATACAATAATAACAGAAGTTCAGCAAATAACATGATCATCATCGGGAACCAAGAAAAAAAAAAAAAAAATTCAAAACAGAACAAAAGAAAACTATCAATGTTTCAATTTCAAACCCATTATCAAGAACCAAGAAGGAAAAAAAGCGCTTGAGATCCAATTTCAAAACCACTATCACTTTTTCTACACTTGCCAATCATAGTTATTCCCAAAAATCTTGAACAAAACTTTCCCCAAAAGAATAGATATTTCCCCAAAAATCTTGAACAGCCCCAAAAATCGTTTGCGAATCAGGTTGTCATGGAGGGTGGAGTTTGGCCTAAACCATCACATAACTGCCGATTCCGGCGCCGATGAATTCTAGCTTGGTGGCTCTTGAGTTTGAACGTACAATTTGAGTTTTTAGTTTTATGGTTTAATTTTATTATGTAAATAAGTTATAATGAAAGTGTGATTGTGTGTGGTAATCTCTATTCACTTATTTGTAAAAAAATTTAAAAAACTGATGTGTCATCCTGGTGTTGGAGGGTGTAAAATAAAGGTTTTACACCGGATCCTTATTGAATTTATTCTCTTTTATTAAATATTTGATATAATTGTTTTAATTTTCTATTAGAGAATTATATTTTGTTAAGATGTCTTTTAGTAGTAGGAGATTTATTTAAGACTCTTTTTATAAAATGTGTAGGATAGATTTATTTATTATTATTATTTATTATTATTTTATAGTAGGAGTCTTATTTTAAAGAATTTGTTATTATGTGTATTTATAGGAGACTTATTTTAAAGCTTTTTATTATGATATTTTATAAAGATGTCTTTTAGTAGTAGGACTATTATCTATTTTTTCTTTATTTTTTGCCGTAAACATCTTTTAAGAAGAAATCTATCAACAACAATTTAAAAAAAAAAAAAAAAAATGACTTGAGATTGATGAATCATATGTTAAGCTTAGAAAAGGTTCAAGAAAACAATGTTAATTGTAATCAACATGTGATAGTAGGATCATTCTACAATATCTAAACTCTTTTTATGGATATAGTACCTACTCAATTGGTACTATCCAGGACCAGCTCAATACAATATGAGGTCTAAGGCGATAACTTAGTGCATGCTTAGCTTTGTGTTTAATTTACTCCAATATCATAAATTATCAGATTATGAATATATGAAGAATATATAAGAATCAGATTTTATATGGATGATGAATTAATTGATTAAAAATCATTTATCCTTTGGTATATAAAGGTTAAAAGTTTTTTTTTTTTTATAAAATACAAATAAAGTATGACATAAATGCACCAGATTTCATGATTGGAAAGCATGCAGTTTGTGTTTTTTCAAACACGAATTTTGGGTTTAAAATTGTGAATATGTGACCTTTTTCAAAATTAGTAACACAATTACGATGTCATGTGCAATTCGAAGTACATTTTAAAATATTTTGTAAATAATTATCTTATAAGACATTTATAATATTTAGGGAATCAATTTCAATTATATAACATGTCATTAGAAAGGGAAAATTATTCAGTAGTCTTGGACTACAAATAAATGTGTAGTCCCCCCTCTCACAGAGTGGTGAGTCCTACCATGAATTTAATTAGTGAGACCCACCATTCATGTGAGAGGGGAACTACGTATTTATTTGTAATCCTGAACTACTCGATAGTCACTCCATTAAAAAGAGGGTTGATGACAAATAGTAATCTATCTATCTACATATAAATTAAAGCAGAAGAGGTTGCCATCTTTTTGCCACGTGACATCTAAGACAACGTCTTCTGCTTGACACGTAGCATCTTAGGTGGCACATGAATTAAATAAACTAAATTAAATACCCACTATCCCATGATAAAATGTACACCATTAATAAATTAAATACCCACTACCCAATTAAATGATCATATTTAATAAATTAAATAGTCTTATTAATTAATTCAGATATAAATAAATATATTTCAGTCAAATTGTTAAAAACAATATATGTTATTTCAAATATGCATTTAAATTACAACTTGGGCATTCACCCCAATGGTTATTCTTCTCCCCATTAAGTCCCACCCCTTTGTGAGTGCTTGGGTTTGATCCCTGGGTTTGTATCAATTTATATTATATTTTTTTTTTGTTTGCATATTTTATTTTTGTTTGCATCTAATTTACTTACTATTGTATAATTATTTTCTAATATTTAATATTTAAGTGGAAATAAGAGTTTGGGCAAGATAAAGTTTACATAAGTATTACCTTCATTTTCGTCTTTTCTCAGGTTAAGTTTCTATGTGTTTGCTATGTTGATAATTGCATATTTGAAAATTATATTTTCTTTATTTAAAGAGCAAAGATTTGTTTAGATTATAAACTGTTACAATTAGGTTGAGTTTTTTTCTAAGTTGAATGCTAAATAGCTATTAATACTTGCAGATACGTCGAAAAATGATACTTTAACTATATATGTGGTTTGGCCATAAAAGTTTCGTTTCCTTTTTGCTTTAAAAGTTAAATCAATGATGATAGTCATTGTATGACAATATACCTTCGTGAAAACTGAAAAAGAGTATGAGACAGAATCTCATATTTTTAAAATATTCATTTGAATTATTATTTGAAATTCTTTCGTGAGTTATATGACTCTAGCTATAATTATGTAAAATGATGTTCTTTTGTCATGAGATACCTTAATGAATTGATCTTAAAGGATGGAGTAAAACGTGTCTCATTGTTATTAGCAATCTCAATTGATTCTGATCATATGTTTTTTTTTTTTCATGCATGCAGATGCATTAGCTGAGTTGGTCTTGAAAAGAGTGGAGGATATAGTTAGGATGAGTTTTTCTACGTAATATGCAATATGTATATTTTACATTTGAAGTATTTTTGCTTGGTTAAGTTGTAGTCCTCTATTTTTTGCAACCAAAAATTTTTTTTTTTTTTTACAATTTCTGATACTATTTAACTGCATATAAAATTTAGTTTGACTTGATCTTTTTATTTTTATACAATTGGATATATTCGAAGTATTTTTGCTTGGTTAAGTTGTAGTCCTCTATTTTTGCAACCAAAAATGCTTTTTTTTTTTTTTTACAATTTCTGATACTATCTAACTGCATATAAAATATAGTTTGACTTGATCATTTTATTTTTATACAATTGGATATGCTAAATAACTTGACAACTATCTGTTTAATATATTTTTGGGGGGTAAGTGTTAAGTATAAATTATTTTTCCAACACTCATATTAGAATTGATGAGGTAACATTCAAATTATCTGAGATTTAGGACATCAATGGACTATTATTTAGAGATAACCAAAAGAGGCAATTGTGTTGATTTATTTATTTATTTTTATTTTTTAGGGGTAGAGGGAATAACATCTTAATATATTATTTTTTTTATATATATATATATATATATATATATATATTTTTTTTTTTTTTTTTTTTTTTTTTCTATGTG
Organism: Fagus sylvatica; assembly: GCA_907173295.1. Classification (NCBI taxonomy): domain Eukaryota; kingdom Viridiplantae; phylum Streptophyta; class Magnoliopsida; order Fagales; family Fagaceae; genus Fagus; species Fagus sylvatica. Next base: position 6,481,743 of record OU015765.1, read on the forward strand.
TTAAATTTTCCTAAGAGATACGTGTTAGACTTAAGATGACATTGTCATTTTTATCTCTATGGATCAATTTGTTATATGATGGACTTCTAAAGTCACATATATTGTTTATGTGACTATTAATAAATAATAAATTGCCTAAAAAAGATAAAAAGAGAAACAAAAGAAAGTAAAAAAAGGTAAAGATGAGAAAATTAAATATGTGACAAATTGTATTATTTATTTGTACTATCAAAGTGTTGTAAGTTAAACAAAAATGAGAAACCTTTAAACATTTTTTTTTTTATAGGTAAAAAGAGTTGTATTAACAAAAAACCACTGTGTGCACAAAGTATGCACACAGGAAAGCCATAAGTTACAAAAGAGGAGAAAAAACAGAATCAACACTTAAGGAAACAATAAAATCAAGAACACCATCAGCAGAAGTAAAACCCCACACCCGTGACTAGCCAAATAAAGAATTAACAAACTTCTCAAGGAGTTGGTCAGGAGAGTATAACACATCCTCAAAGGTTCGGTTATTGCGTTCACGCCACACTGTCCACATTAAACAAAGAGGAGCTAAGTTCCAGATATCTGAATGATGCTTCCCAAACCAATTACGCCACCCAAATAATAGGTCCATCACACTCCGCAACATAACCCATTGAATATGGAACATACGGAAAACAAAGCTCCATAACTCATTTGTTGCTGGGTAGTGTAGTAATAAGTGGTCTACTGTCTCCCCATCTAAGCGACACATACAACACCACCCCACCATTGTGTAACCTCTCCGCATAAAGTTGTCACAAGTGAGGATCTTTCCCCAGGTTGCTGTCCAAATAAAAAAAGACACCCGAGGAGGGGCTTTAACCGCCCAAATACTTTCCCAAGGGAACAACACTCCATGCCTATCATTCACAACATAGTAAAAAGAGCGAGAATCAAAGACACCATCCTTACGAGGCTTCCATCTCAATCCATCAAGCCCCTCATTGGTAATAGAGGTGGAGGTTAAAAGTTGAGAAACCTCTAAACATTTAGAATCCCTATATGAAACAATTGAAGTTTACCAAAGTGATTGAAATTCATAAATGATGTGAAGTGAATTTTTTTTTTTTTGCCAAGTGAATACAACCCCGGGATATAAACCCCAATTGAAAAGAATTGATGTAACTATGCTAGAAAGTTATTGATAGTTATCTTTATATACTTAGTATAATACATTTGATGAAATATAATAAAAATCAATATAATACATTTGATGAGATATAATAAAAATGATCATTTCTATTTTTAAGCGCAAAGAAAAATTATTTACATTTTCTATTTTACACTTTTCTTTTCTTTCTTTTATTTATTTATTTATTTAAATTTTATTTTTTTACTTTTTATAATTGTTATTACTTTTTCATTCTTCTTAGTTAAGTTGCTTTGTTAGAAACATATTTTTAGAAAAATAATGAAAAAAAGTCGCGCATTGTGCGGGTTATTTCTAGTTAAGATTGTAAATTAAGAGGTAATGACAATTAATTAATTTTTTGAAAGAAGGATAAAAGTAAAAAAATAATATTAAAATTCCATATCAGTTTCTTATGTGTTAAAATTATGAATATATAAAAAAATTTGGGTTTATAATATTGGGGGCCTTTTTTTATTAGGGCCTTAGGCCAAAGCCTTGAGCCACCCTGGTACTATCAAATGTGATATTGATACTATCCAATATGATGTTAATATTATTTGATTTTTTTATATATATTAAATTTAAATAATAAATAAATATTTAGGATACCAAGTAATGTAATGGTAGATATCATTATATATGAGGTAATTAACATCATATGTGACATTGATATCATTAAAGTGAGATTTTATTTATTAAAAGTATGCCAACAAGGATATTTTAGAATATCCCTGTGATAGTAACATGTGATAGGAAACGAATCTGAATGATTAAGAGCAGGGCCCTACAAATTGAGTTGGATTGCATGTCGAACTCGTGAACATATACATGGGCCATGGCATGTGGCACACTCAAGGTTACCACTTACCATCTACTAGGATTCTAATCTTAATGAACTGTAAGTTAATAAATTTGTTAGTGCTCTTTTATTTGCTTGATTTGAAACGATATTACAAATATACTTGTTAACAATATTTTTAGTTTTAGTAGAATGGCAAGTGATAAAAGTAGATACACTAATTTAGACATGGAAGAATATAATGTTGATTACACGCGTGGATGAACTCGCCATATTCCCCATAATTAAATCTCATAAATTTGATGCAGCAAATGTTACCACCATAAATGAAAAGAAAAAGTAGGAAGATAATAAGGGCTCGATCCTCTTGGATCACATGTAAATTTACTTACATGTGAAGGAGACTGAGTTGATAATATGTCCAAAGAATACATGATTTCAATCTCTATATGCATTGTGATATGCAAAGTGGTCGAATCATCTTGATTTGATTTCTACATGGCTTGTAGCTAAGTTTTAAGAATATATTCACATTTTACACTATTTTGTGTAAAGGTAGGCATGTCTCACACCTGTTAGTGTTTGTATAATTATTAGGATTTTTGTGTTCGCTTATTTCATTACATTTACTTGTAATGAATCTCGAACTTGTTGATGTAATTTTGTCGGAAAATTTGGTTTGTTGCAACAAAATCTTCAAGGGGGTTCCTTGGAGTGCGAAAATTTTTGGTTCATGCAAACAAGGAATTCACAAAAGAAATTCGCCTAGGGAGATTTCAAAAGTTTTTGGAGCTACTGCAATAGGAAGGTAAGCAGGTCGTTTGCAAATATTACAATAGAGATTCTAGTTATACAAAAGTCTTGGAAGTAGATTATTGTAACTACTTGTCCTATAGTAAATTTTTTACGATACAAAGTTTTTGGAGCTACTGCAATAGGAAGGTAAGTGGGTCGTTTGTAGATATTACAATAGAGATTCTAGTTATACAAAAGTCTTGTAAGTAGATCGTTGTAACTGCTTTTCCTATAGTAAATTTTTTACGACTTTAATTTTTGTATCCTTGGAATGGTTTTTTCATTGAAGAAGTTCTTTGGTTCTTCACTTCATTACCAAATCATGTGTCAAACTTTATTGCTATATACATCATGCCTTATGATGAAATATATAATCTTGTGGTTTAACAAATAAGTTGCATATTTGAAGAAATAATCTATCAATTTCGTTGTGTAAAACACAAAGGGGTCAAAATAGAATTTCCAATAACCTTTACTCTAAGCTAACACTCAATCCAACCCATCTGGCCGGTACAACGAAATTCTAATGAAGAAATCATTATCCATCCCAATTGCTTAGGCCTAATCAACTATGTTAGAGTTTATAAATGAATGGAATAGATAGAATGAAAAAGAATAAGGAATAAAGGATTTATCTCTCTTGATTGGATATTTGAAAGGAAATGAACGATATGGAAAGTGTTAGAGACTGATTTTTCGCAAGCCCAAACATAAAACAAGGCCCATCCCAATTATAGCACTTCATAATCGGGTCCAAACCATTGAAACCCGATAAGATTTAAGAAGTTACAGCCAGGCCTAGACCTGAACTTTTATTTTGGCCCCACCATGTGGACCAAGCTCACATGTGGAAAAATGCCAAGAAATAGAGAAAATTAGGAGGCGTGATTTGGAGGGCATAAGGAACATTTCTTGTTGGTTTTGGGTTCAATAAAAAACTCACACGTAAGCTTGGAATAACCATGAGATCCATTGAACCCTTAGCCAGCTTAATGTGCAAAACTCAGTTGTTATTAAAAGTGTCATTACATCTGCTGGATAATAAAATAAAATTCTTGGATAAAAGGTATGTTTGTTGGATATAAATAAAACTCATTACAATCACCTCTTTAATTGTTGGATTTTACCAAATCCAACAGCTTCAGTACACCTTATTCCTCTTAGGGAACGCATCATACCAGCTTTTGTTCAACCATGTTATCTTCATTTGGTTAAAACTATGTTTAATTTATTCTTCCAATAGTCCAATAACTATGCTATTATTCAATAAGTATAACCTTCTCTTGATTTTATTACAATAGTTTAAGTCATTCTATAAAATGAAAGATATTTCCTACGTAGAAGAGGAAGCAGCCATTAGAAGGCTTGAGCTTCAGCCAATAGACTAGCTTAGAGAGAAGATAAGGGTTGTGAACAAAAACCAAACAAAATACATTCAGCAACCAACCAAAATTCATGCAGCAGTTTCTGAACTATATACATCACCTTCTAAACCCATACAACAGCTCCCTATACATATCCATAACCTCTCAAAACCTCAACTTGTAAACACATATAATAGAGAGAAAAATACATTTAACAACTACAAAATACCTCCAACAGTTCCACAAAATTACATCCAGCATATGGGATAAACAACTGAGTGCACAAATGGGAAAGTCCCTTTCTCCTCCATTCTACACTCTTAATATCCTCTTTTATGAGTTATTGTTGCATGCTTTTTGTTGATATAAATTCTTTGGAAACTCTTGTTTTCTCTTTTTTGTTGTTGATAGAGTAGTTGAATATCCTCAAGATGCATCACTAGCCTTTGCCATTACTGTGGTGATGCGAGTAGCGGACTCGACTTCCCCAAACTAGAACCCGGGTCAATGAAGATGCCCAATCGGACCTCGACATGTGGTGCAGCAAAAGTATGACCCCTAACAGAAAGTAACCTTGTCTGTGGATTTTTCGTAACATTACTATTAAATCCTTTCTTTAATAATAGAGTATAGGCATTTAAGAAAAACTATAGGTGTTTCGTGACTTTAGATAAAAATTTAATTAAAATATATTCCATTCTCAAACAAGAGAAATATTCATTAAAAATTATTTTCTTTGCATTCCATTCCCACATATTCCCCTTTCCCAAACAAGTTTAACTAAAGTTTTTATATTAACTAAGAGTTTTGTAGCTTAATTACGTTACCTATATATTTCCAAGAGTAAGAAAGACATTTCCATGACATCACCAGTGTATCACATCATAATAATACGTAAAGCTTAATTAAAAAGGTAGTGTGATATGTAGCTAGCTTCTAGACATGCCATCTTCCATTAGATCCTTTATTTAGTATTGTGATGATATTCCATAGGCCTTCGAGTTTCATATATGCAAGCTCCAACAGCTGCAAAGAGGACAAGAAAATCAAATTCATCAGAACCCTTCAGTGTTGTTTCACATTTGGGAATATGGGAAATTTAAATTTGGGTAAATTACATTTATAAAATGCTAAATTATAGGAGGTATATGCAATGTGCACCCTGAACTTACTTTTTTTTTTTTTTTGGTTGCAATTAACATCCTAATTCGATAATAATTTACATTATCCATCCACCAACCAAAATAGATGTGCATATTAAATGCCCTCACAATTTAGATTGCACATTACAAATACTCTCAAAGTTTATAGTGGATATATAGTTGCCCGCTAAACTGTTAATTTTACACAAATTTAGTCATTGGACATGACATTGCAAATTAACATTGAATTAGGGTGTTGATTGTAAAATTTTGAAGTTTACGGTGCACATTGCAAATATCTCTATAGTTTCGGGTCAATGAGTGTAATTCACCCTTTATACACTAAGTTTACATGTCTGGTAATGGCTCAGAAAGAAATACTATTCTACATAGTTGTAACAAAAGAGCAGGGGTTAGCAAATGTGCAGATACAATAAGCCAGGGGTTCAGAAAGAGAATACTATTCTAGTAGTTGTCACAAAAGACTTAAAGAGCAGGGGTTAGAGAATGTTTAGATACAATACAGGTGTCCCATTCAACTTGAGCCATCATATCTTTCTGGTGTGCTTGCTTGTCCCTCTCTACTGCTTTGGTTTTAGTTTCAGGGAAGCACTGCACGAACAGCCATATTTAACACCCGGTCCACTATAAAGATTAATATATGCTGAGAAAAATAAAACAGACTGTGGACAGAAGCATTTACCTATTGATACAATAACGCTTTCCTGTGGGAGGTGGACCATCATCAAAGACATGGCCAAGATGAGCATCACAAACAGCACAAAGAACTTCCTGGCGAGGCATGAAAATAATCGACAAATCTAACTTTGACTTTACATTGTTTCCTATAGGTTGGTAATAAGAAGGCCAGCCAGTTCCACTATCAAATTTAGTAGTTGATCTGGAGGAGAGAATTCATATCACTTAGTTCAAAGGAAAGTTGTGTGAGCAAAACATGTTAGTTCTAGTAAGAAGTCTTATTGAGAGTTGAATACTCACTCAAATAGAGGAGTGTCACAGCATATACAATTGTAAGTTCCAGGGTTTTTGGTGTTCCAATATTCCCTGAAAACGGAAAAGGAAAAATAGCAGATGAATAAGAAAAATTGTATATCAAAAGAAGCAGTTATCTTGACAGCATTAGGTCCAGATTCCTTATGCGTAAAGCTTAAGCAGCATCTCCTGTCAACCAAGTATGTAAGCCTCTCTCTGGAAACTGGCTTACTGACATGTAAGACTCTCCTGATTTATGTAGAACATTGCAGGTTCCTCAGGATCGTGGCTTTCCAGAGAGGGATCAATCAGTGCACACGTATGAATAACATCCTGATGCAGGTGCAGGCTTACATTCATGTAATTATAAAGCCATCATGTACCTAGGGTGCAACCTAGTTGGTAGGAGACTTGTGATGAGCTGTAGACTCGGACATCCTAGGTTTAATCCCCACTAGAAGCCATCACATACCCAATACACAGTTCTGGTGGGTGGGGTCGTGCATCCAGGGTTTAATACCCAATGGTGTGTATAAAGGGCCCTGCCTTGGTGGGGTTTGCCATCAAAAAATAAAAAATAAAGCCATCACTTATTGTCACCCCTGCTCAACCCTAAGACCAGACATCATCTCCAAAAAGTGCATCAAAAGCCCTTGACTAGCTCCTTTTTCTCTACCAACAAAACCTCTAGTGAATCTTGTGCAGCTTTATAAGGCAATCAATCTGACTATACACCCAAATTACATGACACATAACTGACATGCATGAGCCACCTCGAGATTCTCTCCCAATCAACTAAATATAGAAATAATATAAATTATTCCTCTAGGGGCTTGGAGGTTTTACCTATTCTTATTCCTTAGCAATTCAATCCTTTCCCAAAAGGGAGGACACTTAGTGACTGGAACACACTACTTGAAAAAGGTTGCAACCAATTACAAAATTGTTAAAATGGATTTGAAAAAGGAAGCCAAGATTTGAACTGATTTGACAAATATCTTTCCATTCTTCTTCCTCTCATCTATCTTAGAGTCATCAAAGAACTAATTGGAATTGCCATGATTGTCAACAGGTAACCACTAGTGTCTAAAGTGTCTTATTTGATTTGTAAGATTTTTTTTTTAAATTAATACATCATATTTAGATGTACATAGGTCCCAAAATTTTCATTCTTAACAATCAAGTATGTGACCTTACAAAAAAACAGCAATTATTCTACCCCCCCCCCCCAAATCAAAATATATATAACGCAGTGAGACAAAAAAAGTTGACCAATAGTATGTACTGATCATACCCAGTGAAAGCTCTCTCCGTCCCCTTTTGACGAGTAATGTAAAATTGTTCCCCTGTGAGCTGCTTCTTCCATTCTTCATCACTTAGAGATTTATAGTCAATGCTTCCTGCCCCTGCACATGATAGAGCAAATGACTCTTTATTAGCATTACACCAACAAAAGATTGAAGAACATGATTAAGATATAAACATTTTTTTATAGTCTTTACAAGACCTGTCACTCAAGGTGTCCCTTTAAAATTGATGTAGCTCTTTCCTTTTCCTTTTTCTTTTCATTTTTATTTTATTTTATTTTTTTTTGGGGGGGGGGGGGAGTTGAGGAAGTGGGAATAGGTTATTCTTGTCCAATTATCACTTTAAATGCTGCCTTAATTTCAACTTCAAAAGTTTTTGATAATAAAGATGAATTAACACAAAGAATGAGAATTTTTATAAAGTGATCATGCCTTATTCCAGATAATATGCATTTTTAAACTTCTATATTCTACAGAGATAGAATGCAAGTTCTTCTGGCTAAGATAGGATGCTCACTTCAAATTCAAAAGAATGAGATCCATACGACCTGCATTGGTCCATTTTTATCTTCTGAGCTAAACTTTTGTTATGAACAGAAAGGAGTTGGAACTTAAACTTATATCCTAGTAGCTACTCTCAATTGCTTTTGTCTAAAGCTCATAGCTACTCTTATCCACACAAAGGAACCAGGACTATACATTTCAATCAAAACACAGTGGTAAAATAGTTACAAATTAGTATCTCAAGAAAAAAAAAAAAAAAAAATTTCTTTATTAGTGACTTCGAGAAGATCTTATATGGGGAATGAATTATAAAGGCCTTCTAGTCCAACCACAATGATATGAACATATAGGAATGTCGGTATCAAATTAAAATTAAACAATAGACTGATTAGCTCTGATCTAGAACAATAAATGAGCTAAAGAGAAATCATTTGTAATGGGCTTCAAGATCAAAGTGATATCAGGTATTTCTATTCTCACTTCCTCTAGAAAAATGAAAAGGCTTATTATATCAGAAAAAAAGACATCATAACTTAGAACTTAAGTGCCCTTTACTTTATGCCAATCCAAAAACCTCTGTCCATAACATATTTGACAAATTAAAAAGGTTATGTCCACATTTGCTGCAACAAAATCTTTGACAATTACTACTATCAACTGAAGAAAACTCTGGCCCTACAAGTCTCCATTGAGTAGAACTCAAAATCAGCTCCAATTTTCTTTGACAGTAACTACTATCACACTCTATATACATTGACTTTTAAGACAACCAACACAACTTATTAAAACCAAATATCATACATATCTGATCAGGCCAAAACAAAAGACAATTAAAGATCTCACGTGTGGTATGGTCCAGAAGCTGAAATCACACCATAAGAATTTAATTCTGTATGTTACAAAAGAATCTGTAACAAAGCAAGTCCAGAGCTGAAAGATATAGTTAAGCTTTTGTTTATCAATTTCTGAGACAGCTAGATTTTGGGTACAAATCAAGTACAAAGCCTAAATATATATCATTATTTGTATTCATTTTCCAAGTCTCCAACTCAAAGACATCAGAAAACTTTTAATATCATGAGTTTCATTCCTTCTAATTTGCTCAACTAGATATGAAAGGAGATTCCAAGAAATTTCCTTCCATTCCAAACGCAAAGTCCAACGACGTTTAAACAAGACACAGCACAAAAGTCCATATTAGACCAAATTCAACAGAAAGCAAAATTGGAGTTTCCTATGAAGCTACATTGAAGAAAGAATTAGAAACTATCAGTCACCTACCCCCGTTATTTTGATAATCCAAATCCATATTATTAGTCCGACCCTTTTCTTTTCAATATACCACATTTCAGGGAATAAAATTACATGTTGAACCACCGGAAGAAGAACCACTTCATCGTGAATACAGCAAGAAGTCTATCCTGCTTCAAGCCTGCTGAAGATACAGGGAACAAAGAAGTGATCAGCCATTACTACCACCACCCCCTACTCCTCCATGCCGACACCACCACCTCACTCTCCTAAAGTGAACTGCGGCATTTATGATTTTCAAATTAGAAATAACTAATCAATAAGTAGTTGTTGGTGAGATTGCCAACATATAGGTTTACTACTCCTAACTTCATATTTAGACCTTTAAAATGGCTAAAAGTCTTGTAGCTCAATTGACATCGATCTCCTAGTGTATCCAACAGAAACATCCAGGATTCAAATCCCTCATCCGCGCTAACTATTGAATTATGAAAAAAAAATAATAATAAGAACTTCAAAAAGAAAGTAGTTGTAGCAGTTTCTTTCAAATAATACTGTAGTTGGAGTGCCCCTTTCTTTATTCATTCAACATAATTATCAACATATAAGAAGAAGTGATATTAATTGTGTCAGTTCATCAAAACTATCCATTTGGAAGTGTATTTCACTTCTCCCACTGGACAAGTGCATGTGTATGTTCATGTGTGTCTTATATAACATGATCGTCCAAATCAAGTTAAGATTAAATGAACAAAATTAAGAAATAAAAACAAATATATATATATATATATATATATATATGATAGAATGTTAAGAGAAACAAACCTTGAATGCTGTCTGGTTTCTGAGAAGAAGCTGAGGAGCCCATTACACGGACTGACAAAGAAACCCTCTTGGATTTTCTTAAAGCCAATACGAAGAAGTTGGAGTTGAAGCTAAATTGTAATTGGGTTTTTGAAGAAATGTAATAATAACTTGTTTTTGGTATTTGTAAGCTTGATAAAGCCATTGCTGAGTGCTGACCCAAAAACATAATAAAACTCGGACACTTTATACTTCTCCTTAAAACACAATTCTTTATACTCCTCGCTTCTGTGACCGTTCGATTAGAATAACACTTTGCGTTTTATTCGCTGGAATTTTTAATCTTGACACGTGGCGTTCTTTGAAGAGAGAGAGATATAGAGGTTCTGAGTCGGCCACGTTGCCAACAATTTTATGGATGTCATTTAGTCTCTACACTCTCTACGGCTCTACCGCACCCTGGAAGGATTGAGCATTTTGAGATCCTAAAAATTATCTTCAAATTGGTTTGAAAAAATCTTCGTTCCGATGGGCTACAACTTTTTGAAAAAACAAAAATTACACCTATAATTTTTTTTTTTTAATTTTTTTAAGCCTAGTCCAACTCTTAACCTTAACCCATTCAGAGTTTCAAGTCTTAACCTAGATAGCTAGATCCTTCAAGCATCTTTGGAGATTGCTTAACTAAGTATCAATTTTACAACTTAATTCATCAATCTCAAAAGCAAGTGACAAACCCAACTTAATAAATTTAAGACAATCCTATATTTCCATGAGGATAGTCAAATCTTCAATATCGCCAATTTTGCATTCTTTTTTATTTAAAAAAAAACCCTCAATGACCATTCAGTGTATGTCATAAGTCAGTATGCAAAACAACTTTCTCTGGTTATGAGCTTGTGATAATATACATCACATCCTTGTAATTGAAACATTTGTTTTCCCTGGGTAGGACCTTGAACTTAAATTTTATTTTTGAGGCTGCATTATGAGGAAGTTATATAATGGAGAAATATAAGTTTTATCAAGAAGTACGAATTTCATGTTTCATGTTAATTATAACACTCTATCGGTACCACAACACAACATGTGAAGTTGTACAAAATTATTTTGATGAGTAAAGTTATACAAAATTATAAAAGGGGTCAGATACCATAGGAGAGTTTGCACATTCACAAGAAACAAAAAGTTAGTGCTGCTTATTCTAATCTTCTATAAATTATAAATACCTCGAGTAGTGCTGGTAGAGGAGATGGGTGGGGTTGGTAGGTTGGGTTTGGGTGGGTAATAAATAGGTTGGGTCTTTAAAAACCAATTGTTCATTTAAATCCATTTCACAAAGTATGTATCACCCATACTCAACCCAACCCAATTATCTAAGGTAAAACCCAGCTCACCTATTTACTCAATAATTTTATATATATATGGTCAAAATATCCTAAAATCTCTAATATAATCCTATAAAAATGATAAAAATACACCAAATGATTAATCTCTTGTTGGGTCAGCACTCATTTACCCATTTATTAAATAAATGGGTTTGGATGGATAATTAGTGAGTATGTTGGGTGGGTTAATGGGTTTGGGGATATTTTGTCACCCCTTGATACAAGCTCTATTAGAGAGATTCGAAAGCTGAACTGTTGCTTGTGTTAACAGAGAAGCTAATATGATACCCTACACATTGGCCAAAAAGCCAAAAAACTTTGCTGGTGAGAATACATGGATTGAGGTGGTACACTCTTTTATAAAGGAACTCCTATTAAAGAATGTAACTTTTTCACATGAGTAAAAAAAATATATAAAAAAAATAATTCCTTCTATTATTCTTATAGTGAAAAAGAAAAGTAGCAGTTGCAACGAAACAAAAATGGGTCATCGATCGTTAACATAAGAAACAGATTGGTGCAAAAAAGTTTATATAGGAAACAATTTCAAAGTCAAGCCACATGCAAGAATTTTGTAAATACATGTAGAGCCGTTTTTATAAACAAACGAGTTGCAAACCTATGTGATATACAGGAAAATTATTGAAAATAAAATCTAAATTAATTTTGATTCCTTTTACTTCTTTTGTTGAATATGTTTTTTTTTTTTTTTTTAGTTCAAAATATTGTAGGCAAGATCGATAAAAAGACTTTACGAATCGGATTTAGGATAGATCCTACTTTTTGTTTAAAAAAATAACTAAGAAAGTATTTACCATAGGATAATTAAAATTTAATATAATGTAATTTTTCTTTTGGCATAAGTTGAATATAGTCCAATTTTTATAAAACACGATTCATGTTTATATTTACCATATGGATCATGTTTCCATCCAAAAATAAAATAAATGATACTTAAAATAAGAAGAAGGACAAATATAATACATGGGCACATGATTATATGATCAAACCTAAATAATTTTCATAACTCATTTCAAGCTCACATGGTTTCATTATAACAAATCCATCCATCTTTCTCCATTGCCAGCAACAAAATTAAATGAAATACATAAGAAAAAAAAAAACTCTAAAAATCTTGATGAAAATTGATAATTATGATTATTATTAAAAGATATTTATATTGTGTTTATATATGGAATATATTTTAGTATTAGACATTAATTATGATTGTGTTTTATATATGAAATAATATATTCTTATATTAAAGAAAATATGATGTGTCAAAATTCTAATGGAAGGTTTAATAATAGAATAAAATTTAAATTCAATTAGAAAATATATATTAAAATAATGAGGTGTAAAATTGTGAGATTTCAAAAGCTTATGTGGCACAACATGATGAGGTCAACCAAAAGTAAAAAAGTTTCAATTTTATATTATAGTATAGATGAGCAAACAAAGTGGTTGTAGTGATCATATCTTGACTACAATATAAATCATGCAACAACATATTATATTAATAAAATTTGTTTATGAATAACAATATGAATTTAGAAGCAAGCTCCAAATTTATTAGAGAATTGTAAACCCACTTATCCATCATATTTGAAGTGAATAAAATTACCTACTTATCTAGGTGGGCCTCCTTTTTAAAACCTGGAAACCCCATCCCATCTCCTCTATCCCCTTTTAGGTTTTGTTAAAAGAGCGTGACGAGCTAGTTCTCCTACTTTCTTCTCAATAAAATTCTCTCATTTACCCAAAAAATAATATACTCCAAATAAAGAAAAAAAATGTGTACCTAATATTTAATGTTTTTAGCCTTTGAAATTTCAAAGAAGTTGTTTTTAGTCTTAAAGTTTAAAAAATAAACTCATTTTTAGTCCCTTGACTCCTAAATGAGCGCATTGAGTCTCTAGCGTGTCTAATGGAGTGAAGATTTGTTAGTTTATAGTCTGACCACATCATCATTAAGTTAGAGAAATTTAATAGAAGTGGATGAAGAGACTAACAACACTCATTTTTTAAATTTTAGGGATTAAAAGTGCTCATTTGAAATTGAAGACCAAAAGAGCTAAATATGTAAACTTTAAAGATGAACGATATAATTTGTTACCCAAATATCAATTAAATGTGAGAGAGAGAGAGAGAGAGAGAAACTCGGTGATTTATCGAGATTTGGCTTCCCGCCTACATCCCACTTCAAGAACACCTCTTGAAGATTCTCAAATTTGCTAACTTAGCCTTCTTACGAGTGAAGATAAAACCGTTTTAATCTTGCTTAATCGGTCAAGAGAAATCACTACCTAGGATTTAAAACCAAACCCTAACCTTGAATCAAGAGTTGGTGTACAAGGAAAGCTCTCTAAAAAGGTAGAAATTACACAAGTAAGCTCATTCTAATAGTATATCAAGATTGATCAAGATGGCTCAAGAACTATTTAGAGAATTTTGAGCTTTTATCAAAAGATAAGAATAATTTCAAATATAAGCTCAAGAATTGATGGATATTGATCTTACATATTGTATGGCTTCAATCTCTACAATAAATGTTCATATATGTGAGTATATATAGCTCAAAATACATTATAACCGTTTTCTAGCCGTTATATAAAATGTATCAAAAGCTGTCAAAGAAAACTAGCCGTTATTTTCATCTAGACTCGCGAATCTAGGCACCTGGATTTTTGGATAGAAAGTTTCTGGATGCAAGATCTAGTTGACTAGACTAATCTAGTCACCTATGTTAGACTTCGATCTAAAATGGCTTGGTAGGCTCAGTGCTTGCCTTTACCTAAAGGACTTTAGTAATTTGAAAATGCAAGTAAGCAAGAGAATTAAAAGTGAAATAAAATAAATGACAGTAAATAAAGCTAATTAATTAAAATAAATCCCAAGGCGAGATTATCATGGCAATCATAATTATACTTGAATTGAACCCTAAGAGTGACAAATAGTGCATATCGTGGACAAAGCCTTAAATATGGTAACAAAAGATCAAATTGAGGTAATTAGTGTATGAAATAAGGTAATATCCATGTAAACTTAGTACATTCTCATGTATTCAACATATCAATCGAATGAATACTTACAAGCATGTAAACTAACTAATAACAACACACTCTCTCTTTCTAAGTAACCGTTCTCTCAAAAATACCAAAAGCTACAGTTCTCACAAGTGAAAGGTCTCTAAATTCTTAAGAAAGTTCTTAAGAAACAATTTCTTTTGATCTCTCAAAAGTTCTCTTTGGGTTTGTTTGGGGGGTTTGTTGTTCTTCTTTTTGAATACCTGAGTTTCCTATTTATAGGCGGACTTTAACGGTTACATTTTGCCTTGATTTTCTCTTTAAATCTCACATAAATAGTTTATGTTGCTTTATAACTACCTCAATCGTGGCCTATTCATTAGAATTTCTAGGAACGTGCTTTGACTCCACAATGTGCATAATTCCAATTGCTAGATGTCATCTGTATGGCTATTGAAGTTAATAAACGTATGTCTCTCTCTGATTGGTTTACGTGTCTGCTTCTGATTGGTTTACGTGCTTGCTTTGACCATTCTCTAGTCCACGTGTTAATCTTTTACTGGTGCTTTTGCCAGCTTATTTGCCATATCATGATTTTTGAATTTCGTACTAACACTCTGCTCCTCAAATTTGTTAGGAAATGACATTTCATCCTTTCATCTTTGTTAAAATTAACGAGCCAAAATATTGTTTTCGTTCCTAAACTATACATGAGCTTCGTTTTTCATCCCTGAACTTTGAAAAGTTCGTTTTTCATCCCTGAACTTTGATAAAATCTATTTTTATACATGAATTTCGTCTTAGTACTAGGACAAAATTCATGTGTAAAAATGGATTTTTTCAAAATTCAGGGATGAAAAACGAAACTCATATATAGTTAAGGAACGAAAATAATAGTTTAACCAAAAATAACGTTCCGTCCTTTATTTTTTAAAAGGCGAGGGGGAGAAAATGTTATTTTTTAAAGGGTATATTATGTTACCTTCTCTTTAGGTATTGCAAAACGATAATAAACCCCAAACTTGAGCCGAAATGATAGTCTCACATTTCAGGTTTAACATAAAACTGTCATGGCTCATTCTGTTACCAATTTTAACAGAATATTTTGTTTTTTAAAAGATTACTTTTTTTTTTTTTTTTAAAAAACTCTTATTTTTTCCTCTAGTTAGAGGTTTGGTAAAAATAATTTTTTAAAAACGTAATATTTTGTTAAGGTGAATAATGGAAAGACCAATGATGATTTTATGTAAAACATGAAATGTGAGAATGTCACTTCGACTTAAGTTTGAGACAACACGTGTAATTGTAATAAGCCAATTCTATTTTTTTTTGGGAGAAAAATAAGCCAATTTATAAAGTAAACAAAATAGCAGAACATGACCCTCTACGTTGGCATTTACCAATAAGTAAACCACTGGGAAAAGTCAAATCTAATCAAACAAGTCAGATAGCTGAAGAAAGCGTCCCCTTCGTTGGAACATCAGACGGAAGAGGGATGAGAGGAATAGCAATTTCACCATCAAACCATTGTTACCTCCAAACCCAAAACACTCTTCCAAGCCAAACAAAGAGAACAGTCAACCTCAACCTCAACATAAACCCATCAAATGGAAGACACCCACTTCTCTCTTTTGCCATAAATCCCTCCAAGACACAAACCCCCCCAATTTTGAGCACTACAAGTTCCCCTCCACTTGTAGTTTTTGGTTCAGCCAATGCAGACATCTATGTGGAAATTGATAGGCTACCCAAGGAGGGTGAGACCATTTCAGCCAATACTGGCCAGACTCTTGCTGGTGGCAAGGGTGCCAACCAGGCTGCCTGTGGTGGCAAGCTCTCTTACCCAACCTACTTTGTGGGTCAAGTGGGTGAGGATGCTCATGGCAAGTTGATTGCTGAGGCTCTGGAAAATGGTGGGGTTTGTCTGGATTTTCTCAATACTGTGCCTGCTGCACCCACTGGCCATGCTGTGGTCATGCTCCAGCCTGATGGCCAGAACTCAATCATCATTGTTGGTGGTGCCAACATGAATTGTTGGCCTGACA
Source organism: Fagus sylvatica (assembly GCA_907173295.1). Classification (NCBI taxonomy): domain Eukaryota; kingdom Viridiplantae; phylum Streptophyta; class Magnoliopsida; order Fagales; family Fagaceae; genus Fagus; species Fagus sylvatica. The sequence goes on from OU015765.1 coordinate 6,498,323, forward strand.
CCCTTTCTGAGGAGGATTTGGATGTGGTCAGGAATGCTGGGATTGTTTTGCTGCAAAGGGAGATCCCAGATTCAGTCAACATTCAAGTTGCAAAGGTCAGGACTTTAAATTAAAGCTGCTTAATAAAATACTTAGCTTTAGGAGGTTCATTCTTTATATATGTTGTTGTTTTCTTATAATGATAATCATGTTTATGTGAATGTCATGCTCGTTTCAGTTTCTCTCTTTAGAATGAAAGAGCAGGGGATATATGAGGAATTTGAATCCGTATGATGTTTTATCCTGAATTATTGGAAAGCTTTAAATTTATGAGCTTCTAAGTTAAAGGGCTTGTTAGTTATTGATTTGGTATTAGTTTGTCAAACAGAATATGAATACATTGGGTAGATGAAAGGTGGAGAAATTGTGAGTTTAGCTAATGAATTGATAATACTTTGTCTCCCTTGTGTTTCCATTCCACTCTTTTTCCTCACAAAACGTGCTGATTTTCTCCTCACCAATAGCCCTCGTTAGGCTTTTTAGGGCCAAAAGGTACTTAATCATCCAAAAAAAGCCCTACCAAACAGGCACTAAGTTGTAGATGGATCTGATGTGCATGTGCACGAGTGTATGAACACACACACACACGCCCATATTTATATTTATACATGCTACATTCTTTCCTAAGCATTCTTAATCTCTTATCGTATGAAATTTTAGGATTTTAATACCTTTACATAGAATTTGATTTGCTTTCATTCTTTCCTAAGCATATTCCCATATTGTATTAACTAGAGGGGACAAGATGAACTGCTTTAAGTTTAACAATGGGAAATTGTGAATTGGAATTGTATCAATCATCACTGTTATAGTATCCTTAAATGGGAATTCTTCTAAATGAGAATTGAGATTCCAAGATTGGAAATGCAATGGTGAGACTATTATCCTCTGGCGGACAATTGGCATCTACCAGGGTTATTTTATGCTATAAGCAGCTTAAAGGAAAGGTAGCCACAAGGTAGATCAGACGAGTTAGTTGAAGACCAAAGTAAACTCCACGAAGTTCAGTTTGTCCATGAAGATTGTGTTTCCCGGCTGCCATTTAAGACAGAAAAGTACGCAAATGCAGAAACCTGGGGAGGTATTAGGCAAAAGCTTCATGTTGTTGACTGATAGAACATTGTTTTGTTTCCAAAAGCTATCCCAAAACATGATTCATATGCTGTTTGACCATTAAGAATAGGTTGAGTTTACTCTGGAGATATGTTTGTTTTGATTGAAGTATGATTAAATTTAAAGAGCATTTATATCTTGATTGCTCTTTTTCTAGGAGAGTGTGGTAAACAGTGCTTATAAAATGCGTAATCAATAAGCAAGCTCAAATCTGGGAAGAATAATTTAAGTGGGCAGTGAGTAATCCAGAAGGAAAAAATTCCATGTCATTTTCATCAAATTGGCTTGGGCTACTACAATTTACCATTTGTAGTTAGAGGAATGCCAGAATTTATAATGGTTGAATCAATAGTGAGGAAGCTATATTGAGGATGAGCATACCAGATGTCAATGATAAACTGCTATTCTGCAGGAAACTCAAGAACTTCATCTGAAATAGATTTTATTTTTTATTTTTTTGATCCATCCGAAATAGATAGATCTGCAAATATAATATTCACTAAAGGGTGTTTGCATAATAAGAAATGTATGTTCATAAACTGGTAGGATGAGTTTTAGTTTTCTGATCTGTTTGATTTGAAGCTACCATATTTTGGCTGCTAGTTTCTCTGTTTGCTGCTACAGAAGTAGGATGAGTTTAGCTCATATATATATTCTGTACTGTCTGTAGCTATGCTGTTGTTTCTCATATGATTTTCTGCTTTTAGTTTAACAAAATCTTCCTTCAAGAAAAAAATAAAAAAGGAAATGCAAAGTACAAATGAAAAAAAAAAACACGCGTGCTTAAATTTAGCTTCATCAATGTGCTCTTAAAGTACCGGGAAACAGTTACTTAGAGGGGAAAAAAGCTGGGAAGCACAATCCCTCAAGTATACTTGTCTCTCCCTATGTATCTCCCATCATCATGTGCTATAGCCTTCAGCCTAGTTCCTATAGTTCAATTTCAAATTTAGAACCAAACTCATTGTGCTTAAAAGAATGGTTCTATGAGGAAATTACTTTCTGCCCCTAAATAAATACAATGAAAGTGGAAATCCTCACAATCATGGAATGGAAAATCTAATTGACATGCTTGTCATTCTAAGAAATGGATAAATGGTATTTTATTGGAACAAGGAAAAATTGAGATATTTGTCTATGTGTGCTTCCTCAGGTCATTCTAAGAAATGGATAAATGGTATTTTATTGGAACAACAACCAGCGAATTAGTTGTTGTAGGAAAAATTGAGATATTTGTCTATGTGTGCTTCCTCAGGTCATACTAAGAAATGGATAAATGGTATTTTATTGGAACAACAACCAGCCAATTAGTTATTTTTGGAAAAATTGAGAAATTTGTCTATGTGTGCTTGTGGTGTGTTTAGGATTAGGAGAATTTGTGAATCTAGGGTTCAGAATTGTTGAAGAAAGGTTTATGGGGTTGTGTTAGGAATTAAAAGGTGGTTTCATGAGTTATAAGGTCTTTGATAGGTAAAAAAAGCGCTTGGTTTAGGGTTATAAGGAAGAAGGAAAAGAGAGAATTTTATGGTGGTTAGAGGCTGTATAAACAGTACCATAAGAAAGAGAAGAAAAAAAGAGAGAAAAATGAGAAAACCACACGAAAGCTAACTTGCCTCAATAATCAAAACACTCAATATTTTTATTAATCAACTCCATTTGTTCTTTGAGTACATTTAGCATAAATATGTATAAGGACTCTTTCTTGTACTAGTAGCATTAGAACTCCTAGTTCAACTAGTAAACTAAAAATCTAATAAAAGAATAACTTCAACTCAAAGAAAATAAAACCTCAGATATTTAGGATCTCCTAGAAATTATAGACTCAATTAAATTACCAAAATACCCTTAATTCGCTGGGTTTAAGAAATTGCAATTTTGCCCCTAAATACAAAATTAACCATAACTTTTTGAAATAACAACCCAAATAAAAGAATGTTTGAACCCTAGGACACATATAACTAGACCCTTAAAACCACATGACTTTTACTTTGATTGGAATTCACGTGTGGGCCCCATAAAATTAGTCTTGAATAGGCGAATTTGTCAAGTAGTAACAAATTAATTTTCCATGGCTGCATCCTTAGTTGTCTTTGCTGATATGAGATGTAATCTTTTGTGATGTCCCTTATCCTGCTTGGAAACTGTTCAGAACGAAATTGCTTCTTAAAAGAAAAACAGAAATTTGTTTCAAAGGCTTACCATGCATCAGTGGGTGCTATTTTATCAAATTTATTCCGGAGTTTTTGCTGTTGGGGATTATTAACAACTTTTGGGAACTCCCTCTGTGGTAGGAGAGATGGAATAAGGTATTCTCTAAAGATCCAAACCACATATTGACTATTTGAAACGTTATGCTAAAAGATGAAAGGAAAGATGGTGAATACATGTGATGGAGCTTAAGTGGATTCTATTACGCACCATTATGGATTGGTCTAATGCTTCAGGATTGTCTTCTTTCTTTTCTATTTTGAGTTTTTGGATTATTGTATCCTGTAATGTTGAGTTGTTTCCTTAGTACACTACCTGTGTACTTGGATCATGTTTCCTTTTGATGCAATAAATTTTTTATTACTTATCAAAAAAGAAAGATTGTGAATACATGGGTGAAGAAGGGAGCTTGCCATTCACATTTGTATTGTAGGACTGAAAGCTTGGCATCGTCCTAGTCATTATCCCCCTCTAATTAGCAATCCTTTTCTTTATTTGCTTCTTCTTCTTATTGATATCTCCTATAGTTCCTGCTTGGTCATAAAAACAGCTAAAGGCCCAATTACTTCCTTTTTAGTCATCTATTTTAATTTTATATGCTACCCTAACCAGTAACCAACACTCGGATCCTTGGAACTTTGAAACAACTGATGTAGTCTATAATGCACTTCTAGGCCTGAATATTCTTGCAGTAAAATTGGAAAAGTAACATTGTTAGATACAGTAATGTGCATTGATGGGTGGTTTTCTTCTACTCATGTAGATGTAGCATATGCTTATTTGCTCAATTCCTTGAGTATATGATTGAGGAAATGTGGATTCACATGAACCTCTGGTGTTATCTGGTGCTTATTTTGACATATGAGTACTTAATTTTTATCATCTTCCAACCCCCCCCCCCACCAAAAAAAAAAAAAAAAAAAAATGAAAGAAAAGAAAAGAAAAAGGACTCCTCTTCACTTTTTGGGGACTTCTCTGCATCTTTTATTTTTAATCTGCATGTGTTTTGGACATTTTAATTGGATTTCATGTTAGTTTTAAGGACTTTAATTCTCTTGCAGTTTTTATGGTTGCAGCCTGTTTTGCCAATAAAACTTTTTTGCATTATCTGATACCACGTTATGTATTCAGGCTGCAAGAAGTAATGGTGTTCCTGTCATCTTGGATGCTGGGGGAATGGATGCACCATTCCCACAAGAATTATTAAATTTTATTGATATTTTAAGCCCAAATGAAAGTGAACTTGGTCGTTTGACAGGAATGGAAACTGAAAGCTTTGAACAGATTACTCAAGCTGTGGTGAAATGCCATAAAATGGTGAGTTTTTGTACACCCAAATGATCATCATCACTTAAGGCTTTGTGCCTTATCCATTATAAATACCATTTTTATAGCTATAGATTCATTTAAATAAAAAGAAAAAGAAAAAAACTACAGCATATTTGGACATCATTTGGAAATTTGGAGATTGATCCATTGTGTTATTTACATTTATTTTTTGCACACTTGCTCACACAAACCACCCACACAAGAATACATACATAAAATCAATGGGGTCAGTGGAGAATGGGCAGCCATCACATTAGATACTTTTTGAAGTGACCAGGTCTATTCATAATATCCCAATACTATTCTACTGCTATCAGTTGTGGTGAATCTCCTTTTCTTTGATCGGCCTTATTCTCGAACAACAGGTTTGGTCTGGTAATTGAAGTATATTTTGGGCCATTCAGTTTCCAGGAAGTGCAAATGTGCCCCCAGGAGGCATTCCAGCCATTTTCAGGAATTGACTACAAAAGCTTTTTTGTAGTACCTGATTTTTTACATTTTGTGTTTTTTACATAACATGTGTGGGAAAAAGTATTTTATATAATGGTCACATGCAGCATCACTCTCACATGAGGGTTCTTTCTTCTGTAGTCAAATGTACTATCTATCTTAAAAATCAGTAGTATATTTGGTATACTTGGATCTTTTTTTCAGATTTTCTTCTTTCTTCATAAATAAAAATGAAAAATGATTCAACTCTGCTTAGATCTTGGTAGATTCAAGGGGATTAGTAATAGAGCAACTTTATTAGACAACCAAGTGTCAGAATAACCGTGCACTAGATGCACATCTGCGGTTGGTCCCAGGATATTCTAATTTGGATATTCCAGTTTGAGTATTATGGCAATTCTATTAAAATTGTCTTCTTTCAGGGTGTTAAGCAAGTCCTTGTGAAACTCGGGGCCAAAGGGTCTGCCTTATTTATAGAAGGGGAAGAACCAATTAAACAACCAATCATTTCAGCTGCAAAGGTGCTCGATACAACTGGAGCTGGAGATACTTTTACTGCAGCATTTGCTGTGGCTCTTGTGGAGGGCAAGTCTAGAAAAGAATGCCTAAAATTTGCTGGTATGCGTGGCAGCATTATTCCCCTATTTTATCGATAAATATTTTCCTTATAACATGGTTTATCATAATTCTCTGTGGCTTTTCTTTTTTCCTTTTTCAGCTGCAGCTGCTTCTCTTTGTGTTCAAGTGAAGGGGGCTATTCCTAGCATGCCTGATAGGAAATCAGTTTTGGAACTTCTTCATTCTCTTTAAGGTTACTTTTGTATTTGGCCAGAGCCCCTCTTTAAGGTTACCATAAATATTCATCATGCATATAAATAAAAACCAGAGGCCAACTTCTGTCTTTGCTACTGTTGACTTTTGATTTTTACCCTAAGATATCATTGGCGCTTGATGGAACTATATTTTCTGGACTTTTTAAAGACTCGAGTGTTTTTTTTTTTTTTTTTTTTTCTTCCTTGGAAATTATATATATATATTTTTTATTTTCCCAGTTTATTTTCTGTCTGACATATATGGTCTACATTGTATTTCTCTTATTTTTTTTATTTGGGCCACTATATATTAACTAATAGGGATTACATATTATTGAATACTTATGTTGACAGAGACCCCTTTTTTTTTTTGGAAAAAATATATATATTTAAGCACCTTGGTTCAATTTTCGTTTTTGATAACTTTTAGAAGTTCCAATTTCTTCTCTCCATCCATTTGTCATTAATTTTTTTAATGGGCCACGTTATCTATTGTTGGCAGATGAATGGAAGAACGAAATTGGAGCATTTTAAAATTTTTAAAGATAAAATTGGAATTTTCTTGAACTTGAGGGAAAACTTGAACCAAAGGCTTTTTTCTGTTTTGTTTTTGGGAGTGGGGGTTGCTTTACTTTATTAGTTGTCTCTCTAAGTTTTCAATTTTTTAGATACCCCAGAAGTATCCAATTGTTCAAAATTGATTTCATTGATTACTGGTTAAAATTAGTAATGGAAATTAGTCATATGAGATGCAGGTTATCTACATCTCTCCATCTGATCACATTTCATGTGGTATTCAATAATTCTCATTTGCCTAATTTCTCGTTAATGGTTTTAGCATAAATTGATGGAAGTAGTTGATTAGAACGATTGGATGGCATAAGGGTGTGACTAGAAAAATTAGAAATACAGGAGGTTCGTGTGTATTCTACCCTTCTATTTTCAGAAATATTTTTTGCATTATAATTTTTTATTTTTTAAATTTGTTAAGAGCTTTTCCCATTTTTATTCAACGTGAACATCCATATGCTATAATAGTGTTTTTTCTTCAAACCGGATTGGAGGAATTTCCTCTAACCTATTATGTGGTAAGTCAAATGAGCATTACGTGTATTTTTAATCACATAACTTACTTAATGGTCATGTAACTTGATTAAATGATTTAATGAATAATGTGATTTAATACACATGGTTAGTTTTATGAATGTCACGTAATTAGTTAAAATAACATTTCATTAAATGATATTTCTCTAATTCAATTTGGAGGAAACTTTACATTAACTACTCTGTCTCTTATGTTCCAAGCCTAATCCATAGACTCAAACTATATATATATATAGGAACCTTTTTAAAGAAAAGCTATTTAGGCATGTCTCTAGGTAGTAAAGTACTAAAGTCTACTCGTAACTAGCCTCACATACCAAAAACTAGTTGTGTAGTAATCTAGTGGTGTTTACCCCAAACAAGCTAAACACTTTATGCTCATGCTCAGGAGCAGATGTTATTAGAGAATTTTACTATTAGAGAATTTTACTATGTGTGTTATAAAATAAGATCGGGTGACCTTGCTACACTCTCCTTTCCTAAGAAGTTACATATTCATGATCATTTAACTTGCTTCCCACGTCTATTGTTCATTGTAAGCTCATCGGGATAATACGTGGTGTCATGCATTACCATTGTCATGCATTACCATTTGTGTGAGACGTCATATAAAACTTTTGAGTAAAATGCGCTATGATCTCCTGAACTTTTATGTTGTTGTAAGACCCCCTTTAATTTTTGTTTGTGCCAATTTAGTACATAAACTTTGTTATTGTTGCAAATAGATCCTTTTTGCCTATTTTCATCTTTTTATTTTCACCAAGTCATTTAAAAAAAAAAAAGAAAAAAAGAAAAAAAAGAAAAAAACGAAAAAGGAAAGGGTCTTATTGCAACAACATATACTTTTAAGGGGTCTTAGTGCATTTTTTTTAATGATTTGGTGCAAAAAAAAAAATGTTAAAAATAAAAGATAATGAGCGTAAGAGGTCTATTTGCAACACAACCAAAGTTTATGTCTTAAATTGGTGTAAAAAAAATTAAGAGAGTCTTATTACAATAACATAAAAGTCTTGGTGCATTTTTATCCTAATTTGAATATACTACATTAACATAAAATTTCAGGAGATCTAGTGGATTTTATCCTAATTTGAATATCTATATCTATATTTATTTATAAATGTGTATTTATATGTACTTAAGTTTATTCTCCAATTTATAAATACAAATACAATGCACACAAAACTCAAAATGTGAGATTAATGATATATTCAAACAAACTTTGTGTTTCAATATATATGTAATATAAATTAAACTTTATATAAATATAGAATCGAGAATGAAGTTTTCATTCTGTACATGCCAGATCATGAATTAGTAACTGCATCCAATCTCCAAAAAAAAATCCCAATTGTTTCAAACTTTCTCTTTTTAGAATGGAATATTTACGGAATCCCCATGAATAGGATCAAACCTTATTCCATGGCATTTACATGAGATTCCTCTTTTTTATTCTTAATCATGTCCTCGAGAGGGCTTAGTGATACATGATTTATGTTTCATTTTTCGTTTCCTTTTACATATATATTGAGACACAAAGTTTGTTCGAATAAACTGTCAATCTCACATTTTGAGGGTTGTGTGCATTGTATTTATAAATTGGCGAATAAAAGATAAGACTTTAGTTGGATATATAAAACAATAATTCAAAAATGCTAAGAATCTAAATACAAGAGATAAGGTTCAATACACCCCCTCAAGTTGAAGGGTCTCGCGATGAGAGCTTTAATTAACTTGTCACTTAGTAAGGTAAAAGGGGTGAAGAGAGGCCTTTGGTCATGATGTCTACCAATGATCCTTGGTCAAGATGAATCAGACTTGAAGTGCATCTGTGCATGATGCACAACTTTGTCACACATAAAGTGAAAATCAACCTCAACGAGCTTTGTGTGAGCATGAAAAACAAGTTATACAACTAAAAGCAAGTTTGGTACACTGTAATAGGTCCTGTAATATAATAGCTATTCCTAAGGAATAACTATTCGGTTATTTGGTTACGCTTTCATTAGATGGAATAGTTATTCTTTATAAAAATGATCGTAATAACTATTCCTTAGATTATGTAATAGCTAAAAAAAATTTAAAAATTCCAAAAACTATAGTTGACCATCACTTTTTTAAATCTCTCTCTCTCTCTCTCTCTCTCTCTCTCTCTCTCTCTCTCTCTCTATATATATATATATATATATATTTTAATATTCATTCAAACTCAAAATGTTTTAAAATTATTAATACTGTATTAATTAAGTTGTAGTAAAATATAGAATATAGATTTAGGTTTTTATTCATGTGTTGTCACCAAACAAATGAATAATAATAGTTATTACATTACAACTTCTTTTATACCTTATGATACTGATTCCTATTACAGTGTAATAACCATTACAGTTTACCAAACGTACCCCAAGTAATTCAACCGAGGGGCTAGGATTTGATATTAGTGGGCAAAATTTATGAGCGATGGACAAATACACACGTGCGTGAGTATTTGAGACCAATCAATTTAATAATAAATCATTCATGTGAATAATATATGGGCGACATTTTAATGAAGACAAAAAAAACATATTTGTTATATTATGTTTATCCGTTAGAGATTTTTTACATGTGAATAAACAATTTTGTTTTAAATCAAGATTCTATTTACTATCCATGTGAAAATTTTAGATCTACCAACCTAAGTCCTCAATGAAAAGCGTATATAAAGAGACTAACATTAAAAAAAAAGGTCCCTTAACCTAACATTTGAAACAAGCCTGGGTTTGCATCAAAGGGATTCATAAAGGTATGCCATAGGCTAGAGTAATTCTCTCTAAAATTAATATCACGAAGTGAGTTTTCTGTCAAGAGCCTTATATGTTGCTCAACTGGTATCTTTTGATTTTTCTGATGGAAAGATCCATATATAATTCAAATCTCTTCTCTCCCAACTATCGAATTATCTAAAAGGAAAAAAATTAAAATGGGTCTTCACTTTAAGAATTGAACAATAATGGCTAGAGGCATGTTCCATTTATTCTGATATATGTACAGTTAGTATAAATTTAAATTCTCTTAGAATCACCTAGGGTTATTAATTTTAAATTCTTCTTTTGGACCAAAAAAAATTATTTTTTAGTTATGTTTTGTTGTTAAATTTTCTTAAAAAAAGATGTTAAACACTTAAACTCACTTGGAAATTTGTTTAATTTTCTTATAAACTCCTTTGTTCATAGCCATAAATTATAGTCTAAATTATTGGATATTGTATAAGAATTAAGCAATGAACCGTACTTTTTATTTATGCTTAAAAAATATGTTCACACCTTTTAGATGTGCATACCAACGCTCCTCGATCCTGCCAGCTTCCTAGAAAGGAAACAAACAATACAAATTTCAGGGATTCAAATAGAAAATGATACTAATTTTAGAGACTAAACTTATATTTTTGCCATAAAAATTATGAACTCCAAACCTTAAAATAAAATGTAGAATATCGAATCTTAACTTTGAATTGGAGTCTATCCATAAATATTTTACGAGGTAAACAGAAAAGGATTCTAACAAGTCCAATCTAACCAGGAAAGTTGTAATATTCCACTATTCCCTATTGTGTTTGTAATTAAACCCCACATTTGATTGTAATAAACAACAACTATTATTGCTACTACTACAACAATAATAAATAAAAATAAAGTTTTAAAACATACTTAAAAAACCCTTAAAACCCTAACTTGTTCCAAATTCATATTTAGTATACAGATAGCATAGTGACTACCAAGTATTAAGGAACTAGTAAACAAAAGCTTTAATAATGTTTACTCCAATAGCTCGCATTAGAGTAAAAAACTTATTGGACTTTTTATTACTGGGTTTATTTGTCACTGGATTTTCTACTGCCTTCCCATCACTTTGTTTATCAACCGCCGGAGGTGTTGCATGGGCAGAGGGATGAGGATGCGAATGAGCCGCCATCTCCAATTGTGGGTAGTACTGCTCATATTGAGAGTTTGGGTAGTTCAAGTATGGGTAGTATTGCTGGTATTGATAATATCTTCGAGGATCATACGAATTGCAGTCCATTCTTCCATAATGGTTATATGCATTGTAATGGTGTGAACAATCTCCTCGCACATTCTTATCTTCAGGTGTACAACCTACAAATTTGACCTCTGCAAGTGGTGCTACTTTTGCTAGCAACTTATGAAGCAAGGCTGGGGCTATGTTACCCGAAACATTTGCATATCCGTCTTCATCGATGGTATAACGAATTTCTGATAAAAGAACGTTAGAAATTAATAGGTTTGTCATGATATCGATCAATGGTGATCTATTTGATTTTTGATAAGAATATGTTTAATGATACAACAAATTTCACAACTATTGCACTAGCATGTTGAGTTTGATCTACAATAAAAAAGATGTTAGCACTAATCATAATCTACCACTTCAATAAGTTATGAAATTTATTTTGATTGTAGCCTTAATTATTATTTTTGATAAATGAGTTATTTTTATGCGAAAACATGCAAAAAAAAAATTATAAGGATAGGAAAATATTATTAAAAATAAAAACCTTTGATGCTTGTAAACAGTTTTCTCATTGCGTTATGCCATCCAGGCTGCGTGGTATCGACTTTCAATTCCAACACCTGGTTAAAAAACAATAAAAAAAATTAACACAAAAACAGAAAGGACTAGAAAGTTAAGACTAAAAACTTTGTACCACATATGGAGTGCTGGCTGCGCCTTTGGCTTTGTCGTCCATGGAGTGAAACTTTTGCTAGGCTCTTGAAACTCTAATACATATAAAAAATGTAAATTTATTTATGAAATATGCTAAAACATTGTTCAACTTTACACCTATCAGTGAAATCTAGCCTAACAAGTAAGAAGGCACAAAATCAAATATTATTTTTGAATAAATTTTCAGCCATAGCTAGGCATAATAATCTTGAAATAAAACACTTAAGAACGCACAAAATCAAGTACGTACCCACACTCACAAACACATCTATCCATGACCGGGACGGACATTAATTGATTTGAGCCAATGATATAAACACAACAAAAACTATGTTTGATTTGGTTTCTCATGCAAAAATATCCAAATTACACTGAAGTTTTAAGAGCAGGAATTTATGACCTATCTATATGACCAAAAATGACTACCTAAAAATCATGTGCAATCTATGTGCGCAAAACTACACAACACAACACAAACCAATTGAGAATTTAAGATGAGAGACAGACTAAACGCATTGGAGCCCCGGCCAATTGATTTTTCTTTATTTATTTTTTTTAATTTCCTTCTTACCTTGTTCTTTCTAAAGTCAAGCTTGGAGAAATCGTCTATATTGCAGCCTCCAAATCCCTTACAGCATGCTTCCAATACGGATTGTGCCTCCCTCTCTCTTTTTATTTTAACCTAATGAAAACCCTAGCTAGGTATAATTCTTACACTAACTTTTAACCTAAACCATATTTTTTTTTTGGGCTAGACTTTGTAGCCCACGGTAGCCTATGTCATTAGGCACTAAAATCTTTATCACTTTAATTAAATTAAAGAATGACACTTATTAAATTTCATAACTAAATCTTACATTCTAATCTATTTTCCACTAACTAATTTCTCATTTTTGTGGCCAATATGACAAAATAATTTAATATCTAGTAAACAAATCACATAATCCATAAATTTAAAAATATTTCAACAATGGGAGATAGGGGGGATGCGGCATGCGGGGTGTCATAGTTGAAGGGTGGTAGTTGCTAACTTGTGGCATGCAGGGGCGGAGGGATGGGTGGCTCCCCCTAGATTTTAAAATTTTGCTCCTCCCCCTTTTATTTTTTAATAAAAAAATTATCAATTTGGCTGTAAAATTTAATTAATGCCCCTCTTAGATTTACAAAATGAATAAAAAATTGTATTACATTTATGTAAATGATTGGTGCATCATTAGTTTTCCTTATATTACTATATACTAGATATAGCTCATTAGATCAAAGTATATTTTCTTAAAATAAATTAGTTTATATAAATGATTAATTCATTTTTCCCCTTAATACTCTTATATCATACATAACTCATTAAATCAAAACATATTTAAAATATATGTTCCTATAAATAGATTTGTAAATCTCTTTAATAGAAGTTTTCTTTATTTTTTTTTTTTAAAAAAAATTAGAATTTAGTTGAGAATTAGCAATTTACCGATCCCAAAAATATTGGGAGTTTGGGACCAAGTCTTGGTTGTTGTTGTGGAGAATTAGCAATATAAATATGATAGGTTATTTTTTGGATTATTATTATATATATTTATCTTGGCTTTTAGAAAAATTTATGACTCGCCACTGGTGGTGATGAAAATGCAATATATATATATATTTAATAATACGATACGTATTTAATTAATAAGTATTTAGAAATAAAAGTGAATTTAATTTAATTTAAAAAAAAAAATCATTTTATTTATAATTGGAATCTCCCATTAATTTAATTTTTATATAGAAAAATATAAGAAAAACATTGAAATTTTATTAAATTAAGAAAGATAAGTTAAACAAAAAATAAAAGAACACACTAGTTTTGAATTTTGATCTTAGGTACATAAAATTAGAGGTGAGAGGCTAGTTACAATCTAAAAAAGAAAAAAAGGATATTCCAAATAGGAATAGAAAAGATAAAAGTAATCTAAATGAGGCTATTAGATTCCAAATAAAAAATTGATGGAAGGAGTAAAAAGTAGGGGAGTAATTTGGAAATAATTAATGAAAGTGGATAAGGAAAGAAGAAGAAGATTAGTATATTATAAACAGCAGCTTTTCTATTCTTTACTGAAAATCAAAATCCCCAAATAGTCTGTGACAAGGGAATTCGTAGTAGGTCTCTCGTTGGGGCAAATGTGGTTAGTTTTCTTCCGATTCATTCTCAATTAAAAACCTCTTTTATTATTATTCATATTTAGGGTTTTTATCTCTTTCAGTTTCAGACATGGATTTTTTCAGCGATTATGGTGATGCAAATAGATATAAAATTGTTCAAGTTATAGGGAAGGGAAGCTATGGAGTTGTTTGTGCGGCAACTGATACACACACTGGGGAAAAAGTAGCAATAAAGAAAATACATGACGTTTTTGAGCATATCTCTGATTCTATACGGATCCTGCGTGAAATCAAGTTGCTCAGGCTTTTACGGCATCCTGATATTGTTGAAATTAAACGCATCATGTTACCACCGTCTAAGAGAGAGTTCAAAGACATTTATGTTGTCTTTGAGTTAATGGCATCTGATCTTCACCAAGTCATTAAAGCTAATGATGATTTGACCCATCAACACCATCACTTTTTTCTTTATCAGATGCTTCGTGCATTGAAATTTATGCATACAGGTAATTTCTCAATCTCATCTTCATCTTCATTTTCATTTTCATCTTTCATCTTTCATCATTAATTGGTTGCATTGCAGCAAATGTGTATCATCGAGATCTTAAGCCAAAGAATATATTGGCAAATGCAAATTGCAAACTCAAAGTGTGTGACTTTGGACTAGCAAGAGTTGCCTTTACTGATATGCCAACACCAATATTCTGGACAGTACGTTCTTTCCTTAACTCCTCCTTCAAATGGGTTTTGTTTTACACATACAGGATTATGCTCTTTCTTTCTTCCTTGCAGGATTATGTTGCTACAAGATGGTATAGGGCTCCGGAATTGTGTGGATCATTCTTTGCCAAGGTATTTGGCTTGCCTTTCATTCACAGCTAATCCCTATTCTGATCCAATGACAACATTGTAGGAGCATGGCCCATGGCTTAATGGTACAAAATAATTGTGCATTTATGTTGTTAGCAGGATGCATCCATATAGCATCTTCCAAATTCACTATATTTATGTTGATGGATTTGATTTATCTAATTTTGTATGGATGGAATTTTGTATAATTTTATTATACTTCATTTGTTGTGCATTTCTTTCTCTGTTTCTTTTTCCAGACTTCATCATTTTGTCATGATTTTTTCTCTTAAATTCATTGGTAGACATCTGTCTTTACTGCTTAGCATTCTTTAGTAAAGCATTTTACATAGGCATCTTTAGAATGGTTTACGTAATTTGATGGGTATGCATTCTGGAGCACGTTGTTTCACACCAATCACCATGCAATTTATTTTACTGTGAACTAGTTATATTACAGACTTATATGTGAGGTTATGTGTTTGGTTTCAATGAAAACAGTGGAAACTTAAACCTCATTTGGTGTTACGGCATGGAGTTTAGAGTGAAAACTCATATTGAATATTATATTGTCCTGGACTCATTCAAGTCCAAATGATTGCCGGTTGATATGCAATGTGATCCAATCTTGGATTTGAAAGTGTTTTAGGACATTCAGCATGCTTGTGGGGCTATTCTTTGGCCATGCACAGAAAATTTTAGACAATGGCATGAATGGATATGATATAAGCAAGGATAGTATGTTGCTTCTTTTTCTTTATCGCATCCTGATAATGTCTCTAGTTAGTTTATCCTCTGCTCAGAACAAAATCGGTATGACATATTAAAATATCTGCATTTTTGGAATGTGTCCTGAGCATTTGTAGTAAGCAGTAATGCCTAGATTATAATAATTCTTGTTCAGGGAGGACTATTGAACTGTCCTGGAAGTTGAAATATCTGTCATTCAGGTAATTGTGTCAGGTTATGTCTGTTTCTCTGAAGCAGTTCAATTGCATTGTCAACTTCCATAAGTTTGTTAAATAATTTGTTATCTTACTCCTTTAAACCCTTTTTTGCAGTATACACCTGCAATTGATATATGGAGTATTGGCTGCATTTTTGCCGAGGTACTGACAGGGAAGCCATTATTTCCTGGCAAAAGTATTATTCATCAATTAGATTTGATCACTGATCTTCTTGGGACGCCCTCACCAGAAACAGTTTCAGCAGTAAGATACCTCTCTCTCTCTCTCTCTTATATTGTACAAGTTATAGTATTGGACTACTGGTTCTCTGAGCTCTTGATATTAAAATTGTATTGAAAATATGCAGGTTCGAAATGAGAGGGCACGGAAATATTTGACAGAATTAAGGAAAAAACCTCCTGTGCCCTTTGAACAGAAATTTCCAAATGCAGATCCTCAAGCTCTCTGCCTATTGCAAAGGCTATTAGCATTTGATCCAAAGGATCGGCCAACTGCTGAAGAGGTCTGTATTCTTTCATATTTTCTCGTTTTTTGAATGTTATCTCTGAGATTCATCTTGCCAGCAGATCTGTGGAGCCTCTTAATGATTTGTTTCCCTTTTTACCCAATATAATTGTCTGTAACCTTTCCCACTTTTTTCTCCCTCAGGCACTGGCTGATCCTTACTTTAAGGGACTTGCCAAAGTTGAGAGAGAACCGTCTGCTCAACCCATCTCAAAGTTGGAGTTTGAGTTTGAGAGGCGGAGGGTGACAAAGGAGGACATTAGAGAACTAATATACCAAGAGATACTAGAATACCATCCTCAGCTGCTTAAAGACTACATGAACGGAAATGAAGGCACAAATTTCCTATATCCTAGGTTTTAAAAGTGCTTCTTACTGAAGAATATTTGCATGCCTTTTTTCCCCTCTAAATAAATTATGCTTTGTACTTCTTGATGATTTATTGCGTATCACTTTAATGCAGTGGTATAGGCCAGTTCAGAAAGCAGTTTGCATATCTTGAGGAAAATGGCGGTAAAAGTTCCCCGGTTATTCCTTTAGAGAGGAAGCATGTGTCTCTCCCACGGTAAGATTATTTGATAGTTCAAAATTACATCCAATTTCAGTTTATGCATATGTGTATTTTCCAGGCTCCCAGACTTAATGGGAAGGTATTTGAGTGGAATTCCTAAACAAGTCTGATTATCTATTTCTTTATGTGTCTTGCCTGTGCCGCCACACATGGTAAATATGCTGTGTAGCGCATAACTGAGAACAAGTGTAATTATTAAGTTAATAATGAAAGGGTTTAAATGTTAAATGATTTTACTGCTAGAGTTCCCTTTTGCTATAGTGTATGCTGATAAGTGCGGTTTACCCTATTTGTTTGCAGGTCCAGTGTTCACTCAAATGTAATTCCTCCTAACACACAGCAAAATTTGACTTCGTATGAGCATCGGCAAATTATGGAGCAGTCTTCAACAAATTTTAGGGCAATGGATACGAGTTCCGGAAATCCATCTAAGGTTTCACGACCTCCACCAAGGGTTCCAACGGGTATGGCATTCTCTATTTTTGTTCATATCTGCCTCCTTTCTTTTTCAACCAACAGTCTTTTTATGGGAAAAATATAATTGGACATATGTCAGTTTGCTAACTAAAAGCCTTGAGTTCCATGAGTATCTGGAATGATACCTATATATCATGAACATGTGAATTTCGTTCCAATAGTATGTTTGTGGGATTTTCAAATCATTATTATATTCTCAGAATCTGTAGTTATTGAGAGTTTTTTCATTTTTTTACTTTGCTCTGCACAGCGAAACCAGGGAGAGTTGTGGGACCAATTCTACCTTATGAGGATTTCAGAAACATCAAAGATGACTATGGTACAAGGATATTTGATAGAAATTCAGTTCATACTCCTCAGGCAGTCACTCCACAATGGTTCTTCAAGACTCGCGCCATGAATCAAGAGAAATCTGGGTTAGAGACACAGATGGACTCGTCACAAGCCAAACCACAAATCCAACCCCAAAAATGCAACGTACCAGCGAAACGAGCCTCAGGCATGGCCATGGATGTCAACACTAAATTATATTACCAACCACAAGACAAGGTAGATCAGTTAGATGATCGAATTACTATAGACGCAAAACTGCTGCAGGCACAATCACAATTTGGTGCAGCTGGTGCTGCAGCTGTTGCTGTAGCTGCTCACAGGAATGCAGGATCTGTTCAGTATGGATGAAAGGGAGGTTTTCTAGTTTCTCTTTACTTTTCCTGTTTCTGATTATGTACATGTCCTACATATTTCACTATTGAAATTAGTATAAAAAGCAATTTGTTTCCTAACACTTCATCTGATCTTGGTGTTCAGTTTATATGCCTTGTCTGTGTTCTGGTTGTCTATTCTCTCTCTCTCTCTTTTGGTTTCAGACTTTCAGTCACAGAGATGGATGGACAGAAGGATAATTTTGAACGTGGAATTGGTGACTAAAATGAAAAATCTTAAAATAAGAGACTAAATTGAAAACATGTCCAAACTTAAGGGTAAAACATGTAATTTAGTCGAAGGAAAAAAAATACTTGATGAACAAAAAGGCGAAATTCCTGTAAGGGTCAAAAAGACGAATTGATCCAATCGTTCCTTTGTTTTAGTGGGTGTTTGCTAATTCTGTTTTATATTTCACTATTATTAATCATCAAAGGTTTCAAGTCAAATTTTGTACGCTGAAAATGCTTGGAAAGTTGTTTTTAATTGCAAATTCTATTCGAAATTTAGTTTCAATTAATTACAACTTTTGGGGAAATTTTTTTTTATATGATAGAAATTCTAATATAAACTTACACACACGTATATTTTGAAGATCTCAATGATCGAATACACACCTTCATACAGGGATGAGGCTTTTTAGGGAGGGGAATTACTACTGGGTCAAATACCCAAGTGGCCAACTTTTGGAAAATTGGTTGGTGATTACTTAGCTTAATACATGAAAGTTCCTAGACAGGACAAAACTTATCATTATTTTCTCTGGTTGTCATATGTACAATGTTCTTTTCATTCTACAAATTTATTGAATCATTCAGTGTTCTCTAATTATATTCACAATTTGGCAATTCCTTTGTTGCTAATACGGAAAGTCTTATGTCCCGCCAGAATAAAAAAATAATTAAAAAAAAGTTGTGACCGGTTATATAGTCAGCCGTTAGCCGGTTTTACAGTAAATGACATAAAGGTTACAAAGTATGATAGACTTTTTACATGAATAAATTAAAATTATTAATATTAACAAATATTGTACTATAATAAAGTAAAATATTATCAAAACTTTCAATCACTTTAGAACACTTATAACAATTTTTACCTTAATATACTTATTTACTTATTTTTATAAGAATGAGTAAATTATTGACACATATCGACATAAGTTTTACTACACTAAAAAGTATTAATCCGAAATGCGAGAGAAAATTACAAACTTTGAAAATCATTTAAACATTTTATGAAAAGTTTACAAATATTTACTCAATCATTACTAATAATCACAAAGATCTAATATTTACAAAAACTAACTAAAATAATAGATTATAACGCACTAATTACAATAACCATAAAACAAATTACGAATTCAGAAACAAATTACAAAACACAAGAAACATATACAAATTATTACTAAACCTTTATTAATAAACACTAAAACCCATATATCTACCAAACAAAATTTTAATATTACAAAGCTTATCAACTATTGTATATTTTAATACAAACCTTACAATAGAGGATACAATCCTTACCAACAAAGAGATTATTTACAACACGTAGGAAAAGTTTAGACGTATTATCAAAGTCTTTACATACTTATACTCTGCTATTACTAACTAAAGTCCATAAATAAGTGAAAACTTTTTTTAAATTTACAAATTATACATTTAGACAAAATCTAAACAATATTACACACAGTTTATATCAGTCGTGAGATAAAATTTCAAATTTGACAAACATATACAAGTTATTACTAAACCCTTATTAATAAACACTAAAATCCATATATTACAATACTTGTCAACTATTGCATATTTTGACACAAACCTTACAAAACTGAATAATATTTTTACTAACAACGAGACGATTTTATAGACCTTGGGACAAACTTACAAACATTATCACAATAGTTATCTATATTTACTAAACATTTACTAAGTGTCTGAAGTCCAAAAATGTGCGAAAACTTTTCTTAAGTTTACAAATTTTGACAAAGAGTACACATTTAGACAAAATATAAACAACAATAGACAAAGCCTATATCACTCTCGTGAGATAAAATATCATATTTGACAAACATTAACAAGTTATTACTAAACCTTTATTCATAAACACTAAAATTCATATAGACACAAAACCAAATTTCAATATTACAATACCTGTCACCTAATACATAGTTTGACATATACCTTACAATATAAAATAAGTTCTTTACCAACAAAAAGACTATTTATAATACTTGGGATATATTTACAAACATTATCAAAGGAGTATCTACTTTGACTCAAACTATATTAAATCTAACTGAATGTCAAAATATGATAAAACTTTTTCTAAATTTACAAATTTTGACAAAGATTACACATTGTGGATGCTCAAAAATCACCTAGTGCCAGGTGTCGGTTTGTGATTGGTTGAAGATGGGTTGAATTTGCATTGATGGGTAGTTGAGCCCAAAACTCCAAACCAGGCCCTTAAACTTGCCTGATGGCTGATGGTGCACTCCTTTCTGATCTGCTGCTATGTTGGGCTTTTTGTGAAGAGAGTTACGGATCTGCTGTGATGGCCTTTTGTCAATAAAAGCTACAGCAAACAGCAATCGTGAATGTCCAGAGAATAAACAAGAACGACATGAAAATGAACTCAGATAAGCTGAAAAAGACTAAGGAAGATTTGGTGGGAAAAGGGGAGGATTATCCCTTGAAAACATGTATCATGGAGTGGGTTATTTGGAAATCTTTAGAAGAGATTGGTAGTGTTGTGTATGTCGTGGGGACTTGATTGATTTTCATGGAGTTTGGCAAAGAATGTTTTGGTGTGACAAGAGATTGATCTTTTTCTTCTTCTTGTCTTTTGACTTGAGGTTTCTGTTTGGCTGAAGGTTGTTTTTTGACTGGAAGGGTTGTCCTTGATAGTGTTGCTTCTTCCCCTTTTATAGTGGTCCACTGTGATCTATGGGGTTCATGGTTTTGACCTGGCTATGCTTTTTAACTTTTGGTTACTTAGGTTTCTCAGTAGGTCCTCCAATAGCATCAAGCTGACCATGCTTCTTAATAGGACAAAATGCTTCCACAGACTAAATCAGTGAAAGACTGATTTTTTTGGGGGTTGACTCCATGATGAAAGTTCTTTTGTACATATTTTCATTAAGGTATTCGAGGTTTGCTGGTCACTTGTGTTCATACCCCCCAACAGGTATGATACGTTCGTGCAGCAGACTTCAATACCTTTTGAGGAAATAATCCCCCTGCCTCCAAACCAAATCCCCCTTAGTCTTTTAATGAAAATTAGTAGCAGTCACCATAGGTTTGGGCTTTGGTGATTGTGTTACCTTTGTTTACGTTGCCTTCAGAACATCTTTTTGCCTCTTGTTGAGACTCTTCCCCTTTGGTGAGTCTGCCGTTGCTTATCTTTTCGTCTGCTGTGTAGAAGGGGTAGCAATCACCCTAGGTTTGGGTTTTGGTGACTGTGCTACCTCTATTTATGTTGCCTTCATACTAACTTTCTTGCCTTTGGTCGAGATCTCTCTCTTTGTGAATCTGCCGTTGTTTTTCCTCTTGTCTGCCGTGCAGCAGTCACTATCGAGTTGGTCTGCGTTTCCTTCTTTCACGTTACCTTTTTGTCTCTGGTAGAGATCTTTCCTTTCTTGTGAACCTGCCGTTTGCTTCTCGTCTGCTGTGTGGAAGGATCCTAGCAACGGTCATTAATATCAGGAAGCTTGAGTCTGCTGCCCCCAAGGAGATAATGAATAGTGGCTTTTTCTCCAGACCCGTTCCAGAAGATTTTGCTTTGGATTTTCTGTACTCTATTCTTTTAAGAGATGAAATGATGGTCACCACTCATCAGAGAGGAGATTATCTTATGGCGTTTAGTAGCTGAATTCCTCCTCAAGCTTCTTATGGGCTGGTCCTATTATATTTGGCTAATGGCAGATGGCTTTTCTTGCATGACCCAGCGATTTCTGGGCTTCACAGCAGACTGCCATTTCCTTGGAATGACCCAATGTTCTCTGGGCCCATTGCAGGTTGCTCTATTTTGGACTTTTCTCGCGTTGCACCATTATTTGCCCCCCTTTTTGGGCTCATGGCAGATGGTCCAACGGGCCTTTCTATCTACCATAGTTTGGTAAAAAGGTGGGTATCTACATTAGCCCCTTGAGCCCACGCCTTAAAGTGTACTCACGTGAGGCGTGGGTGAGAGCATGCACAGGGTATATGTAACATTTGATTCAGTTTTTTTTTTTTTTTTTTGAATCGTGGTGCTCCTATTCTGAAGGAAGTGGCGGTAGTATTGGTTACTATCTCTTCACACTCCTTCTTGGCATCATTTACTGCCCATTCACACTCCTTCAAATGCTTTTAATAACCACAATTTACAAAAATCCCAACCACCAGCCCCCAGAATTAAATTCTTCATTATATAGCTTTGGTTTTGCAAAACGAGAGAGAAAAGGATCTCTGGTTCAGTCAGAAGAGAAAGAGGGAATAGAAGAAAGTGAAGAAACTTCCCTGGTCTGCCGATTTCTCCCTCCTTCTTCTTCATGGCTTCATCTTCTTCAAACCCTTCTCCTAGTCCTGCGATGGCCAGTGGTGGTGATTCTGAAAATCCCATGGCAGACATTGAGACTGTGGGTGATATCAATGGTAAGAGCACTGACCCTTCCCGGTTTTCTCCCGTGCCTAAGGATGATAGAGAAAGCTTTGTCTTCCCCCTTTTTGATCCGTGGTATGATAATGGCGGCAACTTTCCGTATGTTCCCAGCAAAGTCTCCCCTCCTCCCCCTAACTGGGAATGGATGTTGAGGGACAAAGAAGTCACCGCAGACAGGGTCTGGGTTCCTCTTCTTTCCAGCATCTCTGATCTCAAAATTCAGAAGGGGTGATATGTAGCCAGTGCCTATTGATTTCGAGTTCCCCTGTTCTGCCTCCGCGGATTGGGCACATTGGGTGGCGGATGAATTTTTGGACGCTAACTTCTGTGGCCTCTTAGAGCAAGCGGGTGTGGCTGAGGCAATACTCCTCTCACAGAGTTGCAACATGTACAGAGACACCGAGATGTTACGGCAGATTCTACGGAGGTGGTGTGCATCCACACACACGTTCTTTTTCTCTTGGGGTGAATTCACCATTACCTTAAAAGACGTGGAGAACCACTGGATGCTTCAGTGCTTGGAGATATGGACCCGTCTGCGATTGAAATGTCCGAAGAAGAGACTAGAGTGGAACAGGCATTGATGGCTCGGTCCAACACTAGGATCAACGCTTGATCCCTTTACTTTGCCAAAGGGACTGATCACCCTATCCGCCGTGCCGCTTTCATCGCCTACTGGCTCTATAAGTGTATATTTGGAGATGCTTCCTATTACTCCATGAAACTTCTTTATTTTCGTTTAGTTGTAAAGATTTCTTTGGGGCATCGTTTTTCCCTTGCTGCCATGTTTCTTGGTCACTTATATCTGCAGTTGGATTCTATTTGTTTTGATGAGGTCCGCGGTGGCTCTTGTCATTTTATTACTACCTGTTTCAATTCTTCAGCACTGCAGACTTTTTTGTGGGAACATTCTCTGAATTACCAAGAGGTTGGTAATGATAATGGTCAAATACGGGAGAGGTTCAAAAACATGTCCCGTCATATTTTGAGTAGATATCCTGATTTGAGAGTCAACCTGCCCCTCGTCTACTGTTGGGTTGGTTTACGAGTGAAAGATCCTGATTTGGTTCCCTCCTTGGATTTTGAGGAGTGTGTTGTGTTGCGTCCTTACTCTTATCGTTACGCCGGTTTTTCTTGTCATTCTGTTTTATATTGGTTTAGTGACATAGCTAGTCAAAGCTTTGAGTTGTTGCTTGATGACACCAAGAGTCTGACATATTTATTTGCCGTGAATCCGGGTTGGTTACCCGTCTGGAGTAACAAAGGTGTAGATTACACCCATTACTGTGCCAACAGAGTATGTAGGCAGTTTGGCCTGGACCAAGGCGTGCCAGGTAGTCCCAGTGAAACTCTTCCTCAAGTTCCCAGTATCGCTCTTTTTTTAAAGGACCAGGCATTTGGTCATTGGAACTAGTCTGTCTCTCGCATGGTCATTCCATGTGGAGGAAGACTTGGTATCTGTACTGTGGCGATGCAAGAATACTGGCTTAGGCTGGCTGTTGCCATGGCAGACTATATTGGCCAAGGCAGAGGGACTAGAGTTCCTTTGCTTAACCACCATGCACACCCTGTTGAGACCGTGACTTTATCTCCCCCCACTCAAACTGCAATTTCTTATGCTGATAGACAGAATTTGGGCTTTGCTGAATGGGATGGGCCACGGGGTGGTTGGATTTTGTATAGTACCAAATTTCTTTCAGGATGGAAAGAGTCTGTGAAGGTAGTGGAGGAGCGGCTGAAGCTGGATTCTAAGAGGGGTAAAGGAGGTAAGAAGGCTGATTCTAGCAAAGGTGATTCTTCCCCTGCAATTGTGAAACAAAAGTCTAAATCTGCAGCTAAGACCCCTTCGAGACGGCCAAAGGTGGCCATGAACAGGTCCATAATTCCTCCTTCAGAGTTGGGAGATAGGTCCCCAATAGCTCCTGGCACTTCAAAGAAGTCTGCTGCAGGGTCTTCTAAAACTCGGAAGAAGCTTAACGTTGGTTCACCAGAGGGGTCTGCTGTGGATCCTTCTATTCCTTCAAAAGAGGCAGTGTCATCTGCTGTTCGGAAGAAGTCCACTCCTCCACCTGCCAAAGCTGCAAGCAAGTCTCAGGGTAAGAGTGCGACAGCCCCAAAGAAGGCTAAGGGCAAATCCGTTGAGAGATCTGCAGTTCCTACTTCTTCTCCTGATGGAGAGTCTTTGGTAAGGTCTGCCACTCCGACTGAGAAAGGGTCTGCCGTCCCTATCCCTCCTGGTACCATGTATGATCGTACAAGGAGTAAAAGAAAGGCTGCTGTAGAGCAAGCCAAATCCCAGGTAAATACTTATTTATTTTTTCACATTCTTTGTTCATTGTTCATTGTGCACATATAAACGTTGCTTAGTATCTTGGACTTATTTCTTTCCTCTCATTCTTTTTTTTTTTAGACCAAGCAAAGAGTTGGTGATGAGGCTGAGGGTTCTGATTGGACTCCCATTGTCATTGAGGTAGTATCATCATCCTCAATCCTTACTGTGTTTGGTTCCCGAGAAAGCTAAACTTTTTCTTTACAGGAGGTTAGTGGTGACGATGATGCCGTTGATACTGGCGAAGGAGTGACAGAAATGGATGAAGGTGTTGCTGAGCGGCAAGAGATGGCATTAGAGATTACTGGCGATGTTACCACAGAGGGTATTTCTGTAGGTAAGGATGGTTCTGGCGAAGTCATGGCAGACGAAACTCAGGTGGCTGTCGTGGGAGATGAAGCCACTCTTGTTATGGCAGATGATGCAGCTGCGCCAATTATACCAGACGAAACTTCCTTAGGTATGGCAGACGAGGTCTATGTTGACACAGCCCATGGAATTGCACCAGTTGTGGTGGACGAAGTCCTTGTAGGTGCCGCAGACGAGGCTTGTGTTGGTGCTGAGATTGCGCCAGTTACGGCGGATGAGGCTTCCGTAGGTATGGCAGATGTAACTTGTGTTGATACAACATATGAGATTACCCCAATTGTAGCAAATTCTAATTTGACCATTATTGCAGGTTCTGCTACTGAGGATTGCCATGATCAAGATGCTGATTCCGTTGATTCAGAGGAAACAATCCTGGCTGAACCCCAACCACTCCAGATCATCCCATTTGCTGCCCAACATGATGAGCCTCGTATTATTGACCCGGTTGAATCTCATGTGAATCTCCCTTTCGTTAGAATGGCTTTGATCATGGAGGGGATTTCATTATTTGGAGTTGCTCCCCGTTTTAAGAGAGTTCTTAGGGAAGAGAGTTCCCTCGTGGTGGTTGGTGATCACTCTCCCTCAGGGGCTCTCATCATTGGTAGTCAAGTCCCTGCTCTTGAAGGGACTTCAATTCAAGATATTGATGGTGGTGGTATGGCAGACACAAAAGTTCATGGCATAGATACAGTCCCAGCAGGTGATATTTCTTTGGTGGATGAAAGTAAGCCTTTTCTTTTGCATATCACCCTTGTCTGTTATATATTTTTTGCTGGGGCGTTCTTTTTCTTCTCTCCTTTTTTTGAAACCCTTTTCTTTTCTTTTTTCTTTTTTTTTGGCAGGTGATGTGGCACCTGTTTTCGTGGAAAAGGAAGGTGTTGCTCATGTGTTGTCTGCTGCTGCAAGCTCCTCTCAAACACAGTCTGCGGTGGAGATGGTTATCCCTAGAGAAGTTGCTGCATTCTTTGAAAGATTTGAGGAGAGAGCTCCCAATCCTTATCCTAATTGTCATTTTTGGAGATTTGAAGGCCAATTGGTTGCTTATGGTGACTTCTGGGTGTATCAAGATGCTGTGCCTCTTCTACAGCAGTTGTCTGCGAAGTTTGGAGATTTTACTGCCCATTTCAAGTTTGGTGCCGGGTTTGGCGGACCAATGCTCTCCCTGTTGGGCAGTGTTCTGGCTGATATGAAGAGGACTAGCTTCAAGACTCTGACTAAGTCTCAAATCTTGTCTTGGAGGAGTGTTGTGCAAGATCTCATAGCTGTTGGTTTTGATCTTGACTTTTTGCTCGAGCATTTGCGGAAAATGGCTCGTAAGTTTTTTAGCAAGGCGATTGCTAATGAGATGAAGGTTGTGAGAGACCAGATTTCCTCTTTGCAAAGTACTCTCGCTGTTTTGGCTTCTTACCAAGGGGAGTTGATGTCTGCTGTTGCAGCATCCCCCGAGGTTGATGAAGTTGCATCGCCGATTGATGGCTTGTTTAATTGAGTTTGGAATGTTTGTAAACTTTTATTATGAGCAGGTTTGGTCTAAGTGTTTCAGACTTCGTGTGCTGTTATTACTTTTGTCAAGTGTGTAACTTTGACTTTTGATGGTATTAATCTAATATATATATATGCTTTGTTTAAAATGTTTGCGCTATTAGTTGTAAAATATGTTATTTATTTATTTTTTTTAGTTGCAATATTTTGTAGAGTGAAACAAAATACTTATATTGAAGCATAGATGGTGATCATCATTTCATTTTTTTTTTTGAAAACAACACACGGTAGTTTGATCTGTTCTAAGGCAAAAGACACAAAAAGCTTACTAGCAATGATACGGTAGTTTGACTTGTTCTAAGGCAAAAGACACAAAAAACTTACTAGCAATGATGCATCTATAAGTAGTAATGCTTCAACCATTTCCCATTGATTGGGTCTGCCAAGATGGTCCCATCTGCTTTAGATAGCCTATAGTACCCGTTGTCATGTGCTTCGCGGATTACATAAGGCCCCTCCCAGTTTGGTGTAAACTTGGATGGTGATGGCAAACCCCTTCTCACATGATCTGTCGTCTTCAAAACAATTTGACCCTGAGAGAATACTCTGGTCTGTACTGTCTTTCCATAAGCGTTTGCCAACTTCTGATGATATCGCAGATTATGAGTTAAGGCTAGCTTTCTTGATTCATCTAGGCTTTCCAAATCTGCCACTCTGGCTTCCGCGTAAATTTCAATGTCAGCTTCTAGTTCCGTTCCTTGTAGCATCCGTGGACTCGGGACAAGTAATTCAGGTGGAGAAATAACATCAGTCCCATATACAAGTGAGAATGGTGTGAAACCTGTGGCTGTCTTCGGTGATCCGCGGTAAGCCCATAACACGTCTGCCAAGTGAGAATTCCAGCCTTTGCCATAATAAAAACCATCTTACTCAAAATACACAGCAACATGCGATTGGTAGCCTCTGCTTGCCCATTACCTTGAGGGTAATAAGGTGTAGACCGTTGGTGCTTGATCCGGTAATGTTCCAACACTTCTCAAACATCTTTGTTAACAAAAGGGGTACCATTATCGCTGATGATCTTATGAGGAATGCCAAATCTTGTGATGATATGCTCTCGGATGAAGTTGGCCACGACTGCTCCAGTGGCCTTACGAAGTGGAATGGCCTCAACCCATTTTGTAAAATATTCCTTAGTTGCTAATATCCAAATATATTCACCGGATGGCGGATTAATGGGGTCGATGAGGTCCAGCCCCCAGGTGTGGAAAGGCCATGGTGTGGCCATATTTTGCAGATTGGTAGGGTGTGTGTGGATCAGGTTTGCTTGCATTTGACAGGTGTGACATGCTTTAACCAAGTCTGCCGTATCTCTCTTCATAGTTGGCCAATAATAGCCAAGTGTTAGCAGTAACTGATACAGTCTTTTCTTCCCTTGGTGCTCTCCACATTCTCCTGAATGAGCTTCTTTCATCACTGTTTGAGATTCGGATAGGCTTAGACACCTTAAAGGATCCCCATGAAACCCTTTTCGAAATAGGATACCACTTTCCACAAAGTATCTGGTAGACAACTTTTTAATGCGAGCTGCTTCTCTACCAGTCTGCGGTAGGATGCCCTCTATGAAATATTCCAAGAAAGGAGTTCGTCAGTCACTTGAAAGAAAGGTGGCACAGACTTGTTCATTTTCATGTTGGTGTTGACAGGTTGGGCTATGTCTTTGCAGGTCTACTGCTTCCTTGCTCATATCTGGCCAAAAATAACCCAAGCGTTGGAGTCTGCGATAAAGGCTTTATAACGCCCCAAAAATTTTAACATAATTAGTATTTGTCAACCGGTTAAGTTTCAACACATAGTTAAAATTTAATTTAAAAATTGTATAAGATGATTTCATTTAATTCTTAAATAGGCCTAATAGTGGGCTAAATTAGATTGGATATTAAAGAAAATAATTTTAATAAGAGTTATTTATTGTGGAGGGGTTAAATAGACAATAAATATATTAACTAGGGTTATTATAGTAAATTGGCTTAAACCCTAATTAGGGTTGCCGTGTTCACATATATTCATTATTATATCACTCCTTTTCATGATTTAGAGTCACACGTTGAATAGAGGCCTCCCTTCCTTTTTGCTGTACGTGTTCAATTGTTCTCCTTCTCTAGCCTATTGCTGAATCTTATTCTCCAAGCAGCAGCAAGTGATATTCATAGGGTAAGTTACTGGAATTTCGTATTAGAATATATATATATATATATATCAAATGTTGAAATTGTTGTATCATGGAATTAAATCCGTGCGATGTCCATAGCCTATTATTATACATGGTGTGTGATAATTCTAGGGTTATATATAAGGCATCTAATGTTGGTCAGGATGATATATAGGAGCTGTTATGGTGCAATATATGTTATGTTAGAAATATTGAGACATTAATTTTATCACCATAGGCGTTATGGTGCAATATATGTTATGTTATAGGAGCTGTTACGGAATACATATATGGACTAATGTAAGAGATATGATGGGAAAATATAGTACATAGGCGTTCACTATTGTGATAGGTTATTATGATTGGAATTCTACAAACATTGAGAAATTAATTTTATCACCATTGTTTCATAAAGAAAGTGACAATTGTGGGCATGATTGACTTGTTAATTGTAAACTGTAGGTTAATTACAATATGGAAAGAAATCCTTATGGGGCTAATGCAAGGTTTAAAGATTACTTTGGTTATGGATAAATACTGGTAGTGGGTGGTTAAATATTAAAGGAGTTTTGATGGAATTAAAATAATATTTAGGCACTGCCATATTATAATTTTAGGTACTGTTATGTTATATTTTTAGGGCTGCCTTAATGAGTTTAAATAGTTTAGAAGAAAATTGAGAATTTGATTAATTAGGTATCAATATTAAATCCTTATATGTTCCTTAGAGTTTTATCTTCGCTTAGATTGATAGTTAAGTATTGTACCTATCCTTATTGGGTCATCTAATCTTTCTTAGGTTCTAGTTGATATCGCCCTAGACATTGGAGGCAAAACTTGGCCTTGGCTATTCGAGGTAAGTGGACTTCAGATCATGATATCTCTCAATATATATATATATATATATATATATATATATATAGATTTCAAAGAGTGAAACTATAAATTTTAAATCATTGTTAGTTCCTTATACTGATTATTGTATTATATAAATTGTATTTATGAAGTTTTTAAGAAAAGTAAAATGTTTTCAAATGGTCAGCTAGACTGTCTGCAACCTATGCCAACACAGGGTTAAGTGTTGGCCTTTGGTCGAGGTATCGTATATTATGGTGTGGGGTATTGTATTGTTGCTCTTCGGAGCCATTGTATTGTTATCGTTGCTCATGAGCTATTGTTATTGTTTACCTCTTTGAGGATATTGTTTCCCACGGGACTCACCCACTGATTGTTTAGCAGCATAAGTCTTGTTTGGCTAATGTTTTTAATACAGTAATTTACTGTTTATCGTTCTTTACAGATTGAATTGTGAAAAACAATCTTATGATTAAGTATATCGTTCTTATACATTGCTTATTGAATTTGACAAAGTTTTATAAGAATAGTTATCTATTTCTAGAAACTATGAAATTTGTCATGTACTGTCTATACTGAATAATCATTAATACTGTTGGTGAATGTTTTGTAAAGCAAATATATTATTTAAGTGTATTTTTATTTGAGAATGTCGTGTGAAGTGGTCTCTTATTGAGCAATCAAGCTCACCCCCTTCCCTTCCCCACTTTTCAGATTACTGCAGTGGACTCTTTGAATCTGACTAGTAGGTGACTATTGGAGCTGTGAAGTGAAGACTGCATTATATTAGAGAGAAATGTTAGTAGATTGATTTTATTGTTCTAAATTTTATTAAGGATTGTAAACTCGTTAATTTCACGACGTTCAGGATATAGTTTAAGGTTTATTTATTGTGTTTCAAGATGAGATATTTTTATCAAGAGAATTATGGTTTTTGGGGTATTAGAATGACATTTCTGATTGATTATATTATGGATATCTAGTTTTTCTCTGCTCCATTTTTGGTTGCTAGTTTTCTCTACGTTACAGGTTTAAATCTCTTATTCTATTACTACTAAACTAAGCTTAGTGTTAAATATGACAAGTCATATACCTAAATCTTTGGTTTGGGTTCGGGTCGTGACAGGCTTACTCCTCCCTCCAACTCGCATGATTTTTCATGGACTTCCTGCAATTTTCTTGTTCCTTCTTGGAGACTTACACACCTTGCTAGAATCCCTCTAGGTAGTCTGTGATAGAGGTCTCCAGAGATCAGTTCAAAATCCTTCAACACTTTTAGATCTGCCACGCCTTTAGGTGACCTAAGCTTGCTTTTCAGAGGAATTCTCCAATCTTCTTGATCAAGGTCCCACTCTTTGTATTCTTCTTTTAGCAGATCAGTAATGGGAACACTTCTTTTATTGATTGTGACATCTGCCGTTGGTCCCTCAAATGCCACTTTGATCCCAAAGCTGCTAGCGCATTTGCATAACGGTTTTTGCTCCTCAAGGCATGTGTAACTTCGAAAGTGGAAAACTTCTCTTCTAACCTTTGAGCAAGTGCGCGATAAGGTGCCAGGGAAGGCTCCTTCAATGAAAATTTCCCTTTAGCTTGGCAGATTATGAGATTTGAATCGCCAATTACTTTCAAGTGCTTTATGCCCATCTCATGTGCTATGGCTAATCCTGTGATGTAAGCCTCGTACTCTGAGGCATTGTTGGAACAAGAGAAATCCAATTTGAAGGACTTGGCAATGGTTTCCCCATTTTCTCTAATGAGTACAATACCAGCTCCACTTGACACAGATGTGGAAGAGCCATCAAATCTCAAGGTCCACATTGAGTTTGCCAATCCAACCAATAGTGCTTCCCCAACTTCTCCAGGTACCTCTTGTGAAATTGTTGAACTATCTTCCCCAGGAAATTGGGCCAAGAGGTCTGCGATGGCTTGACTCTTAATTGCTGTTGAAGTTTCAGTAGATATCTCATATTGCGATAACTGTAACAACCATTGGGCAAGCCTCCCTGAGAGAACAGGTCAGTGCAGCAGACTTCTAATTGGGTGAGACTTGGTCTTTAACTGAATCCTATGGGCTAAGAAGTAATGCCGCAGACGCTGAGAGGCATACACAAGGGCCAAACATGCTCGTTCTGTCACTGAGTAACGTGTTTCAGTATCTTTGTGTCCGCGACTGACATAATACACAGGTTGCTCAATACCATTATCATCTTCTTGCGCCACCAGTGCTCCTATTGCTTGGCTGTTGGAAGCTAGGTAGAGTCGGAGGGGTTTTCCGACAGTTGGAGCACACATCGTGGGGAGCTTTGTCATGATTGCTTGGATTCTTTCAAAAGCTTCTTGACACTCCGCAGACCAGTTAAAAAGGACTCTTTTTTTAAGAGGGGTGAAAAGGTAGAAGTTACTGCTGCCAAACCTGGTATAAATCTTCTGATATACGATAACCTTCCTAAGAAACTCTTTAATTCTTTGTGAGAAGTTGGTGGCTTCATGGTGGCTATGGCAGAAGTTTTTGCTGGGTCTACATCAATCCCACAGTTATGCACCAAGAAACCCAGGAACTTCCCCGCAGACACTCCGAAGGCACACTTGAGAGGATTCATTTTGAGTTTGTACAGACGGCACCTCTCAAAAACTTTTCTCAAGACTCCAAGATGATCTTCCCTCCTCTTAGACTTTACCACAATGTCATCAACATAGTCCTCAATTTCTTGGTGAATTATATCATGGAACATAGCTGTCATTGTCTTTTGATAAGTAACACCGGCATTTTTGAGGCCGAATGACATAACAGTATAATAGAAATTACTAATGGGTGTACGGAAGGCAGTCTTTTCAGCATCCTTTGATGACATTCGAATTTGATTGTAGTCGCTAAACCCATCCATAAAGGAGAACATGGCGTTGTCCGCGGCAGAATCAATTAATAAGTCCATATTTGGTAAAGGAAACTCATCTTTTGGGCATGCCTTGTTGAGATTGCGGAAGTCCACACAGCACCTGATCTGCCCATTTTTCTTCTTCACCGGAACTATATTTGACAGCCACCGCGGATGCTGTATTGGTTTAATGAAACTGGCAGTGAGCAATTTTTTCACTTCTTGGGTGATTTGAGCTTCCGCTTTAGTATGGAAGGTTCTCATGGGCTGTACAACAGGTTTCGTACCAGGTTCCACGTTCAAGGAATGAGCCACAAGTCCCGGATCTATCCCAGGCATCTCGTTGTATTTCCATGCAAATACGTCCTGGTACTCCTTCAGCAGATCAATAAGACAAGTCCTCTCCACAGCAGACAGAGATGTGCTAATTGAAACAGGTTTATCAATACCAGGATCATGACTTAGGTTGATTACCTCAAGGTCTTCCTTGGGAGTTATTTTTGAATTCACTTCCGTAGACTTTTCTAGCTTTACTTTTCTTTCTCCACTGCCAACTTCTCGTAACCTTCAGCTTCTTTCTGTATCAAATAACATGAGGGCCGCAGACCACCCTCTTCAGGTATGGGACCCTCTTGTTGTGGGCAATTAGGCCCCACGTACCTTCATAAACGGTAGACTATGCGTCCATTAGGCATTTGGACACGTATACACTGCGGCGCATTCCTATCTTCTGCTGTACGTTCCTTCCTTTTTTTCTTCCGCTCTAGGAGTTCCCGCAGATCAACATTTGGATCATCTTTGATGTCTTCCCAGTCTGGCAGTGGCGTTCCAGATGGCTTGATAATTGGTGGTTCTTCAGCAGATAGTTCGTCATATAAAGCTGCTTCAATGAAATGTGCTTCAGTTTGATCAAATGGTGAGGGGTTTGCTGCTATGTGGATTGGCTTCCCATTGAGCCTTCCTTTGATACACTGGTGATATGTGGATGAAATCAACTTATGCTTGTGCAATCATGGTCTGCCAAGTAATGCATGATATGGGACTTCGGAATTTACAACATGGAATCGCGTAAGAGGCACAATTGGCCCAACTCTTAGGACTATCTGTATATGCCCCATAGTATATTCTGCTGCTCCTCCAAAACCCGTTACTTCAATAGGAGCACTTTGGATCTTATGTTGTGGAATGTTGGCTGCTTTGAGAGTGCTCAGTGGAATAAGATTCAGACAAGAGCCTGTGTCTACCAAAGCTCTCCTAACTTGTACATCTTTGATCACAGCAGACACATAAAGGGGTCGACGATGGTCTGGATATTGGACTTCTATATCCTCATCTGTAAAGGTTACTGCATTAGTGGTCTCTAAGAAGGCGCGACTAGCATGAGCTTCTGCAGTAAAACAGGTTGCGCCTGAGTCTGCTGCTATTGCAATGATGGCCTCTGTAGCAGCGTTCCTGGCCTCTGGCCCCAACCTCAATTGATTAAACAGAGACTTTGAAAGGATTCCCTTTCTCTCTCTCTCTAAAACACTCAGATTCTCTCCTAAATCACACAATCAAAGAACAATTTGAATAATTCAATCCGATAGGATTGATCCCCTTGCATTCATGAACAAAACCTACTAATTATTATTGAATTCTATCAACTAATGAATCTAATCTCCTAGAGAGAATTTCTAAGAGAAACAATGAAGGTATTTTGATAATGAGCAACAATGGAGGAATGGCAGAGATAACCCACACAGTTTGCATGAGTTTTCTCATGCAAGCCTTTCATTGGTTGATCTAGATCAAGCCTCCCATTGGCTGGTCTAGATCAAGGCTCCTATTGGCTGTTGCTAGTAATAGCCAAGGTACAACCCTTAGAAGCTCTAACAAATAAGTACAAGGGGTTAAAGCCTAGAAATGTACTAGACCCCCAATGCACCCAAATAACCACCTAGGTACAAGCTTGTATAGCTTGGACCTACTAATCATGAATATAAGCTCACAAATGTCTTAATCAAATGTTTAACTACTCCAATCCGTGCCTTAGTGGCTTGGGTATGCAGACCCACGGATGTGGGATGGTTGGGGTCTTAACAGACTTGAACTTTGGACTCTTCTGCAAGGTCCTCACGGCTGCAAGTGCCAAAGTGGTATCAGCTGCGGCAGACTCATCCACTTCCATATCACTAGTGCTGCCTTGTATTACTACAGATACAACTACTTTGCTTTGGTCTTTTCGATGGTTTGGAAAAGGATTCTTATGTACCCTCTACTGTTATGGGGAGAGTTGTAAGGTACCATCTTGGATTTTTCGATTAAGTTCCCATCGAAGTGATCGATAATCTGCTGTTGGGTGGTGAACATATCTGTGGTAGCGGCAGAACTTGGGATCTCTCTTTTCTTCTTCGGTAGGAGCTTTGCTAATCTGAGGCAGCTTGATTACTTCATCTTTCACCCATTTGTCAAAGATGACCATCATTTCTTCTGCCGTGAAAGGCAGGGGAGGTGGTTCTTCAAAAATCTTCTCTGCAGGCCTTTTCCTCTTGTTTCCACTTGGCGCAGTTGTAGTTGACATAGTGAGTGCTTGGTGCTGGTTCTTCTTTTCTCTAACTTTTTCAAAATAAGGTTTGACCGATAAGGCTGTTTTCCTAGCCTTCTGGAGCAGCAGTGCAAATTGTGAGATGTCTAAGTTCTTGAGATGAGCTCTGAACTCGGGAAGCATGTTGTCTATGCACACTTCGACCAGCTCACTTTCTTCATACTTCACATGGAAATCCAGAGAAATATCCCGGAAACGATGAATATATTTCAAGAGATCCTCACCGGGTAGTTGCTTTGTGCTGTGAAGGTTGAGCAAAGTAATCTTTTCCTCCACATGAAAGTACTTACTGCAAAAGCTTTCCAACATGTCTTCCTAATCTCTAATAGATCCTTCAGGCAGCATGGCATACCAGGTGTATGCTCTGTCAATAAGAGACTTTGAGAACTCTCGCAGGCAGAGTCCTCCATTTCCAGCGAAGGGACCCGTAGAGTCTAGAAACTTACTGATATGCTTGACTGCACTTCCTTTTCGACCGTCAAAGAGAGAGAAATTCGGAGTATCATACTTTTCGGGGTAGGGTTCCTTCAGCAACTTTTTAGGATAAGGAGGCTTCCTCACAAAATGCCTGGGCTCCTTTGGTGGTCGTTCCCTCTCTTGTTTGAGTAGGTCTACCACGTCTGACATAGTAACAAATGGTGTATCATTTTTGTTGTTGGAATCTCTTTCATCATGGTGGTCCCTTTCTTCATAATTCCTTCCGTCACCTCCATGCGTTTCTCTGTTGTTGTTGGATTCCCTCAACTGTCTTATGGACTCAGTTAGTTCTCCTTGATTCTGCTGTAGACTCTGAATCAACTCATATACTAAAGTCAAAGGTGGCTGTCCTCCTGGATTGCCTCCTCCTGGATTACCCTCTGGGATACCGCCTCCTTCCATATTTCCTCCGTTGTTTTGCCGTGCTCTGCCTACAGTTTGATTATGTGCGTTTGACTTTGAGTCAGGATGTGAGTTCACGACCGAGTTTTGCCTTCTGGACTTTGGTGGCATTACTGCAGATCTAGCTTGCAGAAGTGCTGCTCAACTCCCCAGTGGAGTCACCAAAATGTAGATGCTCAAAAATCACCTAGTGCCAGGTGTCGGTTTGTGATTGGTTGAAGATGGGTTAAATTTGCATTGATGGGTCGTTGAGCCCAAAACTCCAAACCAGGCCCTTAAATTTGCCTGATGGCTAATGGTGCACTCCTTTCTAATCTGCTGCTATGTTGGGCTTTTTGTGAAGAGAGTTACGGATCTGCTGTGATGGCCTTTTGTCAATAAAAGCTACAGCAGACAGCAATCGTGAATGTCTAGAGAATAAACAAGAACGACATGAAAATGAACTCAAATAAGCTGAAAAAGACTAAGGAAGATTTGGTGGGAAAGGGAGAGGATTATCCCTTGAAAACATGTATCATGGAGTGGCTTATTTGGAAATTTTTAGAAGAGATTGGTAGTGTTGTGTATGTCATGGGGACTTGATTGATTTTCATGGAGTTTGGCAAAGAATGTTTTGGTGTGACAAGAGATTGATCTTTTTCTTCTTCTTGTCTTTTGACTTGGGGTTTTTGTTTGGCTGAAGGTTGTTTTTTGACTGGAAAGGGTTGTCCTTGATAATGCTGCTTCTTCCCCTTTTATAGTGGTCCACTGTGATGTATGGGGTTCATGGTTTTGACCTGGCTATGCTTTTAACTTTTGGTTACTCAGGTTTCTCATTAGTTCCTCCAATAGCATCAAGTTGACCATGCTTCTTAATAGGACAAAATGCTTCCGCAGACTAAATCAGTGAAAGACTGATTTTTTTGGGGGTTGACTCCATGATGAAAATTCTTTTGTACATGTTTTCATTAAGGTATTCGAGGTTTGCTGGTCACTTGTGTTCATACCCCCCAACGGGTATGATACGTTCGTGCAGCAGACTTCAATACCTTTTGAGGAAATAATCCCCCTGCCTCCAAACCAAATCCCCTTTAGTCTTTTAATGAAAATTAGTAGCAGTCACCATAGGTTTGAGCTTTAGTGACTATGTTACCTTTGTTTATGTTGCCTTCAGAACATCTTTTTGCCTCTTGTTGAGACTCTTCCCTTTTGGTGAGTCTGCCGTTACTTATCTTTTCGTCTGCTGTGTAGAAGGGGTAGCAGTCACCCTAGGTTTGGGTTTTGGTGACTGTGCTACCTCTAATTATGTTGCCGTCATACTAACTTTCTTGCCTTTGGTCGAGATCTCTCTCTTTGTGAATCTGCCGTTGTTTTTCCTCGTCTGCCGTGCAGCAGTCACTATCGAGTTGGTCTGCGTTTCCTTCTTTCACGTTACCTTCAAGTTACCTTTTTGTCTCTGGTAGAGATCTTTCCTTTCTTGTGAACCTGCCGTTTGCTTCTCATCTGCTGTGTGGAAGGATCCTAGCAACGGTCATTAATGTCAGGAAGCTTGAGTCTACTGCCCCTAAGGAGATAATGAATAGTGGCTTTTTCTCCAGACCCGTTCCAAAAGATTTTGCTTTGGATTTTCTGTGCTCTATTCTTTTAAGGGATGAAATGATGGTCCCCACTCATCAGAGAGGAGATTATTTTTTGGCGTTTAGTAGCTGAATTCCTCCTCAGGCTTCTTATGGGCTGGTCCTATTATATTTGGCTTATGGCAAATGGCTTTTCTTGCATGACCCAACGATTTCTGGGCTTCAAAGCAGAATGCCATTTCCTTGGAATGACCCAATGTTCTCTGGGCTCATTGCAGGTTGCTCTATTTTGGGCTTTTCTTGTGTTGCACCATTATTTGCCCCCCTTTTTGGGCTCACAGCAGATGGTCCAACAGGCCTTTCTATCTGCCATAGTTTGGTAAAAAAGTGGGTATCTACACATGTTTCGACAAGATTTAAACAAAATTAAACATAGCATACATCACTTGTGAGATAAAATATCAAATTTGACAAACATATAAAAGTTATTACTAAACTCTTATTAATAACCACTAAAATCCATATAGCCACCAAACCAAATTTCAATATTACAATACTTATCACCTTTTTCATATTTTGACACATCTTATAATAGAGAATACAATTTTTACCAAGAAAGAGACGTTTTACAATATTTGGGACATATTTACATACATTATGAAAAGGAGTAAGTATTTGACTCAAACCATACTAAGTCTCACTGAAGTCCAATGATTTGAGAATTTTTATTTTATTTTATTTTTTTTAATTTACAAGCTTTGACAAAGGTTATATATTTTGACAAAAACTAAACAACATCAGACACAGCTTATATCACTCGTGAGATAAAATATCATATTTGACAAATATTAACAATTTATTACTAAACCCTTATTAATAAACAATAAAATCCATATAGCACAATCTATGACAGATTTCTCTAGAGCCTCTCTCTCTAAAAATAAAACCCTAGAGTGAGAAAGTACAATCCTTGCCCGGGGCGCACGATTAGCGATTCTCGCAATCGTGCGCCCATGTCCTCCTTCTTCTCTGTACAGATCTGCCGCCCCTTGTGGGTTCTTTCTATCCCCTTTGTGGGATTTTCTCTGCCCCGCGTGGGTTATTTTGCTGCCTCTTGTAGGCTATTTCCGCCGATTTTCATGGTTGGCTTGCCTTCTATGGGGATTGTGTGGATTTTCCCCGGATCTATGTGGACTAGTTCTTGGAGGAGGCGAAACGTTCAGCAACTGCAGATGCTCGGTACGAAGTGGCCTTGGAGGATTCTCCCATCTCGAGTAGCTTCTGACTACCCCTTGCGTTTTGGGGTAGATCTATCAAAAGCTCCGTTTGGTGAGCCTCCTAAGAATCGCATCACATGGTCTCCGTTTGCCATGGTCAAGCCGATTCGTCTTCCTTGTTGTTTGCTCGGATGGTGTATGATCTTTAAGCCATATTTTATCTGGCCATCTCCAGATGCTGGTGTTCTTGCTTTCTTCAGTATGGTCCCTTTGTTTTCTGTGTTTGTTTGTTAAGTGTTTCTATCCTTTGTGTTTTCAATGTTTAGTTTTTCTTGTAGTCCTGTGTGCTGTATCTGTGCTGTATCTTTGTGTTTTCAGTACTTTCAATAAAAATTTCTTATCCTTATCTATCAAAAAAATAAAATAAATCTAAAATCCATATAGCCACCAAACCAAATTTCAATATTACAATACTTGTCACCCGTTACATATTTCGACACAAACCTTACAATTCCAAATAAACTACTTACCCATAAGGAAACTATTTACAAAACCTGGGACATTTCTACAAATATTATCAAATTATCTACATACTATTAGTAAATTATTACTAACACTCACTAAAGTCTAAAAATATGAGAATTTTTTTTTTTTTTTTTTTAAATTACATATCTTGACAAAGATTAATCATTTCGATAAAATCTAAACAACATTTATCACTTGTGAGATAAATTTTAAAATTTTAGAAACATATAGAAATTATTACTAAACCTTTATTAAGAAACACTAAAATCCATATAACCCCTAAATTATGTAACAACACTTCACAACAATTTCATGTTTATACTAATATCTTACAAAAGATCACAGAATTATGTCAAATTATTTATGGGTTTTATCAAAATAATTATGGCCTTTAATTATAATTAATTATAATATTAAACCTTTGCAATTTTGAAAAATAAATTCAAAATATGCATGACATTTAATTATATATATCTCCCTAAATTATTATGTTAATATAAGTAAAAATAAGAACATTTTAAATAAATATTTTATGGACATGTGTGTTTGGGGGGATAGAGTTTACCTCCAAAGAACTATGACAATTAAATAAAAATTAGTAAAAAATTATCACTTTTGAATAAATGTCAATCAGTATGATACTAATACATATAATAATAAGAAAAAAAAAAAAAAAAAAAACAGATTTCTTGCCTACCCACATAAAGCATAATAGTAGTAAAATTATTGCTATCATTATTACTATTACGTACATCATCGACAGCATTACATGGACTTTCTATACAATTTCTTTCAAACTTGCGATCAGTTGTAATATTTCAAAGGAATTTTTGCGATCGATCGTTTATTTTCTGTAGAATTTCTTTCAAATTTGCGATCGGTTATAATATTTCAAAGGAATTTGTGATTGATTGATTTATTTTTTGTAGAATTTCTTTCAAACTTGCTATCGATCGTAATATTTCAAAAGAATTTTTAAGATTGATCGATTTATTCTCTGTACAATTTTAGGGAACCTGTGATCGATTGGTCCAATTTTTCACAGGAATTGCGCGATCGGTCCAACTTAAAGGCTATTACTATTCAATTTTTGGAAAAGTTGCGATCGATCGGTCCAAATTTTCAAAGGAATTGGGCAATCGATCACAAAATATAACTTACAAAATTAAGACCGATGATACATTAAACAGTGCTAAAATTGGACAAGTCCTACCTTTCTACACACATTTACATTCTTCTTTCTTGGTTGATTCAGTTTTGTTCGTTCAAACACAATACGAAGCAGATATGAACCTCCTCATAATACTTATTTTCTAGTAATGATACACTTTTTTAAGAACCATTTCAAAAAAAAAAAAAAAAAATCATAACCACAATACTTTGTTAGGAATTTCCAATTCATACATTTTATGAATAAAAGTACAACTACACAAAAACCAATTTTTTAACTTAGAAACCTACATGTAATGAATGTGCCTCAGTAGAACGGCAAGTACATGGTTTCTAACTACCAAAAAAAATAAAATTTCTTCGAACATCTACATAGAAAATTCAATAAAAAATACAAAAAAACTAGGAAGAACTACAAATTTTTACTCATGTGAGACTATCAAAATACACATTTCACACTATCTTTACACCTATACTGTACATAACTTCTGCAACTTACAATACAAGTTCATAAAATGATCGTAGCCAATTTAACAAAGGGAAACTTTGGACTCCATGTCATCAAACATTCGGAATAGCAAGCAATGAATTTTATATATGACTAAAACATCCCAAAAATATAGTCATCTATTGCAAAATATGTATTTACCTATAACAAATCATATTCACAAATATATGAGACTATTTACATGGCATACTTCAAGATGTTCAAACATGGTATGGTACATTTGTAAAAGGAAAATACGTATATAATTAGGGATTGGTAACAACAATTCGGTGGAAACACTATATATTTGGTATTAATCAAATAATTGAAATTTAGATTTATGCCAAAGTTGGGCATTTTTATGTTCTTGATGCTTTTATCTCAAATTGATAGTGTATTTATAAAATTAAGATACCTAATTACATGTTTGAACATATAATTGGTTGAGATAACCAAGGTTAGGAATAATTTAAATTTATAATATATTTTCGAGACTGATATATGATTTGATATACCAAATAAGCAAGACACAAATATATGCTATTCATACAAACTTTCTTCTTCTTTAAATTTGGAAAGTAGTAGTATTTGGTAAATAAAGAAAATATTACAAATATTAATCAAGCATTTCTAAACAAAGTGATTGTTATGCAATCATACTTTCTATTTCATTTTCCTGGAAAAAATAAAAAATAAATAAAATATTCATGAAAACAAAGAGATTAGGAGTCAAATTAAAAGTACAATGAAATAAAAAAGAAGGTTAGCAAAAAAAAAATCATGAAAAAATGGAAAGAAATAACAAAGTAAATGTTTTGATGTAGGAGTGCTATTTTTAAGATAGTGGTGTAAGTCTAATTTGAAATTTAAACCAAACTAAAATTAATTAATTAATTTTTTTTTTTTTAAAGAAATCGGTTAACTTATTTGGAATCTAAATTATAGGTGTTTGAATTAGGGAAAGTGGAAAGTGGGCACATGTTTTTTTTGGAATTTATCTATATGCTCTTATTTATCTATATGTGTGTTTATGGAATTTCCAAATACAACCTTAGTTTATTTTTAGAATAGTATAAAATATTGTAAATATATTTTTTTTAATAGAAGTATTTTTTAGATGACATAAAAGTGGACATGAAGGAAAAGAATCCTCTTAATAGTGATAGAAGATAATAATGACAATAATAGTAAGAATAACAATGATAATGATAATAATAATTTTAATAACAACTAAAATAATAATAATAATAAGACCATTAATTAATTAACAATAAGAAAAATAATAATAATAATTGACTTTAAAAATAAATTTGACAACTCATTGAACTATTTATTTGACTAGAATAGGAAATTATTATTAAAATTGTGGCCCAATTCCAAATTCAATGCAAAATAAGGTTGGTAAACGAAGGAAATTGAATGGACACAAAATTAAGGTCATGAGCTATATACTTTGAGTCTAATGGGAGATTAAATTTTTAATTTAATATGGGTAGATTTGTTTTTAATATATTTATATAATGATTTTTAATATATACTTCAGTCATTTTGTTAACATGCATGTCCAACGAGGTAATATGGTTGTCTAATAGAGTTAGGTTGTCTCAATTTTGGTAATATAAATTGAGTTAAAGTTATTTCATTTTAGTTTATGTGTTATATATAGTAAACTTATTATCCAATGTGGTAATTTATATGTTAGTTGACGTAAAGATATCTCATTTTAGTAATACATGTTACGTCTAATAAATGCGTTGTCAAATATTGTAATTCATATGTTAGTTGACGTAAACATATTTCCAACCCGTTGCCAACCGGTTACTATTCTAATTAAAACAGATCCAATGGCTGAGATTCAGCCGTCAGATCCAAGGGCCAAAAATGGCTGGCGGGACCCTCCCGCCTTTTACTGTAGGCGAGACCTAAGTCCTACCCGTTGCTTGTATCCTCGAGGTACGATGATGTCGAAATCGCTAACTGTCCATTCGGCAACTTCATTGTTGCTGATGTATATCTCGGTCCCTAAGTCAATCGATGGCCAATACCTTGCCACAGGAGTAGTACCTGGATCCTGAATTTCAACACAATTACCAAGTTAATGTTAAAATAGCAATAACACTAACTATTGCAAGCCCCATTTGTGAGTAGTTGGTTAAAGATTCCAACGAAATCTATCTATATTATATATATATCTATATATATATATATATATATTATATATTTTTTTTTTTTCAACTCTGAGAGGTAGTTCACTGGTGTGGCTTTGGGTGTATTCTCCAATAGTTACTAGTTCGAGTCCTCTCATAACCGCCAATCGTGGTACACTTGCTCGTAGGATGTTACGTGTAGAGTTGCATTGGTTCACAAATGAACTTATGAGTAATTATTCAATACTCTTAAAGTACAATAATGTGGTCCTCTCACATGAATGGTGAGTACTATTATGAATTTAATTAGTGAGACCACCGTTTATGTGAGAGGAGAGAGTAGTATTGGATAATTTTCCAACTCGATATAAAGTACAAACCCATTTCAAAATTTCAATCCTATATAGCTCTTCCCTATCATCAAGTATCAACTTTTAGTGAAGAAATATTTCAGATTAAAAAAAAACAAAAACTTTTAGTGAATAAATATTTCAGATTCAAATATATCATGCATGCATATAGAAAGTAGAAACTAATTAACGTACCTGATAGAAATAAAGTGCTTGAGATAACCTCCCAACATCAAGCTCCCAAGTCCTTGGATCTCCAATCCAACCCTCACCCTTCTTTGTGGGATATCCATACTCCCCCCAAGCTAGGTGAGGCAAAATTTGTAGAATCTCCTGAGGCTGAGGATTGCTATACGGATCACATAAGCTGTGAGGCTTCTCTAGATGATTG
This sequence comes from Fagus sylvatica, assembly GCA_907173295.1. Taxonomy (NCBI): domain Eukaryota; kingdom Viridiplantae; phylum Streptophyta; class Magnoliopsida; order Fagales; family Fagaceae; genus Fagus; species Fagus sylvatica. The sequence continues at coordinate 6,542,386 of OU015765.1, forward strand.
GCGTTGCCTGGAGCACAGTACAGGTGATAAGCATCATAAGGGAAGTTGGCTTTGTCCGTTCGATGGATGCGAGTCCCGTTCGGAAGGGTGTGATATGGCGGGCAAATCCGAAGATCTTCGGGTTTGCACCATGATTCGGTGGTAGGGTTTATGATCATCTCGCTGTACCGAGTCACGTCCGTGGTTACATCCCCATCGCAGGGTTGTCCATTGTTCTTCCAACAGCTCCCTATGTCCATAAGGTAGAACTGGCTCAAAGCACCCCCTCCTTGCTTTATGTCTAGCGTGAATCTCACTTTGAAATCCGGAGATTTTGGCATCTGTAAGAAATTTTTCCATAATGATTATGGTTTTTATTTATTTATTATTTAAACATTTATTTCTAGTACTTAGTCATTGGTATTGGTATTTCATTACGATTTTGTGGAGAAAAAGAACGATGTTAAATGAAAACACAAAACAATTGGAGGGTGTTTGGTATGTTGTTTTCAAATTGTGATTCTGTGATTGCAATCCATAATCATTGGGTCCCATTGAAAAAAATTTTGTTTGGTACACACAATTTAAGTGAAGTCTGAAATCCTAACTTGAATTTTATGTGGGTTCCATGGCAAATTTGAGAATAGCCAAGAGGGTGTTTTTGGATTCAAAGTGGATTCAAATCCGGACTATTTTTATGTGGGTCCTAGATTTATTACTGTTACTAGGCCCACTAATTTTTCTCCCCGTTTTCTCTCTCTCTTTGGCGATAGCTCCAGACGCTTCTCTCTCTCTCTTTCTCTCGGCCATTCCAAAGGGTAGAGCCCCTCCATACACAGCAGCAACAAGAAGACATCTAGCAAAACTCAACCAACAAGAACACGACAAGACCCAAAAAAAAAAGAGACTCACTCAAGAAAAAACTGAAACCCACATGCTGCAACACTAGACAAAGATCAAGGGGGACGATTTAACATTGGCAAAAACTAAAACCCACTAAAAAAAAGAGAGACCCACTGAAGAAAAAATTGAAAAAAAGAAAGCATTAAATCGTCCCCCTTGATCTTTGTCCATGCAAGCAAGAAATCCCGATGAGCTAAGGCGGAAATGATCTTGGATCTCATCAAATTCGGGAAGGTGAGGCCGAGGTCGACCTCGCACAGTGTGTTTTAGAGGAAAAGAAAAAAAAAAAAAAAACAGAGAAACGCACACCACGTGATTTTGATTTTCACTACCCCACCGTCCGATCCGCTCGAAGCGCTTCACCACACACACGCACAGTCCTTCTCTTTCTCTCAGATTTTCTCTGCAACTAACCCTAACGACAGTGACCGCAACCGCCTATTGGATAATGCAATGCCGCATTGATAGACGCCGCCGTGGAAACCAGAAACTGTTATTTCGGTGCGGCCATGTCTATTGCGAGTCATCTGATAGAGAGAGATGGTGAGAAAGAGAAGAAAATGGGGAAAAAAATTGAGGAAAAAGAGTTATGATACGTGTAAAAGAGAGAAAGAAGATAAAATGATAAGATGAGATTTGTGGAGAGAGAAAAAAAAAAAAAAAAAAAGATAAGAAGATAAAAAAATATTTATTTATTTTGTATTTTTATTATTTAAAAAAATTAATTAATAATGTAATGATAAAAATTAAGTCTAAAAACCAAAACTATGTACCAAACATAATTTTTTTTTTTTTTTTAAATTGTGATTTCAGTTATGAAACCAAAACTATATACTAAACAAAATTTTTTTTACAATCTTGAATTCAAATCAGGATTAAAGTTTCAACTTCAATACTGAAAAAAGTCACGAAACCAAAACAGAAAACGAAAAGACGTACCAAACAGGCCCTTGACGTTTGGTTCTATGTTTTAAAGAAAATTATGTTTTTAAAATGGAGAAAATGTGTGTTTTCAAATCGCAGTTTATTGGGGTGTTTTTTTAATTGCGCATTTCCACACTCTTATTTTTCACCGCAACAACATTTTTCATAAACCAATTTTCCAATTGCGTTTTCTAAAAATTATGTTTTCAAAAAGTAACTTTCAAATATATATATATATATATACTGAAAGGGTACGAAAACAATAGGTAAAATATAGAATCTACTATTAAGGTTTGAGCTAATGACATAAATTACTTAGACTTTTCGAAAATATCCAATTTGTCCCCAAGTAAAAACAGCATTTAACACCGTTATATATTTTTTCTCAAAACTGTTTGCACCTAATGGGATAAACTGAATATTTTCGAAAAGTCTTATAGTTTCTATCATTAACTCAAATCTGAGGAGCGGTTTTTGTATTAAATCTGAGGAGTGGTTTCTGTATTTTATCTTAAAATGAATTGAGTCAAACGGACACTGTTTTACTGCCACCACTTATAAAAATACATTTAAAACATTCAATCTCAACAGTAATAAGGTGATGTTATGCTAGGGAAATATAAATATATATATATATTTTTTTGAATTAATAGAAAAGATTAAAAACTTACTATTTTTGTCATTCCCCTTGTCTGATAGTGATACCCACCAGAGAATCCAGTAGTGGCGTCCGACCTTAAGTATAGCATCAACCATGGATACTTTGAGGATGTCTTCAACAAATGATGAAAAACCCAGCTTCCTTTTCCAATTTCCTTCTCCCAAGTCACAGAATAGAATGAAGTGTCATTATTATTAGTAACAGCCTTTGTAACATCAGCATCCAAGTCCCATGTCCCATAAAAACTGCCCCTTAGTTTAGTATTACCATTTTTTCCTTGCACGCTTGTATAGTTATGGTACATCAATGGCATGTTCATGCACCCTTTACCGAAGCATGGAAACCGAGGTTCCGGAGGGAAGGGCTTTGCTTTCTTGCCTGTTAGAATATAAGTCCAATGGGTCTTAGGCCCAATATATTGTCTTGTATAGCACTCCTTTTACTTGTGCATTACTCTTACCTCTGCCTATATAAAGGCTCTCTCTTGTACTACATTTGACATATAATATAATACACAGACTTTCAGTCTTTAACATGGTATCAGAGCTGAGGCTCTAATATTGTGCAGTTCTAGTCCTTCCAGGCGTTCTTCCGCTGCCTCAGCTGTCTCCGGCACTGCCCAGCCGCCACCGTCAGAAATCCGGTTGCCTGCGCTGCCAAGAAGCTGATTCATCGCCGAAAAGGACCCACTGCCACCCTCGGAATCTGCCGTTCCCGGACTCCGAATCACAGACACCGCCGGTACCGTTGGAAAGCTCTTGAGATTATTGACTCAACGGCACAAAAAACGGTCGGATTCTAACGACGTCGGACGCGCCCTCACGCGCCGCCTTGAAGTATTCGGTGCGCCGTCACGCGCTCCTGCACGCGCCCCCACGCGCCAGCCTTCTTCTCTGCCACGTGTCACGCCTCCAGGACGCCACGTCAGCCCTAATCCACGTCAGCCCTAGACACGCTACTGCCACGTCAGCACAGTGCCACGTCAGCCCTAGCATTGACCGTTGACTTTTTTGCGTTGACCAGCGTTGACCGTTGACTTTTCCGTTGACCTAGACTTCTACGTTGGCCGGCGTTGACTTTTTGCGTTGACCAAGCGTTGACTTTTCCGTTGACTTTTCAGAGTTGACTTTTTGCGTTGACTTTGACCAGCAGAGTTGACTTTTTCCAGAGTTGACTTTTTGCAACCCAGGTGCTCCCTACCCAGTTTTTCGTTGCTGATTTCATTTTTGTGGTCTGTTTTTGCAGTTGAGATTTCATTATGACTCAAAGTGAAATTTCAAAATCCATTCACGTCATTCTTGATGGGGATAACTACTCTCTTTGGGCTCATGGTATGTGTAGTTTTCTCAAAAGTCACAAGTTATGGCTTTATGTGACTGGGCAACGTCACCCTCCTAAACAACAAAAGACGAAACTGAAGATGCCTTCGCTCTTCGACTCAAGATTGGGATTGTGTCAATCATCAGATCTTCGCTTGGCTCCGCAACACCTCCACTCCTTCTGTTAGTATGGAATTTGGGAGTTATGACAAGCTAAGGATGTATAGAACATGCTTGATTCTCAATATGCCGAATCAGATGGTGCTTAAGAGCATCACCTCATGGTTACTTTATATGAGCTGCGCTAGGATCCAGGTGAGCGCATCATTGCTTTCCACAGTTGTATGAGGTTTCTTTGAGATCAACTAGCTACTTTTGAGCCAGTCATCAGGTCCGTCTTCGATACCAAACTTGTCAATGCACACCGAGAGCGTCTCCGTCTTCTTCAGTTCTTAATGGGCATTCTCGATGACTTTGAGTCTGTACGCAGTCAGTTGCTTAATCGTTCTCCTCTGCCCACTGTCAATCAAGCTATTAATGATTTGGTTAGTGAGGAAACTTGTTTGAAATCTCATCACTCCTCTTAGCCTCACATGACGATTCTTGCCATCTAGCCTTTGATCCCACAATCACAGCTCCGTCGAGGGGTCATGATAAAAGGCGATCAAATCAGAAAAATTCCTATTTGTGCCTTTTGCAAGAATCAGCATAGATCATGATCTACAAGCCCTCTTCAGTCTGCATCTTTTAATCCTGTCTCATTGTTCAAGCTAGCAGATTGCAAGCCCTCTTCAGTCAGTGCATCCAATTCTGCTCTTTCTATGACACCAGGTATCTCTTCTGAATGGTTCTTAGATTCTGCCTGCTGCAATCACATGACGGACAATCCTCACCTCACAAGTGCCCACACTCCTCCTGTCTTACCTACTATTACCACTGCTGATGGCTCCGCCATGACTGTTAGTCATGTTGGCTCCATCTCTACCCCTAACTTATCTATCTCTGATGTCTTTTGTGTTCCTAAACTGCATCTTAATCTTTTATCTGTTGGCCAACTAACCGAACTTGGTTTAAACCTGTTCTTTTCTTCTCGTGGTTGTCTTGTGCAGGATTCTCGGACGGGGCAGATTGTTGGGTCCGCGCGTAAGGTTGGACGGTTGTTTGAGCTCACTTCCCTTCACTTTCCGTCTTCATCAGTCTCCGCCCCTGTTATTGCTGCTTCTGCCTCCATCGAGTTGTGGCACTCTCGTCTAGGTCATGTTTCTCTTCCTCGTATTCAGAACCTTAGTATCTAGGGGTCTATTAGGTTCAGTTTCTTCCAGTCCATTTGATTGCATGCCATGTCAGCTCGGCAAACAACCTGCCTTACCTTTTAATAATAGTGAGTCTATTGCTTCTGCAACTTTTGATCTTATACATTCAGATGTATGGGGGCCCTCTCCTGTTCCTACAGTGGGGGGGTCAAGATATTTTGTTATTTTTGTCGATGATTTTTCTCGTTACACTTGGATTTATTTAATGAAAAATCGTTCTGAAGTTCTCACAATATATCGTGATTTTGCTAAAATGGTTCAGACTCAGTATTCTAAAGCTATTAAGGTATTTCGCTCTGACAATGCACGAGAATATAGACAAACAGATTTTTCTACTATTCTTAAACACTATGGAACTGTTTTTCATACCTCTTGTGCTGGCACCTCACAACAAAATGGACGAGCTGAACGTAAACTCCGTCACATCCTAGATACTGTTAGGGCTCTCACCAATGCAGCCTCCACTCCTGCCTCATTCTGGGGTGAAGCTGCTCTCACTGCAGTATACACCATCAACCGATGCCCCTCACCTGTCATTCAAAACACAACACCATATGAACGGTTGTTTGGCACAGCTCCAAACTACAGTCTACTCAAGGTTTTTGGTTGTGTCTGTTTTGTTCTTCTTCAACCACATGAGCGCACTAAACTTCAACCCCGCTCCCAGCTATGTTGTTTTCTTGGCTATGGCCTTGAAGAAAAGGGGTACCGTTGTTATGATCCAGTCGCCAAGCGTCTTCGAGTCTCTCGGCATGTGGTATTCTGGGAACACAAGATGTTCTATTCCTTACCTTTATTTTCTGCAGGTAATTCTGATTCTCAGGCTGATCCTCTACCAAATCTCTTCCCTGAGATTCCTTCCCCTTCTGCTGAGTCAGTTAATCCCATCTCTGACGAGTCTCCCCCTGCTGATCCCTCTTCTGATGAGTCTCCTACAGCCGATCCTACCTTCGACGAGTCTCCTCTCTCTGCCCCTGCTGCGAATCCTGTCAACACTACTGCTCCTGAGCCTCGTCGCTCTCATCGGGTAAGTACTCTTCCCTCTCATCTTCGTGATTTTCACTGCTTTTCTGCCTTTGCCACCTTACATGAACCTCACACCTTTCGTGAGGCCTCCTCTGACCCTTTATGGCAGCAAGCTATGAAAGAAGAATTGGATGCATTGTTAAAGACAGGTACTTGGGATCTGGTTGATTTGCCAGCTGGTAAATCTGCTATTGGTTGCAAGTGGGTGTACAAGATCAAGACTCGATCAGATGGTACTGTTGATCGCTACAAGGCTCGTCTCGTTGCCAAGGGATTCACTCAAGAGTATGGCATTGACTATGAGGAGACATTTGCACCGGTGGCTCGCCTCTCCTCTGTTCGTACTCTTATCGCAGTTTCTGCTTCCCGACATTGGCCACTTTTTCAGATGGATGTGAAGAATGCCTTCCTTAATGGAGAACTAACTGAGGAAGTCTACATGCAGCTCCCTCCTGGTTTCTCCCAACCTCCAGGCTTTTCTCCCAAAGTGTGTCGCTTACGTCGGGCACTATATGGTCTTAAGCAAGCTCCACGAGCTTGGTTTGCCAAGTTCAGCTCCACCATTTCTCAGCATGGTTTTTCAGCTAGTTCATATGATTCAGCTCTGTTCTTCCGACGCTCAGATCATGGTATTACCCTTCTCTTGTTGTATGTAGATGACATGATTATTACTGGTGATGATGTGCAGGGCATCCAGGATCTTAAGCGCTTTCTTGGTCAGCATTTTGAGATGAAGGATCTGGGTCCTCTCAGTTATTTTCTTGGCCTTGAAGTCTCTTCCTCCTCCGATGGTTACTATCTCACTCAAGCCAAGTACACATCTGATCTTATCTCTCGAGCTGGAATCACGGACAGCAAGATCGTTGACACACCCATTGAATACAACAATCGCCTGAATACTCATGATGGAGAACCACTTCCTGATGCTACCCTCTACAGACAATTAGTTGGGAGTCTTGTTTACCTCACTGTCACTCGACCAGACATCTCCTATGCTGTTCACATTGTTAGCCAGTTCATGGCTGCACCGCGGTCTCTCCATTATGCAGCTGTACTTCGGATTCTTCGGTATTTGAAAGGCACCTTGTTTCATGGACTTCACTTCTCATCTCAGTCGTCGCTCACTCTTCAGGCTTATTCTGATGTTGACTGGGCAGGGGACCCTACCGACCGTCGTTTCACTACAGGGTATTGTTTTCTTCTTGGTGACTCCCTCATCTTTTGGCGCAGAAAGAAACAATCTGTTGTTGCTCGTTCTAGTACTAAGGCAGAATATTGAGCACTTGCTGACACCACTATTGAGCTCATTTGGTTACGTTGGCTTCTCCAGGATTTAGGCGTTGATTGTTCTACTGCAATTCCGATCCATTGTGACAATCGAAGTGCCATCCAAATTGCCTACAATGACGTCTTCCATAAGTGTATTAAACATATTGAGATCGACTGTCACTTTGTTTGTCATCACTTACTACAGGGCACTTTGTAGCTCCATTCAGTGTCTTCTCAGGACCAGTTAGCTGACATATTTACCAAACCTATGCCTCTAGGCCGTTTCTGTGATCTTATTTCCAAACTCAAGTTGGTGTCTCTTCACCCAACATGAGTTTGAGGGGGGATGTTAGAATATAAGCCCAATGGGTCTTAGGCCCAATATATTGTCTTGTATAGCACTCCTTTTACTTGTGCATTACTCTTACCTCTGTCTATATAAAGGCTCTCTCTTGTACTACATTTGACATATAATATAATACACAGACTTTCAGTCTTTAACATTGCCATTTTCCGGGCATATAGCGGCTAATGTGTCGGTATTGCCACTCTTTAGCATTATCATCCAGAACTGCCATGGCCTTGGATTGTCTTGGACTTGGCATTTATCACCCAAGTAGATCTCTTTTTGCGCGGCATAAAGGTCTGTATTGCTGGCCTTTATTTCACCAGAAGAGGCGTTTGCTATGCCAAGTCTGTTGTCTCTCTCATTCACCTTGTGAATTAGCCTCACTTCCTCCCAAGATCACAAAGTTGTACCAAAATTTAACAAGAATATTATAATAAATGGAGTAATTCACTCACATAATAAGAAAATGTAGTGGTGCAAATCAATAATTGGTCTAATATAAATTTAATTAGATCTACCAAAGGTTTGTAAGGGCGTCCTGCAAGGGCAGGTAATTTGAATAGTACTCTAGTTCCCTTTAGAGAGAAAATCTTTTGTTTTAAAATTGATTAATTTCATTGTTAAATATTACAAATTTAAGGATCTATTTACTATTTAGTGTCACATTATATAAACTTTTAAGTGATGTGAAATTATGTATATTGTCAGATCTAAAAAAATAAAACCTTAAATGGATCATCTCTATTTCATCATGTTGTAAGATAATTTTACCATTGGTTGGATGAAGCTTATAATTAAGAATCAAAATGAAAATACGTCCAAAATATAAGAAGAAAATGTGCATTTTTGCCTTATAATTAAGATACTACATGTCTGTCCAGACCCAAAGCTCGTTAATTAATTTCATCAAGAAACAACAATGGATAGTAATAGGTCAATAATAACCGTTTCATCAAGACATCTGTTCAGCAACAACTTTTTTTATTTTATTTTTATCAAACACTTCCATTCCGACAAAGATAACTCAAGTCGAAATGAACATTTATCTTTTCAGAAATTTGTCAAAAGCCATACACAATTCAAATTTACGTGACAGAAAAATTATAGTACTCACCAGGTGCTACAGAAGTATCAACGTCAAAGCAATCTGCCATCCTTGGGCTTCCCATGTTGGGTGCTTCTTCGCCAACCTCATTGCATTGATTCCACGATTCAATTGCCACTCTAAGACCATCTCTTCTCATCCCAGAGTCTCCAATGGCTGATATATAATTTTCTCCAGCCGTAACACATAACACCAAAAAAGAAAATGCAAGCACCAAAGTGCAGCAAAACCTCCATAGCTCCATTAATTGCTGCTAATATAAGAATAGAGAACTCTTATTGAATTACTTCTAAAACAAGCTTTTGGAGTAATACAAAGTGTACAAATTTAACAAGCTAATTGAGTATTAGGCTTATAGCCAAGTGTTTGTGATGGTGGTAATGGTATTAATATATATTGGACCCTAAATTAGGGGTTGATTTTATCCACAAGTTTTGTTAACTTTGTGCCTTGTGTAAGTACCGGATAAGTCGGGTTTCCCACACGTTGAAGCTTTTGACAAGTTCAGAATCTATACTATAATGTAAAATCGAAGCTTTTTGATTTTTAGTTGACCTCATCATGTTGCGTCACATAAGCTTTTGAAATCCCACAATTTTACACCTCATTATTTTAATATATATTTTCTGATTGAATTTAAATTTTATTCTATTATTAAACCTTCCATTAGAATTTTAATACATCATATTTTCTTTAATATAAGAATATATTCTTCCATATATAAAACACAATCATAATTAATGTCTAATACTAACATATATTCCATATATAAACACAATATAAATATATTTTAATAATAATCATAATTATCAATTTTCATCAAGATTTTTAGAGTTTTTTTTTTTTTTTGCTGGTAATGGAGAAAGATGAATGGATTTGTTATAATGAAACCATGTGAGCTTGAAATGAGTTATGAAAATTATTTAGGTTTGATCATATAATCATGTGTCATGTATTTATTTGTCATTCTTCTTATTTTAAGTATCCTTTATTTTATTTTTGGATAGAAACATGATCCATATGGTAAATATAAACATGAATCATGTTTTATAAAAATTGGACTATATTCAACTTATGCCAAAAGAAAAATTACATTATATTAAATTTTAATTATCCTATGGTAAATACTTTCTTAGTTATTTTTTTAAACAAAAAAGTAGGATCTATCCTAAATCCGATTCGTAAAGTCTCTTTATCGATCTTGCCTACAACATTTTGAACTACAAAAAAAAAAAAAAAAAAAATTCAACAAAAAAAGTAAAAGGAATCAAAATTAATTTAGATTTTATTTTCAATAATTTTCTTGTGCATCGCACAGGTTTGCAACTAGTTTGGTTAGAAAATTGGGAACCTTGTTTTTCTTGGTTTGCTTACATACACTTCTTATCTAACTTTATCATGGAGTTTCTAAAATCTAATTCATCTATCAATTTTTTAGATAGAGTATTTAAAGTAACTCTACTATGCACTTCCTAAAATCTTATCCATCAATTTTGAAGTTAATAAATTAAATTTACCACATTATCAATAATTTAAATAGATAACAAAATAGTAATAGTTAATGTTTTTTTTTTTTTTTTAAATGTTGATGACATGTTAAAATCTAATTCACTTATTTTAAAATTAATGGATAAAATTTTTTAACTCCATGGTGGAATTACACTAAAAACTCTCGAAGATTTTAATCTTGCTTACCCTCCAAATGAACCCGTGAGCAATTTCCCTCTTACATATGAGAGATTTTACAATATATTTATGTATTTTGTGTGGGTATACCTCTAATTGGTAACTTGGTATAACAGGTGAGTATAGGTTATTATAAAAAAAGAAGATAAAATGATTTAAATTTATAAAATCCTTTTCTATTTCTAGAATGTTCAATATATATTTTATGTCTTCTCTTCGAAAATGTTTAATTTTCATAAAGTCGTTTTGAGTGTTATTTAAAAGGTCCAATTAAATCATGTCAAATTATTTAAGTTTTTTTTTTTTTTTTTTTTTTTATGTATTTTTTTTTTTTTTATTTTTTATTTATATTAGATAGTAACAACATCACATTATCACATATGATAGTAACTCATCACGTTTTTTGGTAACCTTAAATATTATTATTATATATATATATATATTATATATATATATATATATATATATATATATATATATATATTATTTTTTTTTTTAAATAATATATTTGTTTAATTCTTTATATATAAAAGGGATAATTATAGTAAAGCCCCTGTGATTAGGTCAAGTTTCACTTTATCCACTAGTGGTTTAAAACGTGTCACTTTACCCACCACATGCGTTTAAAACGTTAGTAAACATTCCAGACAAAAAAAGGCCCAAATAAACAAACCCAAGAAAAATACAAAATTAACCTCCTATTTCATCTTTCAAAGACAAAAAGCAGAGAAATGTCATTTTCTTCTCTGATCAAATTAACATTGAGAGAGAGAGAGAGAGATCGGCGCGAGCCCGATACCGACGCCGGAGAAGACATATCCACGGTGTGGGTAACGCTAACTTGTGCCACCAAACCTCCTAGTTCTAGGGCTTTATTATTTTTGTCGAGCCCCGTTTATGCTACGGAGTCCGTTTCCGATTCGATCCTAGGGTTTTAGAATTCCAATTGTCACTTATATGATGATGTTGGACTTGGATCCTTTGGTTCCGTTGCTGTTAACGAGGTTACTTTCCTTTTTCTTTTTTCTCTTCTTAAGCTGGGTGCCTGGGCTCGGATCAGATGGAGCCGAGGGTCAACCGAGTTGGTGGGGTTGTTGGTGGTGGAGGAGTGGTGGGGTTTGAGTGTTGCGATGGTGGGGCTGTTGAACTTTGAGCTGGAAGTCGAATTGTTTGATTTTGGTGGTGGGGTTTTGACCCATCTCACCTTTTTGTGGATGGGTTGTTTAAGTTTTGACAGTACTGGGTGTAGATCAATTTTGTGGATGGGTTATTTGAGTTTTGACATTGTTGTATTGTTCAATTTCGTCTTTGGTTCCGCTGTTTGGTGCTAGGTTGTTTGATTTTGATGCTAGGTTGTTCAACGTTGATTCAATTTTGTAGTTGTAGTCATTGTTTGGTTCTTAAGAAAATGAAGGAAATATGAATCTGTAAGTTTTTTGGGTTTTGAATGCTGGTGTGTGGTGATGGGGGTTGTGTTGATGCTCCATTACTGGAACTTGAACAAGTTCGGTTTTTATCTGGATTTAAAAGGTTGGATTTTTCAAGGCAAGAAATGTTTTTCAATTTCTGGAAAATTTTTGTTTTAACGTAAAGTTTGATCCAAAATTTTGAATGTTTTATGTTTATGTTTGTTTTTATTAACAGAAAGTGGTAAGGTAGGTAATGTCTACTAACGTTTTAAATCCCAGGTGGGTAAGATGATACGTTTTAAACCACGGGTGGATAAAGTGAAACTCGGCCTAACCACATGGGGTTTATTGTAATTATCCTATATATAATTATAGTTACATTGGATACTAATAATGTTATATATGATAGTAATTACATCACATTTATTAGTAACCTTATGTTACATTCTCTTTTTTTATGTCTTTTTATTCGTTTCATTTTTTGTTTAAATTCCTTATATAATCACATTAAATAGTAACAATATCACATATAACAATATTTACATCACATTTGTTGGTAATATGTCACTTTTTTTGTGTCATTCCTTTTTGTTTAAATTTCTTAGATAGTCACACTACATAGTAACTACATCATGTTTAATGGTAATCTTATATATCATTTTTTTAAAAACTTTTCGTCAATTTCAATAATGTCACATATGATAGTAACTTCTCAATTTTCTAATATTATAGATTTATTTACATTAAATTATGACATGGTCACATAAGGAGGAGTCTCATTCGTATCCAATTGTATGTTTGGCCACATTGTGTAATTACTATTTTTTTTTTTTTTTTTTGTTACTTTGGGTAGGAAATAACAAGGTCACAAATTACGTACAATGATATTTCATGTTCCATTCAGCATTAACTTTGTTAACTTTAGAGAGGGAGAGAGAGAGGCATAAACAGACAGAATAATCTGTGTATTGAATATTCTGATTAAACATATACAACTAAGAGAATGTATATAAGCTTAAATTAGGGACAGTATAGTAAATACATAGGAAACCCTAAACTAGTATAATAATAATGTTATATACATATGCTAACATCCCCCCTCAAACTCAAGATGGTTTGACAGAAGTCATCTTGAGTTTAGAAACAAGATCATGAAAACGACCATGAGAAAAAGTTTTCGTAAAGATGTCAGTAGCCTGATCAGAAAAGCTAACTAGAAGAAGACGCAAGATTCCAACAGACAGATGATGATGCACAAGATGACAATCAATCTCAATATGCTTGGTGCGCTCATGGAAAACATCATTCTGCGTAATTTGAATAGCACTATGGTTGTCACAATGTATGACAGTCGGTGAAGAATGTGTAAGACCCATATCTTCCAACAGCCAGCGAAGAGTAAGAAGTTCAGAGGTAGTATCAGCCAGAGCACGGTACTCTGCCTCAGTGCTAGAGCGAGACACAATATGTTCTTTCTTACTACATTAGGAAATAAGAGGGTCCCCCAAAAAGAAACAAAATCCAGTAGTAGAGTGGCGGTCAATAGGATCCCTGGCCCAATCAGCATCAGAATAAGCACAGAAGTTAAGGGTGGAGTGAGCAGAGAATTGAAGACCATGAAACATAGTACCATTGATATAGCAGAGAATGTGAATCACTGCAGCATAATGTGTAGAATGGGGAGCAGCTAAGAATTGACTCACCAAATGGACAACATGAGTAATATCAGGGCGGGTTACAGTGATATAGACTAAGCTGCCAACAAATTAACGATAGATAGTGACATCACTGAGAGGTGTGCAATCCAAGGGAGTAAGGTGAGCATTCATCTCAAGGGAGGGTTACATGTAGTCAACAGTCTATTAGTGTCAGTAGGCTAGCACAATCTTATAACACCTAGCATTAGAGGCATAGAACTTGGCCTGACAGGATAATAACCTGAGAGGTGTGCAATCCAGAATCAGACCTAGAAGGCCTAGAGGCCTGAGTAGCTCAGTCTCAAGGGGTGTACCAAGACAGCTCCTTCATCTCAAATTGTTGGTGGAGGAATTGCTTGAAATCAGAAATGCCAGAGTGATCATCCCCAGTAATGATTATGTTATCAACATATAGTTAGTAACCAAGAAGAATCATAGAAGAAGAATCATACCTTATCTGAGCGGGGAATAAACAATGCTGTATCATGGGGGCTGGATGAGAAGCCAAATTGATGCATCTCAAATTATTGCTGGAGGAATTGGCTTGAAACTCAGAAATGCCAGAGTGATCATCCCCAGTAATGATTATGTTATCAACATATAGTAGAAGAAGAATCATACCCTTATCTGAGCGGGGAATAAACAATGCTGTATCATGGGGGCTGGATGAGAAGCCAAATTGATGCACAATACAGCTAAACTTGGCAAACTAGGCTCGAGGAGCTTGCTTAAGACCATAAAGAGCGCGACGAAGAAGGCAAACCTTGCCAGGACAGTCTGAATAACCTTAAGGTGCCTGCATATAGACTTCTTCAGTGAGATCACCATTTAAAAAGACATTCTTAACATCCATCTGAAAGAGAGGCTATTGATGAACTGCAGCAATAATAAGAAGATTGCGAACAGAGATAATACGAGCAACAGGGGCAAAAGTCTCCTCATAGTCAATCCCATATTCTTGAGCATATCCATTGGCAACAAGACGAGCCTTATACTGTTCAATAGTGCCATTAGATTTGGTCTTGATCTTGTAGACCCATTTACAACCAATGACAGATTTATCACGAGGCAAATCAACCAAATCCCAAGTGTGAGTCTTCTCCAAAGCCTGAGGTTCCTTTATCATTGCTTGCTGCCAAAGATGATTAGTACAGATCTCGCGATAGGTGTGAGGCTCATGAAGGGAAAGTACAGCTGAAAAACAAGAATAATCACGCAAATGAGCATGAGGTGCTCTTACTCGGTCAGGAGTCTGACGTGACAGGAGGGGGGGAGGAGTCTGATTAGTGACAGGATTCACGGGTGGTGCAGGTTCTTGGGAAGAAACCGGAGAGTCAGCAGGAGGAGTAGCAAGAGGAGGGTTAGAAGGCTAATCAAGGATAGGATCCATAACTGATGGAGATGCTAGAGGAGGAGGAGCAGCAAGAGGAAGGTCAGAAGTCTGATCAAGGACAGGATCCACAACTGGTGGAGGTGCTAGAGGAGAAACCGGAGAATCAACAGGAGGTATAAGAAGAATTATAGAAGGGTCTGGAGATGTATCATGAGAAAACAAAGACAGTGATGAATTAGTAAAAAAAATGAAGGGGTGGAACAAGCTTTAAACTTGGAGAGAGAATTGAATGTGATATGTTCTCAGAAAACAATATGATGAGAAATACGAAGACGTTGGGAGATAGGATCCCAATAACGATAACCTTTGTGTTCAATCTCATACCCAAGAAAACAAAACAAACAAGATCAAGGTTCTAATTTGAAATGTTCGTGCGGATGAAGTAAAACAAAGCATGCATAACCAAAGATGCGAAGAGAAGAATATGAAGATGGAGTACCATAGAGACGTTTAAAGGGAGACATATTTTGGAGAGCTAAGGATGGAAGATGGTTGATGATGTAGACAGTGGTGAGGGCGGCTTCCCCCCAAAAACGTTCAAGACATGAGGCAGAAATAAGGAAAGCCCTAACAGAGTCAAATATGTGACGATGTTTGCGTTTAGCCCTACCATTTTGCTAAGATGTTCCTGCACAGGAACGCTGAATAATGGTGCCTGTGTGTGAATGAAATCAAGGAATTGAGCGTCTCTATATTCCATGGCATTATCAATCTAGAAGACTTTAATGGCTTTTGAAAACTGTTGTATGGAAATCATTTGGGCAAATGTGCGATAGATTTGAGCTAATTCAGAGTGGTTGTGCATAAGGTAGATCCATGTATATCGAGAGAAATCATCAAAAAATATGACATAATATTTAGATTCGCATACAATAGCAGTAGGGCTAGGTCTTCAAATATCAGAGTGAATCAAGTCAAAAGAGGCATGAGAAAAAGAGTCACTATTATTAAAAGATAAAGCTGGTTGTTTGGCCAACTGACAGGATACACAGTCAACTGAATCATGTTTGACTTGACCCAAGAAACCACTAGAAATTAAAGAGCGAAGTTTTTGAACTGACACATGACCTAAACTTAAATGCCAAAGACTCAATGGAAAAACAGAAGTAGTATGAGCAACATGAGACGAAGAGTGTGTCGATGTGGAAGGTAGGTGGAGTGAAGTGAGCTCGAACATCAGTCCCACTCTATGGCCTGTCCTAAGAACCTGATTCGTCCGAGGATCTTGCACACGACAACCAGAGGAACCAAACCATAAGTCAAAACCAAGTTCACATAATTGACCAACATAGATGAGATTAAGAGTGAGGTTGGGAATAAGATTTGTGTCAGATAGAAATAGTGTAGGGGCAAAAATAGAACTAGTATGACTGGCATAAATGTGCAAGCCATTAGCAGTTTAAATAAGATGAGTATGAGTAGTAGAAATGATAAAAGAAAATAATTGAGAGTCAAGAGACATATGATTACAATAGGCAGAATCAAAATACCAAGTGTTACCTGAGACAGCAAAGGAAACCTTATCAGAGGTAGACATAAATTGTTTGACCATGGTAAATACCAATGATCCTAACTCACTAACCGAAACAGATGAGAGAGAGGGAAATGAGGGTGACTCCTCAACAGCAGTAGCAACAGAGTGATTAACATGTCTTGGAAGAATTCTGGATTGACCTGGCTTGGGAGGCTTGGTTGGGCAGTTGTAGACAATGTGACCAATCTTGTGACAATACCGACATTGGATGGTAGGGCATTCAGATAGAAGATGTCCTTGTTTATGACAGTTTTTGCAGTATTTTAGACCATTCCTGGATGAAGAAGAAGGACGAGCAACAATAACAAGTAACGCATCAGGGTGATGGGGTTGAAGAGTGCGAAGACAGATCTCATGAGAGAGAAGTTGACTTATAGCAAATTCCAGAGTAGGAAGAGGGATCTGTTGAAGTAGAGTAGCACGAACTGGTTTAAACTCAAATGTCAAGGCCATCAAGAACTGGATAAGACGGAACTGATATCGTTTAGTAGCTAAGATTGTTGCATCTGCAAGATCCTTGAAAATACGGGCGGACTGCTCCAACTGATCCCAAATAGACTGCATACCAGAAAGGAACTCATTGATCAGTTGTCTAGGCGCTTGTTTCATGTTGACAAGAAGACCCCAAAGTTGATACTTGTGAGAGAGGCCGGCAGTAGTATAGTGACGACTCAGAAGATCCCAAACATCCTTAGCATTGTCATAGCGACCAAATTGCTGATAAATGGTAGGTACAGTAGAGTGGCGGAACCAAGTTATGATCTGGTGATTCTTGCAATCCCAGTCTTCAAGACAATCAGTGAACTTCGTATCATATTCATCCTTAGAACAAACAGGAGCCTGGATTTCACCTGTAACATAACGCCATAAACGATGGCCTTTGAGGAAGCTGCGCATGTCTTGGGACCACATGACATAGTTTACCCATTGAGAACAGTAGTAACAGTCTTGAGAAGTTCAGTTTTATTCATTAGAAATGGATAAAAAATATAGAAAATACCTGAAAAAGACAATCAAACAAAACAAAAAAATAATGGGTAAGCTTTTTTATTTTTTGAAAAGTAGCTAGGGCTGACGTAAGCAAGAGGTAGGGTTGAAGTCAATAGCTCACAGAACAGGTTGCGAGGCGCTTCATGGGTCGGGGTGGGCGGGTCACGGGTCAGGTCAAGGTTGGTGGTCTGAAGTGATATATATATATTTTTTTCACTTCGCTGGAACTACCGCCGGAGTGTGGCGGTGCGTCAGAGCTCTGTTGGCCACGAAATTCTGGAGTTTGACAGATTGGAGGGTGATCTATCCAGTGGTGGTAAGCATTTGTTAATCAGAGAGGTATAGCAATGACGAGAGGACATAAGAGCCGTGGACCACCGAGAGACGTTGGTGGCACATGGTGGCGCGTCTAGTGGTTTCTAGTGCTGGAATTCCTGAAGGTTGTCGTGCGGTGATGGGCGAAGTCTATGGTTGGTGATACACAAAGAACAGAGAGGCGAGAGACATTGAAAATCAATAAAAGACCCACAGCTGGCTTGGGGAATTTCAGAGGGGACACAGCTGACTTGGAGGATTTCAGGAGGGACAGAGTGGACACGTAAACCACTAGGTTTATGGCTCTGATACCATGTTAACTTTAGAAAGAGAGGCATAAACAGACAGAGAATAGTCTGTGTATTGAATATTCAGATTAAACATATATAGCTAAGAGAATATATATAGGTCTAAATTAGAGATAGTATAGTATATACATAGGAAACCCTAGATTAGTATAATAACAATGTTATATACATATGTTAACAAACTTCATGCTTTTCTAGTTTTTATATATATATATATATATATATATATTTTAGGGGTCACAAAAGATTGTGTATACATCAAGTGGCCAGTTGTAGGCCCACCACATTGCATACTATCAAGATTATTATTTTTAATTTTTTGATTATTTATTTATTTTTTGCTCATGTAGTAACATGATAATTTATAAGTATAACTTTCTGGCACATACTAGTAACTCATTTTACATTGAACGACTCTAATATTTTTGGATTGTATATATTTATTTATATTTTGCATTTATGTTAAACGGTGATTTATCAAATATGATGGTAAGCTTCGCCATTTTGCAGGGTAATTTTTTTTTTTTTTTTTTTGTGGCTAAAATATTATTTTTGTCCCTAAAGTTTGCATGAATTTCGTCTTTCGTTTCTAAACTTTGAAAATTTCGTTTTTTTCCCAAACTATTGAAAGCATCACATTTTCTTTCCGTAAACTTTAAAATAGATCTTTATCTTTAAATCTTTTTAAAAAATGCGATGTTTGAATTTAAATAAAATTCACATTAAAATAACACATTCATTATATTATATGGTATTTATTTATTAGGGTTTATTTTTTCACATGAATTTTATTTATTTTTAATTGTCATGCCACATCAGCATTTATTATTATTATTTTAACAAAACCGTTAGCCACAATAGTATTTTCCATTCATCCCTTTACAACAAAGACCATTTTGATATAAGGATGAAACGTTGAAAACCAAATTGACTCATGTGAAAGGTTGGCGACTATTTTGACATAAAATGCCAGTTGAGGACCAAAATGGTAATTAAACCTTGTTATTTTGGTTTAACATGCCAACTTATTTTTAGTTTTAAATAATTTACGGCTTTTTTATTTTTTTATTTTTATTTTAAAGTTTCTCTTGTATACAATTTATTTTTTAAACAAAATAGGTTAATGAAATAAACTTGTGCAAATAAACTCTATGAATATTTATATACCTAAATCTTCAGACCTTAACTTGAAAACAATATCAAACTTTGAAGCTTATTATGTAATTATCCTTATATATTGTTGCTTATGCAACAATATGCCTATATTATATATGAAGGATAATAAATTTTTGTATAAAGAATTTGAGATCATATTATCATTCCTTTTTATTACTTTTGAAAGGTAACACCAATGTTCATTTCATTTATTATTATTTTTTTCTACTGCTGTTTTCCTTTTATAGATTTTAAATATCTAAAGTCTAAACACATTGATAAAAGATAAAATTTATTGTTTTCAATGAAGTTTGACATACAAAAAAGAATAGTTTATTAGTTAGATCAACAAGAAACCACTACAAGAAATTTGGCTAACCAAAATTTCAGCGATGACCCTAAATTCATTGCTAATAAGTCAGCATCAACGACGACAACTTATTGTCGTTGCTAATTTCCCAAAACAAACTAACACCAACAATGACTTTGGTGTCGTCGCTAATATGATGGAGGGAAAACTTTTAAAAGGCGGGGAGCTCCCGAAACATATTTGTGATGTCATCTCCAATTTCTGCTATCTTCTTCTTTGTAGGGTTGCCTCTTTGCTACCATATTATGAGAACTCTATAGGATCAAGAATGTGGGGAGGCGTTGCACTTCTCATCAGGACCTAGTTCACTCCCTCAAAAAAATGGGTGTTGTTTTCTTCTTGTAGCCCCCCTTTATATGTAATCCGCTTATGTGGTTCTTTGACCAAATTAAAGTCCTCATATGAGCCGGAGTTGCATTGGGTATTTGCAAGGAGTGCCATCGCTCCAAGGCTCACCTCAAATTTTTTTTAAAGTTCTTATAATTTTGAAAGACTTAAAAAGAATATTGATAATATAACCTTATACAAAAATATTAGAAAGACCCAAAAAATTATAGCAAACCTTTTAAAAAAAAGGCTCAAACATTAAAATTAAGTAGTTGCAAACCTGTGCTATACACAAAAAAAATTACTAAATATAAACTCTAAAAAGTAAATAACCATAGGGTAAAATCAATTCAAGTTATTATAGTTCAAAAGAAATGTATTGGTTATACGTATACCTATTGATGTTATTAAACTTTTAAGAGCATGCAGTTGCTTATTTATTTTACCCCTAAAAGAAGAAATGGCATGCTACTTGTGTTGATTTATATAGTTTTTGATGATTTCTTTAAACTCTTAAATGTAAGATTCTAGTTTGTTTTTACCAGAAATGGCATGCTACTTGTGTTTTTTTTTTTTTCTTCAGTTAAACAATTCTAGTTCTTATTTCAATAAAGTTTTTATTACTTATTAAAGAGGTGTGTGTAAAGTTTTTATTACTTATAGAAAAATTAAATAAATAAACAAATAGTTGTGTGGGTGCGTGTATTTGATAAGTAGAAAACATAACAACATTATTAATATGGATTGACAAAAGGTATGCAAAACTCTACAGAAGGGCCACAAAAAAGAAAAAAAAAAAAAAAAAAAACCAGTTCGTCGAACTTAACCATTCCAAGAAATCCAAAAAGGAAGATGTGGAAGAAAAATGAGATAGATTTCCTAATGATCTAAAATTTAAAGTTTGATAGAGTTAAAATGAATAGATTAAAGATGCAAAGTAGGTGATGAATCAGATAAAAGCATTCTGCCCTTGGAAATGATATATTCTCTCTCATAACATAGTGTGGAGGTTGAGGTAACTGGTTTGATCTATTTGGATATGAATTACCAAGAGGAGAAGAGAGATTATGAATTAAGAATTTGAAATAGAAACATCGCAAGTATTATAGTGGTTCTAAATCCCTTATATATTTGTTGTATCTAGAAAGGTATCTTGCTAAGTCATCCCAATATTCGTTGTTGCCCCCCTCAAACTCACATCTCAACCAAGTCAATTAAATCATGCCAAATTCAACATTAACATTAATTTCTCAAGTCAATAATTCTCAATCTCTTTATCATTTGACTTTCATAGGCTTAAGAACTAGTAACGGGTTGGTCGGACGACTAACTTGGGTTCATAGGTGTATCATTAAATGTATATAAACAAACAAAATATTAGGTGAAATCATGTGTGTTGCAATACATCCATACAAAAGACTAGCTCAATTTTGGTGCATTTTCCTATTTCGGTGGTTAAGCATTGCTATGAGCTCATGAAATCATGATGCCTCTTGTCAAACAAACAACTTGCTATGGACCTTGCCACCCTTACAAAGGACATATTGTTTTCCAACATAGTGTTTTGCAAAGAATTAAAAACTCAAAGCGATCGATCCAATTTACCATTTTGTTGTTAGATTAAGCTCAAATGGATGGCTATGGAAATTAAATTTATCTCTTTGATTCAACTTCATTTATTGTTTCCTTTATTAAATTTTTATCTTATAATCTATACTATAATGTAAAACCGAAGCTTTTTTGACTTTTTGTTCTTTTAGTTGACTTCATAATAATTTGACACATCAACTTTTGATTTCTCATAAATTTCCACAGCATTATTATTATATTTTTATTTTTTAATTTCCGTGGATTACTAACCAAAGTATGCTTCTTTCTTTCCCCCAAAACCCAATGGTCACCTTTCATTGCATCTTCTCCGACTTTCTTGAAATCCCATCTTGGGCGGCAACAAGGAATTAGATTCACTATCCCCATTTTTCATTAACATGTTGATCCTCAACCTTTGGAGGTATATAGTACTCGGAACCTCACTTTTGCAACATCTGACATCCATAGCATTGTTTCCATAAAATAATCACAGTATCCCCAAAATCGAGAACCCAAATTCTTCGCCAATAAGCTCTAATGAAAACAGAGCAAAGAACCAATTTTTGATCAAAATTCAAATGTTCTAGCACCCTCGGTTTCCAGCTTATGTGTTTGGTGGACCTAGAGTCTGATTATATCTAACCCATTCGATTCAGACTCTAGATCTGATTCTAGCAAAAAGGATAACCCCACCAATCGCTGGTGGGGGAGAGATGTCAAAAGCATAACCCAACTTCATGTTGGGAGAAAGAAGCATAAGACTCCTTGAGCAATAAACTCCGGCAAAACAACCTTATTTGCTTGAAAATCAAGGGTGCTAGAACATTTGAATATAAATGTTCTCAAGATTTTATGTTTGACGTGGTCTTCTTTATTTTAGTTTTAAGATTTTTCTATTCTATTGCTCTTGCTGAATTAGAAGTTACTGATTGTTTAACTTCTATCTAAGCCCACTACCCAATAGAGCATGAACATAAATACTCAAAGTTCATAAAAAAAATCAATTGTCAAAACCCAAAGCATGACTGAAAAGTAAAACAAACGAACATCTCTTATTATCACTATGTTAAATGCGAAATAGACCCATAGGAATTGAAGCCTGGTCGCTAATATGCACCATAGGAGCTTTCATGATTATGCTTCAAATGAGGTTGTAGTTTATCATAGACGAATAATGTAAAGCTTAAGATTAGAAGTTTATTTGTAGAGTGTTAGCCAACCAGGTACACAGTGTTAATTATGGACAGAGAATTCATGTTGCTAAATGTAATTGGGGTAAGTTTAAACATAGAATTACTCCAGTATCCCAAAAAAGACAACAACATAGAAGTACTCAAATATTGTAAGGTATGGCCTTTTATTTTAAGGGTATGGACAATGGGCTATGGCAATGAATTTGACCATAAGTTCAAAATGGCCATTGTCCAGAATGAATGCCAGTATATACTTAGTTCTATAGATATGAATATAAGCAACCATAAGATGAAACTGACAGCTCAGTGGTTTTCATGTAAACCGGTTAAATGTAGAAAATGAAACTAAGAATGAAGAAAAATTGGTCTCACTAAATTGTGCTTTTTTTTTGTATGAATTAGTACATATATTTTTGTGATGTGTTCAATTTATTTTTTCTATATATGGTTGAGCTATTTTGTTGGAATCTTTGAAGTATAGCCCCTTTTTTAGGCAAGGTGGCGAAAGTTAAGAACATTGTAATATGGTTGATTTAGATATTTGTTGGGATAATCTGCAAAGAAGTAGATCTTAATTATTTCTTTGCTTAATTTTCATTTCATGTAAATTTTGTTTAATAATGATTCGCACCAAATTTCTACATTGCTACCTCAATTTTGTTTTGTTTTCTAAACTGACAATTTTTTTTTTTTTTTCTAAACTCATTAGTCATTATACCCAATTCACTTTCCACCAAAAAAATAAACCAATTCACTTGATTGCTTGAAAATCATGTGCAGCTTATATGTTTGCACATGAGCATTGATCGTGTTTCTACATGTGAATAAAATTTTGGTTCCGGAACGAATACTATACAACTAATGAATGAGATAATTTGATTTTCAGGGATGGGATGGATCTATGTGAGAGTAAAAAATTAAAAATTTGGTTGGAAATATTACTACCATTTCTTTTTTTTTTGCTTTTCTTATGTTTCATTTTCAGTAATTTACCGTGCATCGCACGGGTTTGTGACTAGTTTTGATAATTATGACAGTTACTAGTTAATAGGCTCTAATTATAGGACTACTTTTGTGAGCGTAAATTGGAGAGGTTTTATAGGAAATTTTTATAAAATTAATAAATCTATAATTTTATTAGTAAAGCTTTAACAACAAGGAATAAAGGATCAAGAATAGTAAACACAAAAAAATAAGTTCACACAAATTAATGCTGGCACATACATGAGAGAGTGAGAGGTGTAAAAAATAATTTTTTGGTTGAAAATTAAATATAATCACAACTTGTGAAAGCTTAAACAATACGTTACAAAACACATTGATAAGGTTTATTTATTTATTATTGGCAGGAGCTAACCCCATTTATTTACTATGGTTAGAGCTGCCTCTACAACAACACTGTTTGTTATGGAGAAGTAATAAATTTAGATTTAAGCCTTCCTCTCAAACTGAACAGGAATCACACCACCATCCAAAGCTGACAACCTCTTCCCATTCTCAACTAAATTACCAACAGTCCCACAATCAAACCTACAAATTGGACAAACTTGAGTAGGACACCAAGAAATCTCATAGATATTAGTTCCGACACTAGCTTTCACTATCCGGAAGTAATTTCCTGTGCTTCGCGAGCTTTGGTCTTCTCCAGTGACAATTAATCTCCTTTCAGTTTCAGGGTCTCTCTCACCTAGCTTCCATGCAGTTGACTGTACACAGATTGTGGCTGCTGAGAAAACAATCCTCAAGTCTCCATTTTCCCGAATCACTGTCTCTCCCTCAATGAAAGGTGTGAAAGTGACAGGGAAACCTTCCAAGCCTGAAACATTTTCCTGGCCAACGTAGAATGGGCATGAGCCAGTTCGGTTAATCAAGGTGAAACGGCCGCCACTGTCAGTAATAGCAGGATTGATGTAGTATTCTACACCGCGTTCAAGAGCACGTCCGGCATTGTCGAGCACTGGTGCGGGTGAGGATGATGGTTGAGCTACTGCTGATATGGCCATGACTAGCCATATGAAGCTAAGGCTTCCAATCAATTTCATCGACTTCATTTTCAACAATTTCAATCAAAGACAAAGGAATTTGCTTTCTGGTTTTGTAAATTTTTGAAGTTGTAGTATATGGATTTGGTGTTTTACCAATGGCTTTGGCATTGTATTTATACTATTTGGTGCGGGGATATGGCACGTCATTGAGACCGTGACAGGTTGAGAAGTGATGGATAAAAGTCCATGAAACTTATCCTATTAAGAATTACTTGTACCTTACGGGTGTAATTAATACTATTAAACACGATAAGAGCCATGACTTTTGCAGCCTGCTCATGTGAGAATATATACAACACAGTGCTTATCTTAATTTGTACTTCGTTTAATTCTCAACTGTGAACATTTGATGACGGCATGGAAGAAGTTGAACCCAAGTACAAGAAAGAAAGTTCAGTACTAGAAAGAAAATGTCAAAGCCTAGCCATACACAGTTTGCAATTTGGATATATACACCGAGCCCACTTTTTTTGAAGGATTGAATTGTCCCCTGGTTATCCATTCACACATATATATGAGAATTGAAGCCACTACGTATAGACATTTCTTCGTTTTCCTCAAAGACTAGCATCGTGTGCGTAATTAAGCAACACTACATCTCACCATAGCGTTGAATTCATATATTTTATTTTTAGTTTTTATGAATCAGCCAAATCTTGGCAGCAACCAACCTAATCTTGGCAGCAAAATAAGCACAAATCAAAACAAAAAAATTCAACCTCAATCACTACACTACACCTAAGCCCACATGAACATAGTCACATAGATGTAGGTTAAGTTAATCTTTTACGTACATATCACCTCAGGTTTAATGCCCCATGGGTAAAACTTAGGGAGATAAATATAATTCTACAGTTGGAAGTTTTTTTAACTCTTGTAGATTATGGCGGACATAAAAGCAAAATGGAAGACGATGCCATCAAAGGCACAAGCTCCATTCATTGACCAAGCAAAAAAACTTGCTAAAGTGTACAAACAACAATAGAGAAGCGAAGTGCCCATGGAGGAAATAGATGTGGTATAGTCCTAATTGTGTTTATGTGTAGTACTTCAGTTTTGGTTAATTAATGGTATATTATAGCTTAGTTGTTTCACATGGATTGACTAACATGCATATCGTGTCTTTGTTCACAGGTTAGAGGTCTACGTAGTCGATGTACACCCGATCGTGTGAGGAAATTGTTCCGTGAATTCAGTAAGGCAAATAAGGCCGCCGTCCGATCATTAGGATTCGGATCTTGGTTGGATATTGGGGGTGGAAAGTTGGATCACGCGCTCTGTTGTTTTATGCTTGACAACATTACGGTGCCAAGCTTTGTTTTCGAATTAAATGGTCGGTCCGTAGTGATCACGCCAGAACAAGTTGGATTCATTTTAGGCCTACGTAATTCTGGCCCACCAGTTTCAAATTCTGGTGTATTCGAAGACATTGAGCCTTTATGTAACCGACATGGGTTCATAGGGACGGAATTGGTCACATTGGGTAATATAGAAGCCGCACTAGCTACATCGGATGCAGTGGTTGACGGCAGATTTAAGGAGAAAATTGTTTTGTTCTTACTTGACAGTGTCTTTTGCCCAACTACAAGTTTGAACATTCCGAGGACATATCTACATGTGGTAAAAGACATTGACCGTGTGTCCGAGTATAATTGGGCTTTGCTTGTGTTCAACAAGTTGAGAGATGCCGTATTGGCATTTAAGTTAGAGCCAAGTAAAACTTATATTTGTGGATGTGTATATTTTTTGCAGGTATAAACTGAGTATGTTGCACATACATAGGTCATTTTATATATTTGCGCTTCTTTTCAAAAAATTTAACGAACCAATTCGGCTTCATCTTATCACCCGTGTAGCTCATAGCCGGCAAGGTTGAACACCGAGATGTGGTGCAAAGAGTGGAGGAGGAAGGGAAGGAGACTGATGTCATTGACCATGGTATGTGATCATTGACCAATTGCATGCATTGTCTCCTTTATGTACGTCATAACAACAAAGTCCAAGTTTATGTCATCCGCATAAAACTAGTATTTTTCATTGACATTGATTAAATGCAGGTTCTAACAAAGAACACCGGTCATCCCTTGAAAATGATGCAAATATGGGCACACATACTAATGAAAACGGCATCATATTGAAAGAGTTGAGAGAGGACGTGAAGTCCATGAAGGTTGCCTTGAGTACCCTCTCAGAGGATGTGACAACCATAAGGGGGGAATACCAATCTCTCACTAAAGCAATTGGAAACATCATTTCCGAGGGATTGAAAAGAATGAAATCAGAGATATTGGAAGGGATAGCTAAGGGTACAATAGAGTCGGTCTCGAAGAGCAATTTCGATAGGGACTCGGAGGATGAAAAAGATAAAAATCTAGATGCCGCATTGGGCAAAATAGCTGATGTTTTAGCTTGTGATACCCCCATGACATCCCCGGATAAACCAATAAGTGCTGTTCAGGTGGTTGCTTCCGCAGATCAGACATTTGTTAAAGGACGACAGAAGAAGGGGGCTGAAGAAGCAGTACGTAGACAACCTAAGAGGAAGGTCTGTGGATGATGTTTCCTCTCATCTTTAAGACATTATTTAATTTTTATTATGCATTCATTCATATTTTCTTCATGGTATATGTAGCATATACTTTCAATTGGTATATTTACTGATTGATGGCTATATAGGGTTATATACTGTAAACATTTGGATATTCATGTCTAAGACGGAGCCTGTATCAGGAATATTGTTTTCAATTGATTTTCAAAATTTTTAATATTTCTCCCATGTATTGTAATGACGGGTTGAGAACGTTATTTATGTCCTTTCTCTCATTTTAGAAGTTATAAGATATTTTCACCATTTACATACATAAAATAATTGGGTAAATGAGTGGGTTGGGTTTTAATGGATTGGGTTGGGTATGGGCCAAACATATTTTGTTAAATGGGCCTAAATGGGCAAATGGGTTTTTAAGGATCCAACTCATTGATTATCCACCCAAACCTACCCATTTGACACCCCTACATTGCATAAATAAATTTATAATATTTGGATATAAACGGTTACGTAGCTAATTTTGAACGACATGGCTTATACAAAATTGCCAACTATGTATTGTTGTCAATAATTTTTTAGGCAGTAAACTTGGAAGCAAATCAACCACCACACAAGCTGAAATCTCTCTCATCGAGGGAGGCTAGTTCCAATATGTCAGAGGTTGGTAGGAAGCTACGGACAAGAAATACAAATGAACAGGTTCCTAGCAAGTATCTCAGTACACCATACACCAACCCAAAAACTTACACATATGTTAGCAACATTAAAGAACTATAATATTATGGCAATTCATACATATATTACTTAAACTTACACACATGTTAGCAACTTAAAGAACATGCATATTATCGTAATTGTCCCACATCTTAGTGAAACTGACACAAATTTTTGCAACTTAAAGAGGATGCATATTATCAGAATGCACACACATATTAGTAGCAGTGACAGACATCTTACTAATTTGATAGGAGTGTTTGCAGAAGTTATTTCTAACGAATGTATCATTCTTACCTCTTTCATAAACATGTTCCTAGCAAGGGTGATTGGTAAGGTATGGCCACTTAATTATCGGATAGTTCGAACGAAAGAAACAAGGGACATGTGTCCATTCACGCTGCTCACTTCTTGTATTTTCATTTTTATTAACTATCATTCTTCTAACAATTTATATAGGGACCTACTGGTCTAAGATGATACCACTTTTATCTCACGGAGGATGGTACAAACCCTGTTACCCAACAGCTGGGTCATGTCTGATGTAAGTATTAAGATCAGTATTTTTTATTTAAAGAAGATATATTTACTATTTTCACATTTTTTTTTTATAGGTTACTTTCACATACTTATATAAGTTTATATGGTAGGTTATCGACTATGTCGCAAGCCAATTGGCTACGCGAGAGAAGGCACAATCTAGTGGGGTAATAACAACTTGGTACTTGCCCACAACTTTTGCGGTACGTCTAAGTTGTTCATAATTCATATGTTCATGTAATACAACAAAATCGAGCAATGCATTATTCATATAAACAATTCTTGAACTGACATTTGACTATAACCGTTGAGGTGATGTAGTTGAATATAGGAAAAGAACAAAATATTACCCTCTAACCATAAGTATCCGTGTTGTGCAGCAATTAGTAATGAGTAGGCGTACAAGGGGAGTTGATGACCTATTAAAATTTTTCAATGTCACCAAATGATATGTAGGGGATGGATCAAAATGAACTAAGGTACGGTGCCATATATGATGCATACACACTCATAAAAGTTTACCATCATCTATTCAGAAGGATGAACTAGTTTATTTAACGGTATTCATATGTGGCACACAGATCTACATCCCTATTAACGACTCAAATACCCATTGGTATTTGGTCGTGGTTGACATAAGGGCAAAAGAAATTCAATATCTTGACACCATGAGCTCGAGTCTTCACTTTGCTGATAGAAAAAAACAAATTGCTGACGTGGTGAGTCTTTTGGAATGCCAATTCATACTTTCCATGATGGGTTTAGTTGAGGGCAACTGGTTAGACTTAATAATTTCATTTTTTTATGTAGGTTAAAGCATTACAGGATTTCATTTTGCATCCTAAAGTGACACAAACAGCAAATCGAGAAGATTTAAATATGAAAAGTTGGACAGTTATCATTCCTCTAGCAGTCCCAATTCAGCTGGACGGGTAAGTATATCATAAAATAATACACTCACCAAAATTGTTACTTTCATATTTACTAGTATTTTGAGGCAATATGTTCAGTCTCAATTGAAGACTGTTAATGTTCTAATGCACATCTAATTATTTCAGGTCGGGTTGTGGCATTTACGTAATCCAATTATGCGATTACCAATTCTTTGTCCCAACTATCAATCCGTGGTAATATAGAGGCACTTCCATTGTACTCTTCATGAATTTTAAAACTTTGTAATTGTTTTGACTGCTGCAATCATTGCTGGTTTATGTAGACGGCAACGGATGCAGACTGACTAAACATTGTGTTAGAGTTAGTGCTGGATGACTCCAACCAATTGAAGAATGAGGTCATTGCGAAAGCTGAAGCATTCAGAACCACTAACTTCATAACATAATGTTATTACAGTCTTTGTTGCATTCTAATTTTGTTGTGATGGTATGATGCAAATAAAAGCATTATGTTGAAGCGCATTGGCAAGAGCAACTGAATCGAAGATGGCAACAAAATGCAAGTCCTGACATCATTGTGCAACTTAGTTTGGAAGTTTTAGGCCAAAATGTGCATACTATTGTAAATAAAACGTAACAGAACATTGTAAATAAAATGTTTGTAATTACCGTTGTTGAATTAATTTCCGTATGGTTAATAGTGTTACAATATTACGTTTGATTTTAGACTTAATTGAATAAATATTTGACAATGTTGAAGAACCAGGTTTAGCAGGAGAAATTAAGCACTTAATGGATTGTTCTACAGGAATAAAAAAAGTAAAGAAAAACCAATCGATCGCAAACCTAATAAAAAAACACCGATCGATTGCAATCCTTCGATAATTTTAACTGCCCAGAAATTTGCGATCGATCACTTCAATTTGCAAAGGAAATAGACAATCGATCGTATTATTCTCTGTACAATTTCTGGGGAAACTGCGATCGATCGATAAACTTATCAAAGGAATTAGTGATCGCTCGGTAAAGGTTTTTTTCTTTTGCAGGTTGTTGATGTTCTAGATCTGGAGCCGTTGCCTCAGATCTGGACTCTTGATGATTTTTTTTTTGGGTTAGATCTAGTGTGCCATGTTTAAGATTTGGCCTTTTTGATGCTTGGGTTCCAAATCTGCTGTTTTTTTACTCAAATCCGGACCTTGTGCTGCTCTGGTGTGGTTCTCCAGAAATGTTAGGACTGTTCCAAATTTGACCAAATGTTATCGTCTCCTTGACTCAAGCATGATATCAATCCAAATGCTGTGTTTAGATTGCTGTTTATCGGCCCATAGCCCCTGCCACCGCCAGTTGCTACTCCAGTTGTTGTGTTGAGTCTGTTTTCTTTATTTGTTCTAAGTTCTGTGGTTTGGTTATGTAATGTCTTTTTTCTGTTCTTCCTTGTGTTATTCTGGTCCATAGTTGGACTTGTATACAAGTTGTCATCTTTACATCTATAATCTTAGCTTCATAATATTAATAAATCTCTATCATTTTATTCAAAAAAAAAAAAAATAGCAATGTTTGAATTTAAATAAAATTCACTATAAAATAACACATTCATTATATTATATGGTATTTATTTATTAGGGTTTATTTTTTCACATAATTTTTTTTTTTAGTTGTCATGCCACGTCAGCATTTTTTATTATTATTTTAACAAAACCGTTAGCCACAATAGTATTTTCCATTCATCCCTTTACGACAAAGACCATTTTGATATAAGGATGAAACATTGAAGACCAAATTCACACATGTGAAAGGTTGATGACTATTTTGACATAAAATGCCAGTTGAGGACCAAAATAGTAATTAAACCTTGTTATTTTGGTAAAGTTATATTATAGGTTTGTTTATTTTAGTTTAACATGCCAACTTAGTTTTAGTTCTAAATAATTTACGGCTTTTTATTTTTTTTATTTTTATTTTAAAGTTTCTCTTGTATACAATTTATTTTTTAAACAAAATAGGTTAATGAAATAAACTTGTGCAAATAAACTCTATGAATATTTATATACCTAAATCTTCAGACCTTAACTTGAAAACAATATCAAACTTTGAAGCTTATTATGTAATTATCCTTATATATTGTTGCTTATGCAACAATATGCCTATATTATATATGAAGGATAATAAATTTTTGTATAAAGAATTTGAGATCATATTATCATTCCTTTTTATTACTTTTGAAAGGTAACACCAATGTTCATTTCATTTATTATTATTTTTTTCTACTGTTGTTTTCCTTTTATAGATTTTGAATATCTGAACACATTGATAAAAGATAAAATTTATTGTTTTCAATGAAGTTTGACATACAAAAAAGAATAGTTTATTAGTTAGATCAACAAGAAACCACTACAAGAAATTTGGCTAACCAAAATTTCAATGATGACCCTAAATTCATTGCTAATAAGTCAGCATCAGCGACGACAACTCATTGTCGTCGCTAATTTCCCAAAACAAACTAACACCAACGATGACTTTGGTGTCGTCGCTTATAAGTCGTCGCTAATATGATGGAGGGAAAACTTTTAAAAGGCCCCAACTCCCGAAACATTGGCAATGTCATCTCCATTTTCTACTATCTTTTTCTTTGTAGGGTTGCCTCTTTGCTAGCATATTATGAGAACTCTACAGGATCAGGAATGTGGGGAGGCGTTGCACTTCTCGTCAGGACCCAATTCACTCCCTCAAAAAAATGGGTGTTGTTTTCTTCTTGTGGCCCCCCTTTATATGTAATCCGCTTATGTGGTTCTTTGACCAAATTAAAGTCCTCGTATGAGTCGGAGTTGCATTGGGTATCTGCAAGGAGTGCCATCACTCCAGGGCTCACCTCAGAATTTTTTTAAAGTTCTTATAATTTTGAAAGGCTTAAAAAGAATATTGATAATATAACCTTATACAAAAATATTAGAAAGACCCAAAAAATTATAGCAAACCTTTTAAAAAAAAGGCTCAAACATTAAAATTAAGTAGTTGCAAACCTGTGCTATACACAAAAAAAATTACTAAATATAAACTCTAAAAAGTAAATAACCATAGGGTAAAATCAATTCAAGTTATTACAGTTCAAAAGAAATGCATTGGTTATACGTATACCTATTGATGTTATTAAAGTTTTAAGAGAATGCAGCTATTTATTTTATTTTTACCCCTAAAAGAAGAAATGGCATGCTACTTGTGTTGATTTATATAGTTTTTGATGATTTCTTTAAACTCTTAAATGTAAGATTCTAGTTTGTTTTTACCAAAAAAAATGGCATGCTAGCTTGTTGAAATCATTTTCTTTTTTTTTCTTCAGTTAAACAATTCTAGTTCTTATTTCAATAAAGTTTTTATTACTTATTAAAGAGGTGTGTGTAAAGTTTTTATTACTTATAGAAAAATTAAATAAATAAACAAATAGTTGTGTGGGTGCGTGTATTTGATAAGTAGAAAACATAACAACATTATTAATATGGATTGACAAAAGGTATGCAAAACTCTACAGAAGGGCCACAAAAAAGAAAAACCAGTTCGTCGAACTTAACCATTCCAAGAAATCCAAAAAGGAAGACGTGGAAGAAAAATGAGATAGATTTCCTAGTGATCTAAAATTTAAAGTTTGATAGAGTTAAAATGAATAGATTAAAGATGCAAAGTAGGTGATGAATCAGATAAGAGCATTCTGCCCTTGGAAATGATATATTCTCCCTCATAACATAGTGTGGAGGTTGAGGTAACTGGTTTGATCTATTTGGATATGAATTACCAAGAGGAGAAGAGAGATTATGAATTAAGAATTTGAAACGGAAACATCGCAAGTATTATAGTGGTTCTAAATCCCTTATATATTTGTTGTATCTAGAAAGGTATCTTGCTAAGTCATCCCAATATTTGTTGCTGCCCCCCTCAAA
The DNA here is from genome assembly GCA_907173295.1 of Fagus sylvatica. Classification (NCBI taxonomy): domain Eukaryota; kingdom Viridiplantae; phylum Streptophyta; class Magnoliopsida; order Fagales; family Fagaceae; genus Fagus; species Fagus sylvatica. The sequence continues at coordinate 6,575,873 of OU015765.1, forward strand.
CTCACATCTCAACCAAGTCAATTAAATCATGCCAAATTCAACATTAACATTAATTTCTCAAGTCAATAATTCTCAATCTCTTTATCATTTGACTTTCATGGGCTTAAGTGATATGAACTCCACCAACAATTGTGATGAAACCCGATAACAATGATGGTTTAGAACCCCAAGATCGTGTAGACAAGATTGGTTGAGCCTTGACCCGTCACCTAACCAGATGAAAACCAAGACTACGAAGGATTGAAACGCCACACCAAGAAAACCTAAGAATCCCTCAACAATCAAGGTGATAAGTTTGGTTGTTTGAACGCCACAAGATTAACTTGATAAGTTCAAAGAGTTCTTTTAAGAACGAAGAGGAACACAAGATCGTGTAGACAAGATTGGTTGAGCCTTGACCCGTCACCTAACCAGATGAAAACCAAGACTACGAAGGATTGAAACACCACACCAAGAAAACCTGAGAATCCCTCAACAATCAAGGTGATAAGTTTGGTTGTTTAGACCTCACAATGATGATAATTTTCTGAAAACATAATCTGTCTATTCAAATTCGAAATACCCATCTATATACTTGGAACAACCCTCCAAGAATAGGAAAAGTCATAACTAAAGCTTTAAAAGCAACACAAACATCAACATAAACAAGTCCCCACCAAAAATAACCAAAAATAGCTAAATGACTAAATTCAATGTATTTAATATAACCAGCCAAGACCAAGTTCATTCCCCTATTCAATATCCTTGAAACTCAACAAATTCACGCCCTTTGATGGTCAGACCATGCTGGTCACGTTTTTGTATGCTAATTAGCTTCTTCAATTGCTTTGATGACGTGGACTAAGCCTTGATTATTATTTGAGCCCATCTTGGTCTTTTTAGAATCAGCCCAATTCTCTTGGATTAGCCCATTTAGTGCTTCCTTGAAACGTTTGGCTCTAAGTCTTGTAATTGGACCACTTGGAAGTGACAAAGGATCTTGTGCAAATTCAGCTCCATTCCCAAGTGTATGATCAACATGTCCAACTCCTTGGTTTGCATCATTCTCCCCCTCTCGAGAAGGATTTGTCCTCAAATCAGCACCTACATCAAAAGGAGACAAATCAACAACATTAAAGCTTGCACTGACACCATACTCACCTGGTAAGTCAAGCTTGTAGGCATTATCATTGATGCGTTCCACTACTTGAAATGGTCCGTCACCCCGAGGTAGGAGTTTTGAACGCCGTTTCTCCGGAAAACAGTCCTTCCTTAAGTGCAACCAAACGCAATCTCCTAGTTCAAACACTACCTTCTTGCGTCCCTTGTTGGCTTGTTGGACATATTGTTTAGTCCTCCTCTCAATGTTCAGCCGTGCCTTTTCATGAATCATCTTTACAAATTCTGCCTTCTTTTTGCCATCTAAGTTCACACGGTCACTCAAAGGTAAAGAAGTTAAATCCAAAGGTGACAATGGGTTAAAGCCATAAACCATTTCAAATGGTGAAAACTTAGTTGCGGAATGTATACTTCTATTATAAGCAAATTCAACATGTGGCAAACAATCTTCCCATGTTTTCAAGTTCTTTTTAATGATACCACGCAACAAAGAAGACAAAATTCTATTCACTACTTCAGTTTGACCATCCATTTGTGGATGACAAGTAGTAAAAAACAACAACTTGGTTCCCAACTTTCCCCACAAAATCTTCCAAAAGTAACTCAAAAACTTTGCATCCCTATCAGAAACAATGGTCCTAGGCATGCCGTGTAACCTAACAATTTCTTTGAAGAACAAATCAGCTATATGTGATGCATCATCAGTTTTATGACATGCAATGAAGTGTGCCATCTTGGAAAATCTATCTACCACCACAAAAACTAAATCTCTCCCCCTCTTAGTCCTAGGTTATCCCAAAACAAAATCCATAGAAATATCAGTCCAAGATTCACTAGGTATTGGCAAAGGGGTGTACAAACCATGGGGTTTCAACTTAGACTTGGCTTGTTTACACGTGATACACTTCTCATAGATTTTTTCCACATCACATTTCATATGAGGCCAAAAAAAATGATCATGCAAAATTCCTAATGTCTTAGCTACACCAAAATGACCCATCAAACCACCACCATGAGCTTCTCTCACAAACAATTCACGCAAAGAACACATAGGCACACACAATTTATTTTCCCGAAACAAAAATCCATCATGCCTATAAAACTTACCAAACGCCACTTTTTCACATGCATTGAACACATCACCAAAATCAAAATCTTGTGCATACAAATCCTTAATGTATTCAAAGCCAAGCAATTTTGTATCTAAAATGAAAAGTAAAGCATACCTTCGGGACAATGCATCAACCACCACATTTTCCTTACCTTGCTTGTATCTGATCACATAAGGAAATGTTTCAATGAATTCCACCCACTTGGCATGGCGTTTGTTCAACCTTTGCTGTCCTTTCAAATGCTTCAAAGATTCATGATCTGTGTAAATCACAAATTCCTTTGGCCATAGATAGTGCTGCCAATTATCCAAAGCCCTTACCAAGGCATACATCTCCTTATCATAAGTAGGGTAATTTAGGGCTGCCCCACTCAACTTTTCACTGAAATAAGCAACTGGACGGCCTTCTTGCATCAAAACAGCTCCAATACCTATTCCTGAAGCATCACACTCAATTTCAAAAGTTTTAGCAAAGTTAGGTAAAACAAGCAAAGGTGCATTAGTTAACTTTTCTTTGATCAGATTAAATGCCTTTTCTTGTTCTTTCCCCCACTTAAACGGCACATTTTTCTTGATGACTTCAGTAAGAGGTGTGGCTAAGCTACTAAAATCACGCACAAACCGTCTATAGAAGCTAGCTAAGCCGTGGAAACTCCTCACTTGGCTGATTGTTGTAGGCGTTGGCCACTCTTGGATTGCCTTAACCTTTTCCTCGTCCACCTCAATTCCTCTCTTACTAACAACAAAACCAAGAAACACAAGTTTATCCGTGCAAAAGGTGCACTTCTTGAGATTAGCAAACAACTTTTCTTTCCTTAGAATTTCCAAAACAGATTTCAAATGCATTACATGTTCTTCCAAGTTTTTGCTATAAATTAGGATATCATCAAAATACACAACGACAAATCTGCCAATAAATGCACGCAAAACATGGTTCATCAAACGCATAAATGTGCTCGGAGCATTAGTTAAACCGAAAGGCATCACTAACCACTCGTACAAACCATATTTAGTCTTAAAAGCAGTTTTCCATTCATCACCTTCCTTCATCCTAATCTGATGATATCCACTCTTAAGATCAATTTTTGTAAAGACACAAGAACCATGCAATTCATCCAGCATATCATCTAATCTAGGAATGGAATGACGATACTTTACCGTTATGTTGTTGATGGCTTGGCAGTCAACACACGTCCTCCATGTTCCATCCTTCTTAGGAACTAATAGCACCGGAACTACACAAGGACTCATGCTTTCACGCATATACCCCTTCTCCAATAATTCACCTAATTGCCTCTGAAGTTCCTTGGTCTCCTCGGGATTACTCCTATAAGCAGGTCGGTTTGGAATTAATGCACCTAGTATGAAATCAATTTGATGTTCAATCCCTCGGATTGGAGGTAATCCATAAGGTACCTCTTTGGGAAGGACATCTTCAAACTCTTGCAAAAGAGAAACAATATCGCTCGGCAAAGCACTGACGAGATCATTAGTACATAAAAGAGCCTCCTTGTACATGAGTACAATAAGGGGCTGGTGTGAAAATAATGCTCTCTTGATCTCACTTTTTTTTGCAATGTAATTGAATTTTTCCTCTCTTGCTCTCACTATGGCTGAAATCCTCTCTCTTTCTGTTTCTCTCTGATCAATATTTTTCTCTCTTTCTTTTTTTTGAAACTCTTTTTTTTTTCAATTTCGACCTTCATTTCTTTTTCTTTCTTTTTTTCATTTGAGCTTTGTAACTTTAATTAGTCCTCCCTGACCTGTTTTGGAGTCAATGGCACAAGAATAATAGGTTGCCTTTTATGAGTGAAAGAATACCTACTTGTGAATCCATCATGCTTAGCCCTCTTATCATACTGCCATGGTCTTCCCAACAATAAATGGCATGCATGCATAGGAACCACATCACAAAGCACCTCATCCTCATATTTACCAATGGATAATGCCACCAACACTTGCCTTGTCACCTTGATTTCGCCATATTCATTCAGCTATTGAAGCCGATAAGGGTGAGGATGTTTCAAGGTAGTTAAGGCCAATTTCTCCACCAAATAAGTGCTGGCTACATTTGTGCAACTCCCTCCATCGATAATGACACTGCAAACTTTGTTATTTACAAAGCACCGAGTATGAAACAAGTTCTCCCTTTGGTTACTTTCTTCCTCCTTAACCTGCACATTGAGAACTCGCCTTGCTACCAATAAATCTCCAACCATAGCACTTTGCTCATCATCGGCATCCTCCAAAGGTAGCATGTCATCATCATCTACTTGTTCCTCATTCTCTAACTCAAGCTCTCCTTGGGCGTTTATCACCATCACCCTTTTGTTTACACACTGGCTGGCTATGTGTCCCCGCCCCTGACATTTAAAACACTTAATATCACGTGTTTTAGAACTTGAAGTTTCAGTGTTACCTAAAGTAGCGGCGGTCGTTGGTTTGGCATTCTTAGAAGGTTCAAATTTTGGCTTATTTTGTAGCTGCTCGTCCCTTTTTGGAGTTGTCTTCCACGAGCTGGTGGTAGCCATAGGTTGTCCCCTCCTAACCAATCCCTTTTGTTTGAATTGTTCCTCCACCTTTATGGCTTGATGCACCATATCTGTCAACTCAACATAGTGTTGCATCTCGACTATATCCGCAATCTCACGATTTAAACCGTGCAAAAACCTAGCCATGGTGGCTTCCCGGTCCTCTTCTACGTTAGCCCGGATCATAGCTACCTCCATCTCCTTGTAATGTTCTTTCACACTCTTGGAACCTTGATTTAACCTCTGCAACTTTTGATACAATCCCCTATAATAGTGGCTGGGTACAAAACGCTTCCTCATAAGCATTTTCATCTCCTCCCAAGTGTCCACGGGTGGCTCTCTATTCCTCCTCCTATTAATTAGTAATTGATCCCACCAAACAATGGCGTAATCGGTGAATTCAATTGCAGCTAACTTAACCTTCTTTATCTCCGAGTAGTTGTGACAATCAAACACCATCTCCATTTTAGTTTCCCACTCCAAATAAACTTCAGGATCATTTTTACCTTGAAAAGATGGGATTTTAATCTTTATGTTTCCTAAATCATTATCCCTCCTAGGCCTACCCATCCTAGCTTCTCGATTCCCATTCCCACGCTCAAACCTGCCCTGGTTCAAATATGGCTCATCAAACTCCTCCGACTCCGCCTCTTCCTCAACATTTCGCCACGAAACATGCCCACCTTGCTGCCTATTGGGGATGTCTTGTTGCTGTCCCCTAGGAGTTCCCGCTTCTACCCTGTCCAACCTCTCATGAATAGGTTCTAATTCAACCCTCAACATACGCCTCATCTCCCCTAACAACGCTTGCATTTGGAGGTTCAGAACTGCAGGTTGTCGAAATTCTTCGGTTGTATCTTCTTCTTGATTATTGGACATATTTAAAATCTGCAAAACAAGGTTAGAATCCTCACAAGCACTCCCTCACGTGTTTCACTCAAGAATTGATACACTTGCACTCGTGTTTTCACTCTAAACGGCTTTTACCCTCATATTGTCTCACACACTCTTGCCTTTTTCCACTCTTTTGTGTCTTCTTTAGTGCTTCCTTGAAACATTTGACTCTAAGTCTTGTAATTGGACCACTTGAAAGTGACAAAGGGTCTTGTGCAAATTCAGCTCCATTCCCAAGTGTATGATCAACATGTCCAACTCCTTGGTTTGCATCATTAAGACCTAAAAACGGGTTGGTCGGACGACTAACTTGGGTTCATAGGTGTATTATTAAAGGGTCATTCTACAATATCCACACTCTTTTTGTGGGTATGGTACCCATTCAATTGGTACCATCAAATGTGATATAAGTACCATTATATGTGATGTTGGTACTATCTAATATGATATTGGTACTATATGGTTTTTTATATATATTAATTTAAATAATAAATAAAAATGGTAGGTACCATCATATGTGAGGTAAGTACCATAATATGTGACATTGGTACCATTAATGTAAGATTTTATCTATTAGAGGTACGGTACCCACATGTGTACTATAGAATTACCCATTATTAAATGTATATAAACAAACAAAATATTAGGTGGAATCATGTGTGTTGCAATACATCCATACAAAAGACTAGCTCAATTTTGGTGGATTTTCCTATTTCGGTGGTTAAGCATTGCTATGACCTCATGAAATCATGATGCCTCTTGTCAAACAAACAACTTGCTATTGACCTTGCCAACCTTACAAAGGACATATTGTTTTCCAACATAGTGTTTTGCAAAGAATTAAGGGTAAATTGCACTTTTCCCCCTTTAACTATTGGGTCATCTCAATTTCCCCCTTTATCTATAAAACCGAGCGATATCCCCCTTTATGTATTGAAAATATGCAAATCACCCCCACGGTCTAATTTTATGTTAAATCCAAACCAAAATAATGAAATATTTTTATAGTATATTAATATATAATGATAGATTTTGAGTATTATAACTAGAAATTGACAAAATACATAAAAGCATTTCATTAATTTTGTTGGAATTTAAAATAAAATTAGATAATAGGGGCTATTTGCATATTTTCAATACATAAAGGGGGACATTGCTCAGTTTTATAGATAAATGGGGGAATTGAGATGGACGCAATAGTTAAAGGGGAAAAAATGCAATTTTCCCAAGAATTAAAAACTCAAAGCGATTGATCCAATTTACCATTTTGTTGTTAGATTAAGCTCAAATGGATGGCTATGGAAATCAAATTTATCTCTTTGATTCAACTTCATTTATTGTTTCCTTTATTAAATTTTTATCTTATAATTTTGATAATTATGATAGTTACTAGTTAATAGGCTTTAATTATAGGACCACTTTTGTGAGTGTAAATTGGAGAGGTTTTATAGGAAATTTTTATAAATTAATAAATCTATAATTTTATTAGTAAAGCTTTAACAACAAGGAATAAAGGATCAAGAATAGTAAACACAAAAAAATAAGTTCACTCAAATTAATGCTGGCACATACATGAGAGAGTGAGAGAGGTGTAAAACATAATTTTTTGGTTGAAAATTAAATATAATCACAACTTGTGAAAGCTTAAGGAATACGTTACAAAACACATTGATAAGGTTTATTTATTTATTATTGGCAGGAGCTAACCCCATTTATTTACTATGGTTAGAGCTGCCTCTACAACAACACTGTTTGTTATGGAGAAGTAATAAATTTAGATTTAAGCCTTCCTCTCAAACTGAACAGGAATCACACCACCATCCAAAGCTGACAACCTCTTCCCATTCTCAACTAAATTACCAACAGTCCCACAATCAAACCTACAAATTGGACAAACTTGAGTAGGACACCAAGAAATCTCATAGATATTAGTTCCGACACTAGCTTTCACTATCCGGAAGTAATTTCCTGTGCTTCGCGAGCTTTGGTCTTCTCCAGTGACAATTAATCTCCTTTCAGTTTCAGGGTCTCTCTCACCTAGCTTCCATGCAGTTGACTGTACACAGATTGTGGCTGCTGAGAAAACAATCCTCAAGTCTCCATTTTCCCGAATCACTGTCTCTCCCTCAATGAAAGGTGTGAAAGTGACAGGGAAACCTTCCAAGCCTGAAACATTTTCCTGGCCAACGTAGAATGGGCATGAGCCAGTTCGGTTAATCAAGGTGAAACGGCCGCCACTGTCAGTAATAGCAGGATTGATGTAGTATTCTACACCGCGTTCAAGAGCACGTCCGGCATTGTCGAGCACTGGTGCGGGTGAGGATGATGGTTGAGCTACTGCTGATATGGCCATGACTAGCCATATGAAGCTAAGGCTTCCAATCAATTTCATCGACTTCATTTTCAACAATTTCAATCAAAGACAAAGGAATTTGCTTTCTGGTTTTGTAAATTTTTGAAGTTGTAGTATATGGATTTGGTGTTTTACCAATGGCTTTGGCATTGTATTTATACTATTTGGTGCGGGGATATGGCACGTCATTGAGACCGTGACAGGTTGAGAAGTGATGGATAAAAGTCCATGAAACTTATCCTATTAAGAATTACTTGTACCTTACGGGTGTAATTAATACTATTAAACACGATAAGAGCCATGACTTTTGCAGCCTGCTCATGTGAGAATATATACAACACAGTGCTTATCTTAATTTGTACTTCGTTTAATTTTCAACTGTGAACATTTGATGACGGCATGGAAGAAGTTGAACCCAAGTACAAGAAAGAAAATGTCAAAGCCTAGCCATAAACAGTTTGCAATTTGGATATATACACCGAGCCCACTTTTTTTGAAGGTTTGAATTGTCCCCTGGTTACCCATTCACACATATATATATGAGAACTGAAGCCACTACGCGTAGACATTTCTTCGTTTTCCTCAAAGATTAGCATCGTGTGCGTAATTGAGCAACACTACATCTCACCATAGCGTTTAATTCATATATTTTATTTTTATTTTTTATGAATCAGCCAAATCTTGGCAGCAACCAGCCTAATCTTGGCAGCGAAAGCACAAATCAAAACAGAAAAATTCAACCTCAATCACTACACTACACCTAAGCCCACATGAACATAGTCACATAGATGTAGGTTAAGTTAATCTTTTACGTACATATCATCTCAGGTTTAATGTCCCATGGGTAAAACTTAGGTACAGTTCCTTAGGTTAGGTACATTAGGTTATCCAATTGAATTCAAACACATGATTGCATTAACCAATAACAAACAATGTTATTTTTTTCAAGAATATTTAAATTCAATGTATTTGAATTCAACTAGGAACCTAATGTAATTGACTTAAGGAACTGTACTTATGTTTTATTCATGCCCCATTTACAACGTATAACCCAATTTAAAACTAAATCACAACAGTGATTAATGCTTTCAATTCTCCCTTTAACCTCCTTTTTTATAAAACTAATGAGTTGTTCCTCAATGTAGACATTTCCTGGAGGATAGCGTTTCTTTGTCTCCCAAGATGATAGAGAGTAGCTCACCAGGCCAGCTTGCACAAAATGGATTTAAGCTCCTTCCCTTTTAAGATGAGCAACACCCCATTGGACTATTTCTTGCCAACTTGCACTAACTGTGAAACTATTTGAATTCAAATTTCATAAGGATCATACTCAAAAGTTAGGCACAAATCACAATGTGGTGTGGTTGACCCTAAGTACTCATTCTTAGTACTTGTTAATCCACCATTCAATCAAATGATAGATGGCTACCATTTGGAGCATTGCATTAGACTGTTAGAGTCATCAACTAATATCATATCATTGGCGCCCCAATTGCTAGGATTTTTTGTAAGACAATATAGTATTGCATAAAACAATTGTGAAAAGATTGAGAAAGAAAAATGATGAGTCGCTTATTCTAGACAATTTCACTGCACATAATAATCTTCATTAAAATTAATGACATGCTAAATTTTGAAAAAAAAAAAAAAAAATGTGAATAATGGATAGGTTCAAATTACATTTGGTGAACTCTTTGCAATTGTATTTTGTAAAATATCAAAATAATCGAATATTAATAATTACCCTATTTATAAGATGTTTAATATGTTGATTTTTTGTATTTCAAAATTTTACAAAAACTATGAGTTCATTTATTACATAGTACATCCAATTAATATATAATTAATCTAATAGATGATTAATTTGTCAAAATATTAATCCAAGTAATATCTATTAAGTTGATGCAATATGAATTACACAATATATAACTTCAATCTAACTTACAGGATTAGATGACGTGACCAACAGGTTGCTAATGTGGCAAGGATGTATATGAAACATGAGAAAAATATATAGCGACGAAACTGAAAATAAAATAGCCGTTACACAAAAGGACAAAAAGTGATTTTTTACCAAATATTTTTCAGTTTAAGATTTCACACGTAAAGTAGTCATTATAACATTTTGAATTATGCTGACTCACCAAATTCTACTTCTAACTCCAAATATTGGTATGCTGGCATAATTAATTTGGAAGAGGAATAGATGAAAGAAAACATCTAATCTAGTAATTATATTGTCAGAGTTTTATAGTTTAAATATGTTGTCTGGTCTCTCGAATAATGGTTCGAATATCTCTTCTCAAACTTCTTGTAACAATACAATTCCAAAAATTATATAGCGCAAATGTTTAGCACCGCAGAACTAAATCAGCTCTAATGGCTTTGAATTTTAAATGACAGAGCAACTGGTTGGTGAATTTCTGTTCTTGATCAACTCCAACTAAAAGCTGAACTAAAACGAAATCTTGATTTTTTTTTTTTTTTTTTTCAAATAGCAAATCCCTAGCTTGCCAAACATCAAGGAAAAGTTTCTAAAACTATTTTCATGACTTTCAAGTTTCATCCCCAAAATTAGTTTCGGACTACCCAAGTATCATAAAATACAAACCTTTTGAGTAATCACATTGCAGAACATTAAATATATTTTTTTTGGGCTAAGTAATTACTAATTAAGAAGGGTGGGCTGTGTCGTTGTGAAGGAGGAAGTTAAAATTAGTTTTATAAATGTCTAAGTTATTCTTTTAGTTTTTGGATTGACTTCCGTATACTCATTTCCTTCTCTTACCAAACAAAAAAACTATTTTCTTAGTCCAAGTTTGAAAATTCGTGGACAACTTAATTAAGTCGTAAATGACAAAATATGACTTTTTTGACACTGCATTTATTTTGTTTCCCACGATCAGATTTGTTGAATTCATTCATAAACATACCGTTTCCACCACGCAATTAATCGAATTTTCTCTGGGATTGACTGTACATACCATTCAACTGCCAGCTACTTTTTTGACAATTAATTAGGTATGTTTGGTTGGGGCTAAGAAAGAAAAAAATGTACATATATGCGTAAACCATGGTGGCCTTAGCCCTTAGAGCATATATATATATATATATGTCTGAACTGAAAGGCTACCTTAATTAGGACAATTCAAGTTTCAAACTTCATTTCTATGAGCTAGGCATTGACATTTTCTTATTACTTGTTTTGTCTCCATTTTAGATAAGATAAGTGTTGTACATATGCGACCATTCAGATAAATATGCAGCCAATGCAAAGTGTCGTACAAACTACAAAGTCTTATTCTCGCTTTATAAGCAGTACAAGCAATCCTTGGATGGATCAGATTGAAGGACTTTTCTCTGTACCATTTTTTCCACGTGGATGTGCCCCGTGCTTGCACCAAAGCCTATAAATACCTTGCTACCACGGCCATGGAAAACATATCCTTAACATTTAGCAACGTTACTTAATTATTTGTTGTGTGAGAAACTGAGAATCATCATTAAGATGAAGTTGATGAGATCGATTGGAACCCTGAGCTGCATATGGCTAGTCATGGCCATATCAGCCATAGCCCAATCCTCCAATGACTCCTTGCCTGCCGTGCTTGACACCACCGGACAAGCTCTTGAACGTGGCGTAGAGTACTACATTAAGCCTGCCATTACTGACAATGGAGGTCGTTTCACCTTGATTAATCGCAATGACTCGTGCCCTTTATATGTTGGTCTTGAAAACGTATCTGGGTTGGATGGCTTTCCTGTAACCTTCACGCCTTTCGTCGAGGAAGAAACAGTGATTAGAGAGAACAGGGACACCAAGGTTGTATTCTCAGCAGAGACAACTTGTGTACAGTCAACTGCATGGAAGTTAGACGAGAGAGACCCTGAGACAGAAAGAAGGTTAATTGTCACAGGAGAAATCGTTGTTGATGAAGAAAATCAAAGCTGGAGAAGAGCTGGGAATTACTTTAAGCTTCGCAAAGCTGACGTTGGAGACAACATCTACAATATAGAATGGTGTCCTACTGAGGTCTGTCCATTTTGTAGGTTTATCTGTGGGACTGCTGGTGGTTTAATTGAGAACGGGAAGAGGTTATTGGCCTTGGATGGTTCTGTGCTTCCTGTTGTGTTTGAAAGGGCTTAAATTTACCAAGTCTCCATCTCAAAAAGAAAATAAATGGAGCTGCTATGGCTATCCTAGCTAGCTATTTGTTGACTTGAGAGAATTCCTATTCTCAATAGTAAATAAAGCTGAGGCATGTGATTTTATTTATCCAAATAAAGCTTAAGGACTGTTTGATTGATGTTTCAAAAAAAGGTTGCCAAACATGTCGTTTCTTTGAAAACTACTAGTTCTGTAATTGCCCTCGTTGGCTTTTCATTGTTTATAAATTACAATCTCTTGAAGTTAATTCTTCTTCCATGCGTGGAGTGTCAATATTTTAATTCCTATTTCATTTTTCTTAAAGCCCGTATGAGTCGAGAACGTGATAACAATCGTACACCTACGAAAGCTCACCATACCAGTATTAAATTCTCTAAAGCCTCATTTATAAAATTCAATAACTAATTTCTAATTGTTGACTCAATAAGTATTCTTCAAAAAATAAACCAATAATAAATAACATCTTGATGTAATCCAAAAACCAAAGTAATCAACAAAATATAAGAATTCAAAGTATCACTATAAGCACTTTCTTTTAAGACTTTGTTTTGTTTCCACGAAAATACTTTTTGGAAATCGACTCATTTCATTTCTTTTCTTGAGTTTGGTATGATCTTAAAAATGAATTCATAACCGATTTTTGGTGTTTTCTTACACATAGAAAATAAGAAAACCTTTTATGTGAATGTTATCTTGCACTTACATGCTAAATTCAACATAATGTACACAAAAGAAATTGCTTCAACCCAAAATCCGGTACAACAAATTGTGAGTTAAAGAAATATATATACACTAGCTAGTAAATCCTTCAAAGTTTTTAAAAAACCCACATATTATAAAATCACAATTATATACAAATCAAGCCTCTCAGCTACATCTTCAACATTATCCTTTTCAAATAAGAATTACAAACTAAAATCAATCTGAAACTAAAAGAAAAAAATACACAAAAGAAAAATAGAAAATTACATATAAAAAGAGAAAAGAGAGGGAAAGAGAGAAAACAAACAAAACATTTAACCATTACAGATGACACCAACCATTACAGATGGTGTTACATGCAACAATACCATCATAATTAAGTAATAAGCAGGCAGACAAAACTGGAGAAATTGTTGTGCTTGAAATTCCACTAGGTGGAATTGAGTTCAAAAAACTCCACAGAGTCCCACACCATGAAGCTCTCTCCACTTGAACCCACAATATGTTTGGGTCGAGTACCAAGTCATCCACTGGGTCGAAGGTCTTCGTTAAAAATGGCAGAGAGAGCGATTAGCTTTACTGGTCTGGAGACAGCTTCTTTTCCATAAAATAAAAGTGGAAAACAAGCCATGAAAAACAATGTAAATTTTTAATGATTTGGATTTTCCTTTGACTTATATTTTCTAATGTTACCAAACAAAAGAAAAATGGGGAAAATGTCTTTCGAAAAATTATTTCTGCCCAAACAAACCCTGTATAACATTTATTAATATAATTACTAGTCGCAAACCTATGCGATGCACGGGAAAACTATTGAATTTAAGCCCAAAAGAAATTTTTTGTTATTTTTTCATAGCGGGTGGAGTTGAATATTTTGCCATCCCCAATTCAAACAATTCAAGAAAAACAACCTTATAAACACCTTCAATCAAATCACTTAATCCCCAGTATATCTCCCCTCCATCAAACGCCTAGATTTATCAATCAGATAACAAATTCCTCACAAACCCACATCAAAAAATTAACATAATTATTCAATAACCCCAACTCAAACAACAACACACACAAAAAAGATAATTTTTTTTAGAGTATATAAAAAGTATTAAAACAAAAACAAAACAAAAAACCCAAAAAAAGAAAAAGAAAAAAAGTTTTCTCTTCAATCTCTACCTATGGTGAGAGAGAAAGAGATTCAGAAAACGCTATAGAAAGACTATATCTAACCCTAACCCAAGAATCTCCCGAAATCCTCCAAACATAGGTGGGAAACACTGAATCAGAACCATCAAATCCATCAAAAAAATTTAGCACTACTTTTTATTCGTTTACTTACACACACACAAATAAGAAAATAAAAATAAAAGTTGAATATCCAAAGACTCGAGAAGAAGATTGGGGATCTTCTTATTGAGTCTTTGGATATTAAATTTTTTTTTTTTTTTTTTTTTTTTTCCAATAAGTGGCTTTTGTTCCTGGAAGATTATATCTGAGAATGTTGTCTTAGCTCAAGAAGAGGTCCACAGTTTCAACAAGTAAAAAAAGAAGAAAGGGTCAGTGGCATTCAATATGGATTTTAACAAAGCATACGATCGTCTAGAATGGAATTTTATTATGGCAGTTTTGAAAGCCTTCGGGTTTGATCAGAATTTCTTAGCATTAATATTTCAGTGCAAATCTTCGGCTAGCTTCACTCTTCTTCCGACTGGGTGCCAGAGTTCTACTTTCACCCCAGCCAGAGGGATTCACCAGAGAGACCCACTGTCTCCATATTTATTTATCATGTGCAGTGAAGTGTTGGCTAGGCTCATAAACAGAGAGGTGTCTAATGGACATCTTCACGGGGTCAGATTAGGCCCAGGTGTTCCAGGTATTTCTAAACTTTTTTTATGCTGATGATGTCCTTCTTTGTTGTGGTGCAAAAATAGCAGAAGTGGAGGTCTTGTTGAACTGTGTGGATAAATATTGTGCTTGGTTTGGTCAAAGTATTAGCATGGAGAAATCAGGTCTCTTTGCTTCAAGAGGTGTCCATGCTTTCATTCGTCAGATCAAAAATCAATGAGGCTTTCATCAAGTGTCTAAAGAGGCGAAGTATCTTGGAGTTCCTTTATTCCTTTCTCGAAATAGATCAAAGGACTTCATATTTGTAAAGGAAAAATTGGAGAACAGCATTAGTGGTTGGAAAAGGAAAAAATCTGTCTTGGATGGGCCAAGCTACACTTATCAAGTCTGTGGCCTTGTCCACCCCTCTTTATGCAATGTTAGCTTTTAAATTCCCCAAAAAACTTAATGAGGAGATGGATGCAATGATCCAGAAATTTTGGTGGAACCCGAGAGCTAAAGGCAATAGAGTTTTTACACCTTTGGCATGGAAGAATCTTTGTAGGCCTCTTTCTGAAGGAGGTTTGGGTTTCAAGTCTTTTGAAAGCTTCAATGAAGCTATGATCACCAAGCTTGCTTGGTGGGTGCTCTCCAAGCGCGATAGCTTGTGTGTCAAGGTGCTAAGAGCTAAGTATAAGGTGAGCAGCAATTGGATCTCTTCCAGAAATTCAAAGTCAGCCTCAATATCATGGAGAGGAGTTGAAAGTGTCAAAACCCTTTTGGCTACAGGTGCTTGTAAAGTTGTGGGCTCTAGGGGAAATACTTTGGTTTGGGAAGATAATTGGATACCAGATCTTCCTGATCTTAAACCCAAACCTCGGATAGCTTCTGAACATCTCCCAAGTTTGGTTGTGGCAAATCTTTTGTCCTTTGATGGATCTGGCTGGGATGAAGGTAAGCTGAGAGAGCTATTTGATGATGAGTCAATACGGGGAATTCTCAATATTCCCAGAAGAAAACCTTCTCAAGCAGACCATTGGACTTGGTTCAAGTCTACAAGTGGGGAATTTTCAGTTAAATCAGCTTACAAAGAAATTATCAACAGTAGGCCGAATCATTATTGCAATCCAATTCTTAGTAAAATATAGAATCTAAAGATCCATGACAGGCTCAAAATGTTCTTATGGTGCATGGCCAATGGAGTATTACCCACAAAAGATATTTTGGTCAGATTTAACTCTGAAATGAACACTACTTGTGCCTTATGTGATTGTGAGGATGACACAGCAAAACATTTATTTTGGAGCTGCCCTTTTGCTCATGCTTTGTGGTTTGGTGTAGGGGGAGGAATCAGATCAAGTTTGTTTCAATTTAACCAGGTTGCTGACCTAGTGGAGTTCATTGTTAGTCCCCCATAGGTCCTCCAACTATAGCAAGACGATAAGCTTGATTTGCAAATTAGAAGTGTGGTGATTCTAGATCAGATTTGGAAAGCTAGAAATTTGAAGGTCCGTGAGGATTTTGATGTTGATATTGAAGAAGGTGTTGCTGTCCACTGCTGAGTTTCAGTATTTAAGAAGAGAGTTGCCCCCTGCCCCACATCACCCAATAGGTCTTGGATTGCTCCAGGTATTAATCGTCTTAAACTAAATTGTAATGCTGCGATTGGTCCCTCTTTTTCCAGCCTTGTCGTGGTTGTTCAAGACTGGAGAGGGGAAGTGGTGTTAGCCATGTCTAAAAAGGCCAACACCACCATCCTCTCCAAGCAGAGGCTGAAACCATTTTGTGGGCTGCTTCTGTGGCTTCAGAGCTTTGTTTAGAGGCTGTCATCATCGAAAGTGATTCCAAGTCCTATATGGATGCCATCAATGGAAAGCTTCTTGAGATACCTTGGAGATTAAATGGCTTTCTTGATTATATTTCTCCACTCAAATCTGCCAATCCCAATTGGGTTTTCAACTGGGTGTTCAGAGATACAAATGAAGCCCCTCATTGTCTTGCGTGGTGGTCTCTTATGAATTTTTTGTGGGGTGTCTATGATTTTTGTAATGGCCCTCCATCTTTTGCTGATCCCTGCAAGCAGGACCTGTTGCAAGTCCCTCCTTTGTTGGCTGTGTAATTCCTTTTGCCTTTTTGGCTTTTAATTCAAATGCACATACTCTCTTAAAAAAAAAAAAGTTTATGAAGCTTCTTCATCTTCTCACCAAGTCACCTTCTAAGACGAGCTAAACAGTGTTTCAACTTTTAATTAAGTACTTTATTCAAGAATTTTACCATCAAGAAACCCCTCAATGGAAGAGATCAAGTTGATCTCTTTTGGCGAAGCTCATCTTGTAAGATAGCTAGGTCCCTTTCATAGACCCGGTTATTGGCTAATGGCTTGCCAAACATGTTAAAGTGCTAAATTAGTGAAAGAGTATCACACATTTCACATGAAGCACTTTATATTTAATATATAAACCCATGTATCCATAGAATTAATTGGGAACCCAACACAACGATAGAAACGTTCAAGTTGTTTCATCTTGTATTTTTTGAGATTAGGAGCTTGTATAACTAGATATGTATGCATGTAAAATATACAGTGTAGCACCTTCGCATTTGGCTCAATCCTCTGGTGAAAGATTGGACTGAGTCTAACTGTATTCAATTAAGAGCAAGCAGTTGTTGCTGATAATTAAAAAGCATCCATTGTTAGGAAGTTAATTTGACGTGTCTTTCTATACCTCACAGGAAGTCAGGAAGTAGCTACCTCTTTAAATTTGCAAGGCTTCCACAATTGCAAGAAGAATAAAACGAATGTTCTAAGTCCATTTAACATACAATTATGGATCATTCTACAGTATCCACAGTTTTTTTGTGGGTACCGTACCTCTAAATGGGTAACCTGCTATAACAGGTTACCAAAACATTATATTAATAGTATTATCATCACATTTGATGGTACCAATATCACATTATTTAGTACCTTTATTTACTTCACATATAATAGTACCTTCATCACAATTATGGTACCTGGTACCAATATCATATATGATGGTTAATTTTGTATCACATTTTATGGTACCAACATCATATGTAATGGTATCAAATATCACATATGATAGTACCTTCATCACAATAATGGTACCTGGTACTAACCTCACATATGATGGTACCTTACATCACATATAATGATACCTAACATCACATTGGTTTGTACCTTGATTTTGTGTTATATTTTATGGTACCAACATCACATTTTATGCTGTCAACATCACATTTAATTGTACTAATATCACATCCAATAGTATCCTACCATCACATTAATTGGTACCATAATTTTTAAAAAAATATATATATTATACTAAAAAATTAGATAATATCAACTTCATAAATACATCACAATTGATGTATTGGTTAATACTTATTTTATTTAATTAATAATATTAGAAAAATTAAACAGTACCAAACAGAATCTAAGAACCCTAAAATCTTCATGTAACGTTTCTCCCCAGCCTCCGCCCCTCATCTGGCTGTTACATCTCCTCCTCCTCACCCTTTCTCCACCTCAGCCTTACCGTCCACCTCAGACCGAGTGAGAGAGAACTGAGAGCCACCGAGTGAGAGAGCTATCACGAGCTGGGACCTGAACTCGAGCCGTCGACCGAGTGAGAGAGATCGAGAACCACTGAACCACGAGGAGCTTCTCCATCGACGAGTGAGAGAGACCGAGAATCACAAGCCATTTCATGAACGAAACTGAGAGGAACTCCAAGGAGAATGAACCGATGTCCAAGATCTGAGAAACCCGAGTGGATCGGAGAGGAACCTGCATAAAATCTGAGGTATGAGTGATTCAATTTGTATTGGTTTCTAGGGGCAGTTTTGACTTGGGTTAAATTTTGCTGGTTTTTGTTTTTCTTTGAAACCAAGATATATTTGGGTTTTATTGATTTATAATTTCACTTGCTGTCTGTTTGCTAATTGGTGATAATAGTATCTAAATATGTGAATATTTGAGTGGTGTTTGCTGTTTTTAGAGATATTTGTTTTATGATTTGTGACAAAGAATGGAATATCGTTTAAGTAGGATCCATACCATTGCTCTTTCAATCGTGTCATGTCTCAATTTGCTGTTGAGTTTTTGTGTTGCTATAATTTCAATTTTTTTTTACCAAGCTTTTTAGTAAATTCTCATGCTTTCCCTTATCCTATGAATTTTTGTGTTGCAACGATCGCTCACACATATTTCTGTTTTAAAAAGCTATATAGACGATCGCTCACACATATTTCTGTTTTAAAAAGCTATATAGATGGCGCATTATATGCTGCGAGCCTTATGAAAATGCATCAATTAAGTAACAAGTAAGCTTGTGTTTCTCATGCTGAATGGAAACATCAAACATCAAACATCACACATCCACTTTGCAATTTTCATGTTTGCATTTATTTACTGTTCAAGGTTTGTGTTTCTAGATTGGTGGATTTTGGGAACTTGACAAAAAGAAAAGTTGATGTTTCTGCAAACTATCCCACAGTTTCTCCTATACACAGACTGCGTTATTTGTTTGTTTCTGCAAATGAAAAGCATGGTGGCAATGGTTGTTCAAAAATAATGGTGAATGTTAGTCATGATGCTGGTGCTGATCTATGGGGAGCATGGTTGCAAGTTGGTATAGTTGGGATAATTGTGAGTAGAGGTGAAGTTGGTATAGTTGGGATAATTGTGAGTAGAGGTGAGATTGTTGCCACTGGCTACCAGGAATTCCCTGTGGCCAGCCACATAGCTTCATTGGATCTAGTAGTGCCACTGTTTAGTTGGGTGGAAGAAAATTTATTTCTTTTTAGGTTGAACCTATTCGCAATTTCTTTGCTGCTCTTTTTCTTGCCAGCATTGGGATGTTAATACATGTTCAGTTCCTTTGGAACCATGTTGATATTTTACTAGCAGCTGTTATATTGGTGATAATTATAAAAACTATTGTGGTTGTGACCGTTGTCAAGGGATTTGGATACAGTAACAAGACTTCGCTTCTTGTAAGATTCACTGAGCTGCTAGCACAGTAATATCTGCATTTTGTTATGTCATACATTTTATTGACAGAGGAGCCTTAGGTTATTCCACATGCGTAGGTTGGAATGTCTCTTGCGTAAATTGGGGAGTTCGCCTTTGTTCTTCTTAGCCATGCTTCAAATCTTCATCTAGTTGAGGTGAGTGTTTAAATTGGAAGCATGCCTATCCATGGTAATTTAGAAAGCCATCTTTTGAAGAAATTTGTTACTTTCATGAGAGAGGTATGAGGAAAAATGGAAGTAGAAGCTCTTAAGTTGTTTGTTTTATGTTGTCTTGTTTTCCAAAAATTTGAAGACCATATTTGAATTAGGCTAATCAGTTGTATTAGGCTGGCCATGATGAAGAAAGTTTGTAAACCTATATGAAATATATGCTTATTCATGGCATGATTTGTTATGAGCTACTGCTTGCTGTTTAATTGTCTGCAGCTGCTTTTATAGCTGTGTAGTATGATTTACAATGTTACACAAGTAGACAATCAAATAGAGGTAACACTTTGGCTTCATTAAATGATCTTTAGTTATCTTATTTGCACTTTGTTTGGTTTGGAAGCAAAAAATGCAATGAAAGAGAAATAGACAACCTATAAACTTGAGTCATCTTCTTTGCACTTACTTTGGTTTAGAAGCATAATGCTGTAAAAGAGAATTAGGCAACTAAAAACTTGAGTTTTGAGTTATGCTTGCTGACTTCAGAAAATAATTTATATTGCTAGGAAACTTGGTCTAATATTAGTAGACAGTAACATTTACTATTGTGTTAAAGATTGGCCAGTCTGAGGTGTAACTACATATTGAAATTTATGGTCTTATAAACCCAAGGAACTGGTTTTGAGCTTTATCTTTTGCTTATACACTTGTCTGGAAATATTTATACCGATACACTATCCGTTGCTTCAGGAATTGCTGCATAGGAGATTTATTATTTGGACAGCACATGGTAATGGTAGGTGAAGAACAGCTGAAGGATTGTGAATTTCATACATCTTCCTTATTAAGATATTTCTGCTTACAAGGAAGTTGATCATATAGTGCTAACGGGGTTCCTTGATTTGAAGTATACATATTCAGAGAGAAAGCAGTTTACAATTTGTGTAAGGTTTGGGATTTATTTTTTCTTTCTTCAGAACATAGGTTCCTTTCTTGGAATTTGGTTGAGCTGTAAAATCAGATTGGTTAGTGTTGTCATGTAGGTCTCCCTTAAATGTATTCTGTCCTGCATTTCTTGGCTATACAATTATCCTTAGTCTATTTCCCCCCACAAAAAGTCAAGAACCAAATAACAAAGTTTGATTCTCTCTGACAGTTTGTTTCTGAACTGGAGTACACTGAATCCTTTATTTTCTTACCATTTTTTAAATCAATTTTAATTTATTTTCAAGGGTGTTGAACCATTCTACATGTTTTTGGTCATTTTGAAAATTATTTCCTTGCTTTCAAATTTCAGGGTGACTGCAGCCAACTAACTCAACCTCCCGCAGGTGGTCCTCATTTTCTGCACTGAAATTTCAGGCTAAACTCGTTTGAACCATGATCTTGAAATTTCTACAACTTAATTATTTTCTATGTGAAATGTCAAGGGACTTTTCTTCCTATTGCACATAGGTGCTGAATTCAATTTATACTTTGTAGGACTTGTTTGCTTGGTGAGAGAAGTGAGGTTGGGAAATTCAAGAGAATAAGTATCGATAAAAGAGTAATAACAGTGGCAGCGCACCAAGGCCAACCAGGTCCTCCATCTACCCCTATATCTCTCCATTTCCAAGTTCCAAGTTTCTAATCCTTCGAGTCTTTTTTCTTTTTATTGTTTCTTTTTGTTCAGATTTTTTTGAATAGTCCAATCTAGGCTGGAGCTTTTATTTTTGCTACTGACATGGTGATTCAAAGGGGGAGTAGTGGGAAAAATATATCCCCATAGCTGATACTGTAAGTGTATATAATGTTTCCCATAATGATCAATTATATCTCATTCTGTTTATTACTGTATATCATTAACCTCCAAAGTCAAGGATCTTGAAGCAAATCTGGGGCCATTAGAAGTCCACATCATGAACAAGGATAGTGAAGAGAATGTAGAGATTTCAAATCTAACAAATGCCTTGGATGAAGCCCACATCAAGAACAAGGACAATCAAGAGACAATGGAGACTTCAAATCTTGCAAATGCCTCAAGTGAAGTTCAAAGTTAAAACTGGGCCTGGAAATTTTACTTTTTGTTTACAGATAATATAGTTCATCAAGAAATGAAAGTCTTTAGGTGCTATAGAAAATAATGCTATTGCCATTTGAGGTGACAGTTTGTACCTTTAGGTGCTATAGAAAATAATGACAATTGATTTCTAGAATTGCTCAAGCTTTCAGCCCTACTGGAAAAAATAACCTAAAAAAAGAATAAGTAATTTTTATGGAGAGTCAAGTTCTTCGTCATCTAGCATATATTCTCCAATTTTTATTTTATTTTTGCAGATTCCTCATAAAATTTTAAAGACAATTCATTCTCTGCTTCTAAGTTATATGACTACTACGGTGGCTTCTCCCAAGATGAGACATACTCGAGTAAGAAATTAAGCCAGCTTCTTCATCCACATTTGAATCAGGAACAAGAACATTGTTGACCCTCTCACCAAAGCCATAAAAAATTACAAATAATTGTTTTTTTGTTTTCTATTTGATTTTCTCGGGAAACAAATGGATTCATTAAAGCAAAAACTCGATCTAGAACCCATTTGGCCACAACTCAACCAATTCTGCCGAGACTGATTCGAACAACAACTGAAACCGCATTCAGGCAAAAACCGATTCGGTTCTCTCGGCCTAAGAAAGCGAGAGAGTAAAGAGAGAGAGTGGACTAGAGAGACCGAGAAAGAGAGTGAGATCAAGTCTTCACCGCAGCTCACCCAGCCGCATTGCGGCCTTAGTTCGACCCCAGGGACTTCGCCGTTAGCAGGATAGCTCTTGCCGTCGACCACCCACGAGAGCGATCTCTCTCTCTTTGCCATAACCCAATTCGAGAGAGAGAGAGAGAGAGAGAGAGAGAGAGAGAGAGAGAGAGAGAAGAGAGAGAGAGAGAGAGAGAGAGAGCAAGAGAGAGAGAGAGCTGGACTTTTTAGATCTAGAGAAAGAGAAAGAGAGAGAGAATCTTGAGAATGTTTTTTGTTTTTTTTTTGTTTTTTTTTTCATGTTTTTTTCTGTAGAAAAAAAACTAAAATAAAAAATTTTTTAACGGAACTAACGGCAAAAGTTTTAACGGAATGGAAGGAAGATTGAATTGAAACAAATTGAAAGTTAGAGGACTGAATTGACACGATCAAAACTTAGAGGACTGAATTAAATTTTGACCAAACTTAGAGGGTGTAATTTGTAATTTAGCCTTAAATAATTTATTTTATTATTTTCTATTATATGTTTTAATTTT
The DNA here is from genome assembly GCA_907173295.1 of Fagus sylvatica. Classification (NCBI taxonomy): domain Eukaryota; kingdom Viridiplantae; phylum Streptophyta; class Magnoliopsida; order Fagales; family Fagaceae; genus Fagus; species Fagus sylvatica. Next base: position 6,599,018 of record OU015765.1, read on the forward strand.
TAAGTATGATTATTTTTATAATATTAATAATTTTAATTACATTTTTTTTTATCTTCTTAACTTAATAATGTTGTAAAACTTTCATATGTAATTTGCTATATATTCATTTATTTTATTTTATAATTATTCATTTATTTTATTTTATAATTATGAATTATTAATTAATTTATGATGTTATCGGTTCGACCACCGGTCGGACCAGTGATACAGGAACCACTCATTTTTCTAGTTCTCTTTCCAATCCAGTTTTTAAAACCATGCTTAGGATTATCATAACTATGCTATTTTTATTGTAATTTTTTTTAATGCAAGATAAATAGGGAAAATTACACTTTACCACCCTATACTATTACCCTTTTTTCAATCCCCCTCCAAACTTTTGAGATGCACGATTTACCCCCCAATTCGACTCAATTGCACGCCCGTTACCCCCTCATTCCAATTTGTATTAGATTAAACAGAATAGTAAAACACGTGACTATCACGTGACACATGGACCCACCTAACTAGCTATCACCCACAAATTAAATTAAAAACCCCAAAATACCACAAACCCCTAAACTAAAGATGCTTAGGGTGAGTTTGGCAACCCATTTTCTAACTATGCTTTTTGTTAAAAGCACATTTTGAAAATGAAGCTTTGAGCTTCATTTCCAAAAAGTGATTTTTTAAGGTTAAAAATTTTACAAACCATGTTTTTTTCTTCTTACCAAACACAAAATTTGGATTTTGCTTTTTCAAAATGTGTTTTTTAACTTCCGAATGGGATTCCATCGGGCACTTAAACTGTACAATCAAATATAGTCATGCCCGATTGAATTCACACCCAGATGGTATACCCACTTGAAAAACTCGAATCCTCCTTCAACCACTACGTGACAAGCAAATATATCATTCACATGTGTATTTTAAAAAGTCACATAACTCATTAAAAATACCATGTGACTAAAAATACACATGGATGAGATCATATCAACTACAATGTTTGAAGGTGCAATCTCAACCACCGCACATGGTGGCTAAGTCACCCACTCACACAAAAGTAACAAAAGCTCTGAAATCAAGAGGCTGCTTGGTACATCAAACTCAAACTGTGATTCAGTAATTGCAATCTATAATCACTGGGTCCCACTGAAAAAAATCACGTTTGGTACATGATATTTAAGTGAAGTTTGAAATACTAACTCAGTTTTTATGTGGGTCCCATACCAAATTTGAAAACAGCTAATGGGCTGTTTTCGGATTCAAAGCAAACTCAAATCCAAACTCAACCCAAATTTTATTACCGTTACTGAGCCCCACTTTCCACTGCCTTCTCCCCTACTCTCTCTCTCTCTCTCTCTTCCATTATGTTCTAGACTATTCTCTCTCTCCTCCATTAATCCCTCACCTCTCTTTATCTCGACTAACTCCTCCTCCATTAAAACTCTTGAAGAATAGCCAACCATTGAAGAACAATCCACCACCACCCTGAAGAACAACTGCTATCACCCTTGAAGAATACCCAACCATTCCGTTCAACAAACATATCACCCACACATCAAAACCCACAGCCACCGTGACCCAAACATCAAAATCCCTGAGTCACCCTATCCCCTGGCATCAACAGTCCAAACCCAGAAAAAAATAATAATAATAAATAAATAAATTTTAGATCCTCACATTTCAACCAAAACCCACTCACCTCTAGCAAACCCGATTGCAACACAAGCCAACCCAACCTCCATATGTGTAAAATTGGAAAAGAAGACAAGGGGATAAGGCTTTGGGGATTTGGAGAGAGAGAAAATAAGGACTGAATTTATTTATTTATTTTGTATTTTTATTATTTTAAAAAATTACTTAATAATGTAATGATAAAATTATAATGAAATTGTTAATTTGGTATTGATAGTAGATTAAAAGGATGAAATCCTCTACAATAGTTATAGGTGCAACTAAGTCTAAAAACCAAAACTATGTACCAAACATAATTTTTTTTACAATCTTGAATTCAAATCAGGATTAAAGTTCCAACTTAGAATACTAAAAAAAGTCACGAAAAAAAAAAAAAAAAAAAAAAAAAAAAAAAAAAAAAAAAAAAAAAAAAAAAAAAAAAAAAAAAGTACCAAACAGCCCAAATGACCAGCTCACATAAACCAAATCAAATGACCCAAAACCCAACCACATCAGTCAAGACCCAACCCACACCTAATATTAGCCATTACTTTCTACCATTTTTTTTTTTTCCTCTTTCTTCCCCCCCCAACACTTTTTTTTTTTATTTTCCTTTTGCCAAACTAAAATTGCAAAATCCCTCTTTTTTTTTTCCCAGCTCCTCTAAAAAATTTCAGCCTCCCGCTTTCCCCCTATTTTTATTTTGCCAATCTGAAATTGCGCCTCTTTCTCCCTCTCAACACCTGTTGAAATTTCAATCCCTATATTCTTTATCCTTTCCCCATCCTCTCCTTCACCCTAAATGCGTCGCTACCCTTTCTATATTTTACACAACCTATACCAGTGATTCAAAGAGAGACATGGAAAGAGTGAAGCTGGACTTGTGGGGTTACGAGGTTAGGACCTCTTCCGATTCTTGTATCTCTGCCATCGACTCCTACTATCACCAGGTCTGTCTCTCACTTTCTCTATGGTATCAGACCCTAATTCTTTAACTTTTCTTTGCTTTGTTTTGTTTTGTTTATAATCTTAATTAAAAATTTCTGAAATGGGTTATGGATTATGGACATTGTATATGATATTAAGGTGCTTAGTTATGGGATAGAGCGATCAGTGATTTCCAATTTTTTTTTATTTTTATTTTTTATCATTTGTCACTGAGAAGTAAATCCTTTTTTTCCTACTAACTTATATTTATGTTACTTTGTTCTTGGAGGTATTTTTTGAGGAAGCTGAAGAAAGTTAAGAAGAGCAATGGGCAGATATTAGCTATTATTCAGGTATGGACCTCATATTCTTGATTGTTAAGACCTTGCATTTTGATTGATCTTGCTTTGTCCCGTCAAATTATTCTTGCTATATAAACATTTGACATGAACGAGTGTTATTTGCAGGTCAATCTGCTCGGTCGGACAACCATTAAAAATATGATGTAGTGAGAATACAAAATTATGGAGATATATAAAAATTTTTAACTAATATTTTGTCATCCTAACTAGTATACTGTATCGACTAATATTTTCACCAAATTGTTTAGAGATTCAGGTTTTGACTTGAGTTTTTATTAGGTCATCCAAACATTGGTTTTATTGTTCAAACTTTAAAACATAGGTGAGTCATTAAAAACCTGATTTAAAGATTGTGCTTGAATGCTATATATGGAGTTGGATGTAGTGAGATTTTCCATTTGTGCTGTAAAAGAAAAGTTAGCAAATCTGTTTTTTTAACTTGTCAAATAGAGACTTAGAGAGAATATGTAAGCTATCATTCTTTGCTTTTGCTAGAGTGCTATTGTTTTGATACATCAAATGTTCAAGAAAGCATAGTTTTTAACTGAGTACTCTAAGCTAATACTATTGCTCATCATGGTTAATGGAAAATCATGTTTCCGTTTTACTATTGCTTTGAGGTTGTGTTTCCCACATCTATTTCTATTTTCATCTAACATTACTGATGTATTTTGAAGCTATTGGTTCAACTGCTATTCAAACCATATATGTATGTGTGTGTCTACATATTTATTGCCCAAAGTTAACACTGCCAAAGGTTATACTAGGTGTAATTTGAACCCAACCCGTGCGTGTGTGTGCATTCTTTTTAGGCAGAACTTTCTCCCTTTTCAATTAACTCAAAGGGAGAAAGAGCAAATTTGCAGATTTTAGCATTCTTAAGTCTAAGATCAATTTAATTGGGTTGGATTGGCTTTTTGTATAGATTTATTTTTAGCAACACTATGACTATGGTGGTCTAATGAATTTGGGTTATAGATCCCACTGCCCCTCTCTAGTTCTATTTGTTTTAGTAATCTCATTGGACATTTTTTTTCTTCATTTATACTGCAGATTTTTGAGAAGAATCCTAAAAAGATTAATAAATGGTGGTGTGGAACAAATGTACACTAAGATGGCTTCTTGTCAGAGTGAGGTTCCCGTGCATCCAAATCATCAAAAAAGCCACCTTACCAGCTAAACTTTGCAAGAGGGAGAGCAGTAAGCAGTTCCATAACTCCAAAATCAAGTTCCCTCTGTTTTTTAAGAAAGTTCGACCACCCAGTAGGAAGCTCAAGACCACATATAAGGCATCAAGGCCGAACCTTATTCTCTGGTTTCCTGTTAGGATTCTTATTCTAATGAGCTTTAGATGTAAGACGTGGGTTAATGCTTTGAAGTTTGAACTTCATATTCTGTTTTGGTAGTAGAATACTTGTCATCCTTATTCGTTTCTTTTAGTTTTGTTTTAGCTGTGATTTGAGACTTTTTGAGTACCTTGAGAAAACATCTATTTTTGAGTTAATAAATTATAGTTATTTGAAGTTTTGTAGCTTTAGATTCATTTGATTAACTTTATGTCATATAAATGTATGCAGAGAGAAGTAATTTCCCTTCAAGTTTGTAATGTTTTTGCACTTTTTGGAATGCAATTTTAAGAATCTTATTTTATGTGTTGTATATGCAAATGGAGCATCTTGAAAAAGAGAAGTAAGAGTGCAAGACTAACAATGAATGGGAAATGGCCTCTTCTTGGTCAAGAACTTAATAAACTGTTTTATATGGCTTGACTCATCCTATCTACCCCAGGCAGCTGCACTAAATCATAATATTGTGCAGCACACATCAAAATGCAGTCTAACATCAATGGGAAATGGCTGTCAAGCATTTAGGCTATACTTACGTGATTGTACATTCCTTGGTGACTTGTATGCAGTGCTTAGATGTAAATGAAAAATGAGCCTTATGTTTTGTAATATGTTAAAATCTGTGATGTAGTCATATTGGAAGCAAAAAATCCCTCTGTCAAAGCACATCCAAATTCCAAAATTTTTGGGTCAACTTCAATATGGAAAGCTACGGCAAAACCAAATATTTGAATTCTTTATCTAAAATTTAAGTGACATTGTTCCGAAATAACATCAAAGCTTAAATTACTCTAAAAAGAAGCAATGAGCAGCCTGTATGACTAAAATCAATATGAAGGAGCATGACACATTTTAATTGAGGGGGTAAGTTTCTGGAGTGGCATTCTCATCTTTTTTCCACATTTTAATTGTGTGCTTAACATAATCCTGTGTTGTAAATGGTGAATCAGGCCTGTGGGAGATTTTTGGATACTATTGATATGTTGCAGTCTCTCTGTATCATTTGAAAATTTGACAGCAGGAGCAGGGGCTCTTGCTACTGACGGTGCAGCCGCTACTGGCGTAAATTTATGACTTGTGGCCTTATTAGATGCAGCAATGCTTGTGAGGGTTGACTGGCACTTCTCTTGCTGCTTCTTGAATCTATCTAATTTCTCTTGTAATGCCATCTAGAAATAAAAATATTTTCTTTTAGGCTGCTCAACCCACCAATAAAATGTAAAAATATGATAAAAAAGGGCTTTTAAGCGCAAGATTATAATACTGGTCAGAATTAAACTGAACTGACTTACTCACCACAATGACTCCAAAAATTAAATGAAGTCATAACAAGTAAAATTCAAGAAGAATAAATAGTAAATAATCAACACATAACTATAAGTTACTATGAAAACTTCATACTACACTATCATGCAAGCATATGTTCAGGGCCGGCCCTGGGGTAAGCCCAGCAAGCCCCTGGGCTAGGGCAACCCCCCACCCCAGGGCAACCAATTGGGAAAAAAAAAATTTATACTATACATTAAAAAAAAAAAAAAAAATTGTATTCATAAAATAAAATTTTTATTAGAGGGAAAAAAAATATTTAGAAGACAAATAAAAAATAATCATAACCGAGAGGACAAAAGAAATATTTAGAGGGCAAAAATAAAAATTAATCATAAACCAGGAGGAGGGCAAAAATAAAAATTAATCACAAACCGGGAGGAACAAAAAAATATTTAGAGGGCAAAAATAAAAATTAAACATAAAACATCCCGCAGATCTAAGCTATAATCCAACACAAAACCAAAACTAAAATACAAATAAAATAACACATCACACATAACCGGCAAAACACATTACCAAACGTGCGAAAAAAAAATCCCCAAATTTACAATCCAGAAAAATCCCAAATCCCTAAACCAACAGACCAACAAATCACCTGATTCAGCCACTACCCACTAGATCCCGTTATTCCCGTAACCACCGGTCCACCGGCACAACGAACTGAAGCTTGAAGGAGTAGCAGCAGCCAGCAGCCAGCCACCGCCATGCAGGAAGAGGGAGAGCTGTGCACGCAGCGCACGGCATGCGACGGCGGCATCTCATCACGCCTGGACAGCTGGACTCCGGTATGCTCTCTACCTCTCTCTGATGCTTTTGAAATTTTATTTTATGAATCGGACTGTTAAAGCTTCAGACTTCAGTTTTGTTCTTATCCCTTTACTTGCTTTATGGGGGCTGGGGAAGTGTGCATTGACCGGCTGACCCGTTTGCTTCTTCTTTTTTTTTCTTTGAATTTTTCAGTTTTGTTTTTTTGCACCTTGTTTGTTTTTACTGGGGCGGGGAAGTGGTGGGTCAGACCTGTTTGCTTCTTCTTCTTTTTTTTTTTTTTTCTTTAATTGAATTTTCAGTTTTGGTTTTTTGCACTTTACTATTTTTGAGATTTACTTTTACTGGGGGCTGGGGAAGTGGTGGGTCCAAACTCTACCAAAATGATGCAGATTAAAGACCTTAAAATAGATATCGAAAAGGATGAGATGTAATTGTGGATCCTGAAGCAACATCATCCTAAAGATAAGTTATGGTTTAACTGATCAACTACCATAATAATAAAATCAAATGAAATGCAAAGGCGGCCTTTTATACTTATGTGTTCTTTGGTCAACTTTTTTCTTGGCAACCTCATATTCTATATCTGAAAGAGTACAAGTAAAGAATACATATTCTCATTGACTTCTTTGAAGACTTACCTTTATTTGTGCACTGTTTGCTTTTATTTTTTAATTTTTATACTTTGACCGAATATATTGTAATTTGTGTGAGTGTTATACTGTAGTGTTAGTGTTTGTGAGTATTTATTTTATATTTATTTGAGATTTTGAATATTGTGTTGTTGAATTATTTGAGATTTTGAATGTTGTGTTGTTAAGTATTTATTTGAGATTTTAAATATTGTGTTATTGTATGTGAATGTTATGTGGTTGAGTATTTATTTAAGATTTTAAATATTGGCATGTGTGGTGTGATTGTGTTTGTATTGACCAAATAATGTAGTGTTATTTTGTGTGTAACTGTCAAGAGCTTTTGTCTGTGGATGTAGGTTTTCATGACCGAACCACGATATCTTTTTGTTTTCGCTCTCTCTACTCTCTACTATTATTGCTTTCTATTTTCCTACACAGTTAAAAGTACAATGTAATCTTAATTTTGTATAAAAAAAATTTTTTTGGACTTTATGTTAATTTTTTTAATATTAAATAATAAATAGGGCAACCAAAATTAGGACGGGCTAGGGCAACCCAACTCGCGAGGCCGCCCCTGCATATGTTAATATTTTATTATAATCTTATAGTTATGTGTGAAGTGATATATATTTGCTATGGTCAGGGCTGGTGGTCTGAAGTGATATATATATATATATATATTTTTTTTTTTCACTTCGCCGGAACTACCACTGGAGCGTGGCGGTACGTTGGAGCTCTGTTGGCCATGAAATTCTGGGGTTTAACAGATCGGAGAGTGATCTATCCAGTGGTGGTAAACATTTGTTAATCGGAGAGGTATAGCGATGACGAGAGGACAGAAGAGCCGTGGACCATCGAGAGACGTTAGTGGCGCTTGGCGACGCATCTGGTGGTTTCTAATGCTGGAATTCCTAAAGGTTGTCATGCAGTGATGGGCGAAGTCTATGGTTGGTGATACACAATGAACAGAGAGGCGAGAGACATTGAAAATCAATAAGAGACCCACGGCTGGCTTGGGGAATTTCATAGGGGACACATCTGACTTGGGGGATTTCAAGAGGGACAGAGTGGACACGTAAACTACTAGGTTTATGGCTCTAATACCATGTTAACTTTAGAGAGAGAAAGGCATAAACAGACGGAGAATAGTCTGTGTATTGAATATTCAGATTAAACATATATAACTAAGAGAATATATATAGGTCTAAATTAAAGATAGTATAATATATACATAGGAAACCCTAGATTAGTATAATAACAATGTTATATACATATGTTAACAAACTTCATGCTTTTCTAATTTTTTTAATTTTTAGTTTTGGGGTCACAAAAGATTGTGTATACATCAAGTGGCCAGTTGTAGGCCCACCACATTGCATACTATCAAAATTATTATTTTTAATTTATTTATTTATTTTTTGCTCATGTAGTAACATGATAATTTATAAGTATAACTTTCTAGCACATACTAGTAACTCATTTTACATTGAACGACTCTAATATTTTTGGATTGTATATATTTATTTATATTTTGCATTTATGTTAAACGGTGATTTATCAAATATGATGGTAAGCTTCGCCATTTTGCAGGGTAATTGTATTTTTTTTTTTTGGTGGCTAAAATATTATTTTTGTCCCTAAAGTTTTGCATGAATTTCGTCTTTCGTTTCTAAACTTTGAAAATTTCGTTTTTTTCCCAAACTATTGAAAGCATCACATTTTCTTTCCGTAAACTTTAAAATAGATCTTTATCTTTAAATTTTTTTTTTTTAAAAAATGCGATGTTTGAATTTAAATAAAATTCACATTAAAATAACACATTCATTATATTATATGGTATTTATTTATTAGGGTTTATTTTTTCACATGAATTTTATTTATTTTTAATTGTCATGCCACATCAACATTTTTTATTATTATTTTAACAAAACCGTTAGCCACAATAGTATTTTCCATTCATCCCTTTACGACAAAGACCATTTTGATATAAGGATGAAACGTTGAAGACCAAATTGACTCATGTGAAAGGTTGGCGACTATTTTGACATAAAATGCTAGTTGAGGACCAAAATGGTAATTAAACCTTGTTATTTTGGTAAAGCTATATTATAGGTTTGTTTATTTTAGTTTAACATGCCAACTTATTTTTAGTTCTAAATAATTTACGGCTTTTTATTTTTATTTTTATTTTTATTTTAAAGTTTCTCTTGTATACAAGTTATTTTTTAAACAAAATAGGTTAATGAAATAAACTTGTGCAAATAAACTCTATGAATATTTATATACCTAAATCTTCAGACCTTAACTTGAAAACAATATCAAACTTTGAAGCTTATTATGTAATTATCCTTATATATTGTTGCTTATGCAACAATATGCCTATATTATATATGAAGGATAATAAATTTTTGTATAAAGAATTTGAGATCATATTATCATTCCTTTTTATTACTTTTGAAAGGTAACACCAATGTTCATTTCATTTATTATTATTTTTTTCTACTGTTGTTTTCCTTTTATAGATTTTGAATATCAAAACACATTATAAAAGATAAAATTTATTGTTTTCAATGAAGTTTGACATACAAAAAAGAATAGTTTATTAGTTAGATCAACAAGAAACCACTATAAGAAATTTGGCTAACCAAAATTTCAGCGATGACCCTAAATTCATTGCTAATAAATCAGCATCAACGATAACAACTTATTGTTGTTGCTAATTTCCCAATACAAACTAACACCAACGATGACTTTGGTGTCGTCGCTTATAAGTCGTCGCTAATATGATGGAGGGAAAACTTTTAAAAGGCGGGGAGCTCCCGAAACATATTTGTGATGTCATCTCCAATTTCTGCTATCTTCTTCTTTGTAGGGTTGCCTCTTTGCTAGCATATTATGAGAACTCTACAGGATCAAGAATGTGGGGAGGCATTGCACTTCTCATCAGGACCTAGTTCACTCCCTCAAAAAAATGGGTGTTGTTTTCTTCTTGTAGCCCCCCTTTATATGTAATCCGCTTATGTGGTTCTTTGACCAAATTAAAGTCCTCGTATGAGCCGGAGTTGCATTGGGTATCTGCAAGGAGTGCCATCGCTCCAGGGCTCACCTCAAATTTTTTTTTAAAGTTCTTATAATTTTGAAAGACTTAAAAAGAATATTGATAATATAACCTTATACAAAAATATTAGAAAGACCCAAAAAATTATAGCAAACCTTTTAAAAAAAAGGCTCAAACATTAAAATTAAGTAGTTGCAAACCCGTGCTATACACAAAAAAAATTACTAAATATAAACTCTAAAAAGTAAATAACCATAGGGTAAAATCAATTCAAGTTATTATAGTTCAAAAGAAATGTATTGGTTATACGTATACCTATTGATGTTATTAAACTTTTAAGAGCATGCAGTTGCTTATTTATTTTACCCCTAAAAGAAGAAATGGCATGCTACTTGTGTTGATTTATATAGTTTTTGATGATTTCTTTAAACTCTTAAATGTAAGATTCTAGTTTGTTTTTACCAGAAATGGCATGCTACTTGTGTTTTTTTTTTTTCTTCAGTTAAACAATTCTAGTTCTTATTTCAATAAAGTTTTTATTACTTATAAAAGAGGTGTGTGTAAATTTTTTATTACTTACAGAAAAATTAAATAAATAAACAAATAGTTGTGTGGATGCGTTTATTTGATAAGTAGAAAACATAACAACATTATTAATATGGATTGAAAAAAGGTATACGAAACTCTACAGAAGGGCCACAAAAAAGAAAAAAAAAAATGAAAAACCAGTTAGCCGAACTTAACCATTCCAAGAAATCCAAAAAGGAAGACGTGGAATAAAAATGAGATAGATTTCCTAATGATCTAAAATTTAAAGTTTGATAGAGTTAAAATGAATAGATTAAAGATGCAAAGTAAGTGATGAATCAGATAAGAGCATTCTGCCCTTGGAAATGATATATTCTCCCTCATAACATAGTGTGGAGGTTGAGGTAACTGGTTTGATCTATTTGGATATGAATTACCAAGAGGAGAAGAGAGATTATGAATTAAGAATTTGAAACAGAAACATCGCAAGTATTATAGTGGTTCTAAATCCCTTATATATTTGTTGTAAAACATAGTGTAACAACAAGGAATAAAGGATCAAGAATAATAAACACAAAAAAATAAGTTCACACAAATTAATGCTGGCACATACATGAGAGAGTGAGAGAGGTGTAAAACATAATTTTTTGGTTGAAAATTAAATATAATCACAACTTGTGAAAGCTTAAGGAATACGTTACAAAACACATTGATAAGGTTTATTTATTATTGGCAGGAGCTAACCCCATTTATTTACTATGGTTAGAGCTGCCTCTACAACAACACTGTTTGTTATGGAGAAGTAATAAATTTAGATTTAAGCCTTCCTCTCAAACTGAACAGGAATCACACCACCATCCAAAGCTGACAACCTCTTCCCATTCTCAACTAAATTACCAACAGTCCCACAATCAAACCTACAAATTGGACAAACTTGAGTAGGACACCAAGAAATCTCATAGATATTAGTTCCGACACTAGCTTTCACTATCCGGAAGTAATTTCCTGTGCTTCGCGAGCTTTGGTCTTCTCCAGTGACAATTAATCTCCTTTCAGTTTCAGGGTCTCTCTCACCTAGCTTCCATGCAGTTGACTGTACACAGATTGTGGCTGCTGAGAAAACAATCCTCAAGTCTCCATTTTCCCGAATCACTGTCTCTCCCTCAATGAAAGGTGTGAAAGTGACAGGGAAACCTTCCAAGCCTGAAACATTTTCCTGGCCAACGTAGAATGGGCATGAGCCAGTTCGGTTAATCAAGGTGAAACGGCCGCCACTGTCAGTAATAGCAGGATTGATGTAGTATTCTACACCGCGTTCAAGAGCACGTCCGGTATTGTCGAGCACCGGTGCGGGTGAGGATGATGGTTGAGCTACTGCTGATATGGCCATCACTAGCCATATGAAGCTAAGGCTTCCAATCAATTTCATCGACTTCATTTTCAATGATTTCAATCAAAGACAAAGGAATTTGCTTTCTGGGTTTGTAAATTTTTGAAGTTGTAGTATATGGATTTGGTGTTTTGCCAATGGCTTTGGCATTGTATTTATACTATTTGGTGCGGGGATATGGCACGTCATTGAGACCATGACAGGTTGAGAAGTGATGGATAAAAAAGTCCATGAAACTTATCCTATTAAGAATTACTTGTACCTTACGGGTGTAATTAATACTATTAAACATGGTAAGAGCCATGACTTTTGCAACCTGCACATGTGAGAATATATACAACACAATGCTTATCTTAATTTGTAATTCGTTTAATTCTCAACTGTGAACATTTTATGACAGCATGGAAGAAGTTGAACCCAAGAACAAGAAAGAAAATGTCAAAGCCTAGCCATACACAGTTTGCAATTTGAATATATACACCGAGCCCACTTTTTTTGAAGATTTGAATTGTCCCGTGGTTACCCATTCACACATATATATGAGAATTGAAGCCACTATGCATAGACATTTCTTCGTTTTCCTCAAAGACTAGCATCGTGTGCGTAATTAAGCAACACTACATCTCACCATAGCATTGAATTCATATATATTTTTTTTATTTTTTATGAATCAGCCAAATCTCGGCAGCAACCAGCCTAATCTTGGCAGCAAAATAAGCACAAATCAAAACAGAAAAATTCAACCTCAATCACTACACTACACCTAAGCCCACATGAACATAGTCACATAGATGTAGGTTAAGTTAATCTTTTACGTACATATCACCTCAGGTTTAATGCCCCATGCCCCGTTTACAACATATAACCCAATTCAAAACTAAATCACAACAGTGATTAATGCTTTCAATTCTCCCTTTAACCTCCTTTTTGATAAAACTAATGAGTTGTTCCTCAATGTAGACATTTCCTGGAGGATAGCGTTTCTTTGTCTCCCAAGATGATAGAGAGTAGCTCACCAGGCCAGCTTGCACAAAATGGATTTAAGCTCCTTCCCTTTTAAGATGAGCAACACCCCATTGGACTATCTCTTGCCAACTTGCACTAACTGTGAAACTATTTGAATTCAAATTTCATAAGGATCATACTCAAAAGTTAGGCACAAATCACAATGTGGTGTGGTTGACCCTAAGTACTCATTCGTAGTACTTGTTAATCCACCATTCAATCAAATGATAAATGGCTACCATTTGGAGCATTGCATTAGACTGTTAAGAGTCATCAACTAATATCATATCATTGGCGCCCCAATTGCTAGGATTTTTTATAAGACAATATAGTATTGCATAAAACAATTGTGAAAAGATTGAGAAAGAAAAATGATGAGTCGCTTATTCTAGACAATTTCACTGCACATAATAATCTTCACAAAAGGACAAAAAGTGATTTTTTACTAAATATTTTTCAGTTTAAGATTTCACACGTAAAGTAGTCATTATGACATTTTGAATTATGCTAACTCCAAATATTGGTATGCTGGCATAATTAATTTGGAAGAGGAATAGATGAAAGAAAACATCTAATCTAGTAATTATATTGTCAGAGTTTTATAGTTTAAATATGTTGTCTGGTCTCTCGAATAATGGTTCGAATATCTCTTCTCAAACTTCTTGTAACAATACAATTCCAAAAATTATATAGCGCAAATGTTTAGCACACCGCAGAACTAAATCAGCTCTAATGGCTTTGAATTTTAAATGACAGAGCAACTGGTTTGTGAGTTTCTGTTCTTGATCAACTCCATTTCTAAAACTATTTTCATGACTTTCAAGTTTCATCCCCAAAATTAGTTTCGGACTACCCAAGTATCATAAAATACAAACCTTTTGAGTAATCACATTGCAGAACATTAAATATATTTTTTTTGGGCTAAGTAATTACTAATTAAGAAGGGTGGGCTGTGTCGTTGTGAAGGAGGAAGTTAAAATTAGTTTTATAAATGTCTAAGTTATTCTTTTAGTTTTTGGATTGACTTCCGTATACTCATTTCCTTCTCTTACCAAACAAAAAAACTATTTTCTTAGTCCAAGTTTGAAAATTCGTGGACAACTTAATTAAGTCGTAAATGACAAAATATGACTTTTTTGACACTGCATTTATTTTGTTTCCCACGATCAGATTTGTTGAATTCATTCATAAACATACCGTTTCCACCACGCAATTAATCGAATTTTCTCTGGGATTGACTGTACATACCATTCAACTGCCAGCTACTTTTTTGACAATTAATTAGGTATGTTTGGTTGGGGCTAAGAAAGAAAAAAATGTACATATATGCGTAAACCATGGTGGCCTTAGCCCTTAGAGCATATATATATATATATATGTCTGAACTGAAAGGCTACCTTAATTAGGACAATTCAAGTTTCAAACTTCATTTCTATGAGCTAGGCATTGACATTTTCTTATTACTTGTTTTGTCTCCATTTTAGATAAGATAAGTGTTGTACATATGCGACCATTCAGATAAATATGCAGCCAATGCAAAGTGTCGTACAAACTACAAAGTCTTATTCTCGCTTTATAAGCAGTACAAGCAATCCTTGGATGGATCAGATTGAAGGACTTTTCTCTGTACCATTTTTTCCACGTGGATGTGCCCCGTGCTTGCACCAAAGCCTATAAATACCTTGCTACCACGGCCATGGAAAACATATCCTTAACATTTAGCAACGTTACTTAATTATTTGTTGTGTGAGAAACTGAGAATCATCATTAAGATGAAGTTGATGAGATCGATTGGAACCCTGAGCTGCATATGGCTAGTCATGGCCATATCAGCCATAGCCCAATCCTCCAATGACTCCTTGCCTGCCGTGCTTGACACCACCGGACAAGCTCTTGAACGTGGCGTAGAGTACTACATTAAGCCTGCCATTACTGACAATGGAGGTCGTTTCACCTTGATTAATCGCAATGACTCGTGCCCTTTATATGTTGGTCTTGAAAACGTATCTGGGTTGGATGGCTTTCCTGTAACCTTCACGCCTTTCGTCGAGGAAGAAACAGTGATTAGAGAGAACAGGGACACCAAGGTTGTATTCTCAGCAGAGACAACTTGTGTACAGTCAACTGCATGGAAGTTAGACGAGAGAGACCCTGAGACAGAAAGAAGGTTAATTGTCACAGGAGAAATCGTTGTTGATGAAGAAAATCAAAGCTGGAGAAGAGCTGGGAATTACTTTAAGCTTCGCAAAGCTGACGTTGGAGACAACATCTACAATATAGAATGGTGTCCTACTGAGGTCTGTCCATTTTGTAGGTTTATCTGTGGGACTGCTGGTGGTTTAATTGAGAACGGGAAGAGGTTATTGGCCTTGGATGGTTCTGTGCTTCCTGTTGTGTTTGAAAGGGCTTAAATTTACCAAGTCTCCATCTCAAAAAGAAAATAAATGGAGCTGCTATGGCTATCCTAGCTAGCTATTTGTTGACTTGAGAGAATTCCTATTCTCAATAGTAAATAAAGCTGAGGCATGTGATTTTATTTATCCAAATAAAGCTTAAGGACTGTTTGATTGATGTTTCAAAAAAAGGTTGCCAAACATGTCGTTTCTTTGAAAACTACTAGTTCTGTAATTGCCCTCGTTGGCTTTTCATTGTTTATAAATTACAATCTCTTGAAGTTAATTCTTCTTCCATGCGTGGAGTGTCAATATTTTAATTCCTATTTCATTTTTCTTAAAGCCCGTATGAGTCGAGAACGTGATAACAATCGTACACCTACGAAAGCTCACCATACCAGTATTAAATTCTCTAAAGCCTCATTTATAAAATTCAATAACTAATTTCTAATTGTTGACTCAATAAGTATTCTTCAAAAAATAAACCAATAATAAATAACATCTTGATGTAATCCAAAAACCAAAGTAATCAACAAAATATAAGAATTCAAAGTATCACTATAAGCACTTTCTTTTAAGACTTTGTTTTGTTTCCACGAAAATACTTTTTGGAAATCGACTCATTTCATTTCTTTTCTTGAGTTTGGTATGATCTTAAAAATGAATTCATAACCGATTTTTGGTGTTTTCTTACACATAGAAAATAAGAAAACCTTTTATGTGAATGTTATCTTGCACTTACATGCTAAATTCAACATAATGTACACAAAAGAAATTGCTTCAACCCAAAATCCGGTACAACAAATTGTGAGTTAAAGAAATATATATACACTAGCTAGTAAATCCTTCAAAGTTTTTAAAAAACCCACATATTATAAAATCACAATTATATACAAATCAAGCCTCTCAGCTACATCTTCAACATTATCCTTTTCAAATAAGAATTACAAACTAAAATCAATCTGAAACTAAAAGAAAAAAATACACAAAAGAAAAATAGAAAATTACATATAAAAAGAGAAAAGAGAGGGAAAGAGAGAAAACAAACAAAACATTTAACCATTACAGATGACACCAACCATTACAGATGGTGTTACATGCAACAATACCATCATAATTAAGTAATAAGCAGGCAGACAAAACTGGAGAAATTGTTGTGCTTGAAATTCCACTAGGTGGAATTGAGTTCAAAAAACTCCACAGAGTCCCACACCATGAAGCTCTCTCCACTTGAACCCACAATATGTTTGGGTCGAGTACCAAGTCATCCACTGGGTCGAAGGTCTTCGTTAAAAATGGCAGAGAGAGCGATTAGCTTTACTGGTCTGGAGACAGCTTCTTTTCCATAAAATAAAAGTGGAAAACAAGCCATGAAAAACAATGTAAATTTTTAATGATTTGGATTTTCCTTTGACTTATATTTTCTAATGTTACCAAACAAAAGAAAAATGGGGAAAATGTCTTTCGAAAAATTATTTCTGCCCAAACAAACCCTGTATAACATTTATTAATATAATTACTAGTCGCAAACCTATGCGATGCACGGGAAAACTATTGAATTTAAGCCCAAAAGAAATTTTTTGTTATTTTTTCATAGCGGGTGGAGTTGAATATTTTGCCATCCCCAATTCAAACAATTCAAGAAAAACAACCTTATAAACACCTTCAATCAAATCACTTAATCCCCAGTATATCTCCCCTCCATCAAACGCCTAGATTTATCAATCAGATAACAAATTCCTCACAAACCCACATCAAAAAATTAACATAATTATTCAATAACCCCAACTCAAACAACAACACACACAAAAAAGATAATTTTTTTTAGAGTATATAAAAAGTATTAAAACAAAAACAAAACAAAAAACCCAAAAAAAGAAAAAGAAAAAAAGTTTTCTCTTCAATCTCTACCTATGGTGAGAGAGAAAGAGATTCAGAAAACGCTATAGAAAGACTATATCTAACCCTAACCCAAGAATCTCCCGAAATCCTCCAAACATAGGTGGGAAACACTGAATCAGAACCATCAAATCCATCAAAAAAATTTAGCACTACTTTTTATTCGTTTACTTACACACACACAAATAAGAAAATAAAAATAAAAGTTGAATATCCAAAGACTCGAGAAGAAGATTGGGGATCTTCTTATTGAGTCTTTGGATATTAAATTTTTTTTTTTTTTTTTTTTTTTTCCAATAAGTGGCTTTTGTTCCTGGAAGATTATATCTGAGAATGTTGTCTTAGCTCAAGAAGAGGTCCACAGTTTCAACAAGTAAAAAAAGAAGAAAGGGTCAGTGGCATTCAATATGGATTTTAACAAAGCATACGATCGTCTAGAATGGAATTTTATTATGGCAGTTTTGAAAGCCTTCGGGTTTGATCAGAATTTCTTAGCATTAATATTTCAGTGCAAATCTTCGGCTAGCTTCACTCTTCTTCCGACTGGGTGCCAGAGTTCTACTTTCACCCCAGCCAGAGGGATTCACCAGAGAGACCCACTGTCTCCATATTTATTTATCATGTGCAGTGAAGTGTTGGCTAGGCTCATAAACAGAGAGGTGTCTAATGGACATCTTCACGGGGTCAGATTAGGCCCAGGTGTTCCAGGTATTTCTAAACTTTTTTTATGCTGATGATGTCCTTCTTTGTTGTGGTGCAAAAATAGCAGAAGTGGAGGTCTTGTTGAACTGTGTGGATAAATATTGTGCTTGGTTTGGTCAAAGTATTAGCATGGAGAAATCAGGTCTCTTTGCTTCAAGAGGTGTCCATGCTTTCATTCGTCAGATCAAAAATCAATGAGGCTTTCATCAAGTGTCTAAAGAGGCGAAGTATCTTGGAGTTCCTTTATTCCTTTCTCGAAATAGATCAAAGGACTTCATATTTGTAAAGGAAAAATTGGAGAACAGCATTAGTGGTTGGAAAAGGAAAAAATCTGTCTTGGATGGGCCAAGCTACACTTATCAAGTCTGTGGCCTTGTCCACCCCTCTTTATGCAATGTTAGCTTTTAAATTCCCCAAAAAACTTAATGAGGAGATGGATGCAATGATCCAGAAATTTTGGTGGAACCCGAGAGCTAAAGGCAATAGAGTTTTTACACCTTTGGCATGGAAGAATCTTTGTAGGCCTCTTTCTGAAGGAGGTTTGGGTTTCAAGTCTTTTGAAAGCTTCAATGAAGCTATGATCACCAAGCTTGCTTGGTGGGTGCTCTCCAAGCGCGATAGCTTGTGTGTCAAGGTGCTAAGAGCTAAGTATAAGGTGAGCAGCAATTGGATCTCTTCCAGAAATTCAAAGTCAGCCTCAATATCATGGAGAGGAGTTGAAAGTGTCAAAACCCTTTTGGCTACAGGTGCTTGTAAAGTTGTGGGCTCTAGGGGAAATACTTTGGTTTGGGAAGATAATTGGATACCAGATCTTCCTGATCTTAAACCCAAACCTCGGATAGCTTCTGAACATCTCCCAAGTTTGGTTGTGGCAAATCTTTTGTCCTTTGATGGATCTGGCTGGGATGAAGGTAAGCTGAGAGAGCTATTTGATGATGAGTCAATACGGGGAATTCTCAATATTCCCAGAAGAAAACCTTCTCAAGCAGACCATTGGACTTGGTTCAAGTCTACAAGTGGGGAATTTTCAGTTAAATCAGCTTACAAAGAAATTATCAACAGTAGGCCGAATCATTATTGCAATCCAATTCTTAGTAAAATATAGAATCTAAAGATCCATGACAGGCTCAAAATGTTCTTATGGTGCATGGCCAATGGAGTATTACCCACAAAAGATATTTTGGTCAGATTTAACTCTGAAATGAACACTACTTGTGCCTTATGTGATTGTGAGGATGACACAGCAAAACATTTATTTTGGAGCTGCCCTTTTGCTCATGCTTTGTGGTTTGGTGTAGGGGGAGGAATCAGATCAAGTTTGTTTCAATTTAACCAGGTTGCTGACCTAGTGGAGTTCATTGTTAGTCCCCCATAGGTCCTCCAACTATAGCAAGACGATAAGCTTGATTTGCAAATTAGAAGTGTGGTGATTCTAGATCAGATTTGGAAAGCTAGAAATTTGAAGGTCCGTGAGGATTTTGATGTTGATATTGAAGAAGGTGTTGCTGTCCACTGCTGAGTTTCAGTATTTAAGAAGAGAGTTGCCCCCTGCCCCACATCACCCAATAGGTCTTGGATTGCTCCAGGTATTAATCGTCTTAAACTAAATTGTAATGCTGCGATTGGTCCCTCTTTTTCCAGCCTTGTCGTGGTTGTTCAAGACTGGAGAGGGGAAGTGGTGTTAGCCATGTCTAAAAAGGCCAACACCACCATCCTCTCCAAGCAGAGGCTGAAACCATTTTGTGGGCTGCTTCTGTGGCTTCAGAGCTTTGTTTAGAGGCTGTCATCATCGAAAGTGATTCCAAGTCCTATATGGATGCCATCAATGGAAAGCTTCTTGAGATACCTTGGAGATTAAATGGCTTTCTTGATTATATTTCTCCACTCAAATCTGCCAATCCCAATTGGGTTTTCAACTGGGTGTTCAGAGATACAAATGAAGCCCCTCATTGTCTTGCGTGGTGGTCTCTTATGAATTTTTTGTGGGGTGTCTATGATTTTTGTAATGGCCCTCCATCTTTTGTTGATCCCTGCAAGCAGGACCTGTTGCAAGTCCCTCCTTTGTTGGCTGTGTAATTCCTTTTGCCTTTTTGGCTTTTAATTCAAATGCACATACTCTCTTAAAAAAAAAAAAGTTTATGAAGCTTCTTCATCTTCTCACCAAGTCACCTTCTAAGACGAGCTAAACAGTGTTTCAACTTTTAATTAAGTACTTTATTCAAGAATTTTACCATCAAGAAACCCCTCAATGGAAGAGATCAAGTTGATCTCTTTTGGCGAAGCTCATCTTGTAAGATAGCTAGGTCCCTTTCATAGACCCGGTTATTGGCTAATGGCTTGCCAAACATGTTAAAGTGCTAAATTAGTGAAAGAGTCACACATTTCACATGAAGCACTTTATATTTAATATATAAACCCATGTATCCATAGAATTAATTGGGAACCCAACACAACGATAGAAACATTCAAGTTGTTTCATCTTGTATTTTTTGAGATTAGGAGCTTGTATAACTAGATATGTATGCATGTAGCACCTTCGCATTTGGCTCAATCCTCTGGTGAAAGATTGGACTGAGTCTAACTGTATTCAATTAAGAGCAAGCAGTTGTTGCTGATAATTACAAAGCATCCATTGTTAGGAAGTTAATTTGATGTGTCTTTCTATACCTCACAGGAAGTCAGGAAGCAGCTACCTCTTCAAATTTGCAAGGCTTCCACAATTGCAAGTAGAATAAAGCGAATGTTCTAAGTCCATTTAACATACAATTATAGTAGAACAAGACTCTACTTTGCCTTTGAGATTTTTAATCTAATATTTTTCTTTTAATATGGAGGTTATGTGGAGAATTCAATTTGTAAATAAATCAAATAAAAGAATCAAAGTGAACTCAATTTGATCAAAACTGCAACCTTCTTGTGTACTCATTTGAAAACATGTTGCCATACAAGAGAAAACAAACCACATAAATTTCAAATAGCATTATCTGCTTGGATGCAACACCTTAAAATAAATGCATCAATCATAAAAGGACATCCATTATTTCCCCAAATAACATGAAATACACTATATATGGTATCATCCCACAGATGAGATGAGATGAGATCTTATTCCAATTTCTTCACCTACTCAAATTGGCTTTATAAGTTTTCTTGGACTAAAGAAAATTCAATAATGTGTATCACATGAGCTTTTGCACTAGAATTACCAAATGATCCAAGGATGGAGTATGTTCATCTAACATTTATCAAAAGCATAAAAAATATCAGATTGAAACCTGAACAAAGATAATCAACTACAAATTACAGGAATCTGTCAGCACTACCAAAAAAAAAACCCATTTCTAAGTACCAAATAACTTCGAAGCAACCAACACCAAACTACTTCCTGTGCTATTCTCTTGCCACAATCTTGAACTTTCCTGTTTGTTGTTGCTGCAAAAAGAGCAAAACCCAATAAAAAACTCCATCATTCATTGACACAAAAATGTTAAATCTCATAAGCTAAATTCAAATACTAAAACTTTACCTTTTTCCATAATTCAGTGTGGTCTTTGCAGAACCCAGCAACAATAGCATCCTTCTTCCTCCCTTCTCTGTACTCTATACAGAGATCTTTCTTCAACCCACAAGTGACATGAAAGGCCAAATGGCACTTGGGCTCAGAGCACTCCACAGCACACCCACTTCTACTCTTGCAAATGTAACACTTCTCTTCCCACCTCTTCTTCGGAACCTTCGAGCAATCGATCCCCTCACGGCCTTCTGCGTCTCCAAAGAACACCTCAGGAACCAACAACGCACATTCGACATGGGCCCACTGGCCGTCTACCGTGGGCTTCAAAGCACCTCCCTTGATTGGACATAGGCAGCAAGAAAGGGGCTTTTCGCCTTTCTTGGTTCCGGAAGCAGAAACTAGGCATTGGAAACAGAACCAATCACCTTCTGGAATACCCTTCACAAGGGGATTGCCATAGCAGGTGGCGTGCACCATTAAATCACAGCCATCACATAGCACAATTGGGTCTGTGGGATCCCCATCTGTGCTTTGGCAAATAGCACATACAATCCCATCATCATCAGCATCATCTTCACTTTCATCTACAAGTGGGATTTCTTCCTTCTTTGCTTTTGCTTCTTCCTTGTATTCGACATTGAGGTCGAAAGGCGGTAAGGCCGTGACCGCCTCATTGGGTTGAAAGGCCCATACCCTTTTCTTGGCAGGCAAGGAATAGGTAGTTGCAGTAGGCTCGGGGAAAAAAGGCGAATCCCGGGATTCCTTTCGCTTCTTGGCCGGAAGGCATGACGAGGCGACCGCAGTTTCAGTTTGTTGTTGTTGCATGAGCCTGAATCTTTTGAGAGGAGGTAGGCCATGGAAATCAGAATCCATTATTGGGTTTTGTTTGTTGTGGAAAGAAAAGAATGAGAGAGAAGAAAGTGGAGGCGGAGAGATGATTATTATGTTTTGTTTTAAGGGTTTTGTAATCTGAAATTCTGAATTTGAATGAAGAAATAGTGGTGGGAAGAGAAGCCGGGAACAAGAAAAATCGAAAGAAGAAAAGTCTGAGATTGACAGTGGCGGGAAGCTAGAAAAGAAGGCTCCTTTTAAATAAAACAAATAAAGAATGTTGAAAATTTTATTTCGCGCTCGGGTTTTGGTTCAATTTTTTGGATTCAAATTCAAATATTAATTGGGTTTTTTGACTTGCTCCAGTTTCCATTTTTAAATGGATCCAATCCACGATGGGCCTGATGCTCATTTGAATCAAGGAGGATTTACATTAAAATGACGCGGCTGATTTCTATGGCATCGGCCCAAGATTTTACTAGGGTACTATTACCGCACATCTGGTTTCTCAGTACTTACCACGGTAAAATATATCTACATCTCTTAAATTTTTTAGGTAGTTGCACGTAGGCCCTTGTATTTTTATTTTAGTCAATTAATTTTTTTTTTTTAATAAAAAGTTAGAAACTCATAAAAGATAATTAAATATTGTTTATCTACCAAAAGAGGAGATAAACAAGAGAGTAAATCCTCTAATCAAACAACAGTGCCAAAAAATTTAAAAGCAAAAGTTCCAATAGATTGAGCAACTCGTTTTTCTAACTTTGAAACCACAAATAGTTCTCACTTCTAACAATACTATAAAGATATATTCACATCACGGATGAGAAGAATAGACTGTGAGAGGATAACACTAGAACATTGCAAAGCTCTACTGAACCCAGGATGATCACATATATATGATGTTGCACAAGTTTCATCACATCCCAGCGTTACTGAAAAAACCACAACAATCGTACACTTGATTTAATCATATAGAAGAGAGTATGAAAATTATCCCCATAAACAAAATCACAAAGACCTTTACTTGCCAATAGGCAATGAAGGGAAAAGACTCTTTATAATATTTTTAATGATTATAGATCTTCTTCTTCACATATTGAGAAGAAGAAAATCTTGAAACCCTTTCATTCCTTTTTTTTTTTTTTTTTTTTTTTTTTAAAAAAAAAAAAATGCAATTTATCAAAAATAGGAAAAAATTGTGAGAACAATTCATCAATGATAGATTGAAACTTTAGCAATGTGTCAAATAGGTCATTCTGTCACTGTGCCATCCAAGATCATATTAAAACTCAAACGTGACACACATGTCATTGATCTATATTCCTCTCTCTCTCTCTCTCTCTCTCTCTCTCTCTCTCTCTCTCTCTCTCTCTCTCTCTCTCTCTCTCTCTCTCTCTCTCTCTCTCTCTCTCTCTCTCTCTCTCTCTCTCTCTCTCTCTCTCTCTCTCTCTCGCCAAGGCCACAATGGCTAGACCTTCAAGCTCACTTTACCCATCCACAACGCCCTTGTATCTCCAACAATAACTTCACGTTAATAGGAGTTTGGTATATATTCCCTCCATGGTTGGACTTGCGGTTCACCATAGTTGCATCTCCAAATTATGATGCATGTAAAAGTCATCACCGACTTTATCTCATTTGGACGATGATTTTTTGAAACATTTTACATGTGTTATGTTAAGTTTGCATGAGTGGTAGACTAGTATCACAATGAGTAAGTCATTGTTGACTTTTCCTTTTGCATTTTTCAACTATTAGGGGAGTGTTTCTAGGAGCTTGTTTCTATATATATACTAGTCGCAAACCCGCGCGATGCGCGGAAAACTCCCAATGACACGTAATATTTTCAGACTGAACTATAAATATAACTATGACCCTATACAATTTTATTCACAATGACATACAACTTAAAGCTCTTATGTGAATACAACAACAAAAAATAAATAAAGAAACCAAAGGGGAAAAAACGTACCTTTAAGACTCAAACAACAATAGAACCATAGGGACGACAAGGAGACTAAAAAAAAAATCCGAGCACAAGATTTAAATAGGAAATTGGGGGTGCAATTAATTGGGGAAATAAAGAGGTCAGAGAGTTCAAAAGGTGAGAGAAAGAGAGAAGTAGATGAAAAGGTGAGGTAATTAATTGAGGAGATGAAGAGGTCAGGGAGTTCAAGAGGTGAGAGGGAGAGAGAAGTAGATGAAGAGGTGAAGTAGAGGAACAAACATGAGAGAGAGAATTTTTTTTGAATAAAAGTGTGAGAGAGAATTAAATAGAGAAAATGGGAAGATGGAAGTGTGTGGGAGCAGCAAATCTGACGTGACAGTATTTGGAGAAGCCTAAAAATTTTCTCTCATAGTTTATATTATATTATATATATATATATATATATATATATATATATAGAGAGAGAGAGAGAGAGAGAGAGAGAGAGGGGTTTTATTCACTTGCTTGAAGAATAATAAGTTGACGTTGTAGAAACAATCAAGTGTAAGGAAATAAAGAAGCAATAGTGAGGTTAGAGAGTAGTGTGGTTTGTGTTGCAAAGTGTCAAAAAAATCTCTTTTATTGAGAATTCCTTTTTGTTTTTTTCTTGAGTGATATTTGATTAGATAATTTATTCTTGAGTGCAGATTTATTATTTTGACACAACTTTCGCAACGAGAAATCTCAAGCTGCCATGTGGAGTTCTTGGGTTGAAATTGACATCTAGAGCTTCCTTTTGCCAAGTGTTGATCGAGTTTGGCATTCCCTCCATGGTTGGACTTGTGGTTCACCATGGTTGCATCTCCAAGTTATGATGCAAACCATGCCTGATCTGATAAACTATACAAAAACGTAGTTTTGAAGAGGAATATGAGTGAGTGATAGGGAGAGGAGGTGTAGCCAAATTGATACAAGTCAAAGTGTTAAAGATTGATCTGCCATATGTAGAAAGAATTGAGTATAGGAACTTTCTAAGTAAAATGAGTGTGAGAGTTTTTACTCATTTGAACTTGTTAAGATTATTGGAGCTTTGATACTATGTTGAGTATAAAGCGAAGAGAGAAGAAGAAAATAGATTAGGGTTTAGAGAAAAAGAGACAAAGAACACACAAGGGTTATGTGGTTAAGCCTTACGGCCTATGTCTACAGTGGTAAAGCCGTAGATGCTACATCTTGAATATATTGATGATCAGTACAATATTTGTGTAGGTTTTGTGTGTTGTGTTGTATACATAGAAGTCTTATCTTATAGGAGCACTAAGAGACTAACTGCTTATACTAATGTGAGATAATACATAGGAAGTCTATTTTATAGACTAACATTCCCCCTCAAACTCAAGGTGTAGTAGAACGAAAACTTGAGTTTGGAACAATATGATGGTAGATTTCTATGTAGACAACAGTCAACGGTCAGTGTTGATGTGACAACTTGGAGAGAGAGAAGACTTGACGTGGCAACTGACGTGATAGTTGTCGAGTAGCGAAGGTGCACAAGAGAGAGAAGAGAAGAGTTGACGTGGTAGCCACAATTGTCGAGCAAGGCAATCAAACTTATGTGGCGTGGCAGCGAAAGAAAAGGAAAGTAACAGTTATCGTGTGAAGGTTGACATGACCGTTTGTAATACTTGGGAGCTCCAAATGAACAAACAAATCTCAAAATTGGAATCTACGCAGAATACTGTGTGGGGAAGATTTTATTTTTCACAACATAAACAATGAAGAAAGTTGTTAAGCCTTGTGTTTGTTAACCCACGGGTGAGACTATATTTAGCAACTTAAACAAGCAAAACACAATGACCCTTACGAATCTGCTTGATGAGGTGGGCATAAAACACGTTGATCATGGTGCGGAGCGGCATGCGGAATTTGCGGAAGAAAACAACCTTTGAGAGATTTGCAAACTATTGGCCTTGCATTGAAAACCAAACTATTTGCAAACAATATTGTTGGCAGCAATAGTTTGGCGGTGACAGTGGTTCACACATCACAGTATTTGTAATCATGAATGAATCGGACAGTTATGGGCTTCACGGCAGAAACAAACAGAAGAAGCAAAGAGAGGCCAAACAAAAGTAGCTTTGATTGAGAGAGAGAGAGAGAGAGAGAGAGAGAGAGAGAGAGAGAGAGAGAGAGAGAGAGAGAGAGAGAGAGAGAGAGAGAGAGAGAGAGAGAGAGAGAACACACAAGAGTTATGTAGTTCAGGTGGCCTTATGGCCTACGTCCACGATGGTAATGTCCTAGAGACTACATCTTGAATATATTGATGAGAAAAATATTTGTGTAGGTTTTGTGAGTTGTGTTGTATAAATAGATGTCATATTTATGCTAACACTAAGAGACTAACTCCTCATACTTTAGTAATGTGGGACAATGTCTATTTTGTACACTAACAGAACTTATGAATATTAGTTTGCCGCTATATAACAATACATTGTAAAACAATTCGTAACATATAAACATCTTATGAAAGCAATAACATTAAATCATAATAACAGGAGAAAGAAACATTCATGTTGATGAATATTGTTTTAATAGGATCAGTCCCACCCAGACTCAGTCCCTTTTAACAAAAGCATATTGCAAGCATGTTCTGAAACGTGATAATTAAATACACCAGCAGGTCCAGCACTGCATAGACATTTTATCGTGCCAATATGCCTCCCTGGAACATAGCTATTATTTAATCCTGCTCCACATGTATATAATTCAATCCTGCACGTGGGTGGGCATGCGTCTCCAAATTCCTGCCAAGACACTACCAAATATTGAGTGACAGACACTTGAGACTGCACATGGTACTGCAGTCAATGGATTACCAAAATGCTGACTGGCTAGAACTACCCCAAGCACTGAGTTCTGGAACAAAAACATGTAAGATAAGAAACAGTCAGATTTATGAAAATATAAGTTTAGAGTTTTGGATTCTCACATTGGTTAGAAGAATAATAAGGAGGTGTGCAATAATTCTTAGTAAGAGTGTTACTTCTAGTGATTATATATATATAGAGGGAGGTATGAGAACTCCTATAAATAGCGGGGTGGTGTAGTTATAGTTGTCGGTAAGATAGTTAAAAGACAATTTTTTTCTAGTGTGTTAGTATGAGAGCATCTTTAGATGTATTGGGGATTTGGGTTAGTCTATATTTGTGAGAGTTTGTGTTGTAATCTTTGTCATTGATAGTGACTTTTTGGTTGCCTTAATTAAATAGAAACAATAAAAAAAATCATTGAGGAGTCGGCACCTAGAGTTGTTTTTTTTTTTATTTTTATAAGTAATAATTTCATTATAAAGAAAAGAACCAAACAAGTACACAGGCAGTGAACCTGAATGAAAAAGAAAAAGAAGATAAAAGCATCAAAGACTAGCAGAACATAGGTCTACTAAATTAGACAAGGAACTGGACAAATCTAAATGAGAAGCCTTTGACCAGTCTAGGAGAGTGTGCAGAAAATAGAATTTGAGAGCCGGGATGGATTTTTCCACTCCATTAAAAGTTCTATCATTTCTTTCCCGCCAAAGGCACCACATGATGCAGTGAGGGATCATTTTCCAAACCTTTCCAGCCTCAGAATTACCAAGCGAACCCTTCCAGCATGTAAGGAGATCAGCCACACTCCTGGGCATTACTCATGGGGAACCAAAAAGGATACAAACCATACTCCATAAATCCCAGGCAACCGGGCAGTGCAGCAACAAATGATTAGTCGACTCCCCACTCGACTTACACAGGCAGCACCAATCTAGGATGATTACCCTCCTTTTTCTAAGATTTTTTGTAGTGAGAATCTTGCCTAGAGCTGTTGTCCAAGTGAAAAAGGCCATTCTCGGGGGGACTTTTGCTTTCCACACACATTTCCAAGGAAAATTTTCCTCAGGATGCGGCTGGATTAGGACATAGTACTAAGAACGAACCTCAAAAATCCCCTGCCGTGATGGATTCCAGCAAAGAGTATCACTAACTCCCGAGCTAATGACTTGAGAATATATAAGAGCCATAAATGAGTTTACCAAGGCCATCTCCCAATCTTGAAACAATCAAATAAATTCAATATCCCAAACATGGTGAGAACCCTGGAAAAGACTTACATCCACCACCTTGGCCTCCAGATCCCAGGCTAAAAGAACAAGCAAAATTGAAAACATAGGAGTCAACACTAGACCGTTGAAAAAAATTTATTTATCAAAAACTTGTAAAAACTATCTTCATAAGAATACAATACTAAGACAAAACACTAATTCTAATTCTAATTGACAAAGAAAGCCTAATTCTGAATGATTTGGGGAAACCTAATTATTGAATTACAAAAATAACCTTGACACATTAAATAAAATAATAATAACCTAATTAACTAATAAGATCAAATATAAAAATACAATTTGACTTTCACAAATAAATAAAACTATGTGTGTGCTTCCCGCATCGTGTTATACGTGAATGTAGGCATAGTGTTTACTGAACCACATTAATTTTGTGTTACTTGCTATTTTATTGTTTAGCATTACTTAGAAATTTGTCGACAATAAGTGGATGAACAAAAAACAAGTATCTATTTTACAGTATAAAAATAGCTTACCTGCATGCCAACCTCAATAGAGATAGTCCTTGATGATGACACATCAATACCAAGCATTCTAGAAAGCATGTAGCCAAAGAAGAATCCAGATGCATGAAGAAGAAATGCAGCTAGCACCACTTGTTGACCAGACATAAGAATAGCAGAAGCACTCTGCGCAATTGCATTTCCACATAAAACAGCTACAGTTGTCACAGCAATGGGTGGCATCAAGGGGGAAACAAATTTAACCAGGCCTTGGAAATACTGATTTAAAAATGCACCAGCCAGTACAGGAAGGAGCACAACCTGTATTCATAGCACCTAAAATGATACTGCTGATAACAACGACGACAACGTAAGATAGCACTCATGCAGGAAATCTCACCTGAAGTGTTGAGACTAGTAGTCCAGCTGCATCTACTGCAACATATTGCCCAGCAAGTTTGGCTGTGAGAAATGGGGTCATGATCTGCAACAAGGAAAAAAGAAAATGATGTGATATTATGCATCATTAAAAGGAAATGGTATGTAGATGTTTGTTGTGAACTAAATTGTTGAAAGGTATATTCTTCTACTTCAAATGTTCCAACTCAAAACCTTTTGTTCTTCTGAAATATGATACGGTAGATATCAATAAAGCTAAAGAGGTTAGGAAGTTGGACATAATTTAATAGTTTATATTATTATTTGAAAGGGAGAGGAATTCTTCTTTCCCACAACTTTTAAATGGCCAAAGAAATAAAATTAACTGCACATTATTTAACAGTGTGCTTGCACTGTATTTGTTTTTGGGATGCAACATCAAATATTCGCTTTACCTCCAACATTTCAATTTTATAACAAGGCATTTAAATTGTGCCATCCATATATCACCTTAAAGAAAAGAACATAGGTTTAGACAGCAATTTTAGTTTACCAACCACAGCTGATAAAGTGCTAGCTGCTGTCATTAACACTGAAAGCGCCACATTTCCACTGGTAAAACAAAAAGGTCATCAGATTTTACCATGGCAAGCATAATGAGAGAGAGAGAGAGAGAGAGAGAGTTGATGAAACAATCTTTGGTGAATTCACAAACCGTGCAATATAAGTGACAATGTTACTTGCTGTTCCTGCAACCAAAAAAAACTATAAGGAGGGTAATGAGGATGGAATTAAAAAGTGCATATGCATGGATTAACATTCACACATACCACCTGGGCAGCAACCAACCAATATTAAACCAGCTGCATAATAGGATGGAAGATTTAAAAGCTTGCTCACAAGGAACCCAGATAGTGGCATCACCTGCAAAAAGTTAACAGTTGTGCTCTCTTTTACAATCATATTAGGAGATTATGAACAATGGACCGTGATTTTCAGGCTGTATTGAATCCATAGGTATTGAAGGGATAGCTGTCAAACAGGGGGCCAAAGGCAAAATGACACCTAATTTTTACTTTAAAATAGGGCGGTCTTACTAAATAGTTTTGAGTATCAAGTATCCCATTGAAACATTGAGATAATATAACCAGACACTGAGTATTGGAGTAATTTTAGAAGTAGGTAGTAGGTTTAGACTGCCAGTGTGCCTATATGAATTTAAATATAGCTAGTATTGTATATTTATAGTTAATTTGTACATTCGTGTGTCTTCAAGTATTATATGCCAGTCTACCTACCAGTAGTTTTCTACATATAAATCCAAGTACTCAGAAGAAACAGATGAGGTAAAAGATTAAGTACCATCAGTTGGTGTATGAAAGGAAGGTGGGAGTGCAGTGGGAGTCAGGATCCATTGTCACAATATATAGGGTTAATGAATCTAAAATATGAGCTGCGAGTTCATAAACTTGAGGACAGCAATTTGAGAGTGAGAGCAGCACAAATGTAGCTACTTAATAGCCAACAACTTGAAGAGACGAAAAAAAAAAAAAAAAAAAAGAGAGGTCGAAGTTAAAGCTTCCTCTCTAAATTAGTGAGATGAACCTCAAATTAAAAATTACTACCACTCATAATAATACTACAAATTACAACTTTATTAAATGTCCACAGTTTTTCCAGATTCTCTTCCATATTTTCCACAATTGTTCCCATCTTTTAAAGTTGTTCTATAGGGACTTTCTGCTTCATTTCCATATTGTATAATGTCTTAAAAGAATATAATTATGACTATGCAATTAAATAAAACAACTTATTGTCATTTTCACAATAGAGTTAAGATTTTTATCTCATGGTTGGGGTCGTGTATCCATGATTTACAAAAGGCGTAGGTCCAAAGGGCCCTGCCTTGAGGGGTTTCCGTGTCATTAAAAAAGAAAAAGAAAAAATAGAGCTTGTTTCACACCACTTCCTTCAACATAAT
Organism: Fagus sylvatica; assembly: GCA_907173295.1. Taxonomy (NCBI): domain Eukaryota; kingdom Viridiplantae; phylum Streptophyta; class Magnoliopsida; order Fagales; family Fagaceae; genus Fagus; species Fagus sylvatica. Next base: position 6,630,249 of record OU015765.1, read on the forward strand.
TAAAATTCTACTATAGGTTTGAATCACATTTATTGTACAAAATATTCAGTTAAATGTACTAAATCTTAAATGCAAATGGATTTTGTATGAAAATGTAAAACCAAGAGCATCATAAAGATGTGAAAATAAACCTCTAATAACTATTTTATTATTTTATGCATAAGAGGCTTTAAAGCTATAATCCAATGGCTTTGTATTCAACTGAAATTTATGAAAAAGGTGCAAAACTTATTAAAACACTATGGATATGCCCTACATTTCACATGTATCATATTGAATCATACTCATCTATCATTGATTTTGCATGTCACTCATAAACTCTGGTACACGTGAAACAGGGAATTAAACAAGCCTAGGGAAGAGTCTTATCTGATGTAGTACAAGGGAATGCTGATAATGATTGTGGCATCAAGAAAATAAAACTGAAGCATTGCCAAACCCAAACAACTCAATGCACGTCAGATGATATGTTGAATCTAACCCCAGCCAAGCAGCTGAACTTCTGGAGCCTCAACGTTTATGACAATACAAATTACCTTAGTGGCAGCAAATGAGCCAAAACTAAATCAAAGTTCCCTGTAGTATAATAATACTAAGTCATTACTTCTAGCAGCAAAGGATTTCTTTTTTCAGACTTCTGGCAACAGTTCAAAGTTGTTAAAATAGTTCAAACAAAGTGCATGCGGAAGGAAATGGTCCTAATCAACAGGAAAATTAAAAGCTCTAGGTTTACTTGCTTTCCAATTTTGCAATTAATGAAGTTACTAGTAGATATTTTGAGGAGCACAAGAGTCATTAAGTTCTTGGATAGAACTGATTTAATCCAACGTGAACTGTATATGAACCAGCTAATGAACTTTAACTTCTATAGAAATTAGAAGACACATTTGAGATTTGAGAAATTGTTCTGGATGACAAGAAAATACCATATAGCGGGCTATGTTACACATTTTTCACCATATGACCATTGTAAAACTAAGACCACTACAATATGGTTTTCTCTCATGTAAAGATCACATTCTAGGCTCAAGTTAGGGTGTCCCCTAGTTTCTGGTGAAAATAGATTGTGGCTGACTATGGCTCTATAATGACCAACTGCACAGGTGCCATGTTTTGAAGGCCTTTTCATCAGCAGTTAAAGTTATTTGTCTCAAGGAAGCAATCATACGTCAAATAGCTCTTAAACGATATATTCATGGAAACTGTAAGAACGTAAGGTAGAAAAAATGTGGAATTATTATACAAATAAAGCTACCAAGTACAAAAGGGAAATATGGGATGGAAATGCTTCAGATAAACATAAACCTGGATCACCCGAGAGAGGATAAAAAAAAATGAAAATTATACTTATTGATAAAAAAAAAAAAAAAAAAAAAAAAAAAAAAAAAAAAAAAAAAAAAAAAAAACCCTATAGTTTAGGGGGTATAAAAAATTAAATCTTATAGTTTCAAAAGTAACAAATTAAACCCTGGGATTTCAAAAAGGAACAAATTAAACTCTATAGTCTCAAAAGTAACAAATTAAACCTTAAGATTTCAAAAAGTAATAAATAAAACCCTAAAAAAGGAACATCTATAGTAAGATTCATAGAATTACATTATCATGCTAAATTACATTAAAACTAAAAGATTCATAGAATTCAAGACTAAAAACTAGTGGAAGCAAGTTAACATCTATAGTAAGAACTAATCAATATTGAAAAAGGAACTTACATTTAAGTACCAGGTAGAATATAGGTCAAGACTAATCCATGTTCTACAATAAGAGTGAATGAGTAGCATTTAGGTGTCTGCGTGTTCTTCGTTACAGAACGCAAACTCTATTTATACTTGAGGCTTTGACAATTATCTTCAGTTACTCTTGCCACATACGTGTCTTGTTGGCCTCGATTTTTTAGGAAACCTGCTAGATACATTGTCTTTCTTAGTTGGGCGCCAATTTTCCTATTTTGAATTTCGCAACTGTCGTACGCCACTATTAACTTATAAAATGCTAGCATGTCACTAAGCACATGTGTAATATGCCATATTCTACTTCTTTAAGCATTCATTGATGTGGCTTATCCCTTGGTGACACCTGTCCTCTGTAAATTTTATTTTTATAGCAACACAATGAAACAAGTTTCAAAAAAAATATACGATTTAAAAGACTTGGGCAAAAGATCATAAACTCGTCGTCTTTGAGCAACTTCTAAACCAGACTCCACCCTAACACAATTCTATTCATACACACCAATTGAACTGTGTTTTAGTATTAGGATTTGCCAACACATCTATGAACCCGAACACCTTGGATGGCCTCAACTCCAAAATATGATGAAATGCTCCAAGGATATAGGTTCAAACTCTACATCAGGTTTTCAATCACTTATGTGTATCTCTACTGTTTGTTTCTTAGTTCTTGTGAATGGTGCCCCTTTTGGTTTCTTTAGTAGTTCAAGGGGTTTGAGGCAGGGGAATCCTCTCTCTCCTTTGTTATTTATCTTGGCCATGGAGGAATTGAATAGGATGCTATGTCAAACAGAAGAAGCAGGCCTCATTTGGGGGTTCAAGGTGGGTGCGACAGCGGATGAAGAGCTGTGCATTTCTCACCTGTTATTTGCTGATGACACCATTCTTTTATTTAATGCTGATCCTGAGCAGTTGTTGTACGTCTGGATGGTTTTGACTTACTTTGAGGCAACGACAAGTCTCCGAGTGAACATGAGTAAGAGTGAAATGGTTCCAATGGAGGTGGTGGGAAACTTGCCTGCTTTAGCTGACTTACTTTGCTTTCGTGTTAGGGCCTTCCCAATGCCGTACCTTGGTATGCCATTGGGGGCATCCTTCAAGGTCATGTCGGTTTGGAATCCAATTCTTGAAAAAAATGGAACGTCGGTAGGCGGGATGAAAAGATCTTTATTTATCTAAATGGGGGCGCTTGACATTGCTTTAGAGTACATTTTTGAGCTTGCCTACTTACCATTTGTCTTTTTCTTTTTTTCTTTTTTTTGGTGAGACAGAAGTCTAGGGTGTTCGTGATTGGAATATTAGTTTTATTCGTAATTTTAATGATTGGGAGGTGGATGTGGTAGCCTCCTCTTTCCATTTTCTTCAGTCTCATTCTCCTGCTAGGGAGGGTTCTAATTGTTTGAGATGGAGGCTGAAGAAGAGTGAGGTCTTTGATACTCGGTCTTATTACAGTGCTTTGAGAGGTTCCCAAGCGGTGATGTTTCCATGGAAGGGTATTTGGGGCGTTAAAGCCCCTCGGTGGGTTTCTTTTTTTTGTTTGGACTGCTGCCTGGGATAAGATTCTTGTGAAAACTTGATGAGGTGAGGTTATGTCTTGGTAGGTGGTGTAGCATGTGTCGTTGTAACGGGGAGACAGTAGATCATTTGTTGTTACATTGTTCTGCAGCAGCAAGGTGGGGCTATGTTTTGCGGGCTTTCGGGGTTCAGTGGGTGATGCCAGGACAGATTATGTATCTTTTGTTGGGGTGGCGAGGTTGGGTTGGGAAACATTCGTCAAATGTTTAGAATTTGGTCCCATTGTACTTAATGTGGGTCATTTGGTGGGAACATAATCGGCGCACATTTGAGGACTTAGAGAGCCCTCAAGTTTGCTTTCCAACTGGTCTCGGGCTAGGGGTTTTACTTCTTCGACTTTTGTTGTTAATTTTATAGATTCTCTAAGTATTGTAAATATTCCTTCTTCGTTGTAACCATTTTCTCCCTCATGTTCATGCTTCATGCACATGGGGTAGTTTTCTTTTTTCATTAATACATCGTTTACTTATCAAAAGAAAAGGACAATATGATCCATCACGTTGTAACATGCCAAAGTAGAATTTCAAAAAACCATTTTGCAACAGTAAGATTCAGATCTCAACTGAAGGATATATATAGATTCAATTCTCTCTTGTAATTTTGAATATGGAATAAAACATTAGGAAGAGAAAAAAGAATGAGAGTATAACTGACCGAGTATTGCAGCACAAAGCCGACGAGTAATTCCTTGGGCATAGCCAGAGCAGAGCGAAGATCGTCGAAAGTAAGTGTCATGCCCATACCAAGCATGGTTAAGGTTATGCCAAGAATGGTCCACTTGGGTTGAACCCAACTGAAAGAGCTGGGCTTGATGAGCCCCAATAGGCACCCGAGAGCTACCCATATGGGAAATGCAGTAGAGATAGCTTCGCCAATCAGCTCAATCCATTTCTGTAAACTTGGACCGCCATTGGTGCTGTTGTTGTTCGATGAAAAGCCACAAAGAAGTGGAGGGAGTCGCGAGGCTTGTTGTGTAAGTGGAAAGAGAGTAGTAGGTTTGGGGAACTACTAAATCTACACTATGATGTGAAACAATATTGGATGTGGCTGCTTGTGATTAGTCCACGTAACAAAGGATCCCATGGATCCACAAAGAAAAAAACAACAAATTTAACCAAAAATTGAGTTAAACTTATTACCAAACAGTGTAAAAAAAACATGCATATGGGCTGAAAAATACTTGATGAAAATTTTCTTAACTTTCTTTCTCCTTGTTGCTCCACGCAAACTCCAAAAAATACAACTTAACCCTGGAAAGCACATCGCTGAATAAAGAACACCATTTCTAAAAGGTTTGGATCTTTTAAGCTTTGGAATTACATTATTTTTTACCAAGAATGATTAAATAGTTATTCTCAAACATAGACACCATTATCCTCAAACAACCTTGTTGCCATTTCTATAGAAGTTGGAGCTTTGAGTTATGAGTTCCATGTTTTGGAACAAAGACCATCATTCCACGAGTTGAGTTTGAGTTTTGGAGATTATTGTCAACAGGTTCATACAATTGTCTATATTTTCTGGGTAGAGTTAAACTATTCAACAAATTTCCAGAAATTGTGGACATTGTTATCCACACTTTCATAAAATTGTCCACATTTTCTGGTCAAATTTAAATGTTCAACCCAAATTCCAGGAATTGTTTAGAGTTTCTGATTAAGAGTCCACATCTTCAAACAACATTCCCGACATTGTTATGTAAATAAATTTCCATAGATTTGGAATGAGGTGAACGCAGTCAGGAATAATAAGTAAGAATCCAAAGAGAAAAGAGAAGAGAAGAAGAGAGAGAATGGAGATGAGAATAAATTGTTGTCTGAAATGTACAGATCGTGAGCCATGGCCAGAGAAGTGGAAGACCAATGAATCACCTGACTGAACCCCCTGGACTAGCCATCTCAAGACCATTAGGATATTAGATTTTGTTGGGATCCATTAGAATGAAAGAAACAAAATAAATAGCATATATAATTTATTTTTTTGCTTCTGTGTTGGTTTTCATTTTGGGAAATTTTAAATATCAAAGAGTTTTTCTAATTATATTGAATGAATTCATTTGATCTACAAATCAATATGTGGTGCAGTAGAAAGAGGGAAGGAAAAAATAGAAAAGAAAAAAGAAGAAGAAGATAGAAGCAAAGAGAAGATAAGATAAAGAAATAAGATAAAAAAAAAAAAGGATAATAATAATGATAAAATAAATAAGAAAATGAGTGGAGGAGAATTAAAGAGTTTAAAGAATAGGAAAAAAAATCTTTTGGCAAGTGGGCTATGGGTTTGAGTGGAGATAGGGGTATTAATTGGGCCAATGAGTATCAAAATTTTTCATTTAACTAAGATTAATGCTACGACACAATATTTTCACAACAATTTCACATCAATACCGAGTTGGTAGATTTTTATTAGTTCTCCAAGCCCACCAATTACATCATTTTATTATTTATCATTATTATCCCAAAAGCTTAAGCTATTAGGATATAGTAAATTTAATCATTTAGCCAATATTCTAACACTCCCCCTCACATGTGGGCTTAGACTCCCCCTTAATGAATGGACCCAACACGTGAGATTTTTAATTTTTTTAAATGGGAGCTAGAGTGGAGTTATGATTCGAACTTGGGATCACCTGCTCTGATACCATGAGAAATTACCTATTATTTTAAAAACTTAAGCTATTAGGATATGGTGAATTTAATCATTTAACCAATATTCTAACACTCCAAACACACCAATTACATCACTTTATTATTTACCATTTACAACTTGACACCTTAACATTGCTGTGAACGTGTTGTGTTCGTAGTTTTATTGTTTAACTAATATATATATATATATATATATATATATATATATATATATATATATATATATATATATATATATATTATATATTTATATATATATATATATTAAAAAATAACATTAATCCCAAAACGGTATATTAGTATCAACTGGTATTGAAATATTTCATTTCTCTAATAATATAGAAATGATCCTCTGGTATGAGTATTGACAACTTTTGTTGGAATCAATATTTTTAAAACTTAATATCTTAAAATTTTAGTTTATTTTTTTTGTCTATTTGTCCCAACAATTTTTTTTTATTTTTTTTTTTATTTTTTACTTAGCAATAGTAATAATAATTGGTTTAATTATTATTTTAGTCCTCAACCAATGACTTTTGTGTCAAAATGATCATCAACATTTCAAACGAGTCAAATTGGTCTTCAACCTTTCATCTTTGTGCCATTTTGTTCTTTGCCGTTAAGTGATGGATGGAAAATACTGGTGTCGCTAATGGTGTTATTAAATTAATAATAAATGATGATATGGCATACCAACTCAAGAAAAGAAAGAAAAAAAGTTTAAATTCAATAAAAATCATGATGCCACATCTACTTTTTTAAATAAAAGAATAAGAGTCAATGCACACAATCACACCCCACTAAAACTCCATCCAATTAATATAATGAAAATTAAAACACCAGAAATCAAAAACCCAATTAAATTAATAATTCCATTAGTCATGTCAACATTTTTTATCCATCACTTAACCACAAGTACCAAAATGACACAAGGATTTGACACATTTGAAACATTGAGGAACATTTTGACACAAAGATCATAGGTTGAGGACCAAAATAGTAATTAAACCATAATAATTAGACTTTTTTTTTAGAATATTATTGTACATATAATGAGATAATGAAAATAACTTTTATTTGTTGCGACATTTAATACAAACATTACTTTTATTTGTTACGACATTTAATACAAAATCAATCATAGATGATTTCAATAATTTTAAAAACATCAACTTTCATTTAATTAGATAATTGCATTGTAATGTATTAAGAAATTGTTATTATTTGTCTTTTCATTTGTTGATATTTTGTTAATACGAAATGGATGTTACTTTGGATTTTCATTAAGAAAAAATTGATTCATATTTTGACCTCTAATCAATTGAAAATCATGACCACATCACTGAACACTTACCAAATTCTAATGGCACCCGAAGACATGACAAAGACGACGTTCGTGACAGAATGGGGGATCTATAGCTACACAGTGATGCCTTTTGGGTTGAAGAACGCCGGCGCAACATACCAGAGGATGGCTACAACGTTATTACATGACATGATGAACAAAGAAGTATAAGTGTATGTGGATGATATGATCGTCAAGTCTACCACTAGGGGTGAGCACATCACCAACTTGAGGAAGTTCTTTGAAAGGATAAAAAAGTACAAGCAGAGGCTTAACCCAAACAAATGCACCTTCGGAGTCACTGCTGGAAAATTACTAGGCCACATGGTTAGTAGTGGGGATATCGAAGTAGACCCAACCAAGATCAAAGCTATACTGGAGATGCCACCTTCTAAGACAGAAAAGGAAATAAGAGGATTCCTGGGCAGATTACAATACATTAGTAGATTCATAGCAAGGCTAAATACTACATGCGATCCCATTTTCAAGTTGCTTAAGAAAGATGAACCTAAGGAATAGACAGAAGATTGTCAGAAGGCCTTCGAAACAGTCAAGGAATACTTGTCCAACCCACCAGTTTTGGCACCACCAAAACCAGGGAGACCATTGAATCTATATCTCTTAGTCATTGTAGACGCACTAGGGAGCATGTTGGCTCAAGAAGATGAAGAAAAACAAGAACATGTGATATACTATCTAAGTAAGAGATTGAAGGATTATGAGACCCGATACACAGCAGTGGGAAAGTCGTGTTATGCTTTGGTTTGAGTAGTGCAAAAGCTCAGACACATCTTGTTAGCACATCAAGTGCTGGTGGTCGCCAAAATGGACCCACTGAAGTACCTCTTTGAGAAGTCCACTCTCACTGGAAAATTGTCAAGATGGCTCATCTTACTGGCGGAGTTTGATTTGACATATGTAGCCAAGAACACTATTAAAGGAAGGGTGATTGCCAAGCATTGCGCTGGTCACCCTGTAGGAGAAGATGATCTCGATGATAATTTTCCAAATGAAGACGTCCTAAACGTAGAAAAAACTACATTGAAGATCTACTTTGATGGAGTTTCCAATCAACATGGATATGGAGTAGGGTTTCTCCTTATAGCACCAGATGGAGTGCACATACTGCTGTCAGCCAAGTTGAACTTTGTGGCTACCAACAATGTCACAGAATATGAAGCATGCATAGTAGGTCTTGAAGCACTTTTGGCTATTGATGTGAAAGAAGTAGAGATCTATGGAGATTCCGCATTGGTATTGGTGTAAGCTTAAAGTGATGAGTCATATTTTCTGCATGACGACCCTATAAGAATGATGACGAGACGAGCATGTCATCCCAAAGCCTAGGCTTACCAATCAACTCAATGTGCATCAAAATCCATTGCCGAACTATCAAAGGACACCTCCTCCAAACCAAATCAATTTCATTGAAGTATTACACGAAGATTGGGTGCTAGCCATTGATGATGAAGCTCGGGACGATCTCGAAGGAGAAGAAGAAGCCCATAACACTAGCTGGTATGTGGAAGACATTACTGAAATTGAAGAGGCACGTCACTTGACAAGAGGAGGAAGGCACTTCAAGCCTGCCTATCTAGAAGAAGATTACCCTGGGCGAGACCCACCATTTATAAGAGAAGTTGACAAAGCCAAAGCCCCTAAAAAGACAGAAAAGGCAGAGTTCTAGCTCAATTGAAGAAGACTCAAGCTAGCATCTCAATCTGGGGGTTGATAATGGCTTCACAAAGCACAAAGATGCTATACTAGAAGCCTTGGCTAGAAAAGAATTTCCCATGGACACCACACCGGAGCAAATACTGCCTATCATGGACATGACCACCGTTGAATCTGCCATCATCTTCACTACCAAGGATTTGCCACCCGAAGGAAAAGATCACAATAGAGCTATCTATGTGACTATAGATTGCATAGGTTCCAAAGTGCCAAAGGTGTTGGTTGACAATGGATCCTCGATCATGTATGCCTGATGTGCATTGCCATTAAGATAGGGTTGACCAAAGGACAATTATCACCTTCAAGACTCACAGTCCGAGCCTATAATGAGAGTAGCCGATGAGTCATTGGAACTTTTGAAGCTAAATGCTAATTGGGACCGGTAAGCTCATTAGTGCTATTCCATGTCCTTGAGATCACCACAACTTACAATTTGTTGTTGGGAAGAACCTGGATGCATCCTTTAGGGATTGTGCCTTATACAGTTCATCAAAAGCTCAAGCTACCATGGAAAGGAGGAGTCCTCACCATTCTAGGTGATGGAGAGATTAGTGCATTTGTGTGCGATATCAAAAGCAACAATGACATACAACTGCGAGACTTCGAAGTGGTGAAGACTTCAAATGTAGTCATTGCCTCTGTAATGAAGAAGATGGGTTATCAATTAGGCATGGGGTTGGGAAAGTTCAACCAAGGAATCAAGAAGCTCCTTGAAGTCTACATCCAAGATGCCAAGTGCAAGTATGGTTTGGTTTGGGATACAAAGAAGAGATGGGAGAGATGCCCAAAAACAAACACACTTTGAATGGAAATTTTGTCAAACCCAAAGAAGACTTCCCATACTGCGGATTTCCGGAGCCAAGAAGAGGCAAGCCAGGGTTTGAGATTTTCTTCAAGACTCAACTGACCTTAGAAGACAAAGCTTCGGTACAAGACAAAGCTCCTGTGGAAGACAAAGCTAATGAAGACTGGATGGAGCAGATGGATCCTGAAGCTATGAAGATGTTCGTCCAAGAGGGGGATGTGTTTCACATTGAAGAAAAGCTCAAGGAGGATCATGCTGCTATGATCATGCCATCGGATGGAATCACTAGTATTTGGTCATTTGAAAACAATTTTCTTGATGTAGTTTTTAATAATTTTGAGTCTATTAGTCCTGTTTCCAATTATCCAATTAATGAAATGAACTTGAATTTTGATTACATGCATGTGTCCTCTGGCAATGAAGCTTTAAATACTGAAAGAATTTTAAATGATGAACATTTAATTAATGAGGAAGATGAAGCTAAAATCAAACCAATTGAAAATGAAACTATCAAAATTAACTTGGGCACTTTAGAGAATCCTAAAGAGGACAAGATTGGTTCGACACTGTCATTAGAAGAACAAGAAGAGCTCACTAAGCTTCTCAAAGAATTTCCAGAAGTATTTGCATGGTCATACGAAGATATGCCTAGGATTGACCCTGATATTGTGCAACGCCGAATACCAACTCTCCCAAATATCAAACTAGTCAAGCAAAAACTGCGTCGCATGAAGCCAGAATGGATGTTGAAGATCAAAGAAGAAGTTGTCAAACAGCTGAAAGTCGGATTCATCAAGGCAGTCAGTCAAACTAATTGGGTAGCTAATGTAGTCCCTATTCCCAAGAAAGACGGAAAGGTCAAAATATGCATGGATTTCAGGGATTTAAATAGAGCATGTCTGAAGGATGACTTCCCTATACCACAAATTGAGATGTTGGTAAATAACACTACAGGAAGTGCATTGATGTCCTTTATGGACGGTTTCTCAGGATATAACCAAATCCTAATGGCTCCCGAAGACATGACGAAGACAACATTCGTGACAGAATAGGGGATCTACTGTTACACAGTAATGCCTTTTGGGTTGAAGAATGCCAGCGCAACATACTAGAGGATGGCTACGGCCTTATTACAAGACATGATGCACAAAGAAGTGGAAGTATACATAGATGACATGATCGTCAAGTCTGCCACTAGGGGTGAACACATCACCAATCTAAGGAAGTTCTTTGAAATGATAAAGAAGTACAAGTTGAGGCTTAACCCAAACAAGTGCACCTTCAGAGTCATTGCTGGAACACTAGGTTACTTGGTCAGTAGTAGGGGTATCGAAGTGGACCCAACCAAGATCAAAGCTATACTAGAGATGCTGCCGCCTAAGACAGAAAAGAAAATAAAGGGATTCCTAGGTAGGCTACAATAAATTAGTAGATTCATAGCAAGGCTGACTACTACATGCAAACTAATTTTTAAGTTACTCAAGAAAGGAGAACCTAAGGAAAGGACAGAAGATTGTCAGAAGGCCTTCAAAGCAGTCAAGGAATACTTGTCCAACCCACTAGTTTTGGCACCACCAAAATCAGGGAGGCCGTTGAACCTTTACCTCTCGGTCATTGAAGACGCACTAGGAACATGTTAGCTTAAGAAGATGAAGACAAGCAAGAACATGTGATATACTATCTAAGTAAGAGATTTAAGGACTATGAGACTCGATATACGGCGGTAGAGAAGTAGTGTTATGCTTTAGTTTAGGCGGTGTAGAAGCTCAAGCACATCCTGTTAGCACATCAAGTGCTGGTAGTTGCCAGAATGGACCCATTGAAGTACCTCTTCGAGAAGCCCGCTCTCACCGAAAAACTGTCAAGATGGCTTATCTTACTGGCAGAGTTTGATTTGACATATGTAGCCAAGAATACTATCAAAGGAAGAGTGATTGTCAAGCATTGCGCTAGTCACCCCGTAGGTGAAGATGATCTCGACGATGATTTCCTAGACGAAGACGTCTTGAATGTAGAAGAAAAAGCTACATGGAAGATGTACTTTGATGGAGCTTCCAATCAACATAGATATGGAGTAGGGGTTCTTCTTATAGCACTAGACAAAGTGCACATACCACTGTCAGCCAAATTGAACTTTGTGGCTACCAACAATGTCGCAGAGTATGAGGCATGTATAGTAGGCCTCGAAGCATTCTTGGTTATTGACATGAAAGAAGTAGAGATCTATGGAGATTCTGCTTTGGTGTTAGCACAAGCTTAGAGAATATGGAAGACGAAGGAAGAGCATCCTTGGTGCAAATACCTAAGAACACATTTGTACAACCAATATAGATCAAGAGAAGAGAAGTCTTGGCACATGAAAGAGAAGTTTGCGTGCTAGATGACGTGATCAACGATGGGAAGCCATGGTACTATGACATCCACAACTTTTTAGAAGACAGGGTATATCTAGAAGGAGCAGATAGAAAAGATAAAATAGCACTAAGGTTGCTAGCCACCCAATACATCCTATGTGGTGGTGCTCTATATCGAAGATCATATGAAGGAGTACACTTGAGATGTGTTGATAAAGAAGAAACAGAAAAGCTTATCAAAGAAGTTCATTAAGGGGTGTGTGGATCACACATGAATGGGCGAATGCTCGCTAAAAAGATCGTGAGATTAGGATTCTACTAGATCACCATGGAAGCAGACTGCATAGAACATGCGAAGAAGTGTCATCAATGGCAGATTCACTCCAATCTGATTCATCTTCCAGTGAAAGAGCTCTACAACATGATGTCGCCATGGCCGTTTTCAGTATGAGGTATCAACATCATTGAAAAGATTACTCCCAAAGCATCAAATGGACATGAGTTCATCTTAGTGGCTATTGACTACTTCACCAAGTGAGTAGAAGCTACATCATTCTCAGTATTGAAAGCCAAGCATGTGGCCAGGTTCACAGAGAGCAACATCAATGCCATTACGTAGTCCCTCATGAGATCATCTCAGACAATGCTATGCACTTTCAAGACGAAGTCCAGAGAATTCTGCAAAAGTATGGTGTCAAACTTCACAAGTCATCTTCGTATCGACTACAAACCAATGGAGCTGTAGAGTCGGCTAATAAGAATGTGAAGGTCATTCTAGAAAAGACTACTGAAAGATATCGAGATTGGGTAGATAAGCTACCATTTGCATTATGGGGGTACCATACCTCTATTTAGACATCTATTGGGATGACACCATATTCACTTGTTTATGGTATGGAAGTTGTCCTACTAGCTGAGATAGAAGCAAAATCTCTAAGGATAATTCTAGAATCCCAAATTCCAGAAGCGGAATTGGTGAAAGCTTGATACAAGCAGCTAATTCTCACAAATGAGAAGAGACTAAAAGCCTTGTACCATGTACAAGGGTATCAGAGAAGAATTGTCTGAGCATTCAATAAGAAAGTGAAGTCAAGGAACCTAAAAGAAGGGAATCTAGTCCTCAAAGAACTTAGAGCACCAGTGTTTGATCCTAAAGGAAAGTTCAAACCTAATTGGGCCGGACCCTATGTCATCAAGACTTTGTTTTCAGGCGGAGCAGCCAAGCTAATGGACATGGATGGGGAAGAGCTATTCCAACCAGTTAATCTTGATAGATTGCATAAGTATTACATGAAAAAATATATAAATAAATTAAAAAAAAAAAACCCAGTTAAGTTGAAAACGTGAAAAGGCGGCTTAAGCAAAACTAAGGGTGAAATAAGAAGACCATGGGTATGGTGAAAACTTGAAAGAGCATCACAAGAAAGAATATGGCAAGAAGTAAAAAAAAAATAGAAATTCTCATTAATAAGAAAAAGCTAATTAAGGTAGCTACACTTCAAAAGGAGAGATTTAAACTGCATCTCCTTTATTAATTGAAAATACTGAAATTTAAAAGACTTAAAGTAAATAAAACTAAATTGCCAAAGGCTACATGGTGGGATCATTATACTTAGTTCTCTTCACATTGGTGCTTGTTTCATTTTCATCTCCTGAAGAAACGAGAAGACCCATGGCCTTGCTCCTCTCTCTGTCAATGTAAACAGCATCATCAGAAGCCCTACAGATATCTTCTTCAAGCCAGATGGCATATGGATGATCTGGGTACACAGAGCATGTCTCCATGAAGTCCATGATCCTTGAACGCCTCGCCTAGGTACTAGGCAAGCGATCCAAGAAGTGATGGGTCCAAGTGTCAACATGGCATGGTTTTACTTCTTTCGGAATGGATTGGATGCAACCCCATTGGCGCTTGATGTGTGAAAGATAGTAGAAAGAAGTCTTTTGCATGACAACTAGCATAATAGCACCTCTCTCGAAGGTATCAATGGTCACATTTCGGATCCTCCACCATGCAAAGGACCAGACAATATCCTTAGCCTTGACACTTTCAACGACTTCAGTGAATCTTCTCACAGTGGGGAAGAGGTCCACCAAACTCCTATGACGATAGTGACAAGGTTGGTAATCCAGAGGATGCTTCCCAAGAGCAGTGATCAAAGCAAAATACGCATACAACCAAATCTACAAGAAGAAAACAGGTGGTCAAAACACAAAAAGGCTTAAGAGGTAAGTTGAAAAAAGAAGGAAATTATACCTAAAATTATACCTAAAGAAGTAAGGGGCTCCCTTTGAAGTAAGGACACATGCCTTCCTTCAGCTCATCAAGACCATTCAACGTCTCTCCTAAGATTTTAGGGACAAGATTTTTCCTATCCATGCGGCCAACCGCATCAAGGACCACAACGTCAATTTCAAAAAAATCACTAGTTAAGAAGAAGCTAGTAAGAACAGCTACACCCAATGCTTCAAGAAGCATTCTTTATCTACAGTTTTAGAGAAGTGATCCACCAAGGCATGGAGGTCGAAACCATCATTCAAAACTTCGTCAAGGGTATGCTCAAGAAAAAGGACAAGGTTAGCATGCTTGGGAGGAAGGAGTATCTGGTCAAAGTTATTAATGCCCATGATGGCGCCAAACTCTTCCATCATAAGGCAAAGCTCACATCTATTAAAGCAAAAGACATGGTGAGTGTGATCCTAGAAATTGCTAGCAGCTTGAAGGAGAGGGAGATTCAACTTTACTTGCCTATAGTGGACAATACAAGAAAGGCGCACATGCCTAAGACGATCCTTACCTACGTCGTTGGTAAGACTTACCCACTTACTAATCTTCCTAAGCAAAGAGAGCTCCATAGCTAACTTGCAAAGCCTATAGGGATTTCTAAAAGACTTCTAGGGACTTCGAAAAGGTTTCTAAGGACTCCTGAAGACTACAGAAGAAGGTATGAAGAATAGTTGAGGAAGAGAACTCTATTTATAGGGTTTGGTGATCTATTTCTACACAAATTTAGAGTCCATGGCCTGAAAACCACCTCTCTGCCCTAACAGGCATGCGCCTGTTCACTACAGGTGTGCGCCACTTTATAAGAGGCATGCGCCTCTTCCTTTGAGGCGTATGCCCACTTTGTCTAGCAGAACCGGATTTTGGCCTCTTTGGCCTATTTTTAGCTTGTTTTAGCCCATTTTGAAGTCCTATTTGATAGACTCGAAGTTGTATTACTATAAATAAAAGTTGATTTTCAATGAATTAATGACAAGGGGTTTCCACTTCATATCATCTTTGTCTGTACAAGCAAGTTCAAATAAATGCAAGAAGATTGTATTCAGAAAAAAGAAGATAAAGTGCCAAACCGAGAGCACAAGTGTTTTAAAAACTATACATACGAAGGTTTTGTGAATAAAAATAATAAAATTGTTCTAGAAGGAGAGCAAATAAAAAAAAACAAGAAAAAAGAAAAGAAAAAAAAAGAAAAGGAGACATCATGTATCAGCATCAAACATATCTTCCTCTCTGAGCTGTAGGAGCACCATCATCATCATCACTATCATCCTTGGTGGCATTCGGATCAGCTTGGGCACCTCCACTGCTGCTCCTTGGAGGCTTGGAAAAGCGGTCCTGAGATAGGTCTATCATCATAGTCTTGGAAGTCTGCTGGAAGTCAACCAACAGGTGCAACCACCTCACTGGAACGGTCTGAGAGTTGTTTCAATCTAGGGTTGTACCAATCAGGTATAAGAGAAAAGCCCGAACCATCCGAGTCGCTTCCTCAACAGGTGTCTGAGGAGCCTCAGAAAAAGCCAGCAGAAGACTAGGGAGGTTAGCAGAAGTCACTCCCAGATCTACACCCAGATACTCCCGTTCCGGTTGGGGACATGTTGGAAAGGCACTGAAGGTGGGGATGACTCCATTAATCCTCAAGCCAGTCAGCCGATACACGTCATACGACATGATCGTCATCTCCACACCAGTTATGTGGAACGTGTGGGTGGTGTCCCACCATTTCTCAGTCAATGCACAAAAGAGGGTCTTCTTAGCAGAATTAGTGGGCTGTGTCTCCACAAAGTGTTTGAAGCCAGCCGCTTCCACATAGGAACGGGTCAAAGAATTAAGCCTAGCCCACCATTTGTGAACCTCAGTGGGGTTACCTCAAGGCATCAAGGAATGAGGAGTCTAAACAAAAGAATGAGACATGAGTCAATAAGAAGGAAAGTAGAAGAAAGCACAGAAAAAAGCAAAAGAAAAATGCATTGAAAAGCATTTTGTTGGGTCAGAGAGGTGCACGCCTCTCCCAAACAGGCCCACGCCTGTTGTGAAAGAGTGTACGTCACGTCACTCAGAAGCAAGTGCACGCCCCTAATTTGAAATTTGAAAACCCTAATAGGCACACGCCACTCCCTGTGAGGCGCACGCCTAATTCCAGGTGGCGCACGCGACTCCGATATGATTTTTCAACCATTTCTCAACCAAAACTCAATTTTTCAACGTCTAGCCTAATGGGTTTTGTTCCTATGCAGTATGGAAGTATAATATGAAGTTTCAAGGCCTAAAACTAACATTTGGGCATTCAAATCAAAGGAAATCCGAAAATGCAAAAAGTAGAGGTTTTGAAGATTTACCTCGCCATTTCGCGCCCGATGCGCAAGATGCTCCTCAGGCTGGAATAGGATCGTGATGTCCTCCTCGAAAGCAAGTTGTGGCGTCCACCGGTTCAAGGTAAAGCGGTCATCCACCGGATACAAGTCCATAACCGCTGCATTGTTCGAAGAACTAGCACTACTATGACCTTGAGAGCTTGAGCGTCTAGACATAATGAAGAATGAGAAGGATTTGGTTTTTTAGAAGGAAAAAGCATTGAAAAATGCTCTGGAAACGGAAGAAAATTAAATAAAATGAAAAGGCGCGAATGAAGGATTTGAAAACCGCTCGGAATATGTAACTAAAGCCAAAAAGGCGCACGCCCCTTCATTATAGGCGCACGCCATATACAAAAAGGCGCATGCCTACTCCCCAGTGAAGAAAAAAAAAAGAAAAAAAAGAAAAAGAAAGTCCAAGATGGAAGCATCTCCGAGCTAGAAGTGTCTTAGAAAAGTCTAAAAGATGGAAACATCTTCGAGTCAGAAGTGTCTTAGAATAATAAAAAAGATGGAAGCGTCTCTAAGCTAGAAGTGTCTCAGAATAGTCAATCAAAAGTCTAAAAGATGGAAGCATCTCCGGGTCAGAAGTGTCTCAGAATAATTAACCAGAAATCTAAGATGGAAGCATCTCCGAGCTAGAAGTGTCTTAGAATAACAGAAGTTTCTCCAAGACAGAAGCATCTTCAAGACAGAAGTGTCTTAGAAAAGGATCTTAAACAAGTAAGTACGAAGGTACTCACATCAAAAAAGGTAAGGGAAAGGTATGTGTTTTGCTTTATCTATAGCATTTTTACTATGACTTCTTAGAGAGAATTTTCATGGATTTTGCCCCCAGCAACTTCTTTTTTATTTTCCCCAGAGGATTTATACCATGTCTCTTCGAGAGGGAACCACGAACTTTGCCTTCAATGGTTTTACATTTTCATCTCCACAGAGGATTTTCACCGTGTCTCTTCGAGAAAGAACCACGGATTTTGCCTTCAACGGCTGTACACTTTGCATTTCCCCAGAGGATTTACACCCTGTTTCCTCAAAGGGAACTGAGGCCCCCCTCAATGGGTTCTAAGAAGGAGGGTGGTGCCTTAGTCTTTCAATTTTACCTTCAGTGGTTTTCATTTTACTTTTAAATCCCCAACAGTTTTGTCCTCCCAAGGACCCCCTTTTTACTTTATTGTTGTGATGCGTGAGTGTGTGGACTCATGAGCATCAACCTACAAATGGTTTTGTATATTGGCTTTCGACTTTTGATACTTGAGGGCAACTAAGTCGAAAGAGGGGTGTTGTAGACACCCCAGTTTGTACTGATCGATACTCATGATCCTCGGTCTCAATGATGATAATTTAAAATATCTCATATGATGAATGTGTGTTAAAAACCACCTGGAAAGTTCTAGAAAACGAGTTTGAGAAGCTACCTTAACCTAATAGGCATGCGCCCCTTTGGAGGTGGCGCACGTCTGTAGTGAAGAGGCGTGCGCCTTTCCAAAGAGGCGTGCGCCAGTGCCGCCGGGCAGAAACCTTAATTCGTGGAGACTGGCTGATTCCTACGGGAATAGGTCAGTTTACCCCTTCTTCAAGCAAACTCTAGCCCTTTTATCACTATAAAAGGAGCCCCATACCTCACAAACAAATCATCCTGAAGAGTCTCCACATAAACACTGAAAATACCAAGAATTCTGGTATAATAGAGAGTAGCGAAGCTTTACTGAAGCAGAAGCCTAGAATAGGAGAAAGAGAGAAATAGTCTTAGAGGAGCGAAGCCCTGCCTAGAAGAAGGTAGTGAGGAAGAGTTCTTGAGCAAGTAGTGATTCTCTAGTTGAAGAACTAGAAGAATAACCCCTTTCTCATGAAACTCCAATCACAAACCTAGGCATTCAAAGCCTTTCTTGTTGAAGGTCAACACGCAAACCCCATCAAAGAGATCAAGTCTGAGAGACTAGTGAATTGCTAGCTTGCAACAAGCACCTTAGAGGCTAGGTATGAATCTTCTTAATAGGCCATACCAACCTCCATGATTGTCTATTTATAATACTGCTTTCTAGGTCTAGTTAGAATAATTAGATCTTTGTTTATTTTGCATGTTTAATCATGCTCCAATGAGTTATGCCATGTTTGTTTGTTTATTAGAATTGTTTCATGCATTATCATATGTTTTAGGTTTGAATTACATATATATGTTGTTGTGGGTATGAAACCCATAATTTTGTGAGTGTTGGATGCAAGGTGAGATTCTCCTTTGACCTAAATATTAATGTTATGCCATATTATTGTTTGCCTCTTGATTGTGCTAGAATTAGGTTTACGTGCTTTTGAATGTTTAGAGATTTTTTAATAAACTTCTTCAAGATATCAAGTAATATAGAGGAAGGCCAACCGTTAGATTGGGCGTTCTTGGGTGTCTAACACCTTCCCAAGACGTACCTTAGCTCCGGACGTAACTTAAGACTAGTCATTTTGTGCATGAAGTCATATTGATGGTTCTTGAACCGATAAACTAAGTGACGACTCCTTGTTCCTCTATTTCTAACCTTAAAAAGGTTTGAAAATACGAACGACTCTTTAAAGAAGAAGAGGTGACCAACGCGGCATCTCACAAAATCCGTGTCACACCATCGGATATTCCAAAGACAGCGTTCCAAACTCACCATGGGCATTATGAATTCCTCGTCATGCCTTTCGGACTTACTAATGCTCCTTCCACTTTCCAAGCATTGATGAATGATGTTTTCAAGGAGTTTCTATGTAAGTTTGTTTTCTTATTTTCGATGATATCCTTGTGTATAGTGTGTCTTGGCAGGAACATTTGAGTCACTTGCAAACTATTTTGGAAATACTACGACAACACCATCTTCATGTCAAGAAAGAGAAGTGCCAATTTGGCCAGCAAAAAGTACAGTACTTGGGCCATGGGCCATATCATCTCACCACAGGGTGTATCAGTGGATCCTGAAAAAATTGCAGCAATGGTTCAATGGCCACAAACTACCAACGAGCCATGCGTGGATTTTTAGGACTCACGAGATACTATCACAAGTTCATCCAAGACTACGGAAAAATTGCAGCACCACTTACCAATATGTTGAAGAAAAATTCATTCACATGGACACCAGTGGCAGAAACAGCGTTCCAACGCCTTAAAGAAGTCATGACAAAAGCACCAGTCCTTGCTCTTCCAAACTTCAATCATACATTTATTATTGAATGTGACGCATCCAGCTTCGGCATTGGGTTTGTTCTATCAAACCCAATTGCTATTCATAGCCAAGCGCTCCATGGAAAGAACTTACTATTGTCCACGTATGAAAAAGAGATGCTTTCTTTGGTAATGGTTTTTCGCAAATGGCGTCCGTATTTACTGGGCAGAAAATTTGTCATTCGCACGGACTTGCAGTCGATACTTGGGTGTATGTTTGTCTACAACCTTACCGTTATACATTTGTCGCGTTGCGAAGAAATGCAAAGTTTGCCCCTCGTTATTATGGTCCATTTCAGATCCTGCAGCGTATAGGAATGGTGGCGTATAAACTTGACTTACCACAAGAATAAAAAATTCATCTAGTGTTTCACGTGTCAATACTAAAGGAGAAGTTCGTCAAAAACGTGTTTTCTCAACCTCAACTGCCCATAAGCCTGGTTAATATGGATGGACTGCATGTGAAGCCCCAAGCCATTTTGGATAGGCGTACTAGACGTGGAAAGACTGAGATTTTGGTGCATTGGCAAGGACTCCAGCCATCAGATGCTACTTGGGAAATTTTGGAAAATCAATTTCCAGAATATGCCCTTAGGGACAAGGGCCCTCTTAAGGGGGAAGGATTTGTTACGTGCATACGTGCACAAGAGAACCAACAAGTCTCTAGCGTGGGGCCAATTCCATAACAGCTGTGTGTAGATGTGATGGCTACAGATGCGAGATATTTATTTGAACTATGTTATTTGAATTATGTTATCTTTCCAATTGTTATCTTGTTGAGTTTATTTTGGAGTAGTGACCAAGTCTTTGGTCTGGTTAATGTTTATTTGCAATAGTTCAGTTATTTTATTTTCCTTGAATGTAGCTGTTGAAGTTAGCCAGCTAGTATAAAGCTTGGCAGAGTGTTATCAATTGTACATGCCCATTTTTTAACTAACAATTTGAATGGACCCCCAAAATAAAATGCTTGGGCCTAATTAACCCTTTAATAGGCCCGGCCCAATAAAACACACCAAATAATGCCCAATAGCATACTTGGGCTTAATTAATCACTTAACAAATTAA
Organism: Fagus sylvatica; assembly: GCA_907173295.1. NCBI lineage: Eukaryota > Viridiplantae > Streptophyta > Magnoliopsida > Fagales > Fagaceae > Fagus > Fagus sylvatica. The sequence continues at coordinate 6,651,333 of OU015765.1, forward strand.
CCCAATGAGCCAAGTCCAATAAAAAGCCCTAAAACAACCCCTAGCAAGATACTTGGGCTTAATTGACCATCTAAATAAAATAGCCCAATAAGCCCAACCTATTTAAATATGCCCAATAATACCTATGGAATCCTTGGGCTTAATTGATTATTTAACCCAATGAACCCAGCCCAACAAAGCATCCTAAATAACCTTTAATAAATTATTTGGGCTCATCATTGAGGTGCCTCAATACCATTCCAAAAACCCACAACCCGAAACATATGACCCAGCCTAAAACAGTACCTAAAGAGCCATTTAGGCCTATTTTTTAAGTGCCCCGACACTATTCACAAGCTCAAAGGAAATCCACAAAAAGCCCATGGTTCAAAAATGTGCTTATAATGCAAACATGGGGTCCAAATACTATTGAATTAGTAGAGGAAAGCAGCTGGAACCCAAGCACTAGTCAGCCCAGCATCCAAAACAGCTGAAGACAGCCAATCTGTGGGTCCCATGAGGTCTGAATCCAAGCTGACAGAGGAAGAGTTGCATGTCTGCTGCTGGCAGAACCTGTAGTATGTCCTATTATTACTAAAAAGAAGGGAGGCAGCAGCAAGCCATCTTCTCCAACGTGACAAGAGCTGCCAAACCACCATTTTTCAAATTACACAAGCTTCTACAGCTCACTCCAACTCTCCATTCCACCGGGAACCATGATTTCTAGTACTGTTCACGCAGCAGACTTCTGCATAACAGCTCCAAGACCACTGGCAGCAACCAAAATGCATGGGAGTGAAGAAATATTATGGAGAATCCACAACCACGTCTATTCCGGTCCCAAAAGGGACTCAGGGAGTAGCTCCCACGGCCCAGACCCGTGAGGAAGCTACTCTCCTTATGTTGACCCGACTTGAGGAGTGTGGTTTGGTGGAGGGGAGTCAGTTCCGAGACTTAGGTGGCCATGGATTACTGTCATTAAGTCTGCTGGGAGACTCAATGATGGATTCATGGGTGCCAAGACACGTGAGACATGCATGGACATAACCATACACAAAAACCCACCAACAAGAGGCAATGAGTGCCTCTGACAAGCCATTTCAGGGAAGGAGAAAACCTTACCCTGACACCAGGAAAAGGCCCTAATCATTTTACCTATGCTACACTCCTTTTGACAAAACATGTCATGGAGGACTAATACTAAAAACTAATAGGGCTTAAGAGAACCAAAAAAGCTCGGCTTTCCAAGGGATGAAGCCATGTTAATCATTCTATATATAGAGAACTGACTGCATTCTCAAGGCATCAGATCTACCAGACCCATTAGCTCCAGACAGACCAAGAACAGCCCTTCCAATAACTCAAGAAATTACCACAATTAAAACCGAAGAGAAAGGATTTTCTCTTGGACTCCCCAAGGGAGAACCTCGGAAAGAGGATGTTTATGAGACCATTTTCAACTTAGAAATACCAATCAAAACCCAGAAATACAGTCTCATCCGAAAAGGATTAGGATTTATCATAAAAATCTCCTTTATGCCCAGAAAGCTCTCCTGGCAGATGTCTGGGCAGAATTTCCTAAAAATGTCTTATGAGGATCACAATGGTTCTCTACCCTTAGTTTAGCTCCACAAAAGGCCTAAACACATTCTTCTCTAACCCTTATGCATGTCTCATCGGAGGTGACTCTCTCCCAACAAGTCAACCTTCTTTTGGTTTCAACAGAATTTGTTACTGTTAAAAGCTCTTCTGGCAGATGTCATCAACAGTGCAGAAAACCCATGCCTGAGTTACAGTGATCAAAGCTGCGTCGTTTCAAGTTCGACTCAACTGAGAAACAGTGAGAGGCTCGGCCCAAAACTGTTCTTTGGATTTCTTATCGGTAACGATGTTTTTGGTTGAACTTCTCTTGATCTTTGTTCATGTTATTTTTGGGCTTTAGTGATTTTAGTTTTTGAATATTCTTGAGAAGTGTCCCACTAGCCCGTGGGCCAAACCTTAGGCCCTCGGTTGAGTTTTGGGTTCGGCTACCCCTTTTTTCTATATCAAAGCCCACGTCGTGATCGCCCTCGGCACGCCACGTGGCATTGTTACAAAAACACCCCTCACATCAATAAAGCATCTGAATTCTAATCAAACACTTATGTGTAAGGAGGCCTGGATTACCTCGAATTAATCCACTATATACTTTTATCTATTGAGTTTTACTCTTACAAAGGGTCACTATAGGAAAAGATATCATCCTATACGTTCCAGAAGGGCTTTAAAGTAGGCCAGACACTAGTAACAAATATTCTAAGAAAAAACCTAGAAAAAAAATAATAATAATAATAATATAGCTTCTTTAAAGTTCCTAGCAAGTAAGCAACGATGATATCAGCTATTTAAAAGTCTCTAACCCGGGCGACACGAACAACCCAACCCACCATTGGGGACCCAAGATTTGAAAGAGGTTGAGCTCCTTTGTAAACAAAAAAATAGGCTCAGAGAAAGAGTCAGATATGAGGAGGGCCGAGAAAGTCAGAAGTGGGGGATTGAGAAAGAGAAAGAAAGCTCATCTTTCAAAGATTCGTAAAAGTAAAAAATGTGGCAGAACCGAGAAAGATTTAAGGTGGGCTGAGAAAGAGAGAGAGGGTGAGAGAGGTGGACTAAGAAAGAGAAGTAAGAGGAGCCAAGAAGGAACAACAAATATGTCAAATACGATCGGGTAGAAATTAAACCATAATGAACCTTAAAAAATTAATAGAAAATAAATGTTGATGTGTAAAACTGTGAAGACACTAAAGTTAATGTGTCAAAATTATATGAAATCAATTAAAAGAATAGAAAGTAAAAGTAAAAAAAAAAAAATTGGTTTTACATTAGAGCATAAATGGCAGAACCGAGAAAGATTTAAGGTGGGTTGAGAAAGAGAGAGAGGGTGAGAGAGGTGGACTAAGAAAGGGAAGTAAGAGGAGCCGAGAAGGAACAACAAATATGTCAAATACGATCGGGTAGAAATTAAACCATAATGAACCTTAAAAAATTAATAGAAAATAAATGTTGATGTGTAAAACTGTGAAGACACTAAAGTTGATGTGTCAAAATTATATGAAATCAATTAAAAGAATAGAAAGTAAAAGTAAAAAAAAAAAAATTGGTTTTACATTAGAGCATAAATGGCAGAACCGAGAAAGATTTAAGGTGGGCTGTGAAAGAAAGAGAGGGTGAGAGAGGTGGACTAAGAAAGAGAAGTAAGAGGAGCCGAGAAGGAACAACAAATATGTCAAATACGATCGGGTAGAAATTAAACCATAATGAACCTTAAAAAATTAATAGAAAATAAATGTTGATGTATAAAACTGTGAGGACACTAAAGTTGATGTGTCAAAATTATATGAAATCAATTAAAAGAATAGAAAGTAAAAGTAAAAAAAAAAAAATTGGTTTTACATTAGAGCATAAATGGCAGAACCGAGAAAGATTTAAGGTGGGCTGAGAAAGAGAGAGAGGGTGAGAGAGGTGGACTAAGAAAGAGAAGTAAGAGGAGCCGAGAAGGAACAACAAATATGTCAAATACGATCGGGTAGAAATTAAACCATAATGAACCTTAAAAAATTAATAGAAAATAAATGTTGATGTGTAAAACTGTGAAGGACACTAAAGTTGATGTGTCAAAATTATATGAAATCAATTAAAAGAATAGAAAGTAAAAGTAAAAAAAAAAAAATTGGTTTTACATTAGAGCATAAATGGCAGAACCGAGAAAGATTTAAGGTGGGCTGAGAAAGAGAGAGAGGGTGAGAGAGGTGGACTAAGAAAGAGAAGTAAGAGGAGCCGAGAAGGAACAACAAATATGTCAAATACGATCGGGTAGAAATTAAACCATAATGAACCTTAAAAAATTAATAGAAAATAAATGTTGATGTGTAAAACTGTGAGGACTCTAAAGTTGATGTGTCAAAATTATATGAAATGAATTAAAAGAATAGAAAGTAAAAGTAAAAAAAAAAAAAAAAATTGGTTTTCCATGAGAGTATAAATATAGATTTGGGCCGTTCTATGATGTCCAATTTTAATTTTTAGATCCCCACCGAAAATAGCAAAAATAATTGAAAATAAAAAAAAGAAACAGAAAAAAAAAAAAAAAAAAAAATCCTTATTCCATTCTCTTTCTTCCTTGTTTTCCTGACCAAACTCCAAACCCGGCGAAGAAATCCCAGGCCTAGGGTTTTTGTACCCACTGGAGCGTCAGAATTCTCTTTCTCAATCTCTCAACTCCTTCACTTCTCAAAGGTCTGCAATTTCGCATTTTTAACTTTTTTCTTCTCTCTCTAGCTTTTATTATTATTATTATTTTAAAATTTTTTTTTTTTTTATCAATTTTATGGAGTAGAAAAATTTTGCGTAGGAAAAGAAAGCCTAATGGAATTTTGACATTTGGTTTGGATTGGATTGTTGGAACTCACTTCGCCTTTCAATTTTTTTTTTTTTGTTTTCTGAATTGGGGTTCTGATTTTTCCTCAGTTTTCTTGGCAACCAAACGGGTTGTTAGGGCTTTGATGTAAATATGAAATTTTCCTGGGTATTGCATTGCTTACTTAATTGAGCTCGGTTCATTGGAGAATCTGTAGATTCTTTTTTAAGTCGATTGAATTTTTGGGTTTGGGTTCTTCTTGTTCTTACTAAAGTTTAAATCTTTTTTTGCAATTTTGCTCATTTATTATTTGGGTTTAGTTTTTGAGTAATTGATTTCCAAAGTGACTGAAATTTTTGTTTTTGTTCAGGTCTATCATTAGATAATTTATCCATTAGAGAAGCAATTTTTGAATCACAGAAAAAATTTGAGAGAGAAATAATGTCTGGAAGGAATCGTGGTGGACCGCCTCTTCCAATGAAAGGGGGTCCTCATGCTGGACTACCCCCTGCAGTACATGAACCGCCATTTGGCAGAGGTCTCGGCCCAATACCACATCCAGCACTACTTGAGGAGATGAGGGAATCCACGTTCGGGATGGGTCCAAGATCGCTGCCTCCTCATCCTGCAATAATTCAGGACCGTCTTGATGCTCAGTATCAAGATCTTCAGGGGCTTTTAGTTGATAACCAGAGGCTAGCTGCCACCCATGTTGCCCTTAAGCAGGAATTGGAAGCTACCCAGCATGAGTTACAGAGGATGGGTCACATTGCAGATTCCTTGCGAGCTGAGAAGGATGTTCGGATGAGAGAATTGTATGAGAAGTCTGTTCAATTGGAGGTGGATCTTCGTGGGGTGGAGGCTATGCGTGGCGAGCTTCATCAAGTTCGTGCTGATATTAAAGAGTTTAGTGTTACAAGGCAGGAGCTTACAGGTCAGGTGCAAGCGATGACGCAAGATTTGGCTAGACTTACAACAGACTTGCAACAGGCACCAGCTTTAAGGGCAGAGATTGAGACAATGAAACAGGAATTGCAACGTGCAAAGTATGTTTTTGGATTTGATATTGTGTTCCGATTATGGTTTTGTTTGTTTCTGATGATTTCCATGTGCTTTTGGTGGCATGTAGATCTGCGATTGAGTATGAGAAGAAAGGATATGCAGAGAATTATGAACATGGTCAGGCGATGGAGAAGAAGTTGCTCTCAATGGCTCGAGAGTTGGAGAAGCTTCGTGCAGAGATTGCTAATGCAGAGAAGAGAGCCCGTGCTGCTGCTGCTGTTGGGAATCCAGGTATAATGCAATAGCTTTGAGGTCTACCTCGTTGCAATTGGTTTGAAACTTTAAATTCAAATATTGTTCCCCTTACTCCCTGCACCCCTTTGAATACAAGAAATGTAAACTTATTGAAGGCAGGACCTGAAAAGGAATGGCGAACAGTGAAAAGGATCGTTTACCAGAGAACAAAGAATTTTATAATTGAAAAGTCCAAGGATAACTCTTGAGGCTGTGAGAAAATCTGTTTAACGTAAAGAGCCATGAGCAACTCTATTTAGGAATTTCACATATCCTTTATTGTATGTCAAAATCTATGCGCTAGAACCCTGGCTTGAGTAGTTTAGGATAGGAAGTGGTCGCGCGCTAATTCATAGATTCATTCTTACCAAGAAAAAAAAGGTCAGGCTCTATTAATTGAAGCTTTTGGAAATTCTTAATTAGTCTGTGACATAGGCAGTGAGAAGCCATATTAATTAAATTTAATAAAAAAAAAATTAGATGTCATTGCAATTTGTAATTTTTTGGTTTCTAGGGATGGGTTGTACTAGTAGTCCATTGGGTCATGTTTTAGTTTTATTTGAGTTTAGTTATTTAGTTGGGGCTTAGTCGTATAGCCCAAGGTGTCCAAGTCCAAGTATAAGTTCGGAGTTGCAAGAAGTCCAAGTTGTACTAGGAATAGTCATCTATTTATATGGATATAATGATTTCAATTCAAGGGGAGGAATCAGTTTTCTAAATTTTCTGAAACTGTGAAGCTTTGTTTGAGGTTTTTGTGATACAACCTTCTCCAAGGTGTGATGCCAAGAAAATCCAAGGCGTGATGTCTAGAACTTTATTCTTTTTCTTTTAAGTTTCGAGCAACTTGAAACCCTTGCAACCACACCTTGATTGGTCACTTTTATAACCCTAAAGTCCAAAACTTCAAACCCTAAACCACCCATTCATCAAATAGTCCAATATACCCCATAAAGAGCCAAAACACTGTTTCACAGCCTTAGAACAACAACCAAGATCTTGATTTTTCCTTTTGTTTCGTCCCCAAATTCTACTCTTCCTTTTCTCCATTAGAAACCCTATATTATTATTTTTCAGCTTTTTTCCCACCAAAACCTAACCCTAAATCCTCAAAATTCAAGCTGTCTAGATCTACCAGGTCTTATTTGGATTCATTCCTATTTATTCTACATCAATTTTGGTATTAGAGGGGGTTACAACACTGTTTTCACATAGTGGTAGATTTTACACACTTTGATGATGTGATGGGAGGGGTTACATATGCATTTGAAAAGGTTCTTCAAGATAGACTTAAACAAAGACTTTATGATGCGATGGTTAGTTTTCACCACGGTAATTTGTTAATGATTGATTATGCTAGAAAGTTTGATGATATAACTATCAAATGTGGAGTAGTTGAATGTGAACGCATGGCAATTGCTCGATTAAGTGTGGGCTGAGATCTGAAATTCCAGAGAAAGATGTCTACTCTACAATATTTTGATCTCCAAGAAGTTATTGGTACAGCTGTAATGTGGGAAATGATCAAAAGGTTTTAGGATTTAATTATAAAGTGAAGGAATATGCAATATCAAAGCCTAAAGAGAAAGCTGAATTTCCAAGACAGTGCTAAAATGTTAGAACAGCCTGCTGTAAAATTTGAATAGCAAGAAAATTGAGGAGAAAAAGCTAAATGGGATGTTCAAATGCCTAAAAAGCATACAAATGAGTCCATACAACAAGCTGAAAGGTCAAAAGTAATATCTTTTGATGTATAGAAGCTTAGGGAAGTTTCAAGATAAATGCAGAGAACCAGAACCTAAAATTTCAGTTGTAGCAACAGAATTAACCAAAACAGGGATTTACCAGCCTAGAGTAATGGCTTAAATTCCAGTTAATTGTCCAAGGATTGCACTGACTTCTATTTGAAAGACTTATCGAAGTCCTTATGTCTTATGCATGAGTACTCCACTGATTTTGTCAAAGGTACAAGTTGTCTAGTGAGTAAAATAGGAGATGCTGAGTTGAAGATACATGCATATGAACAAGAGGTGCTTGAAGTCACAATCAAAGAAAATATGATAAAAGATCAATGTATTCATAAAGTACCATTCATTCAAGGATTGGAATTGCAGAAATCAGTCTCCACTAACAGTACCAATAAAGTCAAAGTTGAAACAAAAGGAAGATCTTGCAATGAAACAAGACTCTAAAGAGATGGAAACTGAAAGATGAAATTGAACAATGTATAAAAACAAAAGAGGCAGAAGTGAAGGATATGAAGGTAAAACCATCTTATTCCCAGAATCATGTTGTATGTCAAAGCAAGGTTCTATTGCCTATACCAACTTTTCAAGATTTTTTTTTTTATAAGTAATAAAATTTTATTAAAGGACAGCCCAAGTACTCAAGAAGTGTACTAAGGGACTGCCCAAAAAATCAGAAATATCAATCAAATCCACAAGGGAATTGAGAGAGAATAGGCCTAATGAAGCCACCCGCTCATACAAAGTTTGCAGAAATAAAAGTTTCAACTCCGGAATAGTTCTCTCACAATACTCAAAGTGCCGAGCATTCCTCTCCTGCCAAAGACACCACATCACAGAATGAGGAACAACGCCAAATTACCATTTGTCAATGCCCACCAAGAAGATCCTGCCAACCAGCCCACAGATCCAGCACTTGACGTGGCATCATCCAACATTCCCAAAACATGCAAAAAACCAAAGACCACAACTCACAAGCCACTGAGCAATGCAACAGTAAATGATCAACACTCTCCCCACTCCGCTTACACATACAAAACCAATCCACTATAATGAGATGGCGCTTCTGCAAATTTTGAATAGTCAAAATTCTCCCCAATGCAGTAGTCTAGGAAAAGAAAGCCACACGAGGAGGCATCTTCACCTTCCAAATACTTTTCCAAGGAAAAATCATTAGGGAATGGGGACTCAAATAACAATAATAACATTTCACATTAAATCCCTTCTGAGAAGCACACTGCCAACATAGTTGATCATCTCCCATTTCCTTCAAGGACAGGGAATAAAGTAGGTCCATAAAGGAGGTCAAGGATTCTAACTCCCAATCTTGCACACTCCTAGAGAAATGGAAATCCCAGTGAAGAAGACCATTAGGGAAGGACAATAAATTAGCCACAAAAGCTTCCTTATCCCTAGAAATTAAGAAAAGTTTCGAAAAAGCCCCTTTCAAAGGCGCCTCTCTACACGAAAGGTCATGCCAAAACTTCACCTGTTGCCCATCCCCCACCACAAAAGAGCAATGAATTGAAAAAGTATCCCATTCTTTCCTAATGCTTTCCACAAACTAATACCATAAGGACCCCTGCCAATATCAGAGCACCAACTACCCAAAGGCTCCCATACAGATACTTCACATCAATCACCATCCTCCACAAGGCCTCCCATTCCATGCCATACCACCACAATCACTTCCCTAAGAGGGCTTGATTCTCAAATTTCTAATAGTCAAACCCCTACTTTGGAAAGGATCACAATTCTTTGCCCATTTCACCAAATGGAACTTGGACGATTGCCTCAATCCACTCCAAAGGAAATCGCTTCTCCAACTGATTAGACACCGCCGCTGGGATAGGAAAAAGAGAAAGAAAGTATGTGAGAAGATTGGATAGTGTACTCTTAATGAGCGCAACCTTTCCACCCTTGGACAATTAAAGGCTTTTCTATCCTGCTAGGTTCTTTTCCACCTTCTCAAGGATTGGATTCCAAATTGTCGACTCCTTTGATTTAGCACCCAAAGGGAGACCTAAGTCATTGGTAATGACGATTGCTTACACCCCAAAATGCGCACCAACTCCTCCAAATTTGGATATTGAACTTGTCATACTTTAACAGTTGGGTGAGTATATCATTATCATCATTGCTACCTCAGATGAAGAAAAAGGAAGGAAATTCAAATTCAATCTTATTATTCAATGTCAAGGATGCACTCCAAGAAACTAAGATTCTTCTTACCTCAACACTTTAAAACTCAAGGACAAATTTTCTCCAATCAGTGGAGAATGACATAGGGAGCGAGAAGCAAATATTATTTTAATTTAATTACATTTTTTTTAAGAGTCATTGGTAGTTTTGTAGTTTTCTGGTATCTAGGGATGGGTTCTACCAATAGTACATTGGCTCTTTTTTTTGGTTTTATTTGAGTTGAGTTATTTAGTATGGGTTCAGTAATAAAGCCCAAGGAGTCCAAGTTTCACCAGGAATAGGTTTAGTTGTGCATTTAATTGGATATAATGCTTTCACTTCAAGAGGAGGAATCAGTTTTTTTCTTTCTTTTCAGAAGCTATGAAGCTTTGTTTGAGGTTTGTGTGATACAAACTTCTCTGTGATGCCAAGGAAATCCTGCCTAGAACTTTATTCTTTTTCTTTTACATTTCTAGCAACTTGAACCCCTTGCAACCACTCCTAGATTTGTCACTTTATTATCCTAAAATCCAAAACTTCAAATCCTAAGTTACCCGTTCATCAAATAGCCCAAAATACCCCATGAAGTGCCGAAATACTGTTCACCGGTTACTGTTCATAGATCTGGAACAGCAATTCACATCTTGATTTTCCCCTTTGTTTAATCCCTAAATCCTTTTATTACTTTTCCCCATTAGAGACAATGTATTCCTTACTATTTTTCAACCTTTTTCTCACCAAAACCTAACCCTAAATCCTCAAAATTCAAGCTGTCCAGATCTGCCAGGTCTGATTTGGCTTCATTCGTATTGGTCCTATGTCAGTCTGATTTATCTCAGTTGACAGGGCTATATGCTTCCAAGAAATGGGAAAAACAGGGAAGGGGGAATCTTTAAACTTACAGGGCTGTAAAGTTGATTGATTGTTCGAGTTTCATAGACTTCACATTTCAGTTATTTGATTAAAATTGGTGGCAGTATGATGCTATATTTTATCAAGTTAGTTCGGTTCAAATTGGCTTGATTGAGGTTCAAACGAGATAACACATGATGTAAGATGGTGACAACTTAAATAAAAGAAATGCAAATCTCTTGTTCAACGAACTGATTTAATGAGCTGTTGGTGTTGGTAAGTGATTAAGGGTTCAATTTAGGCCAGTTCAAGCCTAATTGCTTGTTTGATGGCTTCAGCAAGGGTGTTTGATTATTTAATTCTTCCTCTCATTTTGTTGCCTTGATTGAGTTGATGCATTGATATTATTCCTCAAATTTCTTTTCCCTCATGGAGCTTTATTTTATGACAAATAATGATTTTTGTTTATTTATTATGTTTTCATTTTTGAGTCTATTTTTATGCAGGGACGGGCTACAATGTGAATTATGGCAATCCTGAAGCAGGTTATGTGGGAAATCTTTATCCTGCTAGCTTTGGCATGAATCCTGTGAGTTTTCCATTAGACATTTCTGTGTTTGTCTGTGTGGCCAAATATGTTTATTATAAATGCATAAGCGAATGACCTGCGTATTCTGGTTACATGTCTTCTTTCTGACTGGATATGTCATTTCTTTCCTTGCAACTTGCAGGTACAGGCTGGTGCAGAAAACTTTCCTCAATATGCACCTGGACCTGGTTCCTGGAGTGCCTATGAAATGCAACGTGCTCAAGGACACAGATAGAATGTGTTGCTATCACACCAAGCAGTGTTCTTCCCGGTATCCTGGCCTGATACTTATTAGATACCAGATCTGGGATGGAAGTATTGTGTCATGATACATTTCGGGAGATTTGCTCATATGTTTGGTCTTCTTTTTTGTTGAAATTGTACCCAAAAAAATTGACAATTCATATTAGCTTGATGGTGCAGTATGTTGTTTATTTTGGTCTCTTCAATGCAAATATTCATCTACTTGTGTATCTCTTAATGTTATTTTTTTGTATTTTTTTTTTGTATGAATAAACTATACTTTGTCCGATTGTGGTTTACGTTAGTTGATTATTATCTGCCTGAAGGATAAAGCCATGCCTTTTGAGAGAGTAAAAGTGTGTTTATTTTCACTTTTTGTTTCAGTTTTAATTCAAATTTTTCTAAAAATAGCTTATTTTCAAAAAAGGTACTTTATTGAAAATAAGCTATTTTATTTAAGTTCGGAATTAAAGTTGAGACAATAAGTGAAAATAAGCACTAAACAAAAAAGCTAACTTATTCGTTATCAAATGCTCACTTATGTGTTTTTAATGAAAGATGCGAAAAGCAATGTGTTTGGTACTTTGGTTATGCCATTTAAAAATTGCGTTTTAAAATCAGAAGTAATGTAGCTTTTTTAAAAACACCAAATGTCACGGTTCAGCACCCAAATATTTTATGGTCTAAATTCTTAAATTATCCTCAAACATTTGTTTATGACCAAAATACCAGTCTGTATAAACCATCTGATTTTTTCCTATATGCTCTTTCTTTGCTCACCGTTGGTTTTCGCTCTTCGTGTTTTTCCCCTCATATGCTGTAAAAATCTCAGTAACCATTAAATTAAATTGATAACAAAAAATTTCTAATAATCTCTCTGTAAATGCCCACTCCTTTTTACCAAGTCTACCAAGTCATGACAGATATTTGAATAGCTGAAGGGTCTGTTATAAGCCCAAAGTTATAGGGTCCCTTCGTGTGATTTGCGAAGAAAGCCCGAACCAAGGCTAGCCAACCCATCAACAAATTCTCTTATTGACTCTCTCTGTTACTCAAGTTGGACCTGCTACTTCACCTCTTAAATTAGGACAACACGCAGATGATGGAGCTTTAGTCAAATCTGTTAATCAAGAAAGGTTACTGCTCATCATCTCCTTAAGCAGCCAAATCTCACGTCTTCACAATCAGAACACATTAATAACCAGTATGTGAAGACCCTTTACACAGCAGACAAGAAAATGCAAGCAGCAGATGCATGGAAAAAGGACTGACACTTCCTGATTTCGACCAGAGATAGAAAGTTGGTTTGAGGGCATCTTGAATTAGAGGTAACACAGCTATCATAGCCCAAACCTATGATGACTGCTAATCATCTTTGTCAAAGACTAAGAAAGTTTGGTTTGGAGGTAGGGGGATTATTTTCTTAAAAGTATTAGTGTCTGCTATACAGGAAGTATTACACCTGTTGGGAGGCATGAACATTGGTAATGAGCAAATCTCAAATACTTTAAGAAAACATGTATGGATTAGATAAGCCCCTTTTGCCATAGATTCATTGCATTAAATGCTCACCAAACCCCATACTAGTAAACAATGACATTCTGAATCAGTCTGCCGTGATTCTTGGTCTGGTCTGCGGAAGACAAAATTTATCTTATCCTTTAACAAACATTTTCAGTGTCATGTTATTGGACAAGGCAATGGAAATCTTGATTACCCTAGGGTTAAAGAGGATAGCAAGGGTTTGAACCATGATCTTTGGAATATTGGTGACCACTATAAAGGAGGAAAGAGAGCCAGTGCCAAGGGATCCATCTTCTGGCCTAAAAAGACCTAAGTCAAGAAGAAAGGAAAACACATCTTTCTCAGAGCACTCTTTGTGAAAGTAAAACCAAGCCAAGTAGTTCATCTGCCATAACACCCAATACCCTCACATTCACCACACAGAAATAATTCCCATAACCCATCTCATGATCCGTACATGTTTTCTTGGGAATAATTCAATTCATGTTCACTAAGCTTCCCAATGTCTTTAGTTATTTTTTAAGTTCATCTTAAGTTGATTAATTGACTATATATTCATTAGTTATTTCACATATGTTGTTTGAGGATTGTTGCCTGTAGTGGTTTCTTTTGTAAAGTATTATACTTAGCAGATCAACAAGGAAGTGCACCATCAGCCACCAAGCCAATCTACGGACCTAGCTTGAAGTCTTGGGCTCAATAACCCATCAAAGCAAGTACAACCCACATCCAACCAATCACAAGGCGACACGTGGCTAAAGGGAAATTTTGAGCATCCACACTCTCTTTCTATCTCTTTCTTTGTGTGTGTTTATATTTCTACATACATTTATGTGTGATATGCTCTTCAAGTTTTCCCCCATCTTCTTCCTCTCTGCTTTTTTTTTTTTTTTTTTTTTAATTTGAATTTGAATTTGAATTTTCTCCATCATAATTATTGTGAAGAAACATCTAGAATAATTAGCCTTGGACAGTTTATTTGTGAAAATGTATGTATAGCCAAAAGTGGACCGCACCTAAAATTAGGTCAAGTTCTAATTGTTCAAATGACTATGTAGTAATAAAATTAGCTAAACCCTATTTGGCCACTCTGGGAGCAACCGTTCATGGCGATTATGGATTTCATAATTTGATTTCGAGTTAGCAACCCTTATTTTTCTGGTCCTCTTTCTGTTTTGAGTTGCATAAAATTTTGGGCATTACATTAACTAATTTCTACTCTTTGGTTAGAGCTTGGTCCAATTATATAATTGATTTTTATACCACACAAGTTAATGGATAATAATTCGATCAAGAGTGAGGCAAAGAAAGAGCAATTTAGTTTTCCTTGGAGTTGATAATAAGATGATTGTGAATATTATTATTATTATTATTACCCAAAATAACAGTTTTAAACTAAAATGATTCAAATGGACAATTAAAAGAATTGATATTTTTTCATAAGTTTTATCAAACGCTTAATTGTGATTTTTTAAAATCTTGTTTTCAAAACGGACATTATAAAATCGTTGTTTATTAAAATCACACTTTTTCTTAACCCAAGCGGATCCTAATTCACATATGGTTTGTATTCTTTGATTAAGTTGCCTCTTCAAAAAGTATTTTTTTTTAGCCATCCATTGTTGTAATATACACTCTTCATTTCGCAAGACATATTATTAAACTATTGTAAAATAATTTTATAAATTTTTTTCACAACACCCACGCCCAATTCAATCCATGCTAGGTCGGCTAGAACACCCCAACACCCACCCAACTCAATGTCCCCAATGCTCACCCATGGTCATTAACACCCACAGCCATTGTAGTTGTCACGACCCAAATCCATAATATGATTCGGAGTCGAACTAGCATGTTAATACCAAGCCTATGCTTGATATTAATACGAACCCTCTAACCTGTGGCTAAATATTTTCCATTTTGTTCTTATTATTTTTATTCTTTTTCTTTTCTTTAATTACTAAGCATATCATAATATTCTATACTATACATGACTAAATAATCCAACTAAGGAAGTGATAAACAACAGAGCATCTAATCATTCAATAATCGTGGAATTACCTCATCCTTGTATCATTACAACCCAACAATTGATTTAGCTCAAACTTTTGGTTTGTTGAAAACAATCGCCTCTAAATTTAATTTCTCAACAACTTGTATTTTTCTTAAGGTTATTATCTTATTCTTGATAGGTTATCAACCTTAAAACTATATGTTTTATCTCACTAGGAAGTAGATATTCCTTAATCATATATATTTGGTCATTTCTTGTATCCTATATATAATTGGTCCTTTCTTGGATCCTACCTGTCTATTGTCATAGCACTGAGGTGCCACGACCACCTATAATAAGTTGTAACCATAGTCTTGTCTTCCAACTTTCAAGAGTTATAAATTAGTTCGTGTGCTGAGGTTAGTTGAAGCAATCTAGCTTACAAGTCCTCAAGGATTCCTCACTTGGTGAGTTTTTTTAACTCATACCACCTTCGACCAACCTAAGGTAAAACATTGGGATCAGTTAAGGCACTTCAATTTATCCAATCAAATCCTTTGGTTGATGTCCTCGAAGAATAGAGGAAAAGGTTCTGATATGACTCATGGTCTAGTACAGTACTCACCTTTGTATTGTGTACAATATCATCGTCATATACTAGCTTATAGCATGATCTTACATGTACAACAATTGCACAATAATAACTATTCTAATAGAATTACTTCAAACACTAACTATATACATATTCTCATACATCAATTTGCAACCAAGTTTCCATATAGAAAGCGAAAATTAACAAGGCATAGGTCAGCATAGATGTGTAGCAAACTTACTCTACATACACTTCTTATAGTTTGAAAGCGAACATCGGGCACTAATAACAACAAAATCTCAACTCTTAACTTCTAATATAAAACTCAATAGAGTTCATAGGAATTTCCATCGATTTCTACCTACATGGTCAAGAGTAGAAACATGTATTCCAACTAAACTTGGATTCTTTTAATACATGAAGAGTTAAATTAGGTTAGGCCCCACTTAATATCTGTGGTGACATTACAAGGATTACCATATGACTTTATCACACTAAAAAAAAAAAACCTACATATCCTTCCTCGTAGTCCAAAAGAGGACATTACACATCTTCAACTAATGAAATCTTTTGAAAAATTATTTGACTAAATCTTCCTTTCTAGAAATGTCTTTAAGAAAATAGTATCTTAACGTTTTAGTCTAAAATTTGTTCAACCACACGGGAGCTCAACGGGGTTAACAAATTATTCAACCAAAATAGAGTCATATATACATATCATAGTTATAACTTCCCGTCATACCCACTAAGTTTAGATGATCAAAATTTATCGGACCACACGCGGCCAACGGGGTTCGACAAATCCAATTCAAACTAACATTAGGGAGGTCGACAATATATATTTTAGAAAATAAATATATATATATATATATATATATATATATATATAATATATATATATATATATATATATATATATCTTTGTTAAAATACTTTACATTTTAACTTTTCAAAACCACAACAATTCTATCATTCAAACTCTAGTTTCTTTCCATAGTTTCATTAAATGTTTGAGAAATAACAAAACTATTATCTTACATCTCATAAAACATGATGTTTCTCAAGTAATTACTATAAAATCTTATCTTGCATCATTCTTATAGTCATACTAACATGTGGCATGTATAGGTCACCCAAACTGATGCTATCCATATTAATTCAAGCCACAACAATTTAGGATACAAATCCACATAAACATTGTAACCAAATCTTATAATTACTAGGCTGGATATCCCATCTCATGTTAGGCATGTTATAGAATGGT
Source organism: Fagus sylvatica (assembly GCA_907173295.1). Taxonomy (NCBI): domain Eukaryota; kingdom Viridiplantae; phylum Streptophyta; class Magnoliopsida; order Fagales; family Fagaceae; genus Fagus; species Fagus sylvatica. Next base: position 6,667,984 of record OU015765.1, read on the forward strand.
AAAAATCAAAATCATGCTAGCATGTAGAAAATAATCACTCATCAAACAAATGATACATCATCATTAAGCAAACAAAGTCCTACATCCCGACTACCCTTCTACCTTGCCATAGTTTTCAAGTTCAAGTCTAACTTCTAAAAATCACTTCCTATTACTCTGATACCACGTCTATCATGACCCAAATCCGTAATACGATTCGGAGTCGGGCCGGCATGCTAATACCAAGCCTATGCCTGATATTAACACGAACCCTTTAACCTGTGGATAAAAATTTTCCATTTTGTTCTTATTATTTTTATTCTTTTTCTTTTCTTTAATTACTAAGCATATTATAATATGCTATACTATACATGACTAAATAATCCAACTAAGGAAGTGATAAACAGCAGAGCATCTAATCATTCAATAATCGTGGAATTACCTCATTCTTGTATCATTACAACCCAACTATTTAGGTTATCCCAATATATACATTGCAGCGGAAACTTGATCAAAACTATACTGTTTTGACCTTATATCTATATGTAACTATTACAAACTCAAAATATCTTTTCTTCCATCACTTGAGACTCTTGAAGTTGTCCAAAAAGTACTTGTTGACTGAAAATGTTTAAGGGGTGAGCATTCTACTTGCTCAGTAAGAGATAAGTGACATGAGAATGCAATAGCATGCGTGATATGCATGATAAATAGAATAATCATTTGTCTTTTGTGGATATGTCTTGCTTATAAATAGTTCATGCTAAAACGTTTCACAAGTTTCTTGAAAATACGTGTTTCATATTTATGAACATAATATCTGATAGCTTGTAAGACATAATATAACTATTGAAATCTGAACATATAGCATGATTCCTTTATATGTAAACATAACATGTTCCCTTAAACTGTTCTGAAGAGAAAACATATCTCATACTGTTGCATAATATAGCAAAACTATATAGTACATCTAGCTGTACTATTTCTTTGAAATTTGGCCCCTCGTGACCTAACTGGTGCCATGTCTATGGGGACATTGTCCCCTCGTGGCCTGGGTTGCCAATCTACAAAGATCCGAAGATCCCCTCATGGCCTGAGCTGCCATATCTTTCAGGGAATACAACCTCTCATGGCCTAAAAGATTGCCGGTCTACAGGGAATAAAACCCCTCGAGGCCTAGGTTGCCATGTCTTTAGGGCATACGATCCCCTCGTGGCCTAGGTTGTCAGTCTACAAGGTCATCACATTAAAAATTGTTCTTTATGTTCAAAAAACATATCATACTTGTTTACTTTTCAATCTCTCTATTGCCTTACTAAGGCAAAGTTCATAGCATATCCACAACTTGTTTTTAAAATCTATCTCAATTGTACTCACTCAAAACTGTTTCTAAATCAATGCAGATATTCTTTGTAAACAAGTATCAAACTGAAGTTTGCTAAAAGCATTGATAAAACATATATACGTATATTCTTTAAGAAACATGAACTACTAACCTGTTAAGACCCCAACCATCCCACATCCGTGGGTATGCTTACCCTAGCCACTAAGGCACGGAATTGGAGTAGTTAAACATTTGATTAAGACATTTGTGAGCTTATATTCATGATTAGTAGGTCCAAGCTATACAAGCTTGTACCTAGGAGGTTATTTGGGTGCATTGGGGGTATAGTACATTTCTAGGCTTTAACCCCTTGTACTTGTTTGTTAGAGCTTCTAAGGGTTGTACCTTGGTTGTTACTAACAATAGCCAATAGGAGCCTTGATGTGGACCAGCCAATGGGAGGCTTAATCTAGATCAACCAATGAGAGGCTTGCATGAGAAAACTCATGCAAACTATGTGGGTTATCTTTGCCATTCCTCCATTGTTGCTCATTATCAAAATACCTTCATTGTTTCTCTTAGAAATTCTCTCTAGGAGATTAGATTCATTAGTTGATAGAATTCAATAATAATTAGTAGGTTTTGTTCATGAATGCAAGGGGATCAATCCTATCAGATTGAATTATTCAAATTGTTCTTTGATTGTGTGATTTAGGAGAGAATCTGAGTGTTTTAGAGAGAGAGAGAAAGGGAATCCTTTCATTTGGTATCAGAGCTGTATACGAGCCATGGTTGAAACAAGAGCCAGTCAAATTGCGGTTCTCGAGAAGAATATGCAAAGGTTCCAGCAACAAGTGGATGATCACACGGGTTCCATTGAGGGATTGCACTTGAAGGTTGATGGATTAGAGGCTGGAGTGGCTGAAATTCGAGCTATGATGCAGGAGGTGATGAAAAGATTACTGGTGGTGGAGTAACTAGCAGTGCAACCGAGGTAGGAGGAGCAAAGTCCAAATCGGGTTCAAGCTAATTTGGGAGAGCAAATTCCAATAGCTCCTAGAGAAGCTCATGGAGTTCCATTAGGGGCTGAGGTGAGGAATGCTATGCCCATGAGACCATTGAATCAAGACTTTAGAGTCAGAGCTAATCAGCCACAAGTTGGTATGCAAACAGGTGAGTTTTTTGAAAATGGTCAGAATGGACCCATTTTGGGTGAATTTGGTGACCCGATTGAGGAAAGAAGGAATGTGAGGAACAATGCTAGGTTCATGCCTCCATTTCAAGGGCATTTTGAAGCTCCTTATGAGGAACCTTGGCTAGGAAGGAGGCAAGGAAGGCAGCAAGGGCAGCAAGCACAGTTTGAGCCCCATGCAGCCCCTCCAAGACATGGAATGCACTTTGGTGACCCGAGAGAGGAACAATGGGGTTTGAATGACCAAGATGAGGCTTGGTTTGATCCAGGAGGAGGAAGACAAGCTCGGGAAAGGCCAAGGCAGTACCAAGGAGCTCACCATAGAGATCCTTATTGGCAAGAGCAAGATGGACCTCCATGGAACCAAGGGAGAGCAAGGGACCCGAGGCCAATGAAGTTGGACTTTCCAAGGTTCAAGGGTGGTGATCCAACAGCTTGGGTGTATAGGGCATTGCAATACTTCCACTACTATCAAGTTCCTGAACCCGAGAAGGTAATGCATGCTTCTTACCACTTAGATGAGGAAGCCCTAGTGTGGTTCCAAGATTGTGAGCATGAATTGCATGGATGGAATGATTTTGTTAGAGCTATACAAATTAGGTTTGGGCCTGCTAGTTATGATGATCCTATGGAATTGTTGACTAAATTGAAACAAACTCATACTATTGCTGCATATAAGAGTCAATTTGAGTCAACTAGTAATAGGGTGAGGGATTTATCTGACATGCATAAATTGAGTTGTTTCATGAGTGGCATGAAAGATGAAATTAGGTTGGCTGTAAAAATGCAAGGGCCAAGGAACTTAGGGGAGGCCTATGCCTTGGCCAAGATACAAGAGGAGTACTTGGCAACTGTGAAGAGAAGTACAAGATCAACCTATGAGCCAAGCTGAGGCTCATGGGTCCAGTCACAAGCCCAACAAGGGGCAGCTCAGGTTGAGAATAAGAGTGGGGATTCCAAACAGTTTAGTGCAAGACCTTCTATGCAAGTGCAAAGGTTAACACCTATGCAAATGTCAGAGAGGAGGAAGAAGGGTTTGTGCTACAATTGTGATGAGAGATGGAGTTCAGATCACAGGTGCAAGGATAGGAAACTATATCTTATTGAAGAAGTGGAAGATGAAGAGGCCGAATTGGTAGAAATTGAGGAAGAAGAAGTTGAGGCAGAATTAGAAGAAGCGAAGGCCGAGATCACTTTATGTGCTTTATTGGGCAGCACCTCTCCTTCCACCATGAGAGTGATTGCCATTGTGAATGGCCAGACGACTGTTGTTCTTCTTGATACTGGAAGCACCCATAACTTCATGGATGGGACTTTGGCAAAGACATTGAAGCTACCAATTGATGGGGAAAGCAACTTTGGAGTGAGGGTAGCAAATGGCCAAGTAATAAGAACTTTGGGTGAATGCAAAGAAGTGAAGTTCAAGATGCAAGGCTTGCACTTGAAATTGACTTTCAACTTGCTAGAATTGGGAGGATATGGCATAGTATTGGGTACCCAATGGTTGAGCACACTTGGGATGATTAATTGGGACTTCAAGAACCTTATGATGGGGTTCATGCATGAAGGAAAGAAAGTGTGGCTGCAAGGGTTGAAGGAAAAACCCAACTTGATACAAGGTAGCAAGGACTTCAAGGGGAAGGCTACCATGAAGGGACTACTCTTTCAGATTATGCCTTGTGAGTTGGCTGGTATACAAGAAGAGATTGGTACTCCAATCGGAGAGTTAGTAGAAGAATTTCCTCAAGTCTTTGAGGAACCCGAGGGTTTGCCTCTCAAGAGGAACCATGAGCACCAAATACTACTCAAGCATGAGACTAGCAAGTGGCTCTCCAGTAGTATGGACTTTGTGGAAGGGCTGCTCACTTCTAGCAAGCAAAAGGTGTTCAAGCTACATGGGAGCTCTTGTTCAAGCTCCAAGAAGACTACCCACACCTTGTGGGCAAGGTGTTTTAGATGGGGGGGCAATGTTAAGACCCCAACCATCCCACATCCATGGGTATGCTTACCCTAGCCACTAAGGCACGGATTGGAGTAGTTAAACATTTGATTAAGACATTTGTGAGCTTATATTCATGATTAGTAGGTCCAAGCTATACAAGCTTGTACCTAGGAGGTTATTTGGGTGCATTGGGGGTCTAGTACATTTCTAGGCTTTAACCCCTTGTACTTGTTTGTTAGAGCTTCTAAGGGTTGTACCTTGGTTGTTACTAGCAATAGCCAATAGGAGCCTTGATCTGGACCAGCCAATGGGAGGCTTGATCTAGATCAACCAATGAGAGGCTTGCATGAGAAAACTCATGCAAACTGTGTGGGTTATCTCTGCCATTCCTCCATTGTTGCTCATTATCAAAATACCTTCATTGTTTCTCTTAGAAATTCTCTCTAGGAGATTAGATTCATTAGTTGATAGAATTCAATAATAATTAGTAGGTTTTGTTCATGAATGCAAGGGGATCAATCCTATCGGATTGAATTATTCAAATTGTTCTTTGATTGTGTGATTTAGGAGAGAATCTGAGTGTTTTAGAGAAAGAGAGAAAGGGAAACCTTTCATAACCCTTATGACACAATCCCTTACCTCAGTCCAGCAGCAAGATTCCAAGGGTATGTTTGGTCATAGTTTTCTGTTTTTGTTCTCAAAAATTGGTATTTGTACTGTTTTCAACTTTTGGATTCAAATATGGTTTTCTACCGTTTTCAATCCATTTTTTTTTGTTTGGTGAATTGTTTTCAGTTGAGGTTTTCATTTATAATTGTCATTTATTTCATTCCCTCCATATGACATTCACACCATTGAACTCGTGAGAGCCATGACAACACTAAGAGAGTCTCAACCAGTGAGAGCCACGAAGAGCCTCCATTGAGAGCTACCCAAGGCAGCCGTGAGTTGCTCCTAGCCGGACGGCGCGAGACCTAGCGCCACCGTGTGGCCTCCCTTCCCTTCCTTTCCTTCCTTTTCTTCTTCTTCTTCTTCTTCTTGTTCCTCTCCTCTACCTTTGCTGCCGAGACAGATCACAAGGTAAAAATCTCTCTCTCTCTTTCTATAGCTCCAAGTGCAAAAATAATTCCAGAAATTATCCCCAATACAGCAACATCACGCAGCAATTAACACAACCAAACCATATTTTAGAAAGTTTCACAACCAAATCAGAGAAAAAAATAGGCAAAATTTCAGATCTGGAGAGAGGATGACAAATACCTGGGTTTCGTGAGACAGAGGAAGGATTCGGCGAAGACCAGAGGAAGGATTCGACGTGAGACCAGAGGAAGGATTCGGCATGAGACAGAGGAAGGATTCGGCGAAGACTAGAGGAAGGATTCGGCGTGAGACAGAGGAAGGATTCGGCGAAGACCAAAGGAAGGATTCGGCGTGAGACTAGAGGAAGGATTCGGTATGAGATAGAGGAAGGATTCGGCGAAGACCAAAGGAAGGATTTGGCGTGAGACCAGAGGAAGGATTCGGCATGAGACAGAGGAAGGATTCGGCGAAGACTAGAGGAAGGATTCGGCGTGAGACCAGAGGAAGGATTTGGCGTGAGACAGAGGAAGGATTCGGCGAAGACCAGAGGAAGGATTCGGCGAAGACCAGAGGAGGATTCGGGGACAAAGGAAGCAGATGGGTTTGGAGTAAATGGGTTTCATGGCCGTTGAGTTTTGTCAGAAAAAGAAATAAAGTTGTCCGTTTATTTACTAAAATGCCACCGGTCAATTTGTGCAAAAAATTGCAAAATTGCTACCGGTCTTTTGAACAGTAGCCGAATTCAAGTGAAAACATGTAAAAGTTGTTCTCATTTTCGCCGAATTGAGTATCAGTTGTATAGTAAAAATATTTGAATGCAAAAACTGAGTATAGAAACCAAACAAAAATTTTTCAGCCCAGGCCCACCATTTTTTGGATTCAAACACAGAAAACTGTGTTTGAATACAGGAACCAAACATGCTCCAAGAGTCTCAAGTAGATCGCTTGACCTATCCTCCCTTGATCTCTTGATTATCCTAAATCAATTATAGGAGCTAAGTTAACTTTAACTTAATCTTAGTTTCAACTTAATGCCAATCTTAGCTCATAATAGGCTAATCAACACTTATGACCATAATTTCTGTTAACTTATCTTAACTAATCTTTACTAAGCTCTTATTAAACCTCAAATCATATTCAAGGCATCCATATAAATCAAACATTAAAACATAGCTTCTTTAGAAAGCATACATTAGCTTGGTACACCTCACATTCGCACATAGTTCATAGAGTTAGGAATTTATTAGAAACAAAAGGCCACTAAGGCTCATGCTATTACTTCAGCTACCAAACAATAAAACCAAGGCATACAAAAATTCATCCCAGTCTTAAACACACTAAGAAATACTCAAACCAAATTTCAACCCAATCTACTCAAAATAACATGAGAATAAATTCTTCTAAGTTTCAGTGTTTTAAGTGTTTTCAACTCATATTTAACAAATTTTTCTGCAGGAACAGCGTCTTATAAAATTCATTTGACAAACTTAGAAACATCAAAATATCCTGAAATTTTACTGTGAGGTAACACTATATATTTAACATCTACCATCAAAATTTCAGCTCAAAATAGTATATCTAGAATTTATTAAAATTCTGGTACTTTAATGAACTCAAATCTGTCAGTACAGTTTTGAAGGTGACTTTCGATATGTACTCACAATTCATTATTTACTAAAATGGCATGGGGCTAATTCCATCAATAACATATACATCCTAGGGTTCCAGAAAATTATTCCAATCACTCAAATTACAAATATTGGATTTATAATGCAATTTCAACCCATCAAACACGGAATCTGTCAAATTGACAGATTTGCACAGTTTTCTTGTAAAATCACAAATAATTATCAAACAACCTTGTTTTCAAGTGAAATTTAATATATGGGGAGTAGACATGTGATATAATAAGCTAAAGAAAACTGTTTCTTAATTGCTCTTCTCAGAAATTCCAGAATTTTACAAACCCAAACAGATTTACAGATTTCACCTCAAACCCACCTCTAATGGCACATCCAAGCATAGATTAATACTCAAATCACAACATGCAATCCGTGAATTACAATAGAACACCAAACCCACATAGCAACATAAAATCCCAGCAACTTCCATTAACAAATCTCAAATATTAAACCCCAAAAATTTCCAACACAACATATTCATTGAAACAAACCATTAAACACTTGGAGTGCACAACCTGTGCACACCCAACCTAAAATTACAGCAAGGTGCATATCAATTTCCACTTGCATGTTCATGGATTTACCTTTCTTTCATTCCAAAATAAGCTTAGGGTTCTTGGAGGATGATGCTAGGCTCACTCTAGCATGAATATTGGAAGCAGACTTGAGGAAACAAATGGGGTCTTTCCCCTTGATAGATGCTGACCCGAGAGTGAGAGGGAGAGAAATGAGAGTTTTTGCTCTCTTTTGTTTTCTAAGTCTTTGAAGAGGTAATGAGAGAATGAGGTCAATATTGCAAGGGTATTACTTCAATTACTTACCCACTAGTTTAGGATTTATTTAAAATAAAACTATAGGTATCTATAATAATACACTTACATTAATGTGATGTGGTAACCAATCCAATCAAAATAATTTACTATCTATGACTTAAAAGAATTTTAAGTAACCTTGGTTAGTATTTAACATAACTAGAGATAGGATAGTTGACCCCTAATTACTTAAGTTACTATAGTTAATTTTGGTGGCGGTGGCGGTGGCAGTGGAGTCATAGGGACTAAGTCTGCATGTTGGTGGTTTGAGTTTGGGTTCTCTAATCTCTCTGTCTAGGGGAATTTTTTTTTTTTATAAGATTAATTTAATATAATGTATCACAAAATGGAAAGTGAGATTTACGACGTATTTTGAAAGTGAGTTGTTAAAAGTGGAATAAATGACTTTTTGAAAAGGCAATTTAGTCCAAGGATGCAAATCCAAATGTGAATCCTCTTAGTGACCAAAAGCAATTGTCTTCGGAAAATTTGTTCTGCATTAGTCCACTTGTAGGAGACATGTAAAAATTAGCTTATTTTTCTTTATTCATGTTGTAGCAAAGGTCTAGTGAAGTCCCTGCTTGGACTAGGAACCTGTGATCAATCTTTGCTTTTGTTCTGATTAAGACTAATACAAGGTTATGGCTATGGTGTCACAATTAAATACTTCCCCATCCTCAAAAACTTGTTTAACATTTATACAATAATTCTGTATGGGTTGCTTATACGGTATATCGCATCATTCACGCGTATCTAACTCTATACTCTTGTTCAATCCCAAAAAAAAAAAAAAACTCTATACTCCTGCATTTGCATGGATCATTAGCTTTTTTTAATTCTTTTTATTGATAAGTTTTCACGTTTCCTTATAATCCGTTTCGCTTATATATTTACAAACTATAGAAAGTAAATAATTCATACCTCTCCATCTTCTACAGACTTATCAGATCAATCCAAGTAACTACTCTGTAAACACAATCATGGAATTGAAGAGAATTCATACACAAAACAAAATAATCATACAACAAAAACCATCTCCACAGAAATCCTAAAATCTTTTTCATTCGGTTAAGCATAAATCCCTCAATGCATGAAATAAATCTATAATGCCCAATATTTCTATAGTGACCATTTTTGCATCCAGTACTTCTAGAATGACTCCTATGATTTTTTTGGTTTAATACAAGTTGAAAGCATTCAAAGTTAGAAAGCTATAAACTTTAATTCAGGTCTGAAAAGACCCACAAGTGCAAACGAACACAAAAAGATGGGGCAAACAAATTAAATAATGATTCATCAAAAAAAAAAAGAAAAAAGATTTGAATAATAAAACCCACAAGTGAAATTTGAAGATAGAAAGTGAAACTAGATTTAGGGCAGGTCTCTGAATTAGAACATGCGTGATAACATGTTAAAACCTTGAAGCTGCCCCATTATCAGATATTGGCCGGGTGAAATTGAGCACTCGCACACTTTTATTTTCTTAAGCGAGAACCCATTGGATCGGCCAAGAAGAAAAGAAAAATAAATAAACAAATAAATAAACAAAATCATGAGAGATGTACAAGACCTTTCTTCTATAGTTGCAAAGGGATCTACTTGCAGAGAATATGAAAGAAAGGAATTTGGATTTCTATGTGCCCGCAACGGAACACGAGCGCCATGAAAGTAAGAGGCCGCCCGGTTCTCTCAAAGGCATATGTGATGAAACCCTATGTGTTCATTTCTTACTTATGGTGAGCGTCAGCTTGAGTGGATTTTTTATTTTTTATTTTTTATTTTATTGGTTAATCTATTGTTTTTTTCCCTAAATTTTGTATGAGTTTTGTTTTTCGTCCCTGAAATTTGAAAAGTTTGTTTTTTGTTCCTAAACTTTGAAAAAGTTCATTTTTATACATAAATTTCATCTCTGAATTTTTTAATAAAAGGACAAAATTAATGTGTAAAAATGAATTTTTTCAAAATTTAAGGACGAAAAACGAACTTTTCAAAATTCAGAAACGAAAAATGAAATTAATGTATAATTGAGGGACAAAAACAATATTTTAGCCTATTTTATTTAACAAAAATGCAACTTGTACCAAGTTTGGAGTAATTTTGATTTTAACTTGTTAAGAGCCTTATAACTCTATTGACACTTGCTTTCAACAAAGACATATAGGCGTGTACACAAGTTCGATGTGGTGTACTTTTGGGGAAATTTTTGCAGTGCACCTAGAGTAGTTTGGTTACCTCCCAAAACTCGGTGCGATGTTGGGAGTTCGGTGCGGCTTAATCAGGCAAGTTTGGGCTAGGTTGGATTTGTGCCTTTTGGGTTGATTGGCTAGCCCAAATGTCTTCCTTTTTTTTTTTTTTTTTTTCAAATTTTAACTTATGATTTTGGGTTTGTCTAGGCTTTAAAAGAATGGGCTTGGCTGGATTGAAACTAATAAAAAAATAAAAAATAAATAAAAAATTGGTAGTGGTTTGACTGGAGCTAATGTTGAAAAAGAGAAGATAAAAAGAAGGCCAAATTACAATTTACACCTTTTATATTTGGTCAAAGTTCAATTCAGTCCTCTAAGTTTTGACCGTGTCAATTCAGTCCTTTAAGTTTCATTCCGTTTCAATCGACCATTTTTAGTTAAATGTTGTTAACACCGTTAGTTTTTTTTTTATTTAAATTTGATTTTCGGGTTTTTTTAATCAAATATAAAAAATAAAAATAAAAACATAACCCAAAACCACAAAATACACCCAACTCGATTTGTTTAACTTGATTAAACACAAAAAAGAAAAACAACTCAACCCCTCAGCCCCTCCCTCATTCAAAAACCCCTAATTCCCAAATCCCTAAATTCCCAAATCTCAAGGTTCACCTTGATTTCGAGCATCCGAGTGAGAGAGAACATGAACTCGAGCCGTCGATCCGAGTGAGAGAGTATCACGAGTTGAGCGATGAACCTAAGGAGCTCCTTGAACGAACCGAGCTCGAGTTAGAAAGATCGAGAACCACCAACGAGGAACCTCGAGAACCACGAGCTGAGGAAATCCTTGAACAAACCAACGAGGAAACTCCATGAACGAATTGAATTAAACAGAGAAGAATCTGAGGAACCTGAGGTATGAACCTGTACCTTATCCAACCTTTCAAAACTGAGAAAGCCAAGAATGTGGTTTGCTATTTTGAACCTGCAAGAATATTGTGTTGTGGTTTTTGTTAAAGTTTTTTGTTTATGAATGTCTATGCTGGATTTTTTTTAGTGTTAGGTTTAATAATTTATTGCCATTAATGAATTTGATGTTTGTCTCTTGTTGGACATTGTCACATGCATATTGATTCCTTCAAATAAAATGGACCCCACATGTGTTGTCTGATGTGTGCCTTTTTTTAGATTGGTTTGTTCATCAATTTTTTGCTTTGCAATTAACAATGCTAATAGTGGTTACTACTTAATTAATTGATTATATTTCTTGTCTTTTTCGGAGTGTAGATGACTTTGGATTATTTTACACTTGTGCTGCATTATAATGGAATTATGGCTGGTCACTCGGGTAGGAGGAAGTATATTGGTGGGACAGTGTTGGTGTATGACAACATGAAAACTAATTTGTTTTCTGTTCAAGAGATTGAGACCATGTGTAAGGAGTTAGGGGTTTATAATTACATGCAGTTTTACTATGTAATTCCTGGGTGTGTTTTGAGTGATGGATTGAGATATTTATCTACTGTTAGTCACATTATAGAAATGTCCAAGTGTCTTACACCATTGAATCCTAAGGTAGATGTATATGTTGAGCATGAGACCCCTAACCCACTATCAATGGATAAACCCATTGTAATTAGGGATTTTAGTGATAGGAGTGATGATGATGATGATGTAGGTATTAGGCTTAATGATGATGGTGTTGGTTGTAGTGGATATGCAGACAATGAGATTGAAGTTGGTAATGATGTTAGTGAGGAAGAGTTTAATGATGCCCATGTTCATGCTGATGTTGAAGAGCTTTGGTATGCGCATGTTGAAAAGGATGCTGTGTGCCAAGCTTTGAATGGGGGTGATGTGTGTGAGCATATGAATGAGGATGATAACATGTTTCTTGACTCAGTATCTAATGACGTGCCTTTTGAGAGACTATATGATGTCACCATACACAATCAGTCCTCTCAAACACATTACCTTAGCCAACCCTCATAGCCACAAAACCTTAACTCTCCATATCCAATCATTTCTATAGATCCAATAGATGACATACCTAATGGATCTGATTATGGGTCCTTTGACCAACTAAGCTCCCCAAACAATTCTGATGATGAGTCACATCATATATACCCCGACTTTAGTGTACACAGGATGTAGCCAATGGGCTACATCTTTATTATATTCTCTCTTTGATATTTTTGGATGATTACAATGTGTTGTGAGGTATCCTATTTATACATAGGACTACTAACACAACTCTCCTATCTAACCTATGTGGGATTCCTTAACATTCCCCCTCAAACTTAAGGTGTAATTTTAATGAAACCTTTGAGTTTGTTTACAAAAGAATAGCTCAAATATCTTGGCTCAACCCTGCTTGGCTCGTATCACGGCTTGATGGCTCAAATCTCGGCTCAGAGGCTTGATGGCTTGGATTTTGGCTTGGAAACTTCGATCTTGGCTTGGCTTGGTCGGATCATGGCTCGATGACTCGGATTGCGGCTCAATGGCTCAGAGGCTTGGATCTGGAAATAGTCTTGGCTCAGGATCTCAGCTTAATGGCTCGATGGCTTGGTTCGATCTCGACTAATGAAAATAAAATGAAACAATTATCCCACTTTTTTTTTTTTTTTTCCCGAGTCTGCTGACATCAGCAGTAAGCAATAGTGACCTAGGGCTGACGTCATTCTTGTGAGCGGCACGGGTCAAAACAGAGACGGATCTCAAATCCGGGTCATGGGTACCGGATTAGTGACCCGGCGCGTGCGTCGGCAAATGGCGGCAAAATTTTCGGTGCAAACCGATATGACGATACCGATCGTGATGGTGCTGTTAATTTTTGGAAATAGTTCCGGAATAGGCAGATCTGGAGCTTGGAAGTGGCGGCGCGTGAAGAGATCTCAGAGTTTTCCGAAGCCATAGGCCGTGCGTGGGAGCACGTGTAGGCTTGGATTCTAATCGGGTAACTGGTGTTTTGTCGATCTTGAAGCGAGAGACTGATTTTTGTTATCAGTTTTCGAAAAAAGAAAGATTTGTGGTGATGAGCTTTTTGGATGGTTTTTTTTTTTGAAATGCAGAAGCGGAAAGATCGAGTTGCTCGTTAGAGCTCTAGGGTTCTGATACCATGTAGAAAACCAAAATCTAATGAGAATGGAAAATATAAAAGAGATTGAAGAGAGATGAAGAGAGAGGAAGATAATGGAGGCTAGAGTTTTTCAAGTGGTTCGGCTATGTGAGCCTATGTCCACAGGATGTAGCCAATGGGCTACATCTTTATTATATTCTCTCTTTGATATTTTTGGATGATTACAATGTGTTGTGAGGTGTCCTATTTATACATAGGACTACTAACACAACTCTCCTATCTAACCTATGTGGGATTCCTTAACATTTAGGGCCACAGATTTGGATGATCCAGTCTTCAAAGTTGGTACGTATTTCAGGGATAACATTGAAGTTAAAGGAGGCTGTCTTTGCTTATAGGTTAAAGCATGGATTGGGTTAAGGTTCACTAAGAATGAGAGGTGGAAAGTGAGGGTGCAGTGTGTGGAGGTTTGTCCTTGGAAGTTATTTGTAGGTTGGGGTGATGATGGTAAGAGCTTCCAGATTAGTTCATTTGAGAGTGTTCACACATATAGTAGAGCTTTTCATGGTAGAGCGGTTTCTTCAAGATGGTTTGCAAAGAAGTATATTGAGTAGTTTAGAATAAATCTTGATATGAAACTTGATGAGTTGATTGGTAAGGTTATGAAGGATCATGAAGTGGAGTTATCTCGGTCCAAGGCTTATAGAGCCAAACAATATGCTATGGTATTGATTGAAGGGTCATACCTTGAACAGTACAGGAGGGTAAGAGATTACCATGAGGAGTTAATGAGAACCAACCCTGGCACAACAGCTAAGGTAGATGTCCATGTACCTGGACAACAGTTTCAGAGGTTATATGTGTGCTTAGATGGATGCAAGAAGGGATTTCTAGATGATTGTAGACCTATAATTGGTTTGGATACCTGTCATTTGAAGGGTGCAGTTGTTGGACAACTTTTACCCAGATACCCATGATCATCTAGGAGCTTTTGGTCAGCCATTTGTGGACCCCAACGCTCCCTAGATACCCTTGGGTAAAATATGTGTTATTAGGAGAAACAAAGGATGTTTTATACGAAAGAGGTGCATAAGGTTTGTTGTTGAAGTGTGTAAGCAAATATGAATCCCTAAAAATATTAGCAGAAATACATGAGGGTATTTGTGGTGCACATCAATCTGGAATTAAGATGAGATGGCTTATTCATAGGTATGGATATTTTTGGCCATCAGTGTTGAAAGATTGCATATAGTTATGCTCAAGGTTGTGAATCATGTCAAAAGCATGGACCAATACCTAGAATACCAGAAGCAGAATTAAGTCCGATTATAAAGCCTTGGCCATTTAGAAGTTGGGCAGTAGACTTAATAGGAAAGATAAGGCCTACCTCAAGGAAGAAGAACAGTTTTGTAATAGTAGCAACATGTTACTTTACAAATTGGGTTGAGGGTAAGGCATATAAAGATGTAAATGAACATGATGTGATCCAATTTTATAAGGATATGATTATCCATAGATTTGGATTACTACAAACAATAACAGTGGATAATGGACAAGCTTTTAATGGTTCAAGAGTACAAACATTTGCTCAAGATCATGGAATAAAAATTTGTAATTCTACACCATATTATGCTCAAGCAAATGGATAAGCTGAGTCCACCAACAAAATCATTAAGAACAATATCAGAAAAGTAATTGATAACAATCCTACTTGCTGGGATGAATTGCTTTCAGAAGTTCTTTGGGCATATAGAACCTTTAAAAGGTTAAGTATTAATACTACACCATATTCACTAGTGTATGGTCATGATGTTGTAATTCCTGTAGAAATAACAGTTAGGTCTTTAAAAATTTCCAAACAAAATCAATTAAGTCATATAGATTATGAAAGTGCTATGTTAGCTGAGTTGAATGATATAGATGAAAAACAAATAGCAGCTTTAAACTCAATTATGATACAGAAAAAGAAAGTTTCAACTGCTTACAATAAAAGTATCAAACCAAAATCATTTTCTGTAGGAGATATCGTTTGGAAAGTTATATTGCCACCTGGAACAAAGAATCATTACTTGGGCAAATGGTCACCAAACTGGGAAGGGCCATATTTAATTAGTGAATCTTTTGAAGGAAATGCATATAAACAGTGATGACCATATAAGAGCAATTAATGAAAAGTATTTAAAATTATATAAGCCAAGTATGAATGAAATGATATTGAAACACAAAAGTACTAAATTCCATTCATGATGAGACCAAACATTGATCAACAGTTACATTTTTACATAACAGTTTCAAGAAACAACAAAATTGAGAAGTTTGAATTTTTAAATTGAAAATTGTTAAAGGTATTCCTAAGGTTATTCCAAACAACCTCAGGAATTCTTCTCAACTTTGAAACTTCAACTGTTAAACTATTTATTCTCTCCTCAAGACTAAGTTCAATACTCGAGTCAATAATGCTGTCTTTTTGCTTCAAGAGATCTTGTTACTTCATTTGAGTAAGATCTTTCACATTCTCTAATCTTTGAAGTTCTTTCTTGATTCTGGATATCTCTTGCTTAGTATCTTCATATTTCTTCAAAGTTTGTTCAAACTCTTGTTGAAACTTTGACTTTGTAGCTTTCTTCTCATCATAGCCTTTCTGGATAGTCTGGATTTCTTTTTCATTCTCTATAACAGTGCTTATCTGCAACAATTTAGAGTCTAAACTTTCAAAAAATAGTGCTAGCATCCCAAACATATCTTCATTCAAGAAGTTAGGCTGACTCAGTAAAAAATTTGTAGATTCTTGAAATTTTCTTATAAGTTCAAAATCATGCACCAGAGAATCCAAAGGCTGCTCGAGTATGCTCCTCATAGAAGCAATAGCATTCACCCTTTGAGATATTGGTGAAGAAGAGGTTTTAGATGATGCTGAAGTAGAAGCTTTACTTGCACTCTTCATCTCTTTTAAGAAAGAAGATGCCCTCCTCACTAAATGATCTACGTCGGGCTCATTTAGATCTTCGATATCTACTTTTATAATTTGAGTGTCCAGAAGAGGCTGTTGACTCAAGGGTTTCACATCCTGATTCTCCAAGAAAATGCTAAGTTAAGAAAGAAAAACTTGAAAATCATAACTAGCATTAAAAATTAGTCAAAATACTTATAGGAATTATTGATGCAAGTACTAAGGCAGTAGATTGTTCAACAGCCTCCATTGTTGGTTCAATAATCTCAATGTCAAGCTGCAAAAATAGTAGTGTAAATGGCAAAGAATTTGTTTGAGGCTTATAAAAATAGTTACAAAAGATTTAAAGGACTTACTATTGAATCATCAGGAGTAACTGTTTCTTCCTTAGCTTCCTCAACAGGCTATACTGCTAGTAGTGTTGATGTGTCATTTTTAGCCTCGAGATAGTCCAAAATGACTTCTTCAACTTCTGGAATAGGAGTTGATGAAGTTATCTCTTCATTCTCTACTTATGGCCTTGACTCTTGATTGGCCAGATTTTCTTCTTCTTGTGCTTTTCTTATAAGTTCTTTTTCTTTCTCTTGTTGCACTTTTCTTTCTTTTTCTTCTCTATATTCCTTCTCTTTTCTTCTTCTTTTTCTTTACTTATCCTTGTTTCTTCTTCTTCTTTTTTCTTACTTAGTTCATCCTCAGATTTTCTTTTTGCATCCATTTCTTCTCTTTGTCTTCTTTCTAACTCAACTTTCTTCTTCTCTTCTTCTTCTTGCATTGATTTCTTTTTACTCTTTAAAGCAGCTTGAATTTGCATGTTTTGCTCTTGTTTGATCTTCACAACCCTTTCCTTTTCAACTACAAATTTCTTCTTCTTTTCAACAGAATTCAAATGTATAGGTATCTCCTCAACAATTATAGCCACAACATCTTGATGAGCTTTTTGAGAAAGGACAGTAATTTCTTGTCTCTGGGAAGCAATTACTTGATTGGATTTTGCAAGTTGAGCAGCCAAATCTTTTTCTACAGGAGAATCTTTGATCACTATTCCTTTATTCCTTCTTGTAAAGAATTGTTTGCAAGAGCTGGCTGTTTTCTTTACTGGTTGAGGATTTTCTTCTTTTTCTTTTCCTTTTCCTTCTTCCCTTTTCTCTTTTTTGCTTTTTCTCTCAGTTGCTCTCCTTGGTCAGAATCAGAGGATGTAAGAATTAATTTTCTTTTACCTCGAGATGGAGTATGTTCTTCTTGTTGCATCAAAGTATAATATTTAACTTGAGGTATTGAAACAGTTCTAAAAATTGTGGACCTATATGGAAGGGCATTCAATTACCTCAATCTTCTTCAACTTGGGTTGTCTTTTGACACTTTTGAATTGTTTAGCAGCCCTTTGTTTCACCCTCATAGATTTCTTTGGAAAAGGAAAAATTGTTTGTAAAGGCTTTGCAGTAATAGTCTTTTCTTCACTCGAACTAGGTTCATCTACCCCTACAGATAAGAGAAATCAATTCACATGCTAGATTGGGCAAACAGACCAAATTGTAAGCTTTAACATGTCAGGAGTGTTGAAACTAAACATTAAGGCTTCCCACCAGCTAATGAACAGTGGCAGAGCATCAGAAACTATCCTAAATGGTTCAATCTCAGCAGCTATGATCTTTGAAATACCTTCTACCATCATGACTTTAGCTTCCTCATTGGTAAAAGTACTTCTTCTATGCCATGGCACATTGGCAGTGAAAATAAGAGGCAATGGTACAGATTGAAGTAAACCAAATTGGCTTGCCAAATAACGAGGGTTATATAAACTTCAAATCCAGAAAATTTGTTTTGTAAAACAATTAGATCTCTAGTCTGAAGAATATAAGCCCATAGGCTTGAAGGTAGTTGACTCACCCCTTGGTTCAATAAAAACATTTCAGGGCAACTGAATTTGGATTCAGCAAAGGGTAGAAAGCATGGAGGAGACCTGACTCTTTCTTTATCAGAGAAAAGATTGAACCAATCCCCAAAATCTGGAATGTTATTAGTTTCATAAACAGACTGGGCAACAAGATGTCCATAACAAGCGCATTTGCCAATAATGGAAGGATTTGGCTTTGGGGCTAACTGGGGAAAATAAGCATAAGCCCAGAGTTGGATAAACCATAAAGGACCACCAATTGATTCTTTAGGTTGGGTGGTGGCAAGAAACATGGTTCTATATACAGATCCTACGAAGAAAGGACCTAAAGCTAGCTTATGTCTGTTAGTAAGGGCTATAGCAATAGGCAGATAATAAGTGATAATTCTTTTAGAGGAATAATTGATTAGAAATTTGCAAAGCCAATAAAGTTAGAAACAAGTTTCTTCTTCAAAAGTAATTGGCTTCACCAAAATTCTGCTTATACTTGGTCAAGAATCGAGTGTGTCCTAAAGTAGAATTAGTTCTATCAATGTCAATTGTCTCATGTTGCTTACATTTCATGTCATGATGGATAGAGATACCTCAATGGGAAGACTCAACATTGCAGACACATCTAACAAAGTAGAAGATAAAAAACCTTCATTGAACAAAAAAGTGTTTGAAGTAGTTGACCAAAAGCTGATTAAAGCAGCAATAAGAGATGGGTCAGGTTTAATATAAGACTTAGAGGTTAATATGGCATCACATATGCCTAAATCGACCCATTTTTCTTTCAAACCTATATACATCCTATCTACCCAAGTAAACCAAGCATAATTAGGGCTAGGCCAAGGTTTGAATTTAATTTCTTCATTCCAGGGACCCCAAATGGCCTTTTTGTGTTGATATAGAGGTTAAACATTTTTAGAATATGGAAAGATTTCAACCAGATTTTGTGGGCAAGGTTCTGTAAACATAGGACCTAAAACATATGGGTCATTCGAACCAAAACCTAATGAGTTTTGTCCAGGATATGAAGCAAGATAAATGAAAAGTTTAAGGTTAATAGACTTACAACTCAATTGAGTAATGATTTGACGAGCCCTTTCCTTTTCATCAGCGATTGGAGTTTGACTCGAGGATGGAGAAGAAGTCTAGGTTTCTGAAGCTTATGATAAACTGAGTGAGTTCGAGAGACTTTACTTTTGAACTGATAGTTTTAGTTTTGAAATTTGGCGGTTATACAAGCTAGTGGCATATAATATATACCACTCACGTGCAGGGGGCATGTGTTTGCACTTTAAATAATTTTTGGCCCAAAATAGGATCGGGCTTGTACAAATTATTTATTTTAGATGCTGGGATTACTATTTAGGCCCAAATAAGACCCAATTGGTTAAAGATTATGTCATTTTGAATAAAAAGCCCAAATAATGGACCCGAGGACACCTCGGGGCATTATGATCTTATCTAAAAAAACAATTATAAACACTTTTATTTTAAGAAACTACCAATTAACAGTTTATTGATGATTTGTGTAAGTATAAGACAAGTGTAATTATTTCCTGGAAGATTATCTCTTTGCCATGAACTAGATTCACCAAGGATTTGAAATTCGAAATAAAAGATAACTGTCCAATTGAAGGAATTGCTGCTCGAAGAATGTATAAATAGAAGAAAAGAAGACAGTTAGAGGCCCCCGCGTATTTTCCAAAGTTCAGGAGTCCATTTGTGATTCAAAGTGTGTTATAAAAGTGTGTTCAAGTGTTCTTCAGTGTGTAAAACAGTGTATTTCAGTGTGTTAAAGTGTATTTAAGTGTGTTCCAAGTGTGTTTTTAGATCGATTAAGTGTTGATTTCTGCAGTTCGAGTTCTTGAAGTGTTTGAGAGTAACAAAAGACTTCTCCTTTGTAAGTTTCTGTTGTTCTTGTTCATATTCGAAGTATTTGTACTCAATTACAATTTAATATATATATTTTGGTTTACTGTTGTTTATACTATTATCATTTTCAAACTCATTTACATTTAAAAAAAAACTATGAAGTTTATCTCGAGTTTAAATCTACGATTAGATTTAACTTAGAGATTTACTATTGTTAATTTTCACATTAAAATTGTAATTAAATCATTGAGTGTTTACTATTTTTGGATCGAAAAAAGTCCTTTATCATTAGGACATAATTCGGACTAAACACACCCTTTTGATTTATAGAAGTTAGATGATTAATTAAGTATTAGTTTGAATAAAACTAATTAATAACTTGATTAATTACAAATTTGTTTTGTTCAAACAGTGTGTGTGATCCCAACTCTACTTAGAAAGTATGTTAGCCCAATTGAAGATGGCTTTTCTTTTTGTTTTTTCCTAAACATCTAATATTTATTTAATTATTCATTTTATTTTATGTTTCTAGATAGTAACAACTCATTTTCAATTGTTTGTGCATTTACCTTAAGAGTTTAAAAAACACTTCTTTTTTCCCTACACAAAATTCTAATATGTACCAAAATTTTAATACTCATTTGATATCTCATTGAAGCTATAAGCCTAATATTGAAAATGAAACCTTCAAACTATTTTGGTGCCTCTACCAAACCCAATCTAATAGACTTAATCTTGTCATTTCATGATACATGACTCTCAAAATTTTGTTCATTAGTAATATGATAACTATTATGCTTGTAATAAGACAGTTTTAGTAACACAAAATTTTGTTAATTTCAGTAGAACATTCTAATAATAATTTGCTGAACTTTTTTTTTTTTTCTTTTTTTTTTTGAATATCTAAGTTGAAATCCTACTCTAAACCAACAAACACAGAGTATATATGAAGGGAGGAGGGGGGATCAAAGCCACGCCCAACTAGGTGGGGAATGAATAGTACATCACAAGGCCAAATGCACAATGGGCAGTTTAGGGAATTTTTTAAATTATTGATGACCACGAATTTGTCTTCAATGGTGTTATACAAACTTTTTAAGAAAAATTAACATGTAAAAGGCGAACAAAAATCTCAATATGGAACTTAGGTGTTGAGAAAATTACGAAATAGGACAGTTTCTTAACTATCATGAATGTGTAAATTTTTCTTCACTTTTTGTGCTTCTATTTTCCATGTATTTGTTCCTTTTTGTTAAAAACTCAGAAATAGATAGATGTAGTCCATATATATTATTCCCACCTTAATGGGTCAAGCAAGGATCTTTGGAAGTCTTCTTTCTCAATAAAAAATTTAGGCCAAAATATTGTTTTTGTCCCTAAACTATACATGAGTTTCGTTTTTTGTTCCTGAACTTTGAAAAGTTCGTTTTTCGTTCCTGAACTTTGAAAATGTTTATATTTACACATGAATTTCGTCCTTTTATCAAAAAGCCCAGCGACAAAATTCATGTGTAAAAATGAACTTTTTCAAAGTTCAAGGACAAAAAACGAATTTTTCAAAGTTCAGGGACGAAAAACGAAACTCATGTATAGTTTAGGGATGAAAACAATAGTTTAACCAAAAATTTATAGTTATGTGTATCCTTTCTTATTACAAGATTCTTATGAGTGTTCTTAATTTGCAGTTTTTGATAAAGTTGAAGGATGTCCAAAGCTACAATTGCATGCTATTATGGGAAAAAGTATTAACTTGTTTCCGTTTGTATTTGATTTTATTAGAGAGAGAGAGAGAGAGAGAGAGAGAGAGAGAGAGAGAGAGAGAGAGAGAGAGAGAGAGAGAGAGAGAGAGAGAAGTGCTTGACAAAGTAATTATTCAGTACTCAGGTTGTATAATGATATGGAATTCACTCCTCTCACTTTAAATGTTGGATCCCACTAATTAAATTTATTTTTGGATCCAACATTCATATGCGAGGAGAGAATACCACATGACTATACTCCAAAAATACCTACTAATTTTCTTGCTTTACATGTTGTAAGAATAAAATGAAATTATTTTCATTTGTATTTGACTTGCTTAAAAAAGAAAGACAATGGCTTTGTTCTTTTTATGAAGAAGAAGATTTTTCATGATGTAAATATAAAATAAAAGTTGAGATGCATAGATGTGTATATTAACAAGTATATTCATTCCTGTCACATTTTTTAAAGAAACTACTAAAGGTACTATCATCACTCCATTTTGACCCTTGGGGATTTTTTGGTAAAACTCGAGACATGAGAAAAAACAATTTTTTCAAAATTTCAAAAGACTCTCGGAACCTTTCAAAATCAAGTATGCGAGACCAACTTGTGTCAATCAAACTAAGGAAACCCAAAAATCAACTATGAGTGCCAACTTTGATCGGGTTTGACCAAGGTCCGAATGCACTCTTTTCTGCTTTAAATATATAAAACTGGAAAATTCTATCAATTTATGTCTAAATCCTAACATAACGAGTTTTATCTACTTAAACCAAGTTTAATCAAGCTATATTTTAGAATTCTACTTTTGGTTAGAAAATAATTTGCCTCCATAATAAAATAATAATAATAATAATAAATAAATTTGATTCAAATATTCACAGGTTGATATCGGACTGCAGATGAGTGAGATATCACAAAATGAATGAGAAAGTGGTTAAACACTTAGCAAATTTTGCTAAGTGGAAAGATTGGGTTACTAATTTTATCATGGTCAATCCAGGTCAAACAACATCAGATTGGCGCAAGCTTGAGCAAAGAGAACCCACAAAAATATGAAGGTGGATTTTAGGCCAAAATTTGAGTTTGGTGCCCCATTCACATGCTCGTAGTTCTTTGGATCGAAGGAACCAAAATGCAAGCTTAGTATTGTTAGAAAATTGGCTTTACAAGCTTTCCAACGGTACCTCATTTGAGCCAAATTGATGTTGAGAAGACCATCAACTAAGAGTGGGAAAGTGGAAAAACTTAGATTTTGGGTGCAAAACATGATCGAAAGGCGAAGTTTGTGCGCAAAGTTACTCCAATTTGGACATGAATGATCTAAAAAGTAGGGAATTTCTTAAACTATATAAAATTCTAGACAACTTTCTTTTCTTGGTTCGTCCAAGTATCTCCAAATTGATGGGAATCTTGAACGGAATATGGAAAGTCAAACAACCTCATGAACAACCCATATTAGGTACCCAACTTTACGGTACTGTAACTTTTAACAGTTGATCCAAATCACACATTGTCAAATGGAATATCAAGTTACACATGGCATAACTCTCTAGTTTTTTTATGAATATCACGCTGCTCAATAACTTTTAGTTAAATATTTCAAAAATCCTATTGTTGGATTTCGTGTTTTTATTATTCTTAGTACGCACACCAATTTTTTTGTTATTTAGATATTATCTACTATTCAATCAATAAACTCATGTTCTATGTATAATTTTAAAATATAAAAAACTTGAAATTTTAAGCATTTTATAGATAAGATAGTTATTGATCTCAGATTATCTTTAAGTTTTACAAACATGGAGGGTATAAGGAGAAGGGTAAAAATTAAGTACAATTCCTTAGGTCAAGTATATTAGATTCCTAGTTGAATTCAAATACATTGAATTTAAATATTCTTGGAAAAGATAACATTGTGTGTATTTCATTAGTTAATGCAACCATGTGTTTGAATTTAATTGAGAAACCTAATGTACCTAATCTAAATAACTGTACCTAAGTTTTACCCTAAGGAGAAAATGTAATCCAATGGTGGATTTATCAAAATACATATTCAATAAAAAGATATTGGGAAGTGTAACATTGTCAATAGTCCACTTAGTATAATCAAACGGTGTAGAATACAACTTTCTATACAATTATGATTTTCGCCATTTATACTGCAAATAAGCTAGCCAAAGTGTACCAAATGGACTAAGATCTAGCAAATGAATACATGATAGAGATGAAAAATATACAATGTACCTTAATCCTTTGAATGATAGCTATAGGATGAAATCAAAAGGATAATTTATTTATTTTCATATTATTGGTGCCCAGCATCTAATTAAGAGTTGCTCAATATATACTTTACCTAAACCAGTAAGAGAAATGAAACGTTTGAATGGATGAATGGAATCTAAAACAATAAATGCTTCATTGCCCGAGTTTACTCATGTTCCAGACTCCAGAGTTTTATAAATAACAAGCTTGAATAACCCGTGAGTAGCTTTTATTAGTTTCAAACGGTGAGATACTCCAACGGCATTAAAACATAAGGCCCGCAGATTTGTAGCCATGGTCGAGGCCCAACTAGCGGTGAACTTCACGTGAAGCTCACCAACCCAATCCAAATATATGTAAATGTAACACTACTATACTATGCTCCTTACTAAGTATCACTCTCTTTGTTACACTAAAAGAAACAAGGCCATGGAAGCTTTGTGGAATTTAGAGGACAAACTGAAGCTTTCAACTCAAGAAGCAGTTATTCTATTTGTATTCGCTGCTTTCGCGCTCATCGCTCTCTGCACGGCAACAATACTAAAGAAGAAGGCTAAAAGAAAGCAACTTCCCAGCCATGACATGGTCACTAATGACACCATGATAAAAAAATGGCCTGAATCAAGTTGTGGTTGGGTTTCGATAATGAAGGTGTTAATGGGCTCGATGCGGTGGAGTAGTGCGAACAAGTGGGAAGAAACAAGTATTAATGGGAGTTGGGGAGAGAGTCCAACACCACTGCTTGGGTTGAGAGGGTGTGAATTTGATGTGGGTGTGTCACCAGTGTGGCAAAGGCCAATACTTATGGGAGAGAAGTGTGAGCTTCCAAGGTTTAGTGGGCTTATTCTCTATGATGAACAAGGCCGGCTTCTTAGTGAGTCCCAAAAGGAAATTTCATGCAAGGAAAATATTCATCACCAGGTAATAAATCAGACTACTAACTACAAAGTGTTGAAAATCAAATTGTTGCATTCCTAGGCTACATAGGATTTTTTTTTTTTTTTTTTTTGAGATATGATAGAAATTCTAATCTAAACTCACACACACGTATATTTTGAAGATCCCGGGGATCGAACCCACATCCTCATAGAGGGGGGCTTTTTGGGGAGGGGATTACCACTGGGCCGAATACCCAAGTGGCCTAGGCTACATAGGATTGAGACAAACATATTTGGATAAGTTTTTTTTTTTTTTTTGGATAAATCTAATATTTGGATAAGTTGGTTGTTTATAATAGACCTTAATAATATGCTTTTATCAATTAATATAGAGTAGTGCGTTAAAATTATGATCATGGTAAACAAATGAAGCCCATGTGGCCATGATGCTGTTTGATTACCAAGACAAGTTGAGCAAAAAAAAAAAAAAAAAAAAAAGAGTTGAGAAAAGGGATGCAGAATCTTAACCAATTTGAAGATTTGTTTTTGTCCTAGTTTTACTCTACTTTTCCCCATTTTGTTCCCCTCAAAAGTGGGCTTGACAATCAAATTGGGGGTTAAGTGGAAGATATTGTCATATCGAGAGATCCGTTGATGTGTGTGTATTGAGTTTTTTAGGACATCTTTTTTTCTTTTTTTTTTAATATCTCTAATAAGTAAAATGTCACAATATTAATGTCAAATATGATTGTAATTACATTAAAGTTAATGGTAACTACCATTATATTGTTCGGTACTTTAATTTTATTTATTTAAATTAATATATTAAAAAAATTAGATAGTACCAACATCATATTAGATAGTAATAACTAATAATGTCACATATAATTACATCACATTTTATGTTAAAAATGGTTAAGATTTGAGTAACATATCCACACACAAAAAAAAAAAAAAAAAAGTTGAATATTGTAGAATGGCCCCAGTTTTGTATAATTATTTTTGTTTGAATAATGATTAAATGATGAAATTTATTGTTTCTTAATAACTTATGTTTTGGGACAAGTGGTAGTTTAACATGGTATCAGAGTAGGGGATCTTGAGTTCGAATCTTGATTAAGTTTATCACCTCTGTTTAACTTTTTCTTAATGTTCTTAATGGACGATATCGAAGATAGATCTGTTCTGAATTTTGAAGGATTTGTTACTTATTTCTGCTTTTCTGTAGGTACTAAAAACAGCTGCTGTGGAGAGAACTACTCTGCGGGACTTGCTGTAATCTTCTTGACGGAGTTTTTCTTGTTCTAAGTAGTTTGTAACAAAAGATAGTGGAAATTTTCATTTATTCTATTAGCAATAAGAGACCAAGCAATGCTGCAACACAATGTCCTTGCACATGCACCGCACATTTTCCATGCCCAATTTCATCCAATTTTATTTGGTAAATGATTAGATGCATTATCACCAAAGTATCTTATTTAATTTGTATGAAGATGTCTAATATACTCAACGTTTATGCGCTACATACAAATGAATCGCATGGTAACATATTTAAAGTCGTCTTAATATATATTGGAAGGCCACGATCGAGGAACACAAAACACTTATCTAATGAGGTCTTTGAACCCACACAAAACAAACATATTACATATATACATGGAAGACGAGAGAATGAGGCAGATGGTCAACTAGGCAAAAGAACATGGAGATATACTTAGAAAATACGAAATCCAATTTGAGTAATTTTATAATAATGAAAGGAAAATGAGGGAACATATATAATGCCTGCAGGACTTGGCACATGCAAATTGCAATGCCAACCACCTAAGACTAAAAGGCTAGGCTCTATATTTTAGGTATTGGCAGTTGGCACTCCCAAGGAAAAGCCAAACACGTTACCATTCCACAAAGAAGAGGTGATCTAAGTAATACGTTACCCAGTTTATTATCTCTAAGATTTATTTATAGAGTGAATTGTACTTTTGTTCCTTGGGTGTATTTCAATCTCCCAATTTATCTATTAAATCGAACAATGTCCTTTTTTATGTATTGGAAATGAGTAAATTACCCCCAACCTCTAACTTTTTGTTAACACTGTTAACTCTAGTGGAAAATTGACTAAATTACCCTCATGGATTATGTGCTTCGTTACACACAAATTATTATATATATAAAAAAAAACCCCGGAGTTTAAAGAACAAAACTTAGAATTCATAGATCAAATTCTCATCCAAATGAATGGAGGAGAAAAAAAATTCCACAGACCGTCAAGATGGCAAACCAAGTTGAATGCTAAGCTCATGTTGATACTGAACCTAACTTAGATTGTAAAAAGCAGAAACCTTGCTATGTTGAAATTCAGAAACCCAATTAGATTTTCATTCTAATTAAGATAGAGTACATGCCACAATTCAAGAAAAATTATTCTCTAATCTAAATCAATACAGTTCAAGAACCAAAAAAAAAAATCCAATCTAAATCAAGAAAACATCAAATACATCTCCATAACTTAAATTCTATTTGTATTTTTTTTTTTTTTTTTTTAAGACATAAACATAAGTATCAATTAATGAAAATAATAATTTTTTTTTTTTTTTTTAGATAGGATAGGATTTGAACCTATGACGTCCGATCAATGATGATTGCTCTTTTCCATCAGGTTAAGACACCAATTGGCTTTTGGTATAAGCGGAATTTGAACCCAAGTCTTTTATGCGATGACAAAAGACTTTACCAGTTGAGCTAACTAAATCTCACGTAATAATAAGATATTTCAGGCTCATAGTTTCCTTACATTTATTTCCTCTCTCTATACTTTCAACGTGTAGTGACGTGGTGTACAAAGTTATGATGTCTTGTAGTTTTTGAGCATTAATGGTAACTAAAAGATTCTAAACTCCTTAAATGAATATTCTTTTTTGCGGTTCCTCATAGGCTCATACCACTAATGTGTTTTCACTTTTCACGACAATTATAGCACCAAGTTCACATCCATGTAGAAAGTGCTGTCATGAAGCACAACATTCTATTCGCATATACCATGTTCTAATTTAGTATTTGTTCACAAAAAAATAAAACAAAAAGAAATAAATAATTGTGACATTCATTCGCAGAGCAAAACCAAACAAACAAGAGTAATGGAAAATGATTGTAACAATGAAAATGTCGTCCCATGTAACTGTGCTTTCTTTGTTTTATGTTCATAATTAATTAAAATACAAATAAATAGATTAAATTTTTAAAAATTGGCAATATTGACTAAAGATAAAATCTAAAGAAAATTAAATAACTTTTAAATGTGTTTTCATAACTTTTGTAAGACAAAAATAAAATAAAAAATAGTAAAGCATAAACAAACATAATGTTTCAAAGATCATTTTCATTAACTAATATATTAATTTTCATTTTTGTTTATTTGGATGGTAAAGTGTGTTAGATAAGAAATGGAAAAGGGCAATGA
The DNA here is from genome assembly GCA_907173295.1 of Fagus sylvatica. Classification (NCBI taxonomy): domain Eukaryota; kingdom Viridiplantae; phylum Streptophyta; class Magnoliopsida; order Fagales; family Fagaceae; genus Fagus; species Fagus sylvatica. The sequence goes on from OU015765.1 coordinate 6,696,316, forward strand.
TGAAGGTGGGTTGTGGAACTCATTTGGGAAGGATTCAAATACACATATTGTTTGGTTCAAACAGTCCGACAAATAATAAAGGTTAATTGCCGGTTTCCTGAGATTAAAAAAAAAAAAAAAAAAAAAAAAAAAACAGACTCTGTGCAGACCTTCATGCATGCCAGTGCTTGGAGCTCTGAAAGTGTATGAATAACATTTCATCCATATCAATAGTGCAGGTTGATAAAGCCATATCAAAAAAGGGCATTACAGGTTTAGACATTTCTGGAGCAATTGCATGCAGCAGACTATGAAATACTGCTGATTTGATGATCTTTCCCTTAAACACTTACATGTTGAAACCACATTTTTATATTGCAACACATTTGGAAGGAAAAGAGAATGAGAAAGAGAAACAAAAGACAGGTTGATTCAAATATTCATACACAAGGACAAAGAGACAAAGAGACAGTGAAAGGGGGGGTAAGGAGGTTGAATAGCTCAAGAAATGGTTTTACTTTCAAGTTGGAGCTTTTCACAATTCTTTACTTCAAGCAGTTTGCCTTCTTATTTTGGGTACAAAAACAGCATCGACTTTCACCTATTAACAAAAAAAAGTCAGATCCCACGAGTGCAATTATAAAACAAGCAAATAAAATTTACAAGAACACATTTATGCAAAGAGAGCCCAGCCACCATTGCTTCTCTCTGTGTGGAACAAGAGGAGCATGTAAATTTGATCACCCCGAATGTCATACTTGTTCACACTATGAAAGACTGGACCAGGCTCTCCCATCACAGGAAAATAGAATCATCTCACATGACAAAAACAATTACCTAATCACTCAACCAAACACAATGCATCTGTGTCTTTACCTTTGCTTGTCAGGATAGCCATTCATCCATATGACACTATCAAAGGTTCTCTGGAATCCTCTCTTGATCTGTTCTTATAGTAGAAGTACAACACCAATTGTACAACTCCCAAAATGGTTCCCATCCCATTTGGGACCTGAAATTAATACAGAAAGAAAATATTTACACATGGGAAAACACACACACACACACACACACACACACAAACCCACTTATAAGAAACTGAACCGGTAAAGAATTGGTATCAAAGAGATTATAAAATAATGTGAGAGAGAGAGAGAGAGAGAGGAGCAAACAATGTGCACAGGGAAGCTTACATAAATGAATGCATCAGAATTAAACAGTCCATATAGTAAGAAACATGTGCTCATTAGGAAAGTGGAGAGGGAGAGATAAAATGGCATAAATTCAACACTCTTTGTCCGGATCACCAAATTCTGAAGGATATAACAAGGTAGATAGAAAAAGTCATGAAAAGTTAAGCAATTAAAGAGATGTACCATTTATAGAAAAACGTATGCAAATGCCTGAGATAAAACTTACAATTATAAACAATGGAGAAGCAAACATTGATACAAGGGAAGCACTACTAAGGAATCCAACAAAGATCCGCCGCATACTACGGTCAATTATTTGCAAACTTCCAGCCACTACGATTGCATACAACACAAAAACTCCCAGTAACAATCCAAGCATCCTCAACTGTTAGCAACATTTAAGGGGAAAGTGAATGACAGCTTAGAATTACACAAAAGGCTTTCAGGAATTTCATCAACATATCAAGTGCATGCATATTTAAAGGGACAAACAACCTTTTTCGTTTTCTCAGCATATACTATGAAGAGTATTATGTAGATCAACTGAAAAACTGCACCGATTGAATTGACGGTCATAACCAATAGATTGTCAGAAGATACGAGAGGCATGCCGTACCACGTGCAGAGCAAGCAGTTCAAATGGGCATATATATACGGCAACCCTGAGAACTGTTCTGTTGACTGGTTTCTGATAATTCTCCTAAAAGTGGGCCTGATTTTTTTTTTTTTTTTTTTTGGGGGGGGGAGTGGGGAAAGAAACTAGTTAGGGGATGATTTCTCCTTTTAAAAGTCTTATAAAATAGTAATAATATTCAAAATTGAAACTTACATAGGGGACACAAACAGCCCAAAAGCAAAGATGTTCCCTGCAACAAATAAGTATGTACATTAACATGAAATAATTCTAAGAAATTAATCATTATATTCCAAGTTTCTTATGAACAGTGCAACACATGAATTAATGTCATATAATTCAATCTCTCATAACTATCTGGAATTTTGTGGTTAAGAACCAATTAATATTTAACAGAAAGAACCAATAAGTTTTTTACAAAAAATGTACTCATGTACCATTCTAGTTTTTCCTTGCATTTCTTAGCATAAATCAAAGAATATGAATACCCATTTTATTCATCTGTCAACAAAACCAAAGAACCAACAAGTTTCTTACAAAAATATACTCATGAATATCCCTTTTTCCAAAAATGAAAAATGGGTATTCCTGTTCTTTGATTTACGCTAACAATGAAAGAAAAAACTAGAGCTGAAGCAATTAGAACAACAACCAATACGTTTCTTACAATGGTGGGTATTCCCAATTCCAGAAAAAAAAAAAAAAAATGATAACTTGGGCGTTGTTCATATAATCAATAAATGAGTACTCCCAATTCCAATATTAACATCATGGCTTTGTTCTAATTGTTTTAAGCCAAAAAAGAAAAAATCCCAAAACCAAGAATTCAGCTAAGTTATCACATTGAAAAAAAAAAAAACCCCAGAAATTTAGAGAGAGAGAATAATATACCTGCGATTCCAGCTGCATCTTTGCAAATTGCAAGAACAGAAGGTGAAAGAAAAAGAATCATTAAAAAAATGTGTGTAATCCTCTCTCAGTCTCTCTTTATATCATAATAACAGTTTGAAACCCCCCCCTCCCCCCTCTTTCAAATGTAATCAGAAAAGAGAAAACAGATGTTTGTTTCTCTCTTGGTCTTAGAGTATTGTCTGACTTTCTCTCTCCACGTTTATAAAATTATAAATTATAATGGCATTATGGCAATTGCAAAGCCAAGTTGAAAACGAAATCCTTTGCTTTCAGGTATTTTATTTTCTTTTCTTTGTCTGGTTGTGCCTGAATAATGTATGGACATCTATTTTCGGACAGGAGATGCTTAGCTGGCATGATACGGATAGAGAGATTGACGGGTCCAACTCCAATATATATCTTCTCTTTCTCAATTGCCATTCATCGCTATAACCTTAACTTAGGTGTCATTCGTGTTCGTATTGTCCCTTTTTTTTCTTTTTCTTTTTTTTTTTTTTTCAAGCATGCGGCCTAACTAAACATAGGATGGTTCGAATCTTTTATGCTCGACCTATCTAACAATTGGATGGTTGATGGTTCCAATCTTTTTTTATTCAAATATCTACAACCATGCTGCCTAACTAACAATATGGAACAAGTTTCTATTCAATGTGAAACTAAAAACACCCAATAAGAAAGGGGAAAAAAAAAAAAAAGTCTATGCAATCCTTGAATCAATATTTGTAGAAATACAAAAATAGAATTAAGGTTTTGTTAAAATGATTAAATATATATTGATGTGGATTACGTGTTGAGTATGTGTTTTCTCTTTTTATTTATGTTTGTGCTGAGTTTAAAGGTTTGGTTTGGGTATCAGTTTGTGAGGGGGGTTTTTGTCGCTATGTCACGTGTTGCACCGAGGTTGGTCGGAACGTTGGCTAAGCTTTGAGAAAAAAGAGAGTCGAACCCAAAATTCAACCAAGAGCTGAAATGTCGACCTAAGGGCTAATGGGGCAGCTTTCTTGAAAGGCTTTGGATTGAGCCTGCCAGACCCATATCAGCATGAATAGTGGCATTACTGCCATACTTGAGTCAAGAGGAATATTAGAATGAGCAGTAGCAAAATGGCCCAACAAGAGAGTTTTGTTAATAAGAGCTTAAAGTCACAATGGAACAAGGCTTCCACTATTTTATAAATAACATGGGCTTAAAATATGATAACTTTAACTGAAACAAGTACGAAGTCATCCACTTTTTGCTCTTCCACTACGTCTGCTGTAACACAAAGATAATTAATAATGAATTTATTGAGACTAAAAAAGAGTTTGACTAACTGGGAGACAGTTAGTCCCATAAAGCATGCATGAGGGTAAGAGAGAAAAGTGTTTGGGCCTTTTATAGAGTTAATTTGGTGACTAGGAGATGCTACGGCCTTAGTATGACATTCTAGGATTAGGACCTAGACATCTATTGCAAGGCCTTTTTGTAAGAAAAGAGCCCAGACATCTGCCGCAAGGCATTTCTAGGGAGTTAAGCTCAAGTCATGGTATTTCGAGTTTGAGTTGGTGTTTAGGGTTATAGATCAGAGTCTTAAGGTTGGAGATGACCTTAGAGCTCTTTGTTTGAGATATCTACTAGAGAGTGCTCTAGAGATGAACAACTTGGTATGAACTTACCTTTTGGAGAGAATTAATACTCTTGTTGTGCTTGATGCTCTTGTTGTTCTTGTTGTTCTTGTCATGTTGTTGCCATGAAGATTAAGGACTTAATGATGTCTTTTATAGAGGTGATTGAGGTTGCTTAGGTTAGTGGGAAATCAGATCTTTGATTTCCAATGATTATGAGATTTCAAATATTAAAGGAAAGTAATATAATTGTGGTAGATTTCAGGGCAAGACCCCTATTCTTACCTTGAAATGACTAGTGAAGGGCATTAAATGCTAGATGTCTTGGTTCAAGTGAAGGGTTGTGTCATGCATGCTCTATTGGCTTTGGTTTCCACAAGCTAGTTACCATGCCTCCTAATAGACTCAGTGCCAGCTGGTGAGTGGATACCAAGGCCCTTGGGACTCCCTTTTTCCTCCTCTAAACCACACTCCTATGGTCTAAACAAAAAGGGGGAATAGTCTCATCATGGGTTTAGGCCACAATGGCTACTCCCTTCGCTTTATTAGAATCAAATCTGATGTAGTTGGTGACTTCAAGTCTCATTTCAGATTTCCATACATATCTCCCATGTCTGATGGATAATAGAGCTTCTATCCAGAGGTCTGTCGTGGCTATTGTGACAGCAACCATACTTTCCAGTTACAACTTGGAGCTACGGAATAGCTAAGTTGAGTCTATGAAGACTTAACTTCTCTAATGGAAGAGAGATACACATTACCTCTTTGCTGAAATAGAATGAGACTTTGTGAGTTGACCTGCTGGTTCATGAAGCTGTTGCCCAGAAGTCTACCTTGAGCATTGTACCAATATCCATAATTTCGGGTGAAATGCGGAGCTATGGTGTAGCTGGTGGTGTAGAGTGGCTTGAATGGACTTGAGGAAGAAGATGGCTGACAATTTCTGATTTAATAGGGGTAGAAATGCATTGTTCCTTAGCTAATATAATGAAAAATGGGTTGTCGTGGGTCCCACTAACAGCAGACTTCAAGCCCATCAATTGACAACTGCATTTTCTGACTTTATGGGGCCTATGGATAGGCTGTCCACAGCTATTAGAGCTGTCTTGAGGCTGTGGGCCTTTCTTCCTTGGGCTTAAGTCACTTATTTGGCTAATATAAGGTCTTTTTAGACCCAAAGTGACATGCAACATAGATTTAAACACATATGGGCTGAACCTCTACTTGGACTTTGTTGGACTTATTTAAGACTGAAATATTTGGTGGTAGGCTCAAATGACCCATTTAATACCAAACCTTGGGACCCACATGGATTAGGCTTGTTAGGCTTGGCTGAAATTGCTCCAATTAGGCCCAATTAATTGATAGGGGCCCAATTTATATTAGGATCCAAAAAATAGGTATGTACACTGTTAAAATGAGATCAAATAAATCTTTTAATTTAAATTAGTATGTTAACTCTTTTATTAACCACATGGGAAATAAGTGTCACAAAATAAAGCATAAATGAGTTTTATGTTCTAAGAGTATATCACATTAGTGGTATATGTAATTTGCCCAGAATTCTATTTTGAACACAAGCAAAGTTGAGTTCATCATTAAACTAGATTACATGTTCAAACTTGATTCATTTTCTTATCAAAAGTGGTTGAGTCATAATTTTTTTCCAAGGCCAAACTAAATATATCAATAATTTTTTTACTAAATTACAAATTACACCCTTTAAATTTGGTCAAAATTCAATTCAGTCCCCTAACTTTAATTTTGGTTCAATTCAATGATTTTATTAAGTCCTATTAAGTTTCCGTCTAGATTTTGAAAAAAAATAAAAAATTTTTTTTTAAAATTTTTAAAATATTTTTTAGAATGTTTTTTGAAAAAGAAAAAAACATTAATTCTTCATATCAAATCATCAAACATAGATCAAAACCAAGATTTAAAATAAAAAAAACACATAAATACACGTATACAAGGTTCAAGGAATTTCCTTTGTTCACTTCCCCCACAAAAAAAAAAATAAAAAACATAAAAAGGGTAAATTATATTGACACTCTCTCCTTTTGGGGAAGCTAGACTTGTTATACCTTATTTTGGAGAAATGACACTCCGCTCCCAATTTTGCAAAATAATTAACACTCCACCCTTTTTTTCATTTTCTTTTTTCTTTTTTTGTCTATTTTTATTAATTTTTTTAACCAATGCCTAACTAACTAGAGTTAAAATGAAATTTTTTTTAAGTGGGTAATATTTCTTTAAAATTGGGGGAAAAAGAAGCTGAGTATTAATTATTTTGCAAATTTGGAATCAAAGTGTCATTTCCCAAAAATAAGATATAGCGAGTCTAGTTTCCCCAAAAGAATGGGATGATAGTGTAATTTACCCAATAAAAAAAGATCTCAATTCTCAGTAGCCACCCACGATGGCTATGGAGCTACCCGAAGGCCAAGAAGAACTCAAATTTGTTTCTTCACGACTAGTACCAGTTGAAAAATTGTCCCCAAACCCACCTCCACCAGGACTAGTATAGCCAAGCTCTTGAAGCCCCATGAAGATGTCCTCGTTCATCGCTATGTTTTGGAATCAAATGTCTCATCCTCGAACACACACACACTGTCACGACCCAAATCCGTAATATGATTTAGAGTCGGATCGGCATGCTAATACCAAGCCTGTGCCTGATATTAACACGAACCAACTAAAACTTGAGTATAGAAATTTTCTTTTCTTATTTTTCTTTATCTTTTACTTAGTTAACCTAATGTTACGAGATTAACTTATAAATCTCAAGGTACGAAACACTTAGTCCGACCACAAGAAGTGATAGCAACAGAGCAACTGTAACAATAACCATCATTACCAGGATCAACTAGTCACATTCATACCTCTGTATCTCTTTGCATCGTATTACTTTAATTACATAACAGCGGAAGACTAAAACTAACATAATTAACATTACAGACCATATTGTTTCTAAGATTTTCCTAACTATACAAAATAGTAGAAAACTCTCACTACTTTCAAAATAAATTATTCTGAAAACTAACTCCACCACTACTGAGTCCTCTGCTACAACAAGGAAGGTACCTGCAATCGGAGCACCAACTTGCTCAGAAAGGGATGCGTGACATGAGAATATAACAGCATGCATGAGATGCATGATAAATAAAATATCATTTAAATGTGGATATGACTAGCTTGCAACTTAATTCATGCTAAAATGATTTCATGCATTTGCAATATATATAATTTTCTCATAGTCTTAGAACGTAACTGAAAATACTTAAAATATTACTATTTCCTTTATCATAACATAAAATTTAATCTCTTTTCATGTAAGACTTTTCTTTTTCTTGACATTGTTTCATTATCATGCTACGTCTAATCGTCCCATACCAATGAGAATATAGTATGAAAGTGAAACAATATAAAACATAACTTTCGTTATTACAACCTGTCTTATCGTCTCATACCGACAAACAAATAATAATAACATAAAACCAAAACCTTTAATAACTAATGGATTATGATCATTTTTGGTTCATTCTGTATGTGAGTTGCCCAGCCCGCTGGCCAGGGTCCCCAAGACTTTGGTACCATAACACTAGGGCCTTGTGACCTCTTGGTTGTGGGGTCAACCATCTTACCTCACTAGTTGGCCTTGCCTTACGCCAACCCATTCCATGGAACGCCGGTATCGTTACCCCTACCGGTTTGGTCCAGAATTCATCCAATGACTAAATCCATAATATTAATTTCTGTAAATATACTTTGTTCAAGCTGTACCTGGAGTCCCTCCTTGTGAGGAGACTAAATCATGATTTTTCTTGAAATCACTTTACTTTTTTTTAACTTAGTTTCCTTAGAAACTCTTTTCTTTCTTGAACATAGTTTCCTTTGAAAATCTTTTCTTTCTTAAACATAGCTTTAGAAACTTTCATGCATATCCACAATTCACCACTTAAAACATTTGAAATATCATTTCTTAAAACTTGCATAATCCTTTCTTTTTCTGCAAACGCAATATAATTCAAGTAACTCATAAATAAATAAATAAAACATTTGATACATATCTATTTTCTTAAGAAACATGGGCTATTAACCCTCATGACACAATCCCTTACCTCGATCTAGCAGTAGCATAGCAATCTTAAAGCTTGCAGTGGAGTTCTCTACTTTCCTTGTTCAGTCCCTAGAGCAAAGGATATTAAAATCCAATGATTAGTAGACATTCTAACTCACAAAAGCACTCATGGCTTCCCTTAACTATCAATTCTATAGGTTTTCTAATCCTTCTCACATCCTTACCCTATTTAGGTTCCTAGGAGTCTCTATAATGCAACCCAAAGGCAACCAAACAAGCAAATGAAGCAATAGTAGCAAAACATCAAAACTAGTTCTATTTACTACCTAAAATAGAAACCGTATTGCAGGACTTAAAATATTTCTTTTCTATACTATAAGGTATAATTTTTTTTTTTGATAATTTACTATATGGTATAATTAGGATATATAAAAATTCACTCATTTATTAAACACATTATTTATCATGCATACCAAATTTCAGCTCAATTCAGTTAAGCAATTGCAAGAATAAATTCTTCAAAGTCTCAATATTTCGTGTTGCTGTAAATCTGATTACCTACAGGACAGTCCTCTTATACAATTTATTTGACCAACTAAAAAATTTTAAAATACCATTAAATTTCAAATGGGCACACTAATATCAGTCTAATATACATAGTAAAAGTTTCAGAATTATATGACCTCTATAAAATTTATAAAAATTACCACAACTCAGTGTACTCAGATATATCTTGACAAATTTAATGTCTTAGAATAAAATTCATAACTCATTCAATATTAACCCAAATGATGTAATTCTTAATTCTAAATTCAAGCTTTGTGTGTTAGCTTTAATTCTGTTCAAACTTGGCATCCAAATTCCACAATTAAAATTTATTACCTATTTTATAAACTTCAAACACAGAATCTGTCCAGGTGACAGATTTGCACAGTTTTATCTTAAATTCCCAAACAAATACCAAAACTCATTATTTTTCTATGAAATGTTATATACATAACCTAGACATATGATAGATTACCCTAGAGGAAACTGTTTCCTCATTCCTATTTTAGAAAAAACCCCAGAATTTCGTGCAACTTTCTGCTCACTACAGAAAGCAGAAACAGGTTGCATTTTCCTCTAGAAACTTAAAACCCATCAACCATTAGCCAACAATCCTCATAAATCCAACACATGCAGTGCCAAATCAAGTCAAATATCAATGTAATCCATCACACACAGAACATACAAGCCATATAAATCCACATATAATAACAATTCCATCATCAATTGTAAGAAACCAACATGGAATCACCAAACCTCATGCTCAATCTAAAATTCCAGCAACTACCACTTCAAATCCCACATGCATGTCCATAAAAATTCACGTTTCTCTACCCAAAATCATATTTCCACAAGCCCATAACCTCAAAGTGTAAGAACCATGAAGATCAACCAACAATTTCTTAGTGTTTAAGAGTTAGACTTCTTACCTAGCTTAGGATTTCTTGGAGGAGGGCTAGACTCTTTCTCTAACTTGAATTGTGGAGGAAGATGAGAGGAAACAAAGATTTGTTTCCTCCCCCTAGCTGATGGACCCGTGGGGTGCAAGAGGGAGAAGAGAGCTTGAGTTCTTCTCTCTTTTGTTTTGTCTATGCTAGAGAAATGAGAAAAATAAAATGGTGAAGTGGGACTTGGATGGCCAGCCACTAAAGGGGGGGGGGGGTATTTTGGGTGGATTCCATGTATGCTCATGCATGGGAAGGTAGATTTAGGGTGGAGATAAGTGGCTAAGGCTCCGTTTGTTTCGACTGAAAACGTTTTCCGTAAAACGTTTTCAGCATTTGCAGGCGTTTGTTGTGACGTAAAATAGAAGTCAACTGTAAAACATTTGTATTTGACCGTAAAAACGCGAAGGAAAAAAAGGAAAACGGTTTACGGAAAAAATTTCCGTAAACCATTTTCCAAAACAAAACACGCGAGGAGCTCGAGCTCTCGACCTCCCTCTCTGCTCTCTGCTCTCGATCTCTGTCTCTGCTCTCGACTATCACCTCATCTCTGCCGTCCCGCCGTCCCGAGCCACTCTCTGCTCTCTGCTCTCTGCCGTCCCGCCGTCCCGAGCCACTTCTCTCTGCTCTCTGCCGTCCCGCCGTCCCGAGCCACTGCTCTCTCTGTCTTGCCGTCCCGCCGTCCCGATCCCGAGCCACCCCAAGCCTCCCCTCCCTGCACCGATACTTCTCCCATAAACCCCCACCCCTCCGATCTCCATCTCTCACGGATCGGATCTCTGATCAAGATCATCTGATCTGATCAGATTGATTGATCTGATCTATCTGATCTTGATCTATCTGATTATCTATTATCTAACATTAATCATGTAGCATCACTATATTCCTCTATTTCACTTTGACTATTAAATATTAGAATCACTTGATATATCTATTAGCATTGTATACTAATGCATCTAAGTTAACGTAGTGATGATCCGATAATTATCCAATTTAAATTAACTTACTATAAGAATTTATTACTGAAATCTATAATCCTTTAGTGACTTAGTGGATAACAGAAAAATTCGTGCAATTTTCTTGCTGTATTGCATCCGTTCTTGCTGTGGGGGCAAAGAAGAAAGCAATTATAGCGAGGTAGCTTCCCAACTTAAGGAGATTGTTAGCTTTCAGAATCAATGACCAGTGATGCCAATGAACTTTATGAAGGGTAATGAGCATGAAGGTTTTGCTGAAGAGATGCTTGCTTCACTTTCGATTTTTATGGCAAGGCTCCTAGACTGAGAAAAGCTTTGGTTGGAGAACATTTCACAAAAATATGTAATATTATGGAACAATGGTTATGTATTTATGAACTAGTTTAGTATTTTGATTATGTACAAAAATTGGATAAGTAGTGTTATGGTTATATATGTTATGGGAATGGTTATGAACTATAATTTTGGATGGTGTCATTGTTTGTTGTTTTCATATTATGTTTATTTATCAAAAAAAACTTGTATTAAGTTTCACTGTTGTGATTGAGTGTTTACACCTAAAATAAATACTCTATTTTAGTTTGTCGCGCCAAACCCAAAATTTTTCCGGAGCATTTTCCAGGCAAACAAACCCGGAAAAACAAATTTTTCCTGGATATTTGAAAATTTTACGGATCAGCTCCCTTTATGTGTGCAGTTTGGTTTACTATCAATTACATAGTTTAAGGTTTATCTATAATAAAACTATAGTTTTGATTTTAGTTCTATCTCTATTTCACTTTGTCCAATATCTATTAGAATACTAATGCATCATTATTAGCTGAGTGTTAAGTGTGACCTTGATAGATTAAAAAGCAACTCAAGTTTGAATTTTGATTTTGGCCCCTTATATTTGAAAATTTGGATCCATCAATTTAACATATTAAACAAAGTCAATTTAACATATTAAACAAAGTCGTTTCGTCCTTGTCAGAAAAAAAATAAATAAATATTTTGTTTGTTGTTTATTTAATTTTTTATCCATTTTTCTTTTCCATTTTACGTTCTTTAGTTCTTCTTTTTCTAGTCTCTCCTCTCGAATTTGTTTTCTCTCTCTCTCTCTCTCCCAATGACGCGGTGTTCGAACCCTGCCCTTATCACCACCGCCACCGCAGGCCTTTGTCCTCTTCTCCACACCCACACCCACACTCTATTTTCCTTGAGATGTTGAGGATTAGACACCTCAAAGACTTTGCCAAACCCCCCACAAAATACAACACCTTGGTGAAATTGAGGAAGAGTCCAAGAATAAGAAGGAGAAAGTGCCTGACATTTTGAAGAGTTGGGTCTAACCGAGGAGGTCTTGGGGTTGTGAGGGAGATTTCTCTCTCTTTCTCTAGGAGGTAGTGATTTGGTTGAGCACGGTAAGAGGGTTTTTGATCCCATGGACTTGTTGATGGTGGCCATCTTGGCTTGCATGTCGAGATACGTGACAACGATGTCGAGGTGAGGCAAAGATAGTTCATCTGCTTGGTGCATTTGCGGATGGTGTTCTCGGCATAGATTCGAGGGCCATTGATGTTGCCTTTCTCCGTGGCCTTCTTGATCTTCAACATCTTGGGTTTCTCTTCTTTTCTCACATTTCGTCACATGGTTCAACAACATCTTTGTGTTTCCTATGGTTATTGTAGGTGGGATTTTTTCAGATAATAAAGGAAATGCTGATTAATACTGATAAAACTTACCCCTTGGGCTGGATCCGAACTAATCAGAACAGAATACAATAATACCCGAACAATCTAATAGATTTGAATCCTGTAAAGCAGACAATGACACAAACTCTTAGATGGCCTTGGTCAACCCAGTGGGGGCTGACTTATAACTCTCCGATGGTTTTGTTAATAATCCCATAATCAAAAGAGCTTGTTTAAAGCAAATAAAATGTTATCTTAGTGTTTTTCTCTCAGATTGAATATTATAATTCGAGGAACCCCTTTACCATTATTTTTCACCCTATTTATATCCTCTGTATTGCAGAGATATTTCTCTTTCTTTCCCTTATCCTCCTCCTTCTTCTTTTTCTGTCTACCATTAATGCCTGCCACTTACAGCTCATTTGTATCGTTTATCCCCCATTTAATTTGTAATAATCCTGACATTAATTTGATATTTTGCCTACATTTAATGATTCTGATTTTAACTTGACATTTAGTTCACATTAAATGTGGTATTCTGGAATAAACTTCTGCATTGTCATCAGTTTGAATTTTCCGTACTTATATTAAATAGAACCGAACTAAAGTTCAATATACACTTTGTTCGGTTCTAATCCGAATAGATAAAGTTAACTTTCATAGCGATAGTTCCCGAATAGATTTTTACCCCTCCAATTACCCTATGATTTCGGCTTCCTCGAGTAACTCCTGAGGAAGTCGGAATCAACGTATACGATTCCCAAAAATAAACATGATGAAGCGCCGCCTAATTATCGCGCGTTCCCAAGAAGAACCCAAAAGGCGGAAAGATTAGAGGGAAAACTTTCCCCCTTTTTTTTAAACAGATATACATTCTTAAACCCCCAACATCACGTCACTTTTTTACTTCTACCCCTTTGCTCAATCGCTCATCTTTCTTGCTATTTCCAAAGTTCGTTGCTCCAAATATCAGAGTCGCCTCCTCTGTAAGTTTTCTTCGGCTTTATTAATTTTCCTAAACCCTCTTCAAAATTTCTAATTTTGGTAGTAGAACTCGACCTGGGATCATGGCGAGCAAATTGGCTCGATTAGTAAATTCTGAGGAAAGCATGGCCCGATTTAGGCAAATCTACCAAGTTCCCCCTTCGGTTTCATTAGCTTACTGCCATTCCGACAACCTCCCCGTCATAAATAGGGGTGAAATCCTAATCCCGGTTATGGCTATAGTTGAAGGTGGGGTTAGATTTCCACTCCATTCATTACTAATAGACTTCCTTCAAATCGTAAATGCCACTCCCTCCCAAGTATCCATTAACATTTTTAGGATTGTAATGGGTGTCATTGCCATAAACCACCTCTTAGGGGTCAATATGACCTTTAAAGAAATTTTATCCGTTTATCAGTATATGTGCCCCGGAGAGGAATCTAGGACCTCTTGTCACTTAAAAGCCAGGGAAGTAAATGAAAAACTAGTGAATGGTCTTCCTAGCTCCAACAAGGGGTACGATAAAGATTACTTGAGGGTATCGGGGGAGTGGTTTACGGGCGGATCCGCTTGCCGGAGCTCGTACGGATACCTAGGTTAGGATCTTAATTATAGTATTTTTTAAAATAAACCTAACCGAACAAAATTCCTGTATGCTCGAACACTAAATATAAACTACTTTGAATTTTACTTTTTATATTATTATTTTTTAACCAATGATGTTTTGCAGATCCGACAAGAATCGAAGTGGACAGGAAGCAAGTAGACACCGAATTGGTGAAAAGAGTTTTGTTGACCAACATTTGTGTCGATCAAAGAGGAGAACCAAGATCAACTCCCCTACTGCTGAGATACGAACCTCAAGTCAGATCGTTCCTTGAAGGCCCTACAGTTCCGAGGTCTCAAGCGGTCGAAGTACAGCCCAGCGCCATCTACGTGGCACAGCCGACAGAGGTTGAACACCCCAAAGACCATCCCGACCTAATTCCTTCTGGCCAAGTGTGCGAGATGGCGCCACCGATCAACCCATTCAAGTTGATAGGCAAAACAGCCGATGCAAGCTCTTCCGAGAAAGCGAAGGGCAAAGGAAAGGGTAGAACTAAGGGCGCCGGAGTAGGAAAAAAGTTAAAGAAGCCGATCACAGACGCTCCGGTGCCTGAGGTAATTGTTCAACCCCAAACCAAACAAGAACCCCCTCTCCCACCACCTGAAGTATATGACCTCAACGAGCCTGATCGGGGTGAAGAACTGGAGCCCCGAAAGAAAAGGGGAAGGACCGAGACTTCTTCAATACCAGCTGAAGGGTCTTCATCCCATTTCGAAGCATGGGATCCTGCCTTGCTGCTTGGCCCAAATCCTATCTCCGTTCAGGACTCCGTCTTGGATGAATCCAACCCTGAAGTCTCTGCACAAGTCGCCCATGGCTTAGCCTTTGCAGCTTGTCTGCCTGAAGACATGAAGCAGTGGGCAGGCATGCAGTCTGGACCAGTCTTCTGTCACATTACCCGGGGCTTAATGATGGTAATGGCTTTTCTTCTGTACTTAAAACATTTTTATGTGTTGTTAATATATCCTTCTTTTTCGATATTTTAAATCCCTCTCTCTCTTCTTTTTTACACATATATTTTTCATTCAGGCTACTCAAGGCGTCCTGTCTATGGAGGCAAGGGTTTTCAGATTGACGGAAAAGCTTCAGAAAAAGGAAGCCGAACATGAAAAGAGCATGTCCGAAGTGTTGGAAGCCGCCGCCAGCAACTACAAAAAATTGGAGGATGAACACTTCAAAAATATAAATACCATGAAAGAGGCCGAAGAACGGGCACGAATAGAAGAGACCAAACGAGCAAAGGTAGAGGCGGAAATTGCTGAGATGCAAGAAAAAATGAAAAAGCTTGAATCCCAGTGCCTCCTCTCGATCGGCAAAGCCCATAAAGAGGGAATGGAAGAGGGGTTGGTCAAGGGAAAGGTACTGGGGAAGGAAGGAGCTATGGAGGAAGTCAAAACCCAGTTCCAAATGGTTTACAACAGCGGGTTTAGGCATGGGTGGAAGTCTGCTCTAAGCAAGACCAAGCAACCCGAGACATCCGAACTCTACCTCCGTATCAACACTCCTCTCCCATACCCCAAGGCGGGACTCAAAAACTCTAATGATGAAGCTGATGAAGAAAATGATGAGGGAGAAGAAGAAGAAGAAGATGAAGAAGAAGAAAAAGAAACCGAGGAGGTTCAAGGGGAAAAAGACCGATCTTAAGAGAATTCGCAACTCGAACCAACCGACCAAACGGCCGACGTTTCCGGACCACCCCCAAACTCATAGTTTTCTTTTTTATTTCAATTTGGTAATTAGATTAGTTTTTGTGACTTTGGTTTTTATTTTATTCCCCATTTTCATCTGTAACAGAATTCCTAACATTTGGGATTTTAAGTTTAAGTTTTACTTTTAATTTTAGCTTCAGCATTAGTTTTTTTACTATGAATTGTGCTCCTACTTTACTCCTTTTTACCATCAATTTTAACACAACATACTCCCCAAGTTTGTCATTATCTAATAAATTCTGAAATAAATACCGAACTTAGAACGGACGTAGATATCATCTTATAAAATAGAGGGGTCTTACCTTAGCATAATTTTGGGAAGCCAATTCCTTCCTGAATAGGAGTTTTCCCTCGTACTTAGTAGATCTAGATACACCTAGCATTTCCTAAGTGGCACAAATTATTTCTCAACACCTTATTTTAGATGATTTACTTATGACACTCCCTAAGAAGTGATAAGCGGTTTTGAATAACGATATTTTAACTTATGACACTCCTGCAGAAGTGATAAGCGAATCCTAATAGTAGTATTTTAACTTATGACACTCCCTCAGAAGTGATAAGCGAATCCGAATAGTGGTATTTTAACTTATGACACTCCCTCAGAAGTGATAAGCGAATCCGAACAGTGGTATTTTAACTTATGACACTCCCTCAGAAGTGATAAGCGATTTCTAACAATGGTATTTTAACTTACGACACTCCTGCAGAAGTGATAAGTGATTCCTAACAATGGTATTTTAACTTACGACACTCCTGCAGAAGTGGTAAGCGATTCTTAACAATGGTATTTTAACTTACGACACTCCCGCAAAAGTGGTAAGCGATTTCTAACAATGATATTTTATATGGGACAAACATTAACAACATTTCTTTTTCCTTTGATAAAATCAACTTAGAAAAAGTACTTCTTAAGATTACATATATTCCAAGGTCTAGGGACTGATTTACCATCCATTTCTATCAGTCTATATGCACCTACTCCAGCAAACGATGTCACTTTATACGACCCTTCCCAGTTCGGTTCAAGCTTGCCGTCGTTTGGGTTTCTGGTATTTGTCACTACTTTCTGGAGCACTAAGTCTCCAACTTGGAAGCTTCTGGGCCTTATATTCTTATCATATCCTCTTTTCATCTGGAGCTAGTATGAGGCCAACCTTATTGTTGCCATATCCCTTCTTTCCTCCAAGAGATTTAATCTTTTCGAAGATTGCATTCATTCTCTTTGGAATCAAACTCCGTTGTACGAGTCATTGGTAGGCCGACCTCAAGTGGAATTACAGCCTCCACACCGTACGCTGTGCAAACAGGAGTCTCCCCTATTAATCTTCTTCTTGTCGTCCTATGGGTCCACATAACACTCAGGAGCTCCTCGACCCACCTGCCTTTGGCCTCTTTTAATATCTTCTTTATTCCATCAAAAATCACTTTATTTGAAACCTCAGCTTGACCGTTGGCTTGAGGATAAGCTGGTGAGGAGAAGAAATTTCTGATACCAAGTTCCGAACAGAAGCCCTTGAAAAGTTTACCCTCAAACTATGTACCGTTATTTGAGATGACTGCCCATGGTATTCCAAATCTAGTGATAATGCTCTTCCATAAAAAATGTTTGGTGTCCACTTCACGGATGTGAGAGAGTGGTTCGGCTTCTATCCACTTGGTGAAATAATCTGTTGCCACAATTAGAAACTTCTTATTTCCTAGCGCCCGAGGAAGAGGGCCCACAATATCCAAGCCCTACTGGGCAAAAGGTCACGGGTTTGATAATGGATTAAGCTCCCGAGCAGGTTGGTGAATCTTCGGAGCAAATCTTTGGCATTTATCACATTTCCTGACATATCGAACAACATTGCTTTACATATACGGCCACCAATAACCCTGTGACATTGCTCGGTGAGCCAACAATCTACCCCCAATATGGCTTCCACATATTCCTTCATGAATCTCAAAGAGAAGGTTGTCCACCAGGTTCGGATGTACACACAACAATTAGGGTCCTGAAAAAGACCGTTTATAGAGATTTCCCTCTCTAGATAGCCAATAGCTTGGAGCTTTTCTCTTGATGATACTGGCCGCCTTTGGATCTTCAGGTAAGCAGTCATCCCGTAAATAAGCAATTAGGGGGTCCATCCAACTTGCAACTGAGCTAGTGCTGCAAACTCTGTCCATGGTATCAATCAGAGTACTCGAGGTGCTCAAAACTTCTACCGTCACTGTTCTGTATAGGTCTGACTCCAGGGCGGTTGCTAGCTTGGCCAAGATATCTGCGTGGGAGTTATGCTCTCTTTTGATTTGTTCCACCTGCACAAAATCAAACTTGAAGAGCAAAGACTTGACAATAGAGAGGTAAGACAGCATCCGTTCGTCCCGAGCCAAGTATTCCCCCAAGATATGGTTAACCACCATTTGAGAATCACAAAAAACTTGTAAACGATCGGCACCCAATCGTATAGCACTTCTAAGACCAATCAGCAAAGCCTCATACTTAGCTTCATTATTCGATGCCAAAAAACCCAACCTCACAGCTTGCTCTAAGATGAGTCCTTCAGGAGAGACCAAAACAGCACCTGCCCCAGCTCCTTTCATATTCGAAGCCCCATCTACAAACAATTTCCACCCTGATGATTCCTCTTTAGTATGGGGGCTTGAGATATTGGTCGGCTCCGAGTTTCCTCCCTTTCCTTGAAATTCGGCCATAAAATCTGCCAGGACTTGTCCCTTGATTGAGGTTTGGGGTTTGTACTCAACGCCGAGGGATCCCAAATGCACTCCCTACTTGGTGATCCGCCCGGAAAAGTTCGAACTATGCAACAACACTTTCAATGGAAGATCTGTGAAGACGGTCACAGTACTAGCCTGAAAATAATGTGGGAGTTTCTTTGCAGCTTGAATTAATGCTAAAACGGCTTTTTCAAGGGGCAAATACCTGGACTCCGTTTCATTCATGGTCTTACTCACAAAAAAGACTGGCTTCTGGCCTTCATGAGTCTCCCATACCAGTACTGCATTAACGGCATGCTCCGAAACAGCCAAATAGATGAAGAGAGGTTCTCCCAGGCAGGGTATTCAGAGGCAAGGAGGTGAAGAAAGAAAAGTCTTTATCCTATGGAATGCAGCTGAACAATCTTCATCCCACAGAATCCTCCTTTTCTTTCCCAAAAGCAGAAAGAACGGACGACACTTCTCAGCCGACTGAGAAATAAACCGACCAAGTGCAGCAATCATCTCAGTAAGAAGCTAAACCTGCTTGGCATCTTTGGGAGGTTCTAGATTCAACAGTGCTGATATTTGGTCTGGGTTAGCCTCAACTCCATTGTAGCTAATCATGTGGCTTAAAAACTTGCTCGAACTAACCCCGAATATACATTTTGAGGCATTAAGGCGCAGCTTGTTGCTTCGGAGGACTCCGAGAACCTCCCTCAGGTCTTTTACATGATTCACTTTTCTTACACTCTTTATCAACATGTCATCAATGTATACCTCTACTGTCTTCCCTATCAAATGCCCGAACATGTCAGTCACCATTCTTTGGTAAGTTGCTCCTGCATTCTTCAGTCCTAAGAACATCACTTTATAGCAGTAAATTCCTTTCGGAGTAATAAAAGTCATTTTCTCCTGGTCGGACAAGGTCATTGGAATTTGGTGTTAACCTTGGAAGGCATCCAAGAAACTCATCCTCTAATGGCCTGAAGCCGAATCTACCAGTTGGTCTATTCTCGGAAGAGGGAATGGGTCCTTAGGGCAGGCTTTGTTGAGATCGGTGAAGTCTACACACACCCTCCATTTCCCATTTTTCTTCCTTACTACCACAGTGTTAGAGAGCCAGGTAAGGTACTGAATTGGCCGAATGGTGTTAGCTTCCAACAACCGATCTACTTCCTTTGCAACTATTTCAGCCCGTTTGAAAGCCAACTTCCGACGCTTTTGACTAATTGGCTTGGCTTCGGATGATATGTTGAGAGAATGACAAGCAAGATCCAGGCTTACTCCAGGGGCTTCATAGACCGACCAGGCAAAAACATCTTGGAACTCTATAAGGAAGGCAATCAATTCTTCCCTATCAGTTAGGGATAAATTTGTCCCTATCAAGAAATAGAATTCAGGTTCAGAAGGATCAAAGCATATCTTCTCAAGATCCTTTTCTGCCGTAGCTTTTCCCATCATGGTCCCAGGCGTCTGTAATTGTCACAAGACCTTGGTGGAGTGTTTGCCCTCTAGGCCTTTTTGATTGATGGCCGTCAGGACGCATTGCTTTGCCGCCACTTGATCACCGTTTACTTCCATAATTCCTTCCTCAGTAGGGAACCGCAGCTTCTGATGTAAAGTTGATGGAACAGCTTTCATCCGATGCAGCCAATCTTTTCGCATGATAGCATTGTATGGTGAGGAGCCATGAATGACTATGAACCTTGTTTGAAGATTGATCAGCCCGGTCAACACAGGAAGTGTAGTCTTCCCTAATGGAATTGTTGACTCACCCGAGAAACCGAACACCGGTGATGAGAAGTCATCAAGGTCTACCTCTTTCAAGCTCAACTGTTCATATAGGCCTTTGTACATCACTTCAGCGAAGCTGCCTTGGTCAATCAAGACTCTCTTAACATCATAATTCCCAATTCTAAGAGTTATAACGAGAGGGTCACTGTGGGGCATCTGAACGTCTGTTAGGTCTTCATCCGAAAATGAGATAACTCGATGGTCGGAGGAGCCAGGATTTTCCGAACAAGACGTTGACACAAGATGGGCATAATCCATGATTCAGAAACTTTGTCTGAGGTGTGTAGCTTTCTGAATATCCGACCTGGAAGATTTTGGCAAAACGGAAGTACAGTAGGGATTATGAATAACCTGAATGATACCTGCTAGGGTAGATCCCGATGTGCCCGAACGGTTTGCAGTGGTCCCACGTGGCTTATATTCGGTCAAATTCGGGTCAACATAGTCAGAAAGGTGACCGTCCGCCACTAACTGCTCTAAATGGGTCTTGTATTTGTGACAATTTTCAGTCAAGTGCCCCTTGTCATGGTGATAGAGACAATGGAGGTTATGATTCCGAGCCGTCGGGTCACCTATTAGCTTGGGTGGCCATACAAAGAAAGGCTGCCCTTTAATCTTATCCAGTATCCGATAGATTGGCTCCTTGAACACTGTCTGAAAAGCTTTGAAAGATGGCGAAGCATAATTGGTCGGAATCGGAGATGACTTGGAAGCTTGGCCTGTTCAGACTTGAGATCTCGAACTAGGGGGCCGCACAGGGACTTCAGGTAGCACCACACTAGTGTTCCCCCCATCCTCCTCTAATTTTACAAACTGCTCTACTCGGTCCATCAGTTTCTTGAGATTAGTGGGGGGTCGCTTGGTCAAGGACTGACGCAGGCCGGTATTAGAAGGCAAACCCAATTTGAACGTTTGAAGTGCTGTATCCTCTCCACAGCTATCAATGTCATTGTAGGTTTCCCAAATCTAGCAGAATAGTCTTTGATTGATTCATTGTCGCCCAATTTGATCATCATGAGTGTATCCAGACCCTTACGCCTCTGGCTATTTGTTATGAATCTTCCTACAAATACTTCAGCCATTTGACTCTAAGAGCTGATTGTTCCTCGCCTAAGCTGATTGAACCACTGGAGTGCCACTTCTCCCAAACTAGACGGGAACATTCTACACATCAATGGGTCATTATAATGCCATAAGGCCATCCTTTGGTGATAATGACCTATATGAGCGACAGGATCTGTCCGACCATTATAAACTTTGAGTCGAGGAGCCGTGAACCTCTCTGGTAGTTTGGCTTGCTCTATTTCCTCAGAGAAAGGTGATGATGATACTAGATCCAACGCCTTCCAGACGGCTCCTTGCTCTCCTCGCCTTACCTTTTTCTTTGGCACAATAGGAGGTAAAACACTTCTGTCACAGCGATCACTCACACCTTTGTCCGAACACTCGTTCCCTCCCCCTGTCGCCCGAACTGTGACAGAAGGATCGGCCGAATGGGTGGCGTTTCGTTTTAGCAAAGGAGTTTCCGCCCAATCTTCAATGTGTGCATTAAGAGACGTCCCAGATCTCTCTCGGTCACTCTTCTGAAGCCTTTTTCTCGGCCTTTCTTTTGCTGGGGACATACCTCTAGCTGCTTTCTTCAAATCACTGATCTCCTAACGAAGTTCAGTGATTACCCTTTCGCTATCATCTGCTCGGGACTCTGCAGAAGATGAGAAATCCAATGGTCTTCGGGCCCGACGAGGTGTCATCTCTGCAGAGGCTTGTTCGCGCCGTTCAGTTCGTTGACCCTCCATATGTTGACGGAGGTCAGCATGTCTAAAAGAAGGAATGACCGAGGTGGCAAATGAAGTGTGCTCAGAAGGTCTGTAAGATGATCCTGATGACGCCTCAGGACGAGATGGTCCTGAAGCCTGTCTTGTTGGGATGTTAGCACGCTTAGGTGGTATAGGTGCTTATCGTATACAGGTGCCTGTCGTGCTGGAATTTCAGCAGGCTTAGGTGGTACGGGTGCAGAACGTGACATGGCGAACCAAACAAATTGGATTCAACAGTATTAAAGAGCCTTCCCAAAGACGGCGCCAATTTTAGGTGGGATTTTTTCAAATAATAAAGGAAAGGCTGATTAATACTGATAAAACTTACCCCCTTGGGCTGGATCCAAACTAATCCGAACAGAATACAATAATACCCGAACAATTTGATAGATTTGAATCCTGTAAAGCAGACAATGACACAAACTCTCAGATGGCCTTGGCCAACCCAGTGGGGGCTGACCTATAACTTTCCGATGGTTTTGTTAATAATCCCATAATCAAAAGAGCTTGTTTAAAGCAGATAAAATGTTATCTTAGTGTTTTTCTCTCAGATTGAATATTATACTTCGAGGAACCCCTTTACCATTATTTTTCACCCTATTTATATCCTCTGTATTTCAGAGATATTTCTCTTTCTTTCCCTTATCCTCCTCCTTCTTCTTTTTCTGTCTACCATTAATGCCTGCCACTTACAGCTCATTTGCATCGTTTATCCCCCATTTAATTTGTAATAATCCTGACATTAACTTGATATTTTGCCTACATTTAATGATTCTGATTTTAACTTGATATTTAGTTCACATTAAATGCGGTATTCTGGAATAAACTTTTGCATTGTCATCAGTTTAAATTTTCCGTACTTATATTAAAGAGAACCAAACTAAAGTTCAATATACACTTTGTTCGGTTCTAATCCGAATAGATAAAGTTAACTTTCATAGCGATAGTTCCCGAATAGATTTTTACCCCTCCAGTTATGCATGATTCGATTTATGAATTCTAAGGTTTTTCTGTTTGTGAGAGAGAGAGGGAGAGAGAGAGAGTGTGTGTGTACTGTGTGTGTGGAGTTGTTGAATTGAATTTGGATTGATTGGAGCTTTGAGTCTGATATCTTTTTGATCACAATAAAATGGTTCATATTGTTGAGAATGGGCACTCATTTTGAGCTCAACTATAATGAAGTTTACTCATATTTGAAAATTTCTAAGCCCATAAAATAAAACTTGTAGTTTGATACGAGGAGGATCTCAAATTCTAAATATAAAAATGTCTAAACCTAGAAAATGTTGGAAGAAAGGGTTCAAAATAATGTAGAGCTTTGTAATGCACTCATTGATATGTTTGCCAAGTGTGATGTGGATAAAGCTTTGAAATTGTTTAGAGGCACGAATGAGAGAACAACTGTTTCTTGGACTTTTGTGATTGTTGCTCAATAATCACGCACTCATTGAACATATTTTTTTCTTTTGGTTTTCATTTTTCGAATTTAATTATTTTATTTTATTTTTATGTAATTTTTATATTTTATAGAATTTATTTTAATTTTTGTCAAGATTTTTTCAAGTTATTAAATTCACTTGACACGTGGCATGATTTGATTTGAGCATTTAGCACATGTGACAGGCTCAACTGGCATTTAACAGCCACATCAATACAAATATTAACAGATATTAATGAAATGACTAATACCAAAATAAAATCAATCCTCAAGAGAGTTGATCCAAATTTTCAAACATTAGGGGTCAAAATCAAAATGAAATCAATTAGAGTACCAATAATAATTTTCATAACATATTTTTATATTTCGTAAGTGCATAAATTATAATAATTAGAAACATTATACATGGGTTCTATTTCATAATGCATTCAATTAAAGTACCAATAAAAAAAATCTAAAAGTTCTTATTTAACCCAATGAAATTCCATTCAAAATTAAGTATACACAATCTAAGAAAGATATAATAAAAATGAAAGTTTTTTCTTTGTTTTGGAGAAAAAAGTTTAGGGATTTTAGATTTTCAGTAAAGAATCTAGGTCAAAGTATTATTTTCGTCCTTAAATTTTGCATGAAGTTCGTTTTCCATCTCTGAACTTTGAAAAGTTTGTTTTTTGTCTCTAAACTTTGAAAAAATTCGTTTTTACACATGAATTTCGTCTTTTAAAAAAAAGTCCAAGGACGAAAAAACGAACTTTTCAAAGTTCAGGATCGAAAAACGAATTTCATGCAAAGTTTGGGGACAAAAACAATTAATACTTTTGCCTAGAATCTATTAGTTTTACCATTAAAAAAATCTTAATTACTCAATTCTAAGCTTAATTTTCAAATTTACATTGTATGAAAATGACATTTATTTATATGGATTAAACAATTTCTTGGTCAATCTTTCTTAACACGAATAATGGACCGGGTCATTTAGGTTGATTACAGATCAAGTAAATTAACATGGAATTGATCTATTTATTAATTGTGACATGAACTCATTTACACTCAATAGTACTAGCCCATAAAAAAAGGTGTTAGTATCGTGTTTACAAGTTGTGTCAAATATTTTCATCCTTAAAATGAGGGCAGTATTTTTATTTTAGTATAAGGAATTTTTTTATAAACAAAATAAGCATATTTTAAATAGGATTACAAGGGAATCTCTATGTTATTGTTATTGAATTTTCTTAATATATATCTCATAGTTCGTGAAGTAATTTTGCGATCAATATTTACCAAAATTGCGTTGCATTCGTGACTTTAATTAAGTTGAGACTTCAATTTCTTTTTTGCACACTTCTTATCATCTATACTAAAATCGTTCTTCTAGAATAAATTTACCATTTTTTTTTTCCTAAGCAAAGCATTACCAATTGAAGTTGATAAAATATTGTCTCGAATCAAATATAAAGATACAGAGCATAAAGAATATAGTGGTTGCTTGATTACTATAATTTAGGATGACTTGATGCTTCTATACAAAATTAGTCCTCTCTCTCTCTCTCTCTCTCTCTCTCTCTCTCTCTCTCTCTCTCTCTCTCTCTCTCTCTCTCTCTCTCTCTCTCTCTCTCTCTCTCTCTCTCTCTCTCTATGATTATTTCCTTCATTTTCAAATATCTTAAACCTATCTTCTTCTTTTTGTGGACCTATCACTAAGAACTAACTTTATTTATTTATTATGCCGTGGGAACCCGTTAAGATGAGGCTCTTTAGACCCGTCTTTAGAGAGTAAACCTTCGGTTACATGCACCAATCAGACGGAAGCTTTCGTTCATACAACAGGATAAGCCAAAGTACTTCACCCAAAGATTAAACCAGGAACGCCTAGCTAGGCCAAGAGCCTCGCTCCCCTGGCCAACCAACTCAAATAACACTCCGGTAGTAGGTGTACCTTTAACTTAAATTGATATCATGGAGCCTAAATGGATCCTTCATTTATTAAAAGTACAATGGATTTTTTTTTAGGAAACTACAATGGTTCTTTTTTAATTTATTAGATTAAGATCTTCTAAAGTTTTTAAAATAACTCTACCAAAGAGTTCATAAAATTTTATCAATCCATTTTGAAATGAATTGGTTAGATTATATGTCACATCATTGATAATTCATATAGATAAAGCTAAATTACAAATTATACCCTCTAAATTTTTTCAAAGTTCAATTTAGTTTTCTAAATTTTGACCGTTTCAATTCAATCCTCTAAATTTGGTTTTGTTTCACCTCCAGTCCTTTGCTTGACTTTGTTAGCTAGTCCGTCAAATGTTCAAAAACCGATGTTGTTTTAGCCTTTTTATTTAATGGATGTTGTTTATTTAATTTAGAAATAAGGGTTAGGGGATTGAGTGGGAAGGTGTTAGGCATCCACTCAACCTGACTTAGGTCAGTCTCTAAAGATTCCTATGCTATAGTTCACAACACATCCAAACCAAACTCACATTTGACATCAATCAATCATAGTACATGCATACATAGAAAATAAAAAAGTGATCAATCAACAATTCCTAAAACAACTCAAACAACCAATCCTAATTACATCTAAACAATCAAGAAAACATGTTGAGATTTAATGAATCTATAAAAATATGGAAAAATCAATGAATGATCACTTTCTGTACAGAAAACTCAAAATTAATTTTAAGTGCCGATTGGCACCCAAGCAAACCCCCAATCGGGTCCCATAGAGACCCGATGGCCTTTAATGTGAAAATTATTTTCTGCTTTGTTTTGAAACCGAAACCTATGCCATTTTTATCATTTTTAAAACCATGATTTACATCCTAACATGTTCCTATATTATTTAAAAAATTAATCAAGACAATACATGTGATAAAAAATAAACAAAAACAAACCTAAAAATATTTATATACAACCAATCATGAAATAATGTTTTGAAATGAACAAGAAGGGAGAAAGGTAGCATGTGTTGTGGAGGAAGCTCCTTGATTCGATTCGATTGGATCCAACCTGAAAAAAATAATTCTTGGAGAAAACTTTGTCAAATTGAATAAATGAGATTGATAATAAAATTAAAAGATTGGAGGTGAGATTACAAGAGGTGTGCTCTTGTAATCTCTAGAGTTTAATACAAGAGTAGTTTGTATTCTTATTTGTAATCCTAACCCCTCACGAAAACTCTTTTGAATTTTATTTGGGATTGTTAATAATGAAAATTCCAACCTCCTTTGAAAATGAGTATCCTTTTCTATTTATATGGTAGCCCTAAAATGAGTAATCTCGAGTTTTGGAACCTTAGGAGGCTTATTAGGTTTTTGAAATCGGATTGGTAGCATAAGAGTTTGATTCCTGATAAAATTCTTATCTGGGTAGCGATCGGTTCCCAGGGTGACCTAATCAGTTCCTAAATAAAAATTTGAGTACCGATCGGTTCCCAGGTGGATAATTCCAACTTCTTTCATTTTTAATCCACTTCTAGTTGAATTAAAAGTCTCTTATCAGTTGAGTTCAGGATCCTTTTATTTTAAATAATTAATTAATAAATAATTTGATAATTACCCGTCATAATAATTATCAATTATATAAAAATTAATTAAATTTAAAATTATACTCTGAACATTATTTTGTGCACTAATACTTACCATATTAGGGTATTCTAACCAATAGAAATTAATAATTAATTAATTTAAGTTTAATCCTTTAGAGGACCAATCAAATTAATTTATAAATAATCTTATGCATGCATGCTCATGGTAAGCATCATTTCAACCAATCAATTTTATTTTTATAATAAAATCTTGTGAAATTACCATTTTACCCTTTATATACTAAAGTGTAAAAAAGTAAAATTAATGGTTGCAAAATGGGATGTCAACAGATAGCCCTTAGGGGCTAAGGGGGAGGCGATTTAAGAGTTTGGTTCGTGTAGCTTGATCTAATTCAAGCCAAGGTGGAGATTTGTTGAGGTGTGGCTTGAATTGCCACTTGATTGCCTTTTGTACACGGAATCCTAAAGCAACTAGAACTCCAATGAGTGTGCGGCAAGTAGTGTGATACTACTAGGCAAAGGATTCTTGAATCATTTTTCTAGTAGAACTTAACTTAGTGAAGGTATATATACGTACTACCATCCCTTGTGAAATAATACATAATGTAGTCTTCTCAGTGTCACGGCTAATAAAGTATAGAGCACTAGTTTTAGTGCGTGTGAGTTTTGTCGTAGAGAAGAAGTGTGTCTTTTGTGTGAGAGAGACTAGGGTGTATTTGGGATTTGGGTTTCTAGAGAGAGTTTTTGTATCATAATTGTAATATTCCTATTTTATAGTGAAATTCTCTTCCTGTCGCCGCTCGTGGATGTAGGAAGATTGTCGAACCATGTAAATTCTAGTGTTATTTGTGTGTGCTTGTTTTTATTTTATTTTGTCTTTACTATTATTAGTTTGAATCTCTAGGGTGCTATTTGCACAACAGTTTTAGTCTTTCATTAGTTGGGAAGTCCTAAGAATTTTATGGATATCAAGGTCATGCTTGATACATTGTAATGGTGATTACATGGAAATAGTAATTGATCAGTATTACAAGTAATATAAGAAGCTAGTGTCCGCACGTGTGTAGACGAATTGGTTTGTGGTACAACATTCCAGTTGGGATGCCCAAGTTCATCTCCTTACAACTGAAATCAAACTTAAGTGATACTTTTGTGATTGTGTCTTGCAAGTGAGTATAGGTATTCGAGATTTACTCAATAGAGGTTGGTCCAAAGGCTTTGTCTTGGAGAGGTTTCACGTCATAAAAAAAAAAAAAAATAACAAATTAAAAATACATGAAGCTAGAATAGAATAACTATTGCTATTCACTATTTGGTATCGAACAAAGGAATAAAACCTATAATTTGTATTCCATATTTTGATATCGTATGATGAGATGATGGAATGCAATCATATTTTAGTCAAATACTTATAAAATTATATTTACATTTTTTTTGTAGGTCTAGCTTAACATATTATTTTGTATAAATAAAAAAGTTTCACAATTAATATTATTATCTAATTTTTAAAATTAATATCTTCATAAATATATACTTTTTATAAAAATCGATAACATTTTGTATGAACATTAAAGTATAAATCCACCTGTTTGAATATCATGATCATATAAAACAAGTTTGGATTTTAGAAAAAACAATTAATGTTTCCATAAAAATTATCTCCACTATTCTTAAAAATGTTAACTACTGGGATAGACATTTAATTTCTAGGGTAGTGTGCATTTTAATTAAAAAAATATTTTTCTTCTTGTTTTTACTTATTGCTATAAAATCATGATGAAGTATAAACAATGTTATATTTTACAAGAAAAATTATATTTAATGCAATAATGTGTTTAAATTTAATTGAGAAACATAATGTACTATACTTAAAGAATTATATCTAAGTTTTTCCGTTATGATATATCACACATTCAAAGCAAATGTTTTTATGCTTTTCAAGGAAAAAAATATCATAAATTCTACCAACGAAATTATTGAAATACTAATGACAATATTGATTATTCCAACACCAAAAAGTGTAACAAAGTAAAAATAATTAAATAAATAATACTTTGTATAGTTCATTTGAATTTCCGAGGCACATTACTAGACACCATAAGAGCATCTCAAACCAAGTCTTCAATTTGGTGATGTCAAAAAAAAAAAAAAAAAAAAAATTTAATGGATTATGTGGTAAATTGAAGTTTCAAATTTGACATTTCCAAAATTAGACAATCCAAGAGATATGCCAAATTTAAAATTAAAAATCCACAAAACTAAGCACTTTTAAAAAAAAAAATAAAAAAAAAAAAATTGAAAATTGACTAAATATAAAGATGTCAAATTTAACATATCTCTTTATGTGATACCAAATAAGTAATAACATGTCATTTTTTACATATTCCTTGGACTTGGTTCGGTTGTTGACATTATCTACATGGATTTGAAGGTTCGGTTGGAGATGCTCTAAGAATCTAATAATACATTTACAATACAATTATAATTGCAATATAAATTGTTCCAAAACTTTATAAGGATATAATTATGGACATCTTTCTTTGCACAAGAGATGCTAAGATTGTTAAATAGGCATGACAGAGATTTTTTTTTAGGCCAATAGGCATGATGAGAAAATACAGAGATTGAGGGGGCCAAATATCTCTCTCAAATACATGTCATTCTATTATTCCATTCATCGCTCAACTCCAAGGAATGAGGGAGAACATTTTCCTTTGTTCAAGGAAAATACATTTTATTTTTGGTTTAATTATTATTTTGGTTCCAATCTATAGCTTTTGTGACAAATTGGTCCATAACCTTTCAACTTTGTCAAATTGGTACTCAACCTTTCAACCTTGTATCAAAATGATTCTTGTCGTTAAGTGATAAATGAAAAATTCTAATGTGGTTAATGGTTTCTTACACTATAAGATATTTAGCCTTTAGCGACCAAAATTTCAGCAACAACTTAAAAATCGTTGCTAATAAGTAAGCATTAGCAACGACAAATTATTGTCATTACTAATTTTCAAAACAAATTAACAATAGCGACGACTTTTTAAGACTATTTCTTTAATTTACAAAGCAAATTGCTAATTAAAATTGCCAATAGTATATTTCTTTATTGATATAGTAACCAATCATTAGCACATACCCTTTGTGTGTCTAAATTATATATATATATATAGGAATCTTTGCTCATTTGTCTACTGAAAGCTTTGATTTTGTAGTATTTAAATTTAGCTACATTGTTCGTGCTAGGGGAAGATTTTGCAGTATATAGGATGATTGGGACTGAGACTCTTTTGCATGGAATGTGATGATTTTATTGTTGAGATTCTCATTTTTGAAAATTTTGCTACTCAGGTAATTTTATCTTGTTAGTTGTTACTTTGAATTGATATTTTGCTATTCAAGAAGTTTCAATTAGTGTTGCTTATAAAATTTGTTGGAATCATTAATTTTTTGTATTATGTGGTGTTGTGATTGATCTTAGTATTAAGATGATTTATTTTTGTTGTGATTTAGTTCATTGAATTTTGTGGTTTGTGATTTTTCTTTTGTAGTATTTCTAGAATTCAAAGGTGGAATCTTCACCCCAAAGTGGGTGGCTTGCATTGTAACGCACAAGTTTATTTAAAAAAAAAAAAAAAAAAGGATACGTATGACTAGCACTCTCCCACATCCTGGCGGCAAAGTTCCACTCTCTCAAGTCGGTCACATTACATAAAAATCTAAGGTGAAGCTCTTTGACCCATTCTTTAGTTTCTTCATAAATTTATTCAAACTTTGATTGGAATTTGTTCTTGTTGTTATGGGTTTTGAATTGGGTGATTGTTTGAAGAAGTTTGTGGGAACATTTGAGACTTGCGTGGGTCAACTTTTATTGTTTGCCTTAGAGTTTGAAAATGCAAATCTTTCTTTTGCTATTGTTTACAATTTTTTGTGTATTAACCTTACTAGTCAACATTGAAACTAAGACACATCTTAGATGTTATGCACATTAAATATGTGATGACGTTTATTGGTTTGCTTGTCTATTTGTTTATGATTTTTGTATGTGTGTTTTGCTTTTTAGAAGCTATTTTGTAAGCATTGTCATCTATTTCAATAACCTTTATATTAAGTTTTGTTTCTTATTTTAGGAAGAAGAAATGTTTTGTGTCATGACCCACATATTTAGGGAAGATTCATCTCAATGCAACAAGTTTAAAGTCTATATATCCAGATGAGGGAATTTAATTAGTTAGTTGATAAAACAATATGTTTAAATATGATTGGGAATTGAGTGTGGAATTTAAACTTTGTATATGATAGATTGAACTTGAGTATTGTTTGTTATTTTTTCTATGTGTCGATTTAATAGATATAATGATTTTATAACAATTTATTTATTGGATAGTTGTATAACGATGTATGAATGTGTTTTTAGTATTCATGTAAAAATCATAATGAAAACTATAACAAAATAAAAAAATGTAAAAAGTAAATAGCAATGACTTAAGTCGTTGCTAATTTGTACCTATAAGCATATTAGCGACGACATATTTATCGTCGCAAATAGTAATGTATCAGCGACGACTTATTCACTAATGTTTTTAAGTTATTTGCAACTACAATAGTCACTATTAGCGATGAAAAATGTCGTCACTGTTGGTAGTATAATAGCAACGAAAAAATATCGTTACTGAATTTCTAATAGTGACGAAGCAATAGCAATGACGATTAGAAACGACTTTATTGTCGCTAATCAAAATTAACGACAACTTTTAGAGTATTAGTTATGACTTTGTGTCGTCGCTAAAGGCCAAATTCCTTATAGTCATTTATTAATATTAAAAAAAATTGAGGTGACGTTGCAACTCAAAGAAAAAAAAAAAAAAAAAAAAATCACTCAATCTAACTCACATTGAAAATTGAAAATGAGGCATTGATTTGATTGATGGATAAATTATATTTACATAGTTGAAAATTAAAAATGAGGGAGAAAATTGTAAGAAACATAGAAAGAAGGTGGTGAAGAAAAAGAAGAAAGAGACCTTTAGGGGAATAAGGGTGGAGAAGACAGCTAGAAACTCCAGAAGCTCCGCTGTCAATCCCCACCTTAAGATGTTTTAGCGGGCTGGGTTTATGAGTTGGGTCATTTTGCTCACAGGTCCAGAAAAAACCTACTCGTACCTGATAAACCCATCCGCTTTTATGATTTTTTTCTTTTCTTCACAATAAAGAGAGAGAGAGAGAGAGTCTACTCGATTGGTGAAGCCGTTCTTCTGGTGTGTAGAGCACGGTTGCAATTGTGACCCAATGGAAGTATCTAAGGTTTTGATTTTTTTTGTTAAAAAAATTATATGAGTGACCTTTAAGGTAACAATTTTTTAAAATTAATAAGAAATCGTTAGTCATGGTAACGTGTTTCTTTTATCACTTGACACGGTTAAAAGATTGAGAACCCAGATATAATTGAACTTAGGGATCTTTGACACAAAACTATAGATTAAGAACCAAAACTGTAATTAAACTTGTTTTTTATAGTTAAACGATAGAGGAAAAAACTACGTTTGTTGATTTATTAATTTTGTGATCAATATTTACCAACATTGCATTGGATTTGTGACATTAATTATGTTGAGACTACAACTTTTTTTTTCAACGTTTTAACATTTATACTAAAATAGTTTATTCTAATCATGCCTATAATTCAAATTAGTCCATTGAGTTTTACTTTAATTGTCAAATTAGTCTAAGATTTTTTTTTTTTTTTTTTTTTTTAATCAGTTCAATCCCTAAGATGTTTTAGCGGGCTGGGTTTATGAGTTGGGTCATTTTGCTCACAGGTCCAGAAAAAACCTACTCGTACCTGTATTTTTATGAACCTCAATCGTGACGTATTTTAAAGTTCTTCTTCTTCACTGATGCTTTCAAAATCAAACCCCCTAAAAGAATAAAAAATAAAAAAGGATTATAGATTCACCGTTTGAATATCCTTATTATAATCAAGAATAAATTCTATCTACCATGTAAACGTGGAGAGAGAGATACGAGAAATATCACTCAAAAAAAAGAAAAAAAAAAAAAAGAAGAAAAATGACAGATACGAGCAATACGATTTTTTTATTTATTTTTTTGGTGGCGGCAACTAAGGAAATTAGAATCTCAATCAGACTAAATGCTTATTGAAGATCAACCAAAATCAAAGGAATTGAACAAAAGGAAATTGGATATGCTTTTTTGAACATCATAGAAATTAGAATCACATGTCTGAATATATCTTAAATTATTCCATAATATAAGCATTTGCTTATTTACTTCCAATTACCATTTATTATTTCTAGTCTTTCAAGTGTTAACTGGATTTTCTCCCTTAAATGATAAAGTTAAGTTCAATTCCCTTGTTAACTATCCTTGATTGTTGTAATTAAGCAAATAACACAAAGGGAGCAGACTTGGTTTTATTTTTTGTTTTTATGATTGATATTTGATATAGAGCCAATCAAAAAAATAAATTGATACCTACAAATTATTTTTTGCCATAAATCATTCTCAATAAATGCAATATCTTGATTATGTGGGAGGAATTTGAGGAGACAAAAAATATATTTAACTTAAGAAATAATACAATGCATCAGTCATTTATAAGAGACTTTCCTAATAATGAATTAGGAAAGTAAAAAAGTAAAAAAAAGTAAATACCAGTGGGTTTATTTAAATACCGAAAACATAAAGTAAAAAGTTTATGAAGTATTTGAAGGAATTATTTGGAGATATTTAAGAGAACCTTTACTTAGAAATTTAAGAATATATAAAATTAGTAGAGTTAATAATGTACATTTAAGGGCATAATTTTTTGTATTTTCATTTATTATTGATACATGGCAAAATAGATTGACATGTGAGATATATGGCAATGATTTCTGTTTTAATATATTATTATATAGATATAGATATATAGATTATATAGATTGTATAGATTGCCTCATGATACAAACTATGGCTAATTGGGATTACATTTCATATTTCTTATTCACTTTCTTGAAATCAGACTAAAATTAAGGGTGTTATCAATCAGAATTTAAATCTCAATCACACTACATGCCTATTGACGATCCACCAAAATCAATGGAATTTCGGAATTTTTGCTGTTTTGAACATCATAGAAATTAGAATCACATTTCTGAATATATCATAAATATATAATTCCATAATATGAGCATTTACTTATTTGCTTCCAATATTAGAACTACTACCGATTACCATTATAAAAACTTCAACTCCCTGCTCCTTCACAACTCACTACTCCCATTATCATTCACCTCCCTTTTCCTTCACAAATCACTACTACAATTATCATTGTTGCCTTCTGTTTAAAGATGCAAGGCTTAATCATACTCAGTTGCATATTTTTTATTACATCACCTAGTGTCTATGCTAGGACTATCCCTCAAGCACAAACTATTTTTAACGTGATTGATTATGGTGCTGTTGGAGATGGTCAAACGGATGATTCACAAGTATGAAATTTAGTTTATTTCTCTTTATTTTCTACTTGATATCTTTGCTAATGAGAATGACTTATGGGTGTGTTTTATTTTTGTCCAATTGATAGGCTTTTCTAAAAGCATGGGAGAATGTGTGTGGAGCATCTCAAAGCACCCCAACTCTCAACATACCACAAGGGAAAACATTCATGTTGGGGCCTGTGGAGTTTCAAGGCCCTTGCAAATCCAATAGCATTCAATTTCAGGTAAAAGACTGTGTGCATGTATTTGCATACAAGTGTTATTTATTTATTTATTGTTTACAATTTTTGGTGGGTTTCCCCTCCCTTTTTTTGGTCCAAGTAACACCCTTTTTTTTTTCGTCTATAGGGAAAGACCAAAATTTGCTTAACCCTAAAACTTTTGCTCATTTATGATTTATTTTTATTCATTTTAATGTTGACTTTTTAATTTTAATAATGTTTTGAGGTCTAATCCTTTCTTAACTCTTTTTTGAGAAAAGAATAAAAATCAAACACACAAAATAATAATAAGAAGTTGATTGATATATTTCTTAGTCATGGCTGTACATCGTAACCCCACCCAAAAACCATATATAAATAAATATATAAGCAGCAATAACATGTTTTATAGTTTTTTGTTTTTGGCCACATGTTGTTTTAGATGTGTTAAATCCCGGAAATAAAACCTTAACGGCTTTGATGAAGATCCCAGTTTTAAAAGTGTGGATTTTTCAAACTTAGACTTGATTGTTACTTTAGTTCATGATGCTTTTTTGGTCATGATGATAGTATCTCATCTCAGTTTGATGTTCATTGGGCGGAGTAGTAGTTCGTACTTGTTTCTTTGAATGGTAAGGATCTCTATCCACTGTCATTAATGGAGATTTATGTATATTATATTAAAGAATCTCGTGATATTTTTTCCAATTACGGTCATGAACTTAATTATTATCATATATTATATATTTTATAAAGTTCTTTTGCAGCTTCAAGGCACTCTTGTTGCACCAACGAGGGATGCATGGAAAGGTGACGATAAATGGATTCAATTCGTATATGTAGATGGTCTCATAATCAATGGAGGTGGACTAATTGATGGTCAGGGTGCTTCTTGGTGGGAATCTTGCATAAATTGTGATCGACCCACTGTAAGATGAA
Source organism: Fagus sylvatica (assembly GCA_907173295.1). Taxonomy (NCBI): domain Eukaryota; kingdom Viridiplantae; phylum Streptophyta; class Magnoliopsida; order Fagales; family Fagaceae; genus Fagus; species Fagus sylvatica. Next base: position 6,732,097 of record OU015765.1, read on the forward strand.
TATTGTGTTTGATATATATTAGATATACCATTATTCTTGAATATGCAAAATCTCGACCTTCCTTTTGGGGTGTTCAAAATTTTTAAATTCATTTTTTTTTACTGATCTATCAAATGGAAATCTCTCAAACATTTTTTGGTCAATTCTAAAATAAGTGACTTGGGGTCAAGTTTTTTTTTTTTTTTTTTTAATTCAGTGATGATGATGCAGGCCCTTTCCATCCACAGCTGCAATGGTAGCCAGATAACTGAAATCAGTCATTTGAATAGCGCCAGAAATCATATAAGCATAAATGCTTGCAGTGGTGTCCATGTGTCTAAGCTCGAGATTACTGCACCAGATGACAGCCCAAACACTGATGGAATTGACATCTCTCACTCTAACTCTATCACAATAGAAAATTCCACGATGGGAACCGGTATATTTTTGTATCCCATTCTTCTTCTTTCCTTTATTTTCTGAGTAATATATATATATATATCCTATTATTCTTCACTAATTTATGTTCTAGTCTTGTAGATGATAATAAATTGGCTAATTTTCATTTTTTTTAATAGGTGATGACTGTGTTGCTATTAATGGAGGCACGTATGATATCAATATCACCAATGTTGTTTGTGGTCCAGGGCATGGAATAAGGTTTGTTGAAAGTCACAACTAGTTGATGATATATATGATACAATCTTAGAAAAACGTTGTTGTTTGTTTAAATCTATGATGTGGGTTGCTTTAATTCCATTTGTCACGTCATCATTTTTTATTTATATAATAATATTAATAACCTTTTTGAAATAATTTTGAAAATTTAAAGAACCAAAGTAACCTCATTTTAAGGTATGAGGTCCAAATATGCAAATTAACCAAAGTATATGAATTCATGCAGCATTGGAAGCCTTGGAGCGAATGGAGCATATGAGACTGTGGAAGATGTGCATGTTAAAGGTTGCCTATTTAAAGGGAGTCAAAATGGTGTTAGAATCAAGACTTGGCCGGTAAGAAGCAACATAATGATTAATTGGAATGTTATGAAACTGTTACTTCTTTTTTTTTTTAACAAAATCTTATGAATGAATTATTTCTAGGGTGGGTCTGGATATGCTAGAAACATCTCCTTTGAACAAATCACCCTTGTAGGTGCCAGACGCCCAATCATCATTGACCAATACTATTTCAGTAGTGATAAAAATTCCAAGGTAATAAAGAGATTATTTGTACTATGCTTTTTTATTTGTTCCTAAAATGAAAATCTCATAATGATTAATTGGAATGTATTGTAGAAGCCAAGCGTAGTGGTGAGTGATGTGACTTACTTGGATATACATGGAACTTCTGCGGATGAGAAAGCAATTGACCTGGATTGCTCCGACCAAGGTTGCAAAAACATTGTATTTGAACGCATCAACATAACCTCATCAATTCCTGGAGACAACACTTATGCTTCTTGCAATAATGCATATGGATCAATTACTTCTTCTTTTCCAAGTGTGTCTTGCCTAAAGTAAAGGAGTTTTTTTAAGAATAGTCAGCAAGAATTGGACATGTTAATTAATGGTCCTTTCTTGGATGTTGCTTTTGAGAAAGTCTGGTCCTAATATTTCTTCTACTTTCTCTTTAGAATAGAAATCTGGTTAAGTTCGTAATCTATTTAGAAAGTTTAAGCAGAGAGTTGTATTATAACTTTAATAAGGGGCCTTATTTACGCCTCACTTTCTATTAATAAATTAATTACTTAGCAAATTGAAAACTTTTCATTTAAGTTGAATCAATTGCGCGCATTGAAGAAGGTACCTAAAATGCTTTTAGGTCTCTCAAACTTCTAAACATTCATTTTACTTTTTTTTTAAATAAATATTTGATATCACCTCACTATTAAAACCTCGAGTTCTCTTTTTTTTTTTTTCTTTTTTTTTTAATCTGCAAATAGACCATAGCAAGGTGGAAATCCTGGTGCTTGATAGAGAGAGTGAGTGGTCGTTTCGGGACACTGCTAGCATGTTAGTAGGTGGAATTTGTTTGATAAGGTATGTATGCATCCTAGAGTTTTCACACCCAATTAATTTCGAATGCAAATCTTCTATCTCACTTTAAATTTTAGTTATTTTATTAGGATAAAAAAAAAAAAAAAACATGTGGCGAGTTCTGATTAATGGTGTATAAAATGAAATATAAAAATGTGAGATAGAAGATTTATATTAATTTCTCTCCTCCTCTTTCATTCCCCCCCCCCCCCCCCCCTCAATCTTTTGCGACCAATGCATTACCTTCTTCACACCTTTTAAGCATTGCTTGGCCACACCTTTTATCAAACTCACGCCCAATTGGATGGAGAATGAGAAGTGCATCACTGAGCCAAAATCTTATAAATTAATATGACAATGATTATGATTAATGTCACATTAATAATATAATTAAAAAAATTATTAATTCCTTTTCTTGTCTTTTGTTAAAAAGTCAACACATCACATTAATAATATAATTAAAAAAAATTATTAATTCCTTTTCTTGTCTTTTGTTAAAAAGTCAACACATCGATTTATGAGATGAATATATAAAATTTGTTAGAATCCTAACGTCACTTGTAAAGAACTCAACATAAATATTTGTAATAATTTTCAAATAATAAATGTATCAAAATCAATCTCACAATTTTTTTAGGGTTAGATAGATACATTGAATATAATTTAGTAATTTTGAAATACAATGACATGATACTTTCTATTCTCAAGTCTCACTCCTGGGCATGTACAAGGTGTGCGACCACACCCAAATTAGGCCTCACCCAAATTATTATTATTTTTTTTAAACCCTCATAATTTTGAAAGGCTTTAAAAATATATATATATATATATATATATATATATATATATATATATATATATATACTCTAAAAAAAGTTGAAAAATACCCAAAGTCATGTTTGTAAAATCTCTTTATTGATCTTGCCTACAACATTTGGAACTACAAAGAAGAAAAAAAGTCACATTTGTTGGATTATGTGGATTATGTGGCCAAATAGCCCTTAATGTGTGCAATGGTGAAAATAAATTATTATGTCAAAACCTTGCACAATATTATATGTTGTTTAATTAATTGTTCAATATTAATTATAATGAGGATTGCATGTTTGGTTATGATTGGCTTGTGTGGGGTTTGACATAGTCAAACATGCAGTTTAGATATTTACTTCTCAGAGATACAGAGTTGTGAGTGGGAGCAGTGAGGAGATAAGAAGAGCAACGTTCAAATCCTAATTTGTAGGAATTGAAATGAATGTTAAGAGCATAACATTCATATGCTAATTTTTAACAACAAACTGAACGTTAGGAATTTGTGGGCCTTAAAGATCTCATAAATTTACTGAGTAACAACACTGAGAAATCCTATTTGTAAAAACCCATTGTTGCTCACCCACTATTTACTCTTTATCTCTACCTTATCTGTAATATTCTAAGATATAGAGTTTATTTTTGTTAAAATTGCATGAATATTCAACAAAAGAAGAAAATAAATCAAAATTAATTTAGATCTTATTTTTAATAGATTTCTAGTGCATCGCACGGGTCTGCGACTATGATAAAATACATGAGAAAGCACCAGATCCTAGCTCTCATGATAAGGATGGCAAGTACACCTGGCCTTCTGTTATTGGTAGTCTAACAGCCAGCACATAGAGTGGATTACGTTAGGATCAGTTTCTAGTAGATTGTATTTAGTTACAACTGTATTTTATACAGCAGAGCAGCACACTGTACACTATAAATACTGAGCTAAAGTTCTACGATTAAAAAAAGAACAACTTTACAGAAATATCTCACTTCTTCTGCTCTTACTCCAGAAACTTCTCTCCCTCTTTTTATCACTTTTTACATGGTATCGGAGCCTGTGTTGTAATCAACAATGGCTTCCATTCCAAATAATACTCAGATCTCAAATCCTATCATACTTCTCTCAAATATTTCCAATCTTGTTTCGGTGAAACTTGATAACACAAACTATATTGTGTGGAAATATCAAGTTACTTCTATTCTTGAGGCTTATTCCTTGCTTGAATTCATTGATGGCTCTCAGCCATGTCCAGAAAAGTTTCTAAGAGATGAAGTTGGATCTTTCAGCTTGACTGTAAATTCTGAATACACAAAGTGGATGAGTCGCGATAAAACTCTTCTCACGATGCTCAATGCAACACTTTCGCCATCTACTCTATCAATGGTTGTTGGACAGAAATCAACCCGTGGAGTCTGGGACACTCTTGAGAAAAGATTCACCTCTGTGAATCGCTCAAACATCTTGAATCTCAAGATGGATCTTCATGGCCTAATGAAGAATAATGATCCAGTTGATGTGTTCCTGCAACGCGTCAAGGAAAGCAGAGACAAACTAGAAGCTGTGGATGTTCATATCAGCGATGAAGAAATTCTACACGTGGTGTTGAAAGGCTTGCCAACAGAGTTTCATTCCATTAGATCTGCAATCCGAACCAGAAATGATCCAATTTCCTTCGATGAACTTCGTGTTCTACTTTCAGCAGAGGAGAGTTCTTTGAAGACAAATGTTGATGCACCAAAAGATCCACCATTAATGGCAATGCTTAGCACTGGTAATCGGTTTCCTCCAAATCACAATCCTCCTCAGTTCAATAACTCATCCAACAGAGGCAGGGGTCGCAACAACAATGGAAGAGGTCGAGGTGGACGCAACAATGGCAGAGGCGGTTTTCAAAATCAGAATTTTTCCTCTAATACTTTTGGAAATTCTGGTAATCAATCTCAGCGTCCTTATTGTCAAATATGTGGAAAAGTTGGACATTTGGCATTGGATTGTTATCACAGAATGGACTATAGTTATCAAGGTCGTCATCCCCCTGCTAAGTTGGCTGCACTGGCTTCTAGTAATAATCTTCTGAACTCTGCTTCCAATCAGAACACTTCTGTTTCTCCTTGGCACAATCAGAATACTCCACCTTGGACACACCAGAATCCACCTTGGGCACAACAGAATCCATCTTCTTGGCAACCACTTTCAACCAATCAAGCACCATCTACTACCACTTGGGTCTCGGATACTGGCGCAACAGATCACTTCACACCTGATCTAACCAATCTGAATAATCCAATGGATTATCCAAGTTCTGATCAAGTCTCCATCGGCAATGGTACAGGTTTGCCTATTACCCATATTGGTCATTCCCAACTCAAAGCCTCATCTCACATCTTTAACCTTAGAAAAATACTTCGTGTTCCTTGCATGAAAACCAATCTTTTATCTGTCAATAAATTCTGCTGTGACAATGCATGTTCTTTCTATTTTGATGCTAACAAATTTTCTATTCAGGACATTTTTTCGGGGAGAACTCTTTACAAGGGTTCTAGCAAGGATGGGCTCTATCCCATTCTTGGTCTCTCTTCCTCCCAGCGTCACTCCACTCCGTGTCACTCCTCTACACCTCCCAACTCTGCTTTTCTTGGAACAAAAGGCACCAAATCTGTTTGGCATTCACGCCTTGGTCATCCTCAAGATTGTGTTCTCCATTCAGTTCTGAATAAACAACCATGGTTGTCTGTAAATACTGCAAAGTTTTCTTCTGATTGTTGTACACATTGTGTGCAAGGGAAACTTCATCAGTTTCCTTTTCCTTCTTCTTCTTTTACTGCTACAGCTCCTCTAGAATTAGTCCATAGTGATGTATGGGGCCCTGCTCCTGTAACTTCAATAAATGGAACTAGATTTTATGTGTCTTTTGTTGATCATTTTACTCGTTTTACATGGCTATTCCCTATTAAACACAAGTCTCAAGTCTTAGCTACCTTTCAACATTTCACTGCAACCATGGAAAACATACTCAACACTCGCATTAAGGTTCTACGTACAGATTGTGGTGGTGAATACACCAACTCTGCTTTTGAGTCATTTTGTTCCACTCGTGGCATTCTACATCAGTTTTCATGTCCACATACACCTCAACAGAACGGTGTGGCAGAAAGAAAAACATCGCCACATCGTTGAGACTGCTCTTACCCTCATCTCTGAGTCATCTTTACCCTTACAATACTGGCCCTATGCTTTCAGCACTGCCATTTACCTTATTAACCGCATGCCCACACCAAACCTCAAGTTTACCAGCCCCTGGCAACTTCTATTTCATACCAATCCAGATTACTCCTTTCTAAAAACATTCAGGTTGTTTGTGCTTTCCTCTATTACGTCCTTATAACAAACACAAACTTGAACCCCGTTCCTCTCCATGTGTGTTCTTGGGTTATGCTCTTAATGCCAAGGGTTACCTTTGTCTCAATCTTCAAACCCATAAACTCCTCATATCCCGCCATGTTGCCTTCCATGAAAATTCTTTTCCATTTAAATCACAAACTTCACCTTCATCTTGTTCCACTCCATCAAACACTTGGTTGAGTTCTGTTCTTTATTTTCATCCTTGTACTGCTCCTTCAATCTTAGGTCCTCCACCTTCTCTTCCTCCTCTCTCTGGTTCCACTCCTCTATCATCTTCTTTAGCTGATGTTTCTGCCCAAACAGAACCCCCTTCTCCTTTATTACATACTACCTCTTCCCCCCACATTTCATGTCCAGTACCTTCCTGCTCAGTTCCTTCAGGACCTATTTTACCTCCTATTAATTCTCACCCCATGCAAACTCGTGGTAAGTCAGGTATTTCAAAACGCAACTTCTTCTTCACACCAAAACTCTCAATCCTTTTGAAATCGAACCACCATCCTATAAAGTTGCTTCCAAATATCCCGAATGGCAATCTGCTATGCTTGATGAATATACAGCACTTCAACGTCAACAGACTTGGTCCCTTGTTCCTCCACCCTCTAATCACAATATCGTGGGCTGCAAATGGGTGTATAAAATCAAAAGGAAACCAGATGGTTCTGTTGCTCGTTACAAAGCACGCCTTGTTGCCAAAGGATACCATCAACAGGCTGGTTTGGACTATGATGAAACATTCAGTCCAGTTGTTAAACCAGCTACTGTGCGTCTCATACTCTCCATTGCTGCTCAGTTCCGTTGGTCTTTACGTCAACTAGACGTCAGCAATGCATTTCTTCACGGACTACTCAAAGAAGATGTGTATATGGTCCAACCTCAAGGCTTTGTGGATTCATCTCGACCCCATCATGTCTGCAAATTACAAAAGTCCCTTTATGGACTTAAACAGGCCCCTCGCGCATGGTTTGAGCGCTTTACTTCTCAACTTTTGGTTCTTGGTTTCACGGCATCCACAGCTGACCCATCTCTCTTCATTTATCGGTCCAGCTCCACTGTGATTTTTCTTCTGGTCTATGTCGACGACATTATCATTACTGGCAACTCTCCATCTGCTCTTAGTTCTCTTGTTCAACAACTTGCTACAAGCTTTGAACTTAAAGACTTGGGGCCACTAACCTATTTTCTTGGATTAGAGGTTGATTATAGTGCCACTGGGTTCTTTGTGCATCAACATAAATATGCTTCTGATCTGCTTCAGAAATATAACATGTGGGACTGCAAGCCTTGCTCTACACCTTGTTGCACATCTGTTAAACTTACAAAACAGATTGGTACTCCATTGCCTGATGCCACCACCTTCCGTAGTCTCGTGGGTGCTCTCCAATATCTCACATTCACCCGTCCCGATCTCGCTTACACTGTCAACAGCCTTTGCCAGTTTATGCATGCTCCAACTGACATCCATTTATCTGCTGCCAAACGAGTTCTCCGTTACATACGCGGTTCTCTTCATCTTGGCCTTACTTTCTCCCCTGGTTCTCTTCAACTCCATGCTTATTCCGATGCCGATTGGGCTGGGGACCCCGACACTCGCCGGTCTTCCACTGGATATATTGTCTTTATGGGTACCAATCCTCTCACATGGGTTTCTAAGAAACAGAGTACTGTCTCTCGCTCTTCTACAGAGGCTGAGTACCGTGCCTTAGCTTCTTGTGCTGCAGAAGTTTCATGGCTTCGCATGGTTCTTCATGATCTTGGCATCTCTCTTTGGTCCCCTCCTACTCTTTGGTGTGACAATGTGTCAGCCCTTGCTCTCGCTTCTAATCCTGTATTTCACGCTCGGACAAAACATATCGAAGTAGACTACCATTTTATTCGGGATCGTGTTGTTCGTAAAGATCTCCAGGTTCGCTTCATTAACTCCGGTGATCAACTAGTAGATATTCTTACAAAGGGTCTTGCTTTTGGTCCTTTCTCCAAACTCTGTGGCAAACTGCTTTTCGCCTCTCGTCGCATCAGTTTGAGGGGGCATGATAAAATACATGAGAAAGCACCAGATCCTAGCTCTCATGATAAGGATGGCAAGTACACCTGGCCTTCTGTTATTGGTAGTCTAACAGCCAGCACATAGAGTGGATTACGTTAGGATCAGCACATAGACCAGATCCTAGCTCTCATGAAGCTTCATGGTTGATTACTTAAACTACGTGATCACTGAAATTACTTATATCCACATGAGTATATATAGTACGTTTGGACTGAAATTACTTAGATTTAAGAATCTTCAATTATTATGTTTGGAAAAATATTGATTTACATATTCCATGTTGTTGATTTACATATTTACTTCATAGCAGTTCCCTCGGGTTTTTCTCTTTTTTGGCCTTTTCTAAAATATTGCTTTGGGTCCACTAAGAAAGAAGATAGAGAGAGAGGCGAGAGAGAAAGAAGATAGAGAGAGGCGAGAGAGAGGAAGCGGAGACGAGAGGTTGAGAGGCTGAGAAGGGAGATAACACTGTACGGTGGTTTGTTACAAAGAGGCAGAGAATTAGAATTTAATTTTAGGGTTAATTTGATTTGGGTGGGATGAGTTAATTTTAGGTGATCCATTTTTTTTGGGTTGGGTTGTTTTTAAATGGATATACCATGTCATATCCTAGTTGTCATTAAAAAAAAAAATATATGTCAATTAAAAATTGTCTACATCATAATTCCGTTAGCCACGTATACACCAAGTTAATAGAGACTAACGGAAGGACTAATGGTGCATCGTTTTGAAACGTTAGGGACCATTTCTGCCCATTTTAAACGTTAGGGACCAAACACGCAACTTGGGTAAACGTTAGGGACCAATAGTGTAGTTTACCCAAAAAAAAAAAAAATCTTTTTTTGGAAGAGTCTAATATTTATAAAACAAATTAATATATATATATATATACAATAAATTTTTTTTTAAATTTCTATGGGGGGAAGGGCACCATAAGGTGACAACTTGCATTGTCGCATGCATATGTCATAAGAGAGATAATACATATGTTGGTTGGATACACAAATACTTTCTTTCTCCAAAGAGGAATATACCCAAAAAAAAAAAAGTTGTCAATAACAAGGTTATTAAAATCAAGATCCTACATAGGATCTTACAATAATATTGATGTGTTCAAGAATCATCAAGTTGTTAAAATCTTCTTAACATAAAATAAAAATGATAATCTACAATAAATCAAATAAATTTTAAATAGATAAATTATTATCATTAAATATATATAATTTTAACTATAAAATAGCATTGACGTGAGTTTTAATTTTGAAAGTAAGAATTCTATTAAATAAAAGTTAATTAATTACTAAATTGTATTTCCTTTATTTCTCTTATGTAATTTTTTTTTACAAACGAAGGGAAAATTATTTAGTACTCCCAAAACACAAATAAATGCATACTCTTTTTTCTCACGTGAATGATAGGTCTCACTTGACCCATCATTCATGTGATAGGGAGTACGCATTTATAGTACTCTGGGAGTACTGAATAATAATCATTTTGAAGTGAAGACGGAGGAGTTTTTCTCGTCTTGGTGACTAATTCAATATATTTTTGTGGAAGTGTATATATAATCTAAGTTGTGAAAACTGATTTGTAGAGAGAAAGATAAGAGTTAGAATGTGTTTTTGTTTTTTTGTTTTTTTCGTGTGTCAATGCTTGAACTAATCATGAATATATCTAGTGGTACTAGAGCCCTTTTTTCATTTAAGTTCATTTCTTCAGTTTCTGTACACATTCATGTACATTAGCTAGAGCAATGATTATGCATTCAAAGCATTGTTAACTAGTTTTCAAAACATAGCTGGCAATTACCTCTTCATCAACGTTTTAAAAAAAATTAAACTCTAAGTTATTACATTACTTGAATAGCATGGGAAAACTGACATTTTGATATTATTGTGGAATTGAATTGGTGATATTACCATATCCGGATTTCAAACTTAAAAATATGTAACTGATGAACATTTAATCAAGGATGAAATATAATATTTTTATAAAAATACTCCAAAAATCCCCCACTTATTTTATAAAAAATGTAAGTAAAAATATATATAATTTTCTGGGTTAAGATAGAATATTATGCATAATGAGGGTGCCAATGGCTTGAACCCTCATTTATTATTTCAGCAATGTTGTTCCAAAGTCAATAGTGAACAATGTCTTAAACCATGACTTTTGTGTGGAAAACAGGACGTTGCATCACACACATAATACTCAAGTATTCTGCAACGAGCTTCTAAGCCAACACATTACGGTCTTGTGCTTTATCCCAGCATTCATGAGTAATTTAGAGAATTAGCCCTATTCTCATAGGAAGCGACCCCATTTCCATACTCATATAGGTGGATCTATCAAGAATGCTCTCGTAACTCTAACATCCCACTCATAAGAATTATAGACCACATTAAGAGTTTATTTAGATAAACTCATCCTTTATTAACGTTACGAGATACATGCACTCACACCTTAGGGAGGGACAAAATTTAAATTCAGTGCATGTTATTCAAACTACTCTATGATTCGTTTTTCCCTTTGAACCTAGTTCTTGGGATCTCCAGTCCCTAGGTTGGGTATCCTCATAGGCAATTTATTCTTCTTTGGGCTTAAGTCCCATCCCCCTCGATGTTATCCAAACCTTTTCTCTAGCTAGAGCTCTTGTTAATAGATCCACAATATTATCTCTAGTTCTAATATAATCAACATTAATAGTTCCATTGTTTATATATGATCTTACAGTACTGTGTTTTCTTCTGATAGATCAGGATTTTCTATTATAATATTTATTGCGTACTCTACCAATTGTGGTAGTGCTATGGGTGGTATAGGTTTTTCCCACATTGGAATTTCAGATAAAAGATCACGTAACCAACCCACTTCTTCACTGGCTGAGGTTAAGGCAATTAATTCCACCTCCATTGTGGATTTAGCAATAATTTGTTGTTTTTTAGATTTCCAACAAATTGCTCCACCACCTAAAGTGAATACATAGCTAGTGGTAGATAAGGAATCACCTGATAAGGTATTCTAATCAGTATCACTATATCCTTCAATAATAGCATGATACTTTTGATATAATAACCATAGTGCGCAATTCTTTTTAAATATCTCATTAGGCAAGTAATAGCATTCCAATGTTCAAAATTTGGTTTTCTAGTAAATCTTGCTAGAACTCCCACAGTATAGGCAATATCAGGCCTAGTATAATCAGTAGCATATCTAAGACTACCAATAATACTGGCATACTCCTTTTGATTATAAATATCATTTTCATGTTTAGTAGGAAATAAATGTACACTAGAATCAAAAGGAGTATTTACAGGTTTATAATCAAAATATTTATATTTTTTCAAAATCTTTTCTATATAATGAGATTGATCTATAAATATGCCATTCGAAATTCTAGTAATTTTCATACCAAGTATCACATTAGCTTCTCCTAAATTTTTTATATCAAAATTATTTTTAAGAAATATTTTGGTAGTATTTATAATATCTATATCAGTACCAAAAATTAAAAGATCATCAACATATAAACAAATTATTACATGAGCATCATTGAAAGATTTATAGTATATACATTTATCACTTTCATTTGTTTTAAAGTCATTAAATAGCAAGAATTTTATATGCCATTTTCTAGGAGCTTGTCTTAATCCATAAAGAGATTTTAATAATTTACATACCTTGTGTTCATTAATTACCTGGCAATACAAAACCTTCTAGTTGATCCATGTATATTTTTTCTTCTAAATCTCCATTCAAGAAGGCTGTCTTTACATCTATTTGATGTATCATCAAATTATAAATAGCAGCTATAGCAATCAATAATCTAATAGATGTAATTTTAGTGACAAGAGAAAATGTATCGAAAAAATCAATATCTTCTTTTTGTTAAAAATCTTTAGCTACAAGTCAAACTTTGAATTTTTCAATAGTTCCATCAGGTTTTAATTTTCTTCTAAGTACCCATTTACAGTTTTACAACCTGGAGGTAAATCTACAAGTTTCCAAGTATTATTAGAAATTAGAGAATCCATCTCATCATTGATGGCTTTTCTCCAAAAATCTGAATCAGTTGAAAGCCTTTTTCTAAAGAAGTAGGATCACTTTGTAAACTATACACATAATACTTAGGACCAAAATCTTTTTGAATTCTAAGTCTTTTACTTTTCCTAGGTTCAATCTCAATTTTATTAGCTTCTTTTGACTTAGACATTGAAGACTCATCTCTACTTTGTTGTTCAAGACCCCCACTAATTTTAGATTTAAATGGAAATTTATTCTCATGAAAAATTGCCTCTTTAGATTCAATTATTGTATTGTTATCAATGTCAAAAAATCTATAAGTTGGACTATTTAATGTATAACCCAAAAATACACATGTAGAAGCTCTTTTTCCAAGTTTTGGTCTTTTAGGATCAGGTAGCCTCACATACGCTAAGCACCCCCAAACTCTAAAATAATCCAAATTTGGTTTATATTTTTTCCACAATTCAAAAGGAGTTAAAAGAGTCTTTTTATGAGGTATTCTATTTAAAACATAATTTGCTGTTAAAACAGCCTCACCCCATAAATTTTTAGGAGCACCACAACTAACAAGCATAGCATTGGTTAAATTTATAAGGGTTCTATTTTTACATTTAGCTACTCCATTAGAAGATGGAGAATAAGGGGGAGTAATCTCATGAACAATACCAAGAGATTGAATATAATTATTAAGACCAAGTGTATCATACTCCTTTCCTCTATCAGTCCTAAATCTTTTAATATTTTTACCAAAATTATTCTTCAACTTCTTTTATAAAAATAGATAATTTTTCAAAAGCATCACTTTTGTTTTTCATTAGATAGACATATGAATATTCTGAAAAATCATCAATAAAGGTTATAAAGTATCTATTACCTCCACGTGTCAAAATACCTAGCAGAATGTCCAGACTTACCACACATAAAACATGCATAATTATTGTTATTGGTGTGGTTGCCATTATTTGGGACATGCTTAGGAGGAGGTCCTTGGTTCTTTCTTTGATTTGAGAGGGCCTTATATTGAGTCTGGTTTCTATTTGGCCAACGTTTCATGTTTCTTTTCTTTGGCCTTAAATAATAATTATTTTTTGCTTAGGCTTTGGGCATATTTTCATTGGTAGTAATTAAATTTACCTTAGTTCCATTTGCTCCATAGAGTTCCACAGCCTTGTCTTGATTTCTTACTTCTTTCTCCACTCTCAAACGTGTGATAATGGCTTCAATGGAAAGTTCCTTTTTCTATGTCTCAAGACTTTAGCAAACTCCTTCCAATACTCGGGCAACTTGTCAATGATGGCTGAAACTTGCATTTATTCGTCTACTCAAACACCTTCAGAACGAATATCATGTGCAATCATTTGGAGCTCATAGGCTTGTTCTACTACAGACTTGCCTTCAACCATTTGAAATCTGAAAAAACAGCTACAAGCATACTTCTTGGACCCAGCTTCCGCAGTGTCATACTTTTGATGCATGGTCTTCCATATCTTTTTTGCAGAAGAGTAAGATTGATCGTAATAATCATACAATTCATCAGAAAAGACAATTGAGCAAATAATTTCTACAATAAAGATGATCCTTCTCCCTTTTCTTTATTTCTTTTTCATGTTGAGAAATTTCTTCTTTCCGTCATGGATTTTATTTTCTTTTTCTTTGGATTTTTCTCAGTTAGAACATAACCCACATTCAAAAGGGTAAGGTAAAAGAAAGTTTTTGTCTCCACCTCTTAAAGTAAACACCATGGAAGCGGAATGGCTTGCTAAGATCACCCGCTCCAGTGGTATTGGAAACAATATTACCATTTTCCATTGATGCATTTTGTTCTCCATAAGCATCGTCTCAAATTGTTGGAAAATATAAGAAGAAATATTACCTAAAACTTGTTATTATTTGTATCAAATGAAATTACCAATAAGAGATGGCGAAGTTGAGGCACGGACTAGGTCACACTCTTTAGACGATACACGCCATTTACGGAATTTTTCGGTGTAATAGACAATAATTTTACATGCCATTCGTAGGATACAACAATTAGCCCAACCACCTAGTTGTATTCTCATGCAAGTCTACACTACTTATAGGGACAAAAGCTCTTTAACCAATACTTTCTTTTACCTAGAGAAATATATTTTTGTGAAAGTGTATATATAATCTAAGTTGTGAAAACTGATTTGTAGAGAGAAAGATAAGAGTTGGAATTTATTTTATTTATTTATTTTTTTTCGTGTGTGTCAATGTTGAACTGATCATGAATATATATAGTGGTACTAGAGCCTTTTTTTTTTCTTCTTCATTCAAGTTCATTTCTTCAGTTTCTGTACGCATTCATGTACATTAGCTAGAGCAATGATTATGCATTCAAAGCTTTGTTGACTAGTTTTCAAAACATAGCTGGCAGTTACCTCTTCATCAACGTTTAAAAAAAATTTGAAACTCTAAGTTATTACATTACTTGAATAGCATGGGAAAACTGACATTTTGATATTATTGTGGAATTGAATTGGTGATATTACCATATCCGGATTTCAAACTTAAAAATATGTAACTGATAAACATTTAATCAAGGATGAAATATAATATTTTTATAAAAATACTCCAACAAAAAATAATGCAAACAAGTCTTCCAACTACACATGTTCAGTCATTCAGGATGAAGTCTCTGTATCCAAAGCTTGGACAACCATGTTACAAATTGATTTAACAAAGTAAAACTTAAGAGAAATAAAAGATTGTTTCAAAAGACGGATATCATCAACAAGAATTCCAGCCGGCACCAAACATGATTCAACGGAGTTCAGCAAGCAAAAGAGTTCCTTACAGCCAACCCAACGAATGTGGAAGACAAAATTGTCTGTAACTGTCAAACCTCAAGTATATATATTGGGCTCATTCTCTCTAAAAAGACACCAGAAAAGGACACCATTCACCATTGAGAACTTATTCTTTCACAGAGATCATATTTGTAATTGAAAATTAGGAGATTCTATCATAGTTTGTAGGGCTTTGTAAGAGGTTCATGCGACTAATTGCTTCTTTGTAATCTTACAATTCGGTTTAATCTTATATATTCAAGTTTGATTCAAGTGATTAGTTGTTAGTTTAGTTTAATTTACGATGTTTGAGTTTTCAATGCAATGTGATGTTTGGTAGAGTTCTTTTGGTTTTAATCTGTGTTCATTAGATTTCGATCTATTAATTGCACACCTTCGATTTGTGATGCTCATTATAGTTCCTAAGCTTCTAATTGTTTATTGTTTACTTTCGACCTGCACTTATAACACCATTTTACTTCATAGATAGTCTAGACTTCGATTTATCTTCATTTGCAATCAAGCTAGAATCTTTTCTTTGTTTTTTTGAGAGAATCTGATTTTAATTAGAAATTAGTATTGTTAACTTAGAACTTAATTTACTTGCTTTCCATATTTCTTTGTTGCATTTCCTCCATAGAGCATTAGAATTCCTATTAATCGGGATAATACCGAACCACATTCCCTTAAATACAAAGTCAAATCATCCACCTTATTCTAAGCTTGAAATAAGAAATCAAACTATTTAATCAATTAGAG
>OU015765.1:6748066-6811224 GCA_907173295.1 Fagus sylvatica
ACACTATCTTTAAGATGATAATTGCCTTCACTCTAGAAGAGTTTTTCTTCCGGGTTAAGGCAATTCACTTCCACGATACAACAAAGTCACCAATTACAGAAAGCAAATTTCGGTAATTCCTTAAAGAGTATTCTTATAAAATTGTGTATTTGATAATGAATCAGACACTTATCACAAGAAATTCCCCAACAATTTTAAGGTGATAATTGCCCCCACTCTAAAAGAGTTTTGCTTCCGGGTTAAGGAAATTCATCTCCAGGATACAACAAAGTCACCAATTATAGAAAGCAAATTTCGATAATTCCTTTAAAAAGTATTCTTACAAAATTGTGTATTTGACAAAGAATAGGCACTTTAATTTGTAGAAAATTTAATTGGCACCATTCTAGAATAATATAACCTTTCAAAAAATAACTTCCATGAGTTAGTTATTTTTTACATCACAAATAACTTCCATGAATTAGTTATTTTCTGCATCAGAATCACACGTGCACGTGCCACGTGTTTAAGTGCCAAATGTGTTACTAATGCCTTCAAACATAAACTCACTTCTATATCACTATATATATAACATTACATTGCAATTGACATTGACTTGTAGGGAAATTCTGCGGATGAGAAAGCAATTGACCTGAATTTCTCTGAGCAAGGTTGCAAATACTTGAATAGGAGTCCATCATTAAGTTAGCATACGATAGTTATATTCATAACCTTTTTTTTTTTTTTTTTTTTTTTTTTTTTGTTACAAGGCAAAAACTAAGAGCCACAAAAGACATTAGGAAGGAGTTTTTTTTTTTTGATAAAGTCATTAGGAAGGAGTTAGATGCGGAGAGACACTATAGTTAAATGGGATTGGTGGCCCCATTCAAATAAAGAATGGTCTTATGTTCCCATGAACATAGTCATTTGCACCGATCAATCAGAAAGTGATCAACTTTCACTTTCTCTAGTTCCCGTATAAATTTTTTTGAAACGGTGCCAGCACGTGTTTTCGATCATCACCATCACACAGAACGGTTATCTCGCTCATTGGTGCTTTCATCTGCAAATGAGACTGTCCTTTGCTAGTGCCATGATTTGTGGTGGTCTGAGACACATGGCCATCTTCTTGTATGAGATGGTTTTTACCATCTTGTTCTCTTTGCCACGGCATGCATGATGATGAGAACGTCATCAATTTCTTTGCCAAGCCACCAAGATCTTCAATAACACTGCCATCTATCAATATAATGCCTCATGTGTGGTGGTCAAGATATCAACTGAGAAGATTCCCTGCCAGGACCATGATTTGTGGTGGTCTATGCTGCAATTCTTGCCACGAGACCATACATGTGCCATTGTCTCCTGCAACAACCTCCGATCCCTTGAAAGTCATCGTTTAAAAATTCTGATTCCATTGTAATTATCACCTTAAAATTATTGGGGAATTTGGGAAGATCAGAAAATAAGGTGATAATTGCCCCCACTCTCAAAGAGTTTTACTTCCGTGTTAAGGCAATTCACCTCCAGGATACAACAAAGTCACCAATTACAGAAAGCAAATTTCGGTAATCCCTTTAAAGAGTATTCTTACAAAATTGTGTATTTGACAAATGAATAGGCACTTTAATTTATAGACAATGAATAGGCACCATTCTGAAATAATATAACCTTTCAGAAAATAACTTCTACCATTCTAGAACAATATGACCTTTTCAAAAAATAACTTCCATCATTCTAGAACAATATGATTTTTCAGAAAATAACTTTCATGAGTTAGTTATTCTCTACATAAAAAATAACTTCCATAAGTTAGTTATTTTCTACACCAAAATCACACGTGTACGTGCCACATGTCCAAGTGCCAAATATGTCACTAATGCTTTCAAACATAAACCCACTTCTATATCACTATATGTATAACAAATATACAACACTATATTAAGCTTGAGATAAATGGTTTGAATTTTAAAAAACTCCTATAAAAACAAAAATATAAAATATCAATTTTAGTTTTCTAATATTAAAGCAAGTCATAGCTTATTTTTGTAAATATATAATTTTTTAAAATAATATTCTAAAAGAACTTATTATCGTTATCAGCTTTTTATTTTTATTTTATTTATTGAAATTATCTTTATCAACTTTAATAAATAGACACAACATTAATAATATTCTATATCAAGTTTTGATCTAGTCAACCCCACCCATTCTCACTCCTAAATCCCATTCGCCAACACCAAAAAATTGAAGAGATCTCGGAACAAACCCACATCCCACTCTTGTAGCAGCTTAGTGGGTGCCTCCACAATCGGAATAGTCCCACTTACAAAAACATCTCCATTATTTTACTGTATTCTTTTTTTATATAAATAAATCTCTATTATTCTTTCAAGTATTATCATTTGTAACATCAAATATCATCTGTTTCGCTTTTTCATTTAAATATTGATAAATAAATGGAAACTTAACAACAACAATAATTGGACTCAATCAACTCCACAAAATTACCAATGATTTGATACAAACTAAAAGGTGCAAGAAAAGTTGATTTTATAAAAAGCTCACTCTTAGGCTGAACAATCAGAACTCACCAAACACGAGAAGAAAAAAGTCTGAATTATTATTCTAGGGGCAAATTCTGGTTCGTGAGATAAAATGGATGTCATTTGTAGTAAAATATATGCGTGTCATATGGGATAAGATGTTACAAATGACAAGCATCTTACCAAAAACCCCCCAAAGGACCAAAGTACTAGAATTATTCTAGGTATTACTCCTTTATTTTTTTAATGTACTCTTAGATTAAAAAATTATGATTTTTTTTTTATTAAAAAAAAAAGGGGTAAACTAAACTGTTGGTCCCTAACGTTTACCTAAGTTGCGCGTTTGGTCCCTAACGTTTAAAATGGGCAGAAATGATCCCTAACGTTTCAAAACGATGCACCATTGATCCTTCCGTTAGTCTTCCGTTAACTTGGTGTATATGTGGCTAACGGAATTATGATATGGACAATTTTTAATTGACATATAATTTTTTTTAATAACAACTAGGATATGACATGATATATCTATTTAAAAACAACACAGCCCAAAAAAAATTAACCCAATCCAAATAAAAAAAACCCCACCGAATTAAAATTAACCCACCCCACCCAAATCAAATTAACCCTAAAATTAAATTCTAATTCTCTACCTCTATGTAACAAACCACCGTACAGTGTTATCTCCCTTCTCAGCCTCTCGCCTCCGCTTCCTCTCTCTCGCCTCTCTCTTTTCTACTTTCTCTCTCGTCTCTCTCTCTATTTTCTTTCTCAGTGGACCCAAAGCAATAACAAAAGGCTAAAAGAGAGAAAATCGAGGGAACTGCTATGAAGTCATGCTGGTGAATTTGGGGCTCAAGCTTTGATGAAGTCACATCTGCTCTTTTACTTTCTTTTTGTTATACAATATCACTATTTACAAAGAAACTACAACTTGTCATTACCTGTATTATTAACCCATTGAACTATAGATTGTAAATGCACATGGTAGCTAGGTCCATGAAGCTTCATGGTTGATTACTTAAACTACGTGATCACTGAAATTACTTATATCCACATGAGTATATATAGTACGTTTGGACTGAAATTACTTAGATTTAAGAATCTTCAATTATTATGTTTGGAAAAATATTGATTTACATATTCCATGTTGTTGATTTACATATTTACTTCATAGCAGTTCCCTCGGGTTTTTCTCTTTTTTGGCCTTTTCTTATTGCTTTGGGCCCACTGAGAAAGAAGATAGAGAGAGAGGCGAGAGAGAAAGAAGATAGAGAGAGGCGAGAGAGAGGAAGTGGAGACGAGAGGTTGAGAGGCTGAGAAGGGATATAACACTGTATGGTGGTTTGTTACAAAGAGGCAGAGAATTAGAATTTAATTTTAGGGTTAATTTGATTTGGGTGGGATGAGTTAATTTTAGGTGAATTTTTTTTGGGTTGGGTTGTTTTTAAATGGATATACCATGTCATATCCTAGTTGTCATTAAAAAAAAAAAATATATGTCAATTAAAAATTGTCTACATCATAATTCCGTTAGCCACGTATACACCAAGTTAATAGAGACTAACGGAAGGACTAATGGTGCATCGTTTTGAAACGTTAGGGACCATTTCTGCCCATTTTAAACGTTAGGGACCAAACACGCAACTTGGGTAATTGTTAGAGACCAATAATGTAGTTTACCCAAAAAAAAAAAAAAATCTTTTTTGGAAGAGGTCTAATATTTATAAAACAAATTAATATATATATATATATACAATAAATTTTTTTTTAAATTTCTATGGGGGGAAGGGCACCATAAGGTGACAACTTGCATTGTCGCATGCATATGTCATAAGAGAGATAATACATATGTTGGTTGGATACACAAATACTTTCTTTCTCCAAAGAGGAATATACCCAAAAAAAAAAAAGTTGTCAATAACAAGGTTATTAAAATCAAGATCCTACATAGGATCTTACAATAATATTGATGTGTTCAAGAATCATCAAGTTGTTAAAATCTTCTTAACATAAAATAAAAATGATAATCTACAATAAATCAAATAAATTTTAAATAGATAAATTATTATCATTAAATATATATAATTTTAACTATAAAATAGCATTGACGTGAGTTTTAATTTTGAAAGTAAGAATTCTATTAAATAAAAGTTAATTAATTACTAAATTGTATTTCCTTTATTTCTCTTATGTAATTTTTTTTTACAAACGAAGGGAAAATTATTTAGTACTCCCAAAACACAAATAAATGCATACTCTTTTTTCTCACGTGAATGATAGGTCTCACTTGACCCATCATTCATGTGATAGGGAGTACGCATTTATAGTACTCTGGGAGTACTGAATAATAATCATTTTGAAGTGAAGACGGAGGAGTTTTTCTCGTCTTGGTGACTAATTCAATATATTTTTGTGGAAGTGTATATATAATCTAAGTTGTGAAAACTGATTTGTAGAGAGAAAGATAAGAGCTAGAATGTGTTTTTCTTTTTTTTTTTTTTCGTGTGTCAATGCTGAACTGATCATGAATATATCTAGTGGTACTAGAGCCTATCTTTTTTCATTTAAGTTCATTTCTTCAGTTTCTGTACACATTCATGTACATTAGCTAGAGCAATGATTATGCATTCAAAGCATTGTTGATTAGTTTTCAAAACATAGCTGGCAGTTACCTCTTCATCAACGTTTTAAAAAAAATTAAACTCTAAGTTATTACATTGACTTGAATAGCATGGGAAAACTGACATTTTGATATTATTGTGGAATTGAATTGGTGATATTACCATATCCGGATTTCAAACTTAAAAATATGTAACTGATGAACATTTAATCAAGGATGAAATATAATATTTTTATAAAAATACTCCAAAAATCCCCCACTTATTTTATAAAAAATGTAAGTAAAAATATATATAATTTTCTGGGTTAAGATAGAATATTATGCATAATGAGGGTGCCAATGGCTTGAACCCTCATTTATTATTTCAGCAATGTTGTTCCAAAGTCAATAGTGAACAATGTCTTAAACCATGACTTTTGTGTGGAAAACAGGACGTTGCATCACACACATAATACTCAAGTATTCTGCAACGAGCTTCTAAGCCAACACATTACGGTCTTGTGCTTTATCCCAGCATTCATGAGTAATTTAGAGAATTAGCCCTATTCTCATAGGAAGCGACCCCATTTCCATACTCATATAGGTGGATCTATCAAGAATGCTCTCGTAACTCTAACATCCCACTCATAAGAATTATAGACCACATTAAGAGTTTATTTAGATAAACTCATCCTTTATTAACGTTACGAGATACATGCACTCACACCTTAGGGAGGGACAAAATTTAAATTCAGTGCATGTTATTCAAACTACTCTATGATTCGTTTTTCCCTTTGAACCTAGTTCTTGGGATCTCCAGTCCCTAGGTTGGGTATCCTCATAGGCAATTTATTCTTCTTTGGGCTTAAGTCCCATCCCCCTCGATGTTATCCAAACCTTTTCTCTAGCTAGAGCTCTTGTTAATAGATCCACAATATTATCTCTAGTTCTAATATAATCAACATTAATAGTTCCATTGTTTATATATGATCTTACAGTCTTACAGTACTGTGTTTTCTTCTGATAGATCAGGATTTTCTATTATAATATTTATTGCGTACTCTACCAATTGTGGTAGTGCTATGGGTGGTATAGGTTTTTCCCACATTGGAATTTCAGATAAAAGATCACGTAACCAACCCACTTCTTCACTGGCTGAGGTTAAGGCAATTAATTCCACCTCCATTGTGGATTTAGCAATAATTTGTTGTTTTTTAGATTTCCAACAAATTGCTCCACCACCTAAAGTGAATACATAGCTAGTGGTAGATAAAGAATCACCTGATAAGGTATTCCAATCAGTATCACTATATCCTTCAATAACAGCATGGATACTTTTGATATAATAAACCATAGTGCGCAGTTCTTTTTAAATATCTCATTAGGCAAGTAATAGCATTCCAATGTTCAAAATTTGGTTTTCTAGTAAATCTTGCTAGAACTCCCACAGTATAGGCAATATCAGGCCTAGTATAATCAGTAGCATATCTAAGACTACCAATAATACTGGCATACTCCTTTTGATTATAAATATCATTTTCATGTTTAGTAGGAAATAAATGTACACTAGAATCAAAAGGAGTATTTACAGGTTTATAATCAAAATATTTATATTTTTTCAAAATCTTTTCTATATAATGAGATTGATCTATAAATATGCCATTCGAAATTCTAGTAATTTTCATACCAAGTATCACATTAGCTTCTCCTAAATTTTTTATATCAAAATTATTTTTAAGAAATATTTTGGTAGTATTTATAATATCTATATCAGTACCAAAAATTAAAAGATCATCAACATATAAACAAATTATTACATGAGCATCATTGAAAGATTTATAGTATATACATTTATCACTTTCATTTGTTTTAAAGTCATTAAATAGCAAGAATTTTATATGCCATTTTCTAGGAGCTTGTCTTAATCCATAAAGAGATTTTAATAATTTACATACCTTGTGTTCATTAATTACCTGGCAATACAAAACCTTCTAGTTGATCCATGTATATTTTTTCTTCTAAATCTCCATTCAAGAAGGCTGTCTTTACATCTATTTGATGTATCATCAAATTATAAATAGCAGCTATAGCAATCAATAATCTAATAGATGTAATTTTAGTGACAAGAGAAAATGTATCGAAAAAATCAATATCTTCTTTTTGTTAAAAATCTTTAGCTACAAGTCAAACTTTGAATTTTTCAATAGTTCCATCAGGTTTTAATTTTCTTCTAAGTACCCATTTACAGTTTTACAACCTGGAGGTAAATCTACAAGTTTCCAAGTATTATTAGAAATTAGAGAATCCATCTCATCATTGATGGCTTTTCTCCAAAAATCTGAATCAGTTGAAAGCCTTTTTCTAAAGAAGTAGGATCACTTTGTAAACTATACACATAATACTTAGGACCAAAATCTTTTTGAATTCTAAGTCTTTTACTTTTCCTAGGTTCAATCTCAATTTTATTAGCTTCTTTTGACTTAGACATTGAAGACTCATCTCTACTTTGTTGTTCAAGACCCCCACTAATTTTAGATTTAAATGGAAATTTATTCTCATGAAAAATTGCCTCTTTAGATTCAATTATTGTATTGTTATCAATGTCAAAAAATCTATAAGTTGGACTATTTAATGTATAACCCAAAAATACACATGTAGAAGCTCTTTTTCCAAGTTTTGGTCTTTTAGGATCAGGTAGCCTCACATACGCTAAGCACCCCCAAACTCTAAAATAATCCAAATTTGGTTTATATTTTTTCCACAATTCAAAAGGAGTTAAAAGAGTCTTTTTATGAGGTATTCTATTTAAAACATAATTTGCTGTTAAAACAGCCTCACCCCATAAATTTTTAGGAGCACCACAACTAACAAGCATAGCATTGGTTAAATTTATAAGGGTTCTATTTTTACATTTAGCTACTCCATTAGAAGATGGAGAATAAGGGGGAGTAATCTCATGAACAATACCAAGAGATTGAATATAATTATTAAGACCAAGTGTATCATACTCCTTTCCCCTATCAGTCCTAAATCTTTTAATATTTTTACCAAAATTATTCTCAACTTCTTTTATAAAAATAGATAATTTTTCAAAAGTATCACTTTTGTTTTTCATTAGATAGACATATTAATATTCTGAAAAATCATCAATAAAGGTTATAAAGTATCTATTACCTCCACGTGTCAAAATACCTAGCAGAATGTCCAGACTTACCACACATAAAACATGCATAATTATTGTTATTGGTGTGGTTGCCATTATTTGGGACATGCTTAGGAGGAGGTCCTTGGTTCTTTCTTTGATTTGAGAGGGCCTTATATTGAGTCTGGTTTCTATTTGGCCAACGTTTCATGTTTCTTTTCTTTGGCCTTAAATAATAATTATTTTTTGCTTAGGCTTTGGGCATATTTTCATTGGTAGTAATTAAATTTACCTTAGTTCCATTTGCTCCATAGAGTTCCACAGCCTTGTCTTGATTTCTTACTTCTTTCTCCACTCTCAAACGTGTGATAATGGCTTCAATGGAAAGTTCCTTTTTCTATGTCTCAAGACTTTAGCAAACTCCTTCCAATACTCGGGCAACTTGTCAATGATGGCTGAAACTTGCATTTATTCGTCTACTCAAACACCTTCAGAACGAATATCATGTGCAATCATTTGGAGCTCATAGGCTTGTTCTACTACAGACTTGCCTTCAACCATTTGAAATCTGAAAAAACAGCTACAAGCATACTTCTTGGACCCAGCTTCCGCAGTGTCATACTTTTGATGCATGGTCTTCCATATCTTTTTTGCAGAAGAGTAAGATTGATCGTAATAATCATACAATTCATCAGAAAAGACAATTGAGCAAATAATTTCTACAATAAAGATGATCCTTCTCCCTTTTCTTTATTTCTTTTTCATGTTGAGAAATTTCTTCTTTCCGTCATGGATTTTATTTTCTTTTTCTTTGGATTTTTCTCAGTTAGAACATAACCCACATTCAAAAGGGTAAGGTAAAAGAAAGTTTTTGTCTCCACCTCTTAAAGTAAACACCATGGAAGCGGAATGGCTTGCTAAGATCACCCGCTCCAGTGGTATTGGAAACAATATTACCATTTTCCATTGATGCATTTTGTTCTCCATAAGCATCGTCTCAAATTGTTGGAAAATATAAGAAGAAATATTACCTAAAACTTGTTATTATTTGTATCAAATGAAATTACCAATAAGAGATGGCGAAGTTGAGGCACGGACTAGGTCACACTCTTTAGACGATACACGCCATTTACGGAATTTTTCGGTGTAATAGACAATAATTTTACATGCCATTCGTAGGATACAACAATTAGCCCAACCACCTAGTTGTATTCTCATGCAAGTCTACACTACTTATAGGGACAAAAGCTCTTTAACCAATACTTTCTTTTACCTAGAGAAATATATTTTTGTGAAAGTGTATATATAATCTAAGTTGTGAAAACTGATTTGTAGAGAGAAAGATAAGAGTTGGAATTTATTTTATTTATTTATTTTTTTTCGTGTGTGTCAATGTTGAACTGATCATGAATATATATAGTGGTACTAGAGCCTTTTTTTTTCTTCTTCATTTAAGTTCATTTCTTCAGTTTCTGTACGCATTCATGTACATTAGCTAGAGCAATGATTATGCATTCAAAGCTTTGTTGACTAGTTTTCAAAACATAGCTGGCAGTTACCTCTTCATCAACGTTTAAAAAAAATTTGAAACTCTAAGTTATTACATTACTTGAATAGCATGGGAAAACTGACATTTTGATATTATTGTGGAATTGAATTGGTGATATTACCATATCCGGATTTCAAACTTAAAAATATGTAACTGATAAACATTTAATCAAGGATGAAATATAATATTTTTATAAAAATACTCCAACAAAAAATAATGCAAACAAGTCTTCCAACTACACATGTTCAGTCATTCAGGATGAAGTCTCTGTATCCAAAGCTTGGACAACCATGTTACAAATTGATTTAACAAAGTAAAACTTAAGAGAAATAAAAGATTGTTTCAAAAGACGGATATCATCAACAAGAATTCCAGCCGGCACCAAACATGATTCAACGGAGTTCAGCAAGCAAAAGAGTTCCTTACAGCCAACCCAACGAATGTGGAAGACAAAATTGTCTGTAACTGTCAAACCTCAAGTATATATATTGGGCTCATTCTCTCTAAAAAGACACCAGAAAAGGACACCATTCACCATTGAGAACTTATTCTTTCACAGAGATCATATTTGTAATTGAAAATTAGGAGATTCTATCATAGTTTGTAGGGCTTTGTAAGAGGTTCATGCGACTAATTGCTTCTTTGTAATCTTACAATTCGGTTTAATCTTATATATTCAAGTTTGATTCAAGTGATTAGTTGTTAGTTTAGTTTAATTTACGATGTTTGAGTTTTCAATGCAATGTGATGTTTGGTAGAGTTCTTTTGGTTTTAATCTGTGTTCATTAGATTTCGATCTATTAATTGCACACCTTCGATTTGTGATGCTCATTATAGTTCCTAAGCTTCTAATTGTTTATTGTTTACTTTCGACCTGCACTTATAACACCATTTTACTTCATAGATAGTCTAGACTTCGATTTATCTTCATTTGCAATCAAGCTAGAATCTTTTCTTTGTTTTTTTGAGAGAATCTGATTTTAATTAGAAATTAGTATTGTTAACTTAGAACTTAATTTACTTGCTTTCCATATTTCTTTGTTGCATTTCCTCCATAGAGCATTAGAATTCCTATTAATCGGGATAATACCGAACCACATTCCCTTAAATACAAAGTCAAATCATCCACCTTATTCTAAGCTTGAAATAAGAAATCAAACTATTTAATCAATTAGAGTAGGTAAAATTAAAATACTCTCAAATAGTAAGACGTGTCCTCTCGAATTCATAGATAATAATATAACTCACGTGGCATAAAAGGATGATTTAAATCTGGACCCATTCAATTCCTTCTGGAATCAAAGAGGAAAAGATCCAAAGCCCAAAACCGCTTCTTTTAAGTGGTTTTGAAAGATTTCATTCTACATATTCCTTTAATTTACCAAAAAAAAAAAAAAAAATGATCGTAACCAAAATGTGCCAACTGTCTTTTTGCCTTAATCATTAAATGTTTATTATTACAGCTTAGCAAAGAATAAAAAAAATGATTGCTAAGAAATTCATTATTAATTAATATGTCATAATCCAATCCATTACTTTCCTTTGAGTTAGGTAATTAGAACATTATCACAATCAAGTTAATGATGTTAAGTGTTAACCTCCTAATCAGTAATCACACACTAACACAAATAAAAAAAAAAATGAAAAGATAAAGATTGCTAAAAGAGATTCTTTTATAATTTAACTTTTGGAAGGAAAACCATAGCTTTCTAGTAAGGGAAGAAAAGCAACATAATACTTTTCTTTTGTAATATCAATAAAGTCGGCGTTATCCAACTCATCTTGCTCTGGTTATCAAATAGGCTTAAGAGTCAACTCGAACTTAGTCCTTATACAATAAGTCCCTTGACAAAGATGGTACCTCTGGATTCCATCCAATCAAATTATCCTTACTTTGTCGGTTAACCAATGAAATCCGAGAGAATCACGAGTGCACATGATTATAAACTCACTAGATCGCTAATTTTTTGTACTTATGCTTTCTTGGGTGCCAATTTCAATTTTATTCTCACAGGCCATATCTTCCTCAATTTACTCCAAAGTAGTAGAATATGGTAAGCTAATATGAAGTGGACGACAAATTATTTAATACAAGAGAAAAATAAAGATGGGCCTACAAAATTCATCTCATTGGCAAAAATCAAACAAAAATCTAGAATAAGTTATACACTTGTATGATGTATCATAGTTATTGAATAGTTTGTAAATTTTATTCTATGAACAATATTTAATGAACTCTCCCAAATTGTTCCACCTACTACAACACCATATTAGTGTCATCATACTCATACCAAAGTCATCCCACACGCAAAAATCAACCAAAAATCTAGAATATGTTATACACTTGTATGATGTATCATAGTTATAGAATAATTTCTAAATTTATTCTTTTCTTTAAGGGTAAAATACATTTTTGTCCCTCAACTATATGGTTATTTGATTTTTAGTCCCTCAATTTATAAATGTTCTATTTTAGCCCTTCAAGATGTTAAAAAAAATAATAATAATAATCCATACGTCTATTTTTCTGTTTAAGTGACTAACGAAATAATGAGGACCTTGTAATTAAGGAACTAAAATTGAACCGGCCTCATATTTAAGAGACACAAATTGAACCAATCACATATTTAAGAGATTAAAATCAAACAAAAATAAATATAAGAAGTAGTCGGAAAGTAATAAACAAATAAACTAAGGGACTAAATTGTTACATATTAAAAATTGAACAGGATCCCATATTTTGACGGATAAAAATACAATTTACCATTTTTTTTTTTTTTTTATGACTCTAACTGTCTATGTTAGCTTGTGAGCATCTCGACTAATTTTAAGGGGACACGTAACACCCTACTAGTTGTACTGCAATAGTCACAAGACTTTGTCTTGAGTAGGTGGCCATGAGAGGACTTGAACTAATAACCATTAGGGAGACCACTCAAAGCCGGACTAGTTGAGCAATTTACCCTCATTTTTATTAACAAGATACACATAATTCTTTCAATGCTTGTCCAATCTTTGAATATGCTATCAATTTATATTTAAAATAGAATGTAAAATATCATACGGGCATTCCCTTACTATTAAAATGAAAATTGATTGATTTTTATTTTTTATTTGAGATTGGGACAAGAATAATTATATACACCTGTAAACTCCTTTTTCCTTATTTATAAAACAAAAATACAAATTGTATTGGCCTAGAAATTTGTGGGTAGAATCCAGTCCACCAAAAAGAGGATATTATAGGCTAATTTGAAAATCGTAAAAATGGAAGCCGTCATAAATAACAAGAATAAATTGAAAATGGAGAAAATATAATATAAAATCCCATAAAACAAGGCCCCCACAAAGCGTGTGACACCGAAATATGAAGAAGAAAGGAAAGGAAAGGGCATTTTCGTCATTGGCGCTGGTTTAATGGTTCGCCTTAACTGTCTCAGTGATTTACAGAATCGTGTATATATATGCCACCTCCATCTTCCCTCTCTCAAGGGCCCAAATCTACATGCTCTATCTACTCTTTCAATTCATTGTCTGAAAAATCATTCTCTTTTACCTCTTCTTTCTTGGACTGGTTTCGTAGGTGTTTGATCTCAACAAAATTGGTATGTGAATTTCTTCATCCTCTGTTTTTGTGTGTAATCGTGGTTTATAACAAAAACTGATGGATTTCTGCATTGTTTGGAGCTATATGTGATATGGATTTTTCTCATTTTTGTTAGATCTGTGAACAATGCGGAGAATTTTCATGTTATTTATGTTGTTTGCTTTTATTTAATTAGTGACATTTGCTTGATGTGATCTGGCCTCTGGGTGTTTGTTTGTGTGTTTTATGGGAATGGGATTGGGATATGGTGGTTAAAACCAGATCCATATGCGTTTTGAGAAATGGTTTTCTTAGTTTAATCATGGGTTTGTGAGTAGTGCATGGATCTGGTGATTGTTTTTTTTTTTTATTTAATTCTGGAGAATGTGTTGGATCTGGTAATTTGTACTGAGTTTTGGGTCTAGCTTGTTCTGTTCTTTGATTTCTGATGTTGATTTTGGTTGATCGGAAAGAGAGGAAGCAAAAAGAAAATTGAAGCTTTACATGTTCTGTTCTTAAGTTTCTAAGAAGCTTAATTATACAAGGTTTAGGGAGTTATTGTTTGGTAGATGGAATAAAAATGTGATTCTTGTTATGGGATCTATTTCTATTTGATTTGGTATGAAACTTTACTTAGATCATGGTTCTGAATTTAGTTGTTCTTATGTAGACATTGGTTTGAGATGGCTTCTTACACCCCTAAAAACATCCTCATAACTGGGGCTGCCGGGTTCATTGCGTCCCATGTTGCCAACCGGCTCATCCGTAACTACCCTGACTACAAGATTGTTGTGCTTGACAAGCTTGATTATTGCTCGAATTTGAAAAATCTCCTGCCCTCAAGATCATCTCCCAATTTCAAGTTTGTCAAGGGGGACATTGGCAGTGCTGACCTTGTCAACTTCCTCTTAATCACTGAGTCTATCGACACTATAATGCACTTTGCTGCCCAGACTCATGTTGACAACTCATTTGGTAACAGCTTTGAGTTTACCAAGAACAATATTTATGGTACCCATGTTCTTTTAGAAGCCTGCAAGGTCACTGGCCAGATCAGGAGGTTCATCCATGTGAGTACGGATGAGGTTTATGGGGAGACAGATGAAGATGCTGTTGTGGGAAACCACGAGGCTTCTCAACTCCTCCCTACTAACCCATACTCTGCAACAAAAGCTGGAGCAGAAATGCTTGTTATGGCGTATGGAAGGTCATATGGGTTACCTGTGATAACAACACGTGGGAACAATGTGTACGGGCCCAATCAGTTTCCTGAAAAATTAATTCCAAAGTTCATCCTCTTGGCCATGCAAGGGAAACCTCTTCCAATTCATGGTGATGGTTCGAATGTGAGGAGTTATTTATATTGTGAGGACGTTGCCGAGGCTTTTGAAGTCATTCTTCACAAGGGAGAGGTGGGTCATGTGTACAATATCGGGACAAAGAAGGAAAGGAGAGTTATTGATGTGGCCGAAGATATATGCAGACTCTTCTCGATGGACCCAGAGAAAAGCATCAAGTTCGTAGAGAACAGACCATTTAATGACCAGAGGTACTTTCTAGATGATCAGAAGCTGAAGATCTTGGGGTGGTCAGAGCAAACTAGGTGGGAAGAGGGGCTGAAGAAGACAATGGAATGGTACATTAACAATCCTGATTGGTGGGGCGACGTCACTGGGGCACTGCTTCCTCATCCGAGAATGCTGATGATGCCTGGTGGGATTGAGAGACACTTTGATGGGTCTGAAGAGGGCAAATCTGCATCTTATGTCTCAAATAATACCCGGATGCTGGTTCCAACTTCCAAAAGCTGTGGTTCTCCTCGAAAACCTTCCTTGAAGTTCTTGATCTATGGTAGGACTGGTTGGCTTGGTGGTCTGCTTGGGAAGATATGTGAGAAACAAGGGATTCCATATGAATATGGAAGAGGACGTCTAGAGGACCGGTCATCACTCTTGGCAGATATTCAGAATGTTAAGCCAACCCATGTTTTCAATGCTGCTGGTGTGACTGGTAGACCCAATGTAGATTGGTGCGAATCTCACAAAACTGAAACAATTCGCGCGAATGTTGCTGGAACCTTAACCTTAGCTGATGTTTGCCGAGAGCATGGGCTATTGATGATGAATTTTGCTACAGGATGCATATTTGAGTATGATGCTGAACATCCTGAGGGTTCTGGCATTGGCTATAAAGAGGAAGACAAACCCAATTTCATTGGTTCTTTCTATTCCAAAACCAAGGCTATGGTAATTTATTCATAATCATTGTCCCTATTTCTATTACCGATTTCTGAGATTATGCATTTTTTCTAACTAGTTCTCTCTGATTTTTTCGACCAGGTTGAAGAGCTGTTGAAAGAATATGACAATGTCTGCATCCTCAGAGTTAGGATGCCAATATCATCTGATCTAAATAACCCACGCAACTTCATAACCAAGATTTCTCGTTATAACAAAGTTGTCAACATTCCGAACAGCATGACCATCTTGGATGAGCTTCTACCCATTTCAGTTGAGATGGCAAAGCGGAACTTGAGGGGTATATGGAACTTCACAAACCCTGGGGTTGTGAGCCATAATGAGATTCTGGAGATGTACAAGCAATACATTAACCCTGAATTCAAGTGGGCTAACTTCACACTTGAGGAGCAAGCCAAGGTGATAGTAGCCCCTCGAAGCAACAATGAGATGGACGCGTCAAAGTTGAAGAACGAGTTCCCTGAGTTGCTATCTATTAAGGAGTCTCTGATTAAGTATGTATTTGAACCAAACAAGAAAAACTGAGCAGAATAAGCAGTTTTGAGTTGTAGACCTCAGGATCGACCTCTTTCATTTTTCAGCTTTCCCCTATAAGGCTCCCCCCAATTATTCATTGTTAGCTTCATATCATTAATTCCACTGTTGTAGAGGGTCGTGAGGATAATTCTATTAGTTCATGGTTCTTTTATTTGTAATTTAGTTTTGCTTTTCAGCAAGGAACTTTCAATAGCTTCTTTATAATGGATGTAAGTCATCTAGAAGCCTGGGAGTGTATAAGTTTGCAGTCTATGTAATGAAATATGTGTGACGTTTAATTCTTTAATTACTGGGGCTTTTAGTATTCATTCAAGGTCTAAAAAGTCAATTGGATTATAGAGTTCTCCAATTCAACTCTGGCCCTCCAATGGAATATGTTTTGTATTGATTCGGTGTCTCTACTCTCTACTTTGGTGTTATCTAATCCCAAATGACATGCATCTGGAGTGGTCCTCAGGACCATAGAAATTCCCTGGATTCAGGTTACAAAGAAAAGAAAAGTAATAACGAAAGCAACAAGTCATTATTCATTTAGTCTCTACCTACCCCCCAAAAAGAACAAAATAAAACCCTCGTGATGAAGTTAATGTAGCGTGACTGGCCCGCCAATGGGCTTCTAGAACGATCAGCACTCCCTCTTTCTTCCGTTCAAATCCTAATACAACAAAAAGTTATAAAAGAAAAATTATAATTAGACTATCCAGCCCCTAGTTGTAGCTATTTGTTAGAGGCTTAGAGCTAAGAGATTAGTTAGATCTAGAATAGTTGCCATGTCTCAACATCCTAGATTTTCACCATTTATTGTCTATATGTTCTTATAAATAGGATTTATTTGTCAATTATCTTTACGACTCTTTTCCAACTATGTGCTCATTCTAATGTTATATGTTGTTTTAAACAAGACTTACTGTTTGATGTCCAAGAGTCATGAACTATTGACACTTGCAAAAGCAGTGCAATGTTTATGTATTTTTGGAAAGACAGTAGAATTGCAAGAAGTGACATTATTATTATTATTTTTTGGATTATGATCATCATCAGTATTGGGCAGTATACTAGCGTATAACTTGTGCAATGCACAGAAAAAACTCTATATAAATACATAATTTGTATATAATCAAAATATCTATTCAGAATTATTTTATGGAAAATATATTCCATAAAAAAATAAAAAAAAACTGATTATAACAAATAGATGGAATTGCACCAACAACAGAAAAATAAAAAGAACTAGATAGTGTATAATAATTGAGAAAAAATGGTTAGCTTTGATTGATAAAACAGAAAATAAGTTAGAATCAAGAAAAAAAATAAAAGATTACCTTAGTTAAATTGTCTCTTAAATCTCCTTGCAGTTATATAAATATACAAAAACACAAAAAAAGGAAGAAAAAAAAAATCCATGTTTGAAAAAATAAATAAATAAAAAAGAAAAAGAAGTAGAAGAACAAAATTTGTACCGGATTACCATTGTTTAAAACCCCTTGCAGTGCCATTTGGATATTCGGCCTAATGTTAATCCCCCTCCCCATAAAACCCCACCCCTCAATGAGGGTGTGAGTTCAATCTCTGAGATCTACCTTCAATTTAAGGTGCTCTATTTATCTTCTTTCAATCTACCTTCAATTTAAGGTACTTTATTTATCTTCTTTCTTATTAAGGAGTATGTTTGTTCACTAAATGATATCTTAAGTGATTGTTCACTAATCAATATCTTTGTAATATCCGACCCAAAAAAATAATAATAATAATAATAATAATAATAAAATAAGGGGGTTTACTTTTAGGGTCAACTTAGTAATTTTGATAGTGGGAGTTAGTAATATATATACTCTAGATTAGAAACCCTAGCCGCCATAAAACCTATTACTTGTTTTTTACTCAAATAATCGTAGAAAGAAGGTTGCTTGAAGATTTTCTAGAGAGGAGGCTAGCAAATTCTTGAGGTAAGAACCCTAACACATTATTTTTTAGTAAACATAATGCCAGCAAATTATTGGAATAATTAATCCTACGTTCCTATGATTTTATGTATATAAGTTAGTGTGAATCGGTGCACATAATTCTAGGATATAGGCAAAAGTAATGAATCGGCTATCTCTAGGAATAATAACATGGATCTTAGATCTTAGTTTGGTGAAATATTCATTTGTATTGAGCATGAGATCAGGTTTCAAAAACAAGAAAGTTGGCATTAAACAATCTCTAAGACAAACTTAATAACAAATTCAATCTCGAGATAACAATCTAGTATTTATTTTTCTACAAATGTAAACAACTTTGAATTCAACAAGGCTGTAAATAATGATAAACTACAGAATTTTTATATTAAACAATAATCGAGTACAATCACTTCGAACTGAACAAGAACAACATAAACTTACAAAAGGAGAAGTTTCCTGTTACTCTCACACACTTCAAGAACCCGATCTGCAATATCTAAGTCTCACTCGAACTTAAAATCACACTGGAAACACTCAAACACACTGTTTTGTACACTTTTAAACACCTGAACACACTTTAAAATACACTTAAACACACTTTGAATCACAATTGAACTCCTGAACTCTGGAAAATACGCGGGGTGGTGTAACTGTTTTCTTTTCTTCTATTTATACCTTCCTCGAATAACAGTTTCTTTAATTAAACAGTTACTTTCTTCATTTTGAATTTCAAATCATCAATAGATCTATTCCAATACAGAATAACAACTTTCTTGGAGATGATAATACCTGTCACATGAGTTTCCAGATTGTAAATAAACTGTTACTTAACAGTTCCACAAGATCGAATTGCTTGTAACCGTTTTTAGATCAGTTTAAACATGACCTTGAGATGAAACTGGGCCTTAACCCTTTGGGCTTTTATTTAAATAAAATAACTTATCTCACTTAGGCCCAAACAGTAAGTCTAGTCTCTTAAATAAATAACTTATCTTGGCCCAATATTATTAGTAGGCCCAAAAGTTATTTTTATGTGTAAACAGTTTGTTTTGGTAGAAGGGTGTGAGTGCCAAAAATCTTGTCTTTGAAATGAAAATTAAGGTTCAATACCCAGATCAGATTCATAGGGTGGTTGGTTTCTCTTGTTCTTGGCTTCTTCTTGTTTCTTACGGAGATGTTATATTTTTCTTGATTTTGGGTTGTTATAGATTGTGGGTGAGAAGCGAGGCAGTGTTGGATTCGAAGAAAAATGTGGTCTTTCTCTTAAGTGGGTTAAAATGTTATGGGTTAATCCGATGAGGTGAGGAGATAGCGGTAGAGAAGGAGAGATGAGATTAGGTTTTTGTTCTGTTTTGTTATATTTAGTTTTTGTTTTTAATGTCAACTAAGAGATGGGTAACAAAATTAAATGGGAAGCACCACAGGTGGGCAAAGTGTCAATTTTTAAACTATGAGTAGGTAATTTGTAAATGGGTCAAACCACAGGTGGATAAAGTGTATTTTCCAAAAAAAAAAAAAAAAAAAAGTTGTTTGGAAAATAATGAAGGTTTCTATTAAAGAAATTTACTTATCTATTTATATGAACATATATCTTAAATATGTTATGAGTTAATGATTTATGTAAGGGATAAGAGTAATAAGAGGAAAACAAATATTGCATTAATCATTTATATAAACTTATGTATTTTTAAGAAAATATATACATTGAATACACTTTGCGTATAGTATAAGAGTAATAAAATGAAGAAACAAAAAGTAGTCATCATTTACAATTTTGCATAAATGTAATACAATTAAAAGAAAATATAAGTGAGGTCATTGCTTAAATTTTATAAGTATATTTTTATATAAAAAAAATATATAAAAGGGATGAGGAAATCTTAAAAAACTAGTGGGGTCTATGGCCCCCTCCCTTCGGCTTTTTTGTTTGTTTGTTTGTTTGTTTTACTACAGTACTTCAATCTTTGTAAAAAGAGTGGGGATTTTTTTTCCTCAAATATTGGGAGAATATTTTAATAATAAATTAGTATTTAATGGAAAAATATATACTTCACTGGCATAAATTAAATACAATTTCATTAAGCATAATTAGTTTTAATTTTTTGTTTTAAAAAAAGTAAGCATGATATCAAGCACAATCCGTACAATAATAGAGCGTTCCAAGTATCGAACTCCTAATCTCAAACTCGCAAGGTGAGGGTGAGGAGTTCGACTTATCTTTCTACCATTAAGTCACTTCCATGCATGGTAATAACAATAGTAAGCCAAAGACTTCTGTTTCAACATTTTACCTATAACAATTGTAATAGGTCAATTTGACAAAAGTGTAGTGTTTCAAAATATGAGAAGTTCCAGCTGCTTTGAGAAGCTATTATTATGTATTTTTTTTTTTTAAGTGAAATCTAGAATATAAATTAAAAGCTGAAGCAGAGATAATTTATTTTTCTTCTCCAAATATCGTTACGTCATAATCTCTATACCCACAGACATCCATGTCATCCTACCCTTTTTTTCACTCTCTCTTTCTCTCTCTTTCTCTCTCATCTCTTCATCTCCCACACTCTCTCCCCCCGCCTCTTCATCTCCCTCACCTCTTCATCTCCTCAATTGATTGCACCCTCAATCTCCTATTTAAACTCTCCACTACCCACTACCCTAACAATTGGTGACGTTGTGCTTGAAATTTTTTTTTTTGCACCCCTGTGCTTCTGTGGTAGTTTGTGTATGAAAGATGCAATATTTTTCCCCTTTTGCTCTTTGAATGGATTTGTGGATTTTGTGGTATGTGTTATTACTAGATTTGTAGTTTTTATTTTTTATTTTATTGGATTTGTGGGTTCTGAACCTTGGGTTGTAGTTTTGTAGTGGTTGACTGGTTGGTATTTTTTCCCCTTGGTTTTCTAATTGGAGTTGTGTGTTTTGTATTATGGTCAAATTGGATTTGTTTTGTTGTATGGTATGGGTTCTTCGTAACCTTTTTGATCTCTTTGTTGATTTGTGGTTTCGTCTCGCTCCACTATTTTGATTGCAAGCACCGAAGGTGAGCTTTTCCTGTGATTTTGTTTGTTTTTTTATGGTCAAATTTATGAGTTTTGCTCGGTTACTTTACAAATTGCGGATCACTTTGTAGGGTTTGAGTTTTTATTTATTTATTATGTTTTGTAATATAAAATTGCAAAGTTATATAAATTATTTGTATCATTTCTCAGGTTTGTGATATGTAAGGTTGAGACATATCGGGCTTTCTCTTAAGGAATGAAAAAGCTGTGCATATTTCTATACTAACTGCAATGTATTATTTGTCAATTTTTTTTTAATAGTATTTGTGCACTATTATAGCTTGAATACTCATATTAGGATTCAACTTCTTAGCATTCCTATTGATGCTGATTATTATGAGCATCATTTATATGCTTCATAAATTAATATGAAAAATATTTATTGTTTGTCTTTATTGTTGATATATATATATATTTGCTTAATGATATGTAAGATATTAGAATTGGTTGCTTGCTTTGTGTGTGCGCACACGTGTACTTGGTTGCTATCACTTGATGAACATAATCTGATGAAATGTCTCATCTATAAAACTATCAAATAGTTTGTCTATTTATTTTTAAAGGTAAGTAATTTGGTTGCTATCACTTGATGAACATAATCTGATGAAGTGTCTTATCTATAAAATTACCAAATTGTTTGTCTAATTTTTTTTTTTTAATAAAGGTAAGTAAATTACTTACCTACAAAAAAGATAATAAAATAAATATGCACTACTAGGATATAACTTAAAATGGAAATTTTCATTATTTTTATAAACTTAAATATAAATTATTAAAATTAATCATACAAGCGAAAAAAGTTTCGTGCATCGCGCTGGTTTACGATTAATAAGTCTAAAAACTAAAGCACCATTATTTTTGCTTGGCAAATAACTTTTAGGGGTTTTTTGGGTGACAAATAAATTTGCGTTTCAAGAAGTCGTGAAAGGGTTCCTTTTCCCCAAATAGGACCAATCTGAATGGAATGAACATTTGTAGCATGGAGGTTGATACGGTGACCTTGTTCCTTGACCCTTAAAAGGCTAAAATATTTCATGAAATTCCTTGAATTTGAATCTCTATTTTCTTATATAGGACTAGGACTTTTTCGTTAAAATAATGGATGGGAAACGGTGGAGGATAGGTTAATAATTTTTTCTTTTTTTGATAAGTAGGTGGAGGTTAATAATTAATGATTCTTAAAAAATATATATATATATATATATATATATATATATATATATGAAAAGTGAAAGAAATAGTGATATAGATATATTAAAAAAAAAAAAATCTTATAATATGTTTCTATCCTTCTGTAGAGGCCCATTTTTTCAGTCCACGGTGGACCACGTCCAACATCTCAGTGATCCACCAGGGGTCCAAAAACCCAACAAGCCCAGTAATCCACGGTAGACAAAACATGAAGGGAAATGGCCCAAAAGCAATCCACCAGGCCCAAACACCAAAGAGCCTAACAAAAGCCCAGACCATTTACTCTTCAAATTCAAGTCCAGCACATCCACTCTTCAAACTCAGGTCTGCCGCACAAGAGAAGCCTGAAATAAATTCGAAAAAGAGAGGGAAAATGGCTCTCATAAGCATCCATTCTTTCCCTCCTCTCTTGACACGGTGCTCGAGGCACTGAAGGGGAGACATTTCCAAAGAAGAATCAGATTTCCAAAGCTACTCAAATCATGACAAAAATGTTGGTTTTCTTCATTAACCAACAGATAAGCACCATGGTTCCAGAAAAAACGGTCCACGGTAGCATCAGCCAAAGCCCAGAAAACTGGAGAAGAGCTGGTCCTCCACACCACCCAGTGGTCCACGGCGGATTACCCAGTGGTCCACGGCAAATTACCCAGCGGTTCACAAGCAAACTTAGTCACAAAAACAATCTGCGGCGGCGCCAGCTGTGGCAAGTGACGAAGAAGATGACGAAAAAGATGAGGCAATGGCTGAAAAGACCAAGAAATCTCCCATGGCCGCCCAAATCAGTATCCAGCTGAAGTGAGTAATGATGAAAGGCAAGCTGGTCATTTCCTTTGCCCACTGGTCGCGGTGGACTTCGTCACAGAATGGTCCACGGCAGCACCAGCTGGAACAGAAAATAATAATCAAGGCTGAAAAGACTTGAGAAATCTGCCATAGCCACCAAGGCAACCACCACTTGAGAGGAACGACCACCACAGCCTAGCACTCCGGTGGTCCTTGCTCCTCCACATCATGGAACTTAGGAAGCACAGTTTGGAGGTAGGGGAATCCATTTACTCAAATTTTGATATGCCGCAACAGAAAAGGTATTGATCTGCTGGGGAAAAGATACCAAAAATGGTAAGATCAAATCTAATTAATGCAAAACGTATGTGGGTCAAGTCATCTTAATTATTTCAGATCATTACCGAGCATTAAATGCTCGTCACTTCCTTCCTCATAAATGGCCTGAAATCCGCCGCTCACCGCAGATCAAATCAGATCTGCGGCGGATGAAAACCATCAGCTCAGCCCCAAACATTAAACTTTGTCAAATCTCAGCCCCTTTATCTCTTGGTTAAACAATGATTCTCATGATGAGGAGGATAACAAATAAAACCATTAGATACAAACACCATTATAAATAGGGGTGAGGAAGAAGGAAGAAGGGGTTGGTTTTTGGCTGATCAGAAAACTCTTAGGCTGAAAATTATTCTCCATTAGAGCTGACTTCAAAAGCTCAAAGGAGGCAGATAACCAACATCAGTCCACGGGACACTTCCCGTAGGTCCACGGTAGACTAAAAGCACTCTTTTAGTCTGCCACAACAGAAAACTTACATCAAACACTTAACCCAACTCTCAGTACTGACTCATGTACGTTTTGCACAGTAAATGATTCTCTTCCTACTCCCAAATCTCCTAAGTTCTGTGATTTGTATGTTTCTTTGCTCTGCTCCTGTCTTTCTTGCAAGTCCAAGAAGAAGTCAAGTGTATTGTGCTCAGCCTCTTGATCCACGGCACTGATCCTTGATTTCTACTACTTGTCATGCATATTGTATTTACTGTCATTGATTATTGAATTCTTGAAAGGGTTGAGTTCATTGTACTAAATCTCAGTCCATGAGACTTGATTTTCTTTATCATGTGTAAGTTTGTAATACATTTCTCATGTGTTATTAACATTATGTTGTGATTACTGAATGTTCTGGTGGAAGTAGAGCTTAAAATTATCAGTTTGTCTTGATCTACGGCATCAATTCCTTTAGTCCACCGTAACCCACTGTGTGAGCATTGCAGCCTGGTGGATCAAGGAGTGCTAGAGGGAAATGCACCATCAGCCATCCAAGTGGTCTACCACACTTGGTGTAGAGTTTTGGGCTCAACATCCCCCACACACACAAACTCAGCCCGTGTTTAGCCCTTCCGTGGATTAATACGTGGCCCATCCGGTGCAGAAATTTTGTGCATCCACATTTTGGCGACTCCACTGGGGAGTTGAGCTGCAATCTTCCCTCGTTTCATCACTTTGAAGCTGATCCACGGTATCTGGGGGCTACAACCATGCCGCCTAAAAGGTCTACCAGACAAAACTCAGTAGCTAATTCCCATGCTGAAGTGGAATCTCAAGGCCACAGCCACGCCATGGGAGAGACACACGCCCAGGGTGGTGGGCAGACGCACACCCAGGGTGGTGGACAGACACACGGGGGAGAAAATCCCTTTGGTGGTGGACAAGCTCACGGCGGCGGACAAGTCCTTGGTGGTGGAGAAATCCCTGTTGGTGGACCACAGCAAATGGCATTGATGTTCGAAATGATCAAGGGGATGCAGCAGAACCAAGTTGAACTTGCTGAATCCTTAAGACAGCTGAGAGAAGCCAACGGCAACAAGGAAGACCACCAAAACAAGAATGACAACCGCAACCATGAAGAGAGGGAGTCTCACAACAAGAACGACACACCGTTTGTCAACATGTCTGATGTGGCAAACTTACTCAAACAAGAGAGAGAGAGGCCCCCGAAGGAGCCTAGACACTTTGTGAGGAGACCCCCTTATCCCATCGAACTCTTGAAAGGAGCCATACTCCGGAGAAGTATGACACACCCGTCTTTGCATTATTTGACGGAAGAAAAGGAAGCGCCATGGAACACATCAGTAAGTTTCTGGATTCCATGGGACCCTTTGCTGCACATGGTGATCTTTGTCTGCGGGAGTTCTCGAAGTCTCTGGTGGATAGGGCATACACTTGGTACACAGTGCTGCCTGCTGGATCCATCAGAACATGGGAAGACATGGTGGAAAGCTTCTGCAGCAAATATTTCCATGTTGAAGAGAAAGATCACTCTTGGTCAACTTGCACAGCACCAAGCAGCAGACCGGGGAAGACCTGGTGAAGTACATCCACCGCTTCCGGGACGTGTCCTTGGATTGTCATGTGAAGTATCAAGAGGGAGAGCTAGTGGAGGTATGCATTGACAATATGCTACCCGAATTTCGTGCCCACTTGGAGAACTTAGACATCACACGGTTCGCCCCTCTACTCCAAAAGGCAAGAAAAACCGCCATTTCAGTCAAGCCTCAAGTTGAAAAAGCCAGAGACAAGAAGAGTCTACCACAGACTCTCACTGTGTCCACCGCAGCTTGCACCTAGCGGTACCAAACGAAAGAATCCAACAGACAAGGCCTATGAGGAGCCAGCTCCGCTACCTTTTATAGCCGAAGAAATGATGACAATCTTTGATAAATGGGTTCAAGATCAAGTGATCAAGCTTCCAAAGATCAGCAAGCAACCCACTGCAGAAGAACAGAAAAATCCTAAGTATTGCCGCTACCATAGATACGTGAATCACCCCACGGTGGACTGCCGAACCCTCAGATGGGAGGTCAACCGTAAAATCCAAGATGGTACCTTACAACTCTCAGAAGAACAACAGAAGGTCCACCAGACTCCTTTTCCTAACTACAACAAGGGTAAGGGCAAGGCTGTAGTATCAGTGGTAATCCACGGGAACGTGAGTGACATGAAGGCAGAAGAGTCTGCCGCAGCAAGCTCCTCCCTGATACCAGCAGCTGTTAGGACTCTACAAAAGAGTCCAAAGTTCAAGTCACTATTCAACCAGCTGGGATTCGGACCTGAGGCAAGAAATGCAGCAACTGAAGCGCTTATTACGATAGCGGCAGAATCTGGGGCCACTTGTTTTACGGCGGAAGCTCATGCCAGCCGTGCTTTTTTGGAAACCACAAATGCCATAACCTTCACGGACGAAGATATGGAGGTTCAATACCCCGACCATAGACGCCCACTCTACCTGTCTGCGGTAGTGAAAGATGTTCAGGTTAGGCGTGCTCTGGTGGACACTGGTTCATGTCTAAACCTCATTCCTTTAAGCACTCTCCAAGCTGCAAATGTGCCACAGCAGAAGATCCAAGGCTCTCCCATGGAAGTGACCGGATTTGGAGGTATGACTGAACATACAATGGGGCATGTACAACTTGTCTTGAAAGTGGGGCCGATTGTGGCACTCACACGATTCCATGTGGTGAAGGCGGAAACTCCTTATCATGTGCTCCTTGGTAGACCTTGGCTGCACAAGCATAAACTTGGTGTCATCCACCTACCATCAATGTGTCAAGGGGAGACTCAATGGCAAACTAATCCGCATAGCTGCAAATTCCTGCTCCTTCGACTAGACTGAAGCTCATTTTGTTGAAGCAGGCTCTTTATGATGATTTAGCATCCACGGGAGAACCATCCATCGTGAGGCCATGTGGAACACCACTCCCTGCATGGGAAGATATCAAAGATGATCCTGAAACTGATCTACGGGAGCTGCTTGAACGAAAGAAGAAAAGGAAGGGACGTGAAGTTGAATCTGGGAGTCCACCACAATGCGTGCGTGTCCAACTCCCCGATGGACGCATCGTCTATCGCTTATGAAGGTGCGTGGGGCCTGATTGCCCACAGCAAGAGGGTCCCACACCTGAAGAGGGTGGTCTGCAGCCCTCATGCCACTTGATACAGTAGACAGAAAATTCTGGAAAAGTCGTGGTGGATCAACTACGGTCTACAGCAATGAGCTCTGAAGAAGTTACGGTAGACCATGCACAGTCTACGGTAATGAATCACCAAAAAGTTGCGGTGGACCAGACAGAGTCCATGGCAATTAATTCTGAAAGACTTGCAGTGGACCAGACAGAGTCCATGGCAAC
Source organism: Fagus sylvatica (assembly GCA_907173295.1). Taxonomy (NCBI): domain Eukaryota; kingdom Viridiplantae; phylum Streptophyta; class Magnoliopsida; order Fagales; family Fagaceae; genus Fagus; species Fagus sylvatica. Next base: position 6,775,429 of record OU015765.1, read on the forward strand.
TAACTCTGAAAGACTTGCGGTGGATCAGACAGAGTCCACGGCAATGAATTCCAAAGAAGCTACGGTAGATCAAACAGAGTACCGACCTGGAGATCATGGTGGATCATGCACGGTCTACGACAATGAAAAAAGAGAAGTCTACCACAGCTGAACCAAACCTGACTTCAAAAGAAGAACTTGAGGTAATTAATTTAAGCAATGATCCTAATGTTAGCAAGCCTATATCAATTAGCAAGTCTTTGTCTGCCAAAGAAAGAAAATGCTTGATTGATCTGCTGCATGAATATAAAGATGTGTTTGCTTGGGATTATCATGAGATGCCGGGGATAGACCCGGGGTTAGTGGCTCATTCTTTGAATGTGGAGCCCGGTACCAGACCTGTGGTGCAGCCCATGAGAACCTTCCATACGGAAGTGGAAGCACAAATCACACAAGAGGTGAAAAAACTACTTGCTGCTGGCTTCATTAAACCAATTCAGCATCCACGGTGGCTGTCAAACATTGTACCGGTCAAGAAGAAGAACGGGCAGATCAGATGTTGTGTTGATTTTCGGAAATCTTAATAAAGCATGTCCAAAGGATGAGTTTCCTCTTCCAAACATGGACTTGTTGATAGATTCAGCCGCCGGTCATGCCATGTTTTCCTTCATGGACGGATTTAGTGGCTACAATCAAATCCGCATGTCCACCAGAGATGCTGAAAAGACTGCCTTTCGCACACCAATCGGCAATTTTTATTACACCGTCATGCCCTTCGGTCTCAAAAATGCCGGTGCTACCTACCAAAGGACTATGACAGCCATGTTCCACGATATGATGCACAAAGAAATTGAAGATTACGTGGATGACATAGTGGTGAAGTCCAAGAAAAGGGAAGATCATCTTAGAATCTTAAGAAAGGTGTTTGACAGATGCCGACTCTACAAACTCAAGATGAACCCCCTTAAATGTGCCTTTGGGGTGTCTGCTGGAAAGTTTCTGGGCTTCTTGGTCCACAACCGTGGAATTGATGTTGATCCAGCCAAGGCATCCGCCATAGCAACCATGAAGGCACCAACCTCTCACAAGGAATTGAAGAGCTTCTTAGGGAGATTGTCCTACATTAGGAGATTCATCCCTGGTTTGGCAGCAGTGACAGCCGTGTTCACACCTCTGATGAAGAAAGGAGTTCCTTTTGTTTGGTCCACGGCGTGCCAGCAAGCCTTTGAGAAAATCCAACTGATCATGACTAAGCTCCCCACCGTATGTGCTCCAGTCCCTGGCAGACCACTGCGTTTGTACTTGGCTTCCAATAGTGAAGCAATTGGGGGCTTAGTGGCCCAAGAAGATGAAGATGGGACCGAAAAGCCAATCTACTATGTCAGCCGTGCACTTAGAGATGCTGAGACAAGATACTCGGGGGCTGAACGGGCATGTTTAGCCTTAATATATGCATCACAGCGTCTTCGGCACTACTTCTTGGCCCACAAAATTCAGCTGATGACTAAGTCCCATCCAATTAGAAGTCTACTGCACAGACCGATCCTATCTGGCAGATTGGCTCAGTGGCTCTTGCAATTATCTCAATATGAGATAATCACCGAGACGCCCACGGCAATCAAGAGTCAAGCCATAGCAGACCTCCTTGCACAATTCCCAGGAGAAGATAGCTCATCGAATCTCGCATGAAGTACCTGGGGAAATAGGAGAAGTTCTGTTGGCAGGTCTGGTGGACTCAACATGGACGCTGAAATTTGATGGTTCTTCAACATCTAACTCAAGTGGAGCTGCGATTGTGCTGATGAGAGAAGACGGAGAGACTATAGCTAAGTCTTTCAAACTTGACTTCTCATGCTCCAACAATGCCTCAGAATATGAAGCCTACATCACCGGGCTGGTCATTGCCCACGAAATGGGAATAAAGCATCTACGGGTGATTGGAGACTCCAACCTTATAATCTGCCAGACCAAGGGTGAGTTCTCCCTCAAAGAACCATCATTAGCACTGTACCGTGCCTTAGCCCAGAAATTAGAGGAAAAGTTCGACACTTTTGAAATCTCTCATGCCATGAGGTGCGAAAACCGGTACGCCGATGCTCTTGCAACCTTGGGTTCCCAAGTTTCATTTGAAGGATCAAAGGTAGATGTCACAATTGATAAGAGAAGCATGCCTATCACTGATCTGCTGAGAGAGAAATTCAAGGAACAAAACCTTGATGCGGAAGACTGGCGGATACCTATAAAAGCCAAGCTTATGTCACCTGAAGGTGTGGCAGACCTGAAAGTGCTCAAAGATTATGTGCTGATTGCTGGTGATCTCTACCGTAGACTGCCTGGAGGAGTCTTAGCAAGATGTGTGAACCTCCAAGAGGCAGCAAAGAAGTTAATAGAGGTCCACGAGAAGTGCTGTGAACTTCAGAGATGGGGTAAGCCTCTACCGCAGACTCCAGGGCCAGGGTTATTTCTGGCCCAGCATGAGTAAAGAGGCAGCCAGTCTACAGGAGCAGTGCTCATTTTGCCAGCACTAACATGAGTCCGATCAGATCTACGCAACATTTGTTTCTAGTGATTGGCGCACACCTTTTCTCGAATACCTCATTGAGAATATTCTACCGCAGACCAGCCAAGCAGCAATTAGAATCAAGAAATTGGCCACAAGGTACTTTGTGGAAGGAGGCATATTGTTCCGAAAAGGGTTCCACGGTGACCCCTTGAGATGCCTCAGTCTGGCAGAATCTCAAACCGTGATGAAAGAAGCCCGTTCTGGAGAGTGTGGAGAACATCAAGGCAAGAAAAGATTATACCAGCTACTGTTGACTCTTGGCTATTATTGGCCAACCATAAAGAAAGACACGGCAGACTTCGTGAAATCTTGTCACACTTGCCAACTCCAAGCTAATCTCATTCACACACATCCAACTAGTCTGCAGAACATGGCAACACCATGGCCTTTTCACACTTGGGGGCTAGACCTCATTGGACCAATCAATCCATCTTCTGGTGGATACATCTGGATCTTGGTGGCCACCGAGTACTTCTCAAAGTGGGTTGAAGCCATTCCCCTTCGCAAGGCAACTGGTGCAGCCGTGGCTAATTTCATCCGCGAACACATTATCACAAGGTTTGGCATCCCTCACAAAATCATTAGTGATAATGGTACCCCTTTTGTTAATAAGAAATGTTAGAGAAGTCTTGGAGCATTATCGAATCAAGCACCGCAGATCCACACCCTATTATCCTCAAGGAAATGGACAAGCGGAGGCTAACTAATCGCATGTTGTTGCGTATTTTGAGTAAAATGGTTTTTGATTACGGAAAAGGCTGGAGTTCTCATCTGGCAGACACATTATGGGCCTACCGTGGATCAACCAAAATAGCAACAGGCTTCACCCCATTTTCCCTAGTCTACGGCACTGATGCTATCTCCCCCACAGAATTACTAGTGCCTAGCCCAAGAATTTTGCATGGGATGGACCTGGAAGCTGATGCTGATATTTGTGCTGAAGCAAGAGTGGTAGACTTGGAAAGTTTAGGAAGAAGCAAGAGAGCTGGCTCAAGTCCGTAGTCTACGGTACCACCAGAAGCTTGCTGATGCTTATGAGAAAACGCTCCAGACCAGAATTTTTGCTAAGGGTCAAATGGTGCTGAGAACGGTGGACCATGTGAGAAGAGGTCTCCCCTCACCGTCTAAATTTGCACCAAATTGGGAGGGGCCATACTTGATCCGCGAAGCATATGATAGTGGCTACTATAAGCTATCCACCGCAGACGGCACGACCCTAGTGGATCCCATCAACGGAAAATGGCTGAAGCGTTATTACTCGTAAGACTACCACTCTTATTAGCCAAGTATTTTAAATCTTTTGTTTTTGGAACAATTTGAATCGTGTTGTACTATTAACGAATCATGACATGCAATGTCTATATTTTGCCAAGAAATCAAAGAATTACCACATGCTCAAGATTTTCATTACAAAAAGGCAATAGATTAGATATATCATGATTGAATAAAGTATGAACATAAGCATTCAAAGAGACCAAAACCTGGTCATTTGTCCAAAAGAAAAGAAAAGAGACCAAAACTTGGTCATTTGTCCAAAAAGAAAAGCCAAGACTTGGCCACCACAAAACATACATACAAATGTTTCGAAATAAGACCAGAACATAGTCACAACAAAAGGATAAGCATAAGAGCTACAAAAGTCAATCGAGGAGGCTGTCAAGGAATGATCCACCGCGTCCAGACCTGGGAACCATCCTTCCCGTGGACATCATTTCATTCTGATAGGCAGTCAACTCAGCCAAGGAGTCCTGTAGAAGGGCAATCTGGTGTTGAAGTGCTTTTATCTCATCTGCAAGCCTTTTGCCAAATAAACGTTGGGCCGTCTGCCGCAGACGCTCAATCATGAACCCCAAATCAAATCCAACATCCATGAGGTCTTGAATCACACTCCTCCATGCAAGAATCCGAGTTGTGGTCACATCTTCAAGACTGGATTCGCTCATAGCAGCCAACACGCTACCAAGCAGGGATAACATGGGTCCACCAAGTCCAATGCTGAGCTTGAAGCCTTTGGTAAAGTCACCATGTCCCGCAGACAGCCGTGACAAATAAGGCGAGCAATCATTGGGAACCCAGAAATCACCAAAGGGCACCAAAGGCCCATTGAAAGACCAGAAATACTGCTCGGGGTGAGGATTGGGTGCCTTCGCATCAAACTCTTTCAAAAAGTCAGCAACTTCACTGGACAAACCGCCAACACCAACATTTGAACCAGCCTCAATAGTAGGCCTTGGTGGTGGACTAACAGCATTGACCTCATCGGTGGTTCCTATTTCACCAACATCTTCCAACACATGTACGGTATCATCCACGCCTACAAAAGGAAGAAACAAAAATCAATCAATCAAATCAGCTACGAAATTGCAACAAGCAAACTCATGAGGAAATTAAATCTATAGGACGACTCCCACGACTTAATCAAATCCAGAAATTTTCCGTAGGGCGACGACCAAGTCCATGGAAACAGAAATTCTTCCATAGGACAACAAACAAGTCCATGGGAACAGAAATTCTTCCATAGGACAACAACCAAGTCCATGGGAGCATGAATTCTCCATAGGGCGACAACCAAGTCCATGGGAACAAAATATTTCATAAGACAATACCCAAGTCTATGAAATCAAAATATTTCATAAGACAACACCCAAGTCTATGAAATCAAAATATTTCATGAGACGACAATCAAGTCTATGAAGTCAAAAATATTTCATAAGGCAACACCCAAGTCTATGAAATCAAAATATTCCAAGTGACAACAACCAAGTCCATGGAACAAAAATTTCTCATAAGACGACAACCAAGTCTGTGAAAAACATAACTTTTCAATAAACGACAATCAAGTCTACGGGAATAGAAATTCCCATATGAAATGGAGTTTCTTCCATAAACAACACTCAACTACTAAAAGAAGAGAAAAGAGGTTGGAATTCAACTTACCTATATTTTCCAAGTGATCACTGCCAGCAAGTGCATCCACCGCAGAAACACCAGCATCCTCAATTGGAGCATCATGACCTGCGGCATCAACCCCTAGGTCCACCACGGACTCACTTTCTATAAGGCCTTGTGCATGGGTCTCCTCGGGCATAAGGGCACCACCAACAACGGGAGAAGCCTCACTGGTAAGGTGACTGACTGGTATAACAAAGCCACCAGCCGGAATGGCTCTAAGGCTAGGGGTAACACCAAAGAGAGAAATCCCCTCCATGACGTGAGCTATGGAAATATCAGAACCTGCGGCAGATCAACGCACAACACACGCAATACGCATAAATACACTGCTCATTTGCACAATTCGAAGAAATAAGCACAAATTAAGGCATACCTGCGCCGGTCAGAACCGTCTGCGGCAATGAAAAAGAGATGGGGTCAACATCAGCGTCCACGGTACTGTCATCATCATGTACATGGCCAGCATGAGCAACAATGGCTAAGTCTTCCTCCATTGAGCCAGCTCCCCCCATACTCGAATCGTCAGCTTTAGCCATGTCGTCATCATCTGCGGTGGACCCGCCAGACACTATTTGATCTTCAGGAACGGAACCTGCAGTACTATCAAAGAATGAGTCACTGGAAGAAGAACGCTCCTCTCCCATGGACTCATCACCAGTTTCAGAGCTGTTTGCTGTGCTCTTCCCTAAATCTTCATCCTGGTCCACGGCAGCAGTCTGTGGAGCATCTTTCCTCACGGGACTTGCAATAATATCATCATCAGCTACATCTGAATCCTGGAGAGGAAACAAAGGATAAAAATCAGAAGGCATGAATACAATTCCAAAGAAAACACAAAGAAAAGAAGAAGAGGCAACCTCAACGTCAACCACACTACCACTAGATCTGCCAGAACCATGTGTCACCTGTCGCAGACTAAAACATGAGAAAACACAAGGAAAAGGCGAAGTGAAGAAGGGGAGGGGGGAACAACAAAAACTCACCTTGGGACCATTCTTGCTCCTCGTACGGCCAGTAGCACCTAGAGGAAACAAAGGAGCAGTGAACTTCTTCTTCTTGGGAGGTGAAGGAGTTGACACCGCAGATGGTTCTTCCTCACCCGGAGATGAGGAGGAGACACTAGTCTTCTTCTGGCCCCTCGGTGGGCGGGAGGCAGCACTCTTTTTGCTTGGAGAACTTGCACCTACACTTTTGGGCTTTGAAGGAGCAACGGTGGACTCAGCAGGTTCTTCCACAGGAGCCATGGTAGACTCCTTTACAACAGGTGGTACTGAGGCGGGGGACTTACTTTTCTTCCCAGCTTTTGTTTTTTTAGAAGGACCCTCGGTGGACTCAGTAGGTTCTTCCAAGGGAACCGTGGTGGACTCCTCTGCAGCAGATGGCACCGAGGGGGTGGATTTACTTTCTTTCCCTGCCCTTGTCTTTCTCTTAGGAGGGGCAATGGCAGACTTAGTTGATCCTTGCACAAGGGCCTCGGTGGACTCCTTTGCAGCAGACGGAACTAGAAGAGGGGGCTTGTCTTTCTTCACAGCCTTTGCCTTTTCGGAAGGAGCCTTCTTAGAAGAAGGAACGGAAGGAGTTGGCTTCTTGGGTGTTTTCTCAATAGCCAGGTCTGCGGGGGCATCCCTCTTGCTCCCCTTACCACGCTTCGAAAGCATTATAAGACGATCCTCCACAACATTGACGGAATTCCTCCAACCCTTCGGCAGATGTATGGTATACGCAATCCAACCTCCTCTAGATTCATCCCATTCAGCAAATCCAAGCTTTTGGCTGTTAGCATAAGATATGGCGGATTGGGAAGGAGGAGCGAGATAAGGGTTGGAAACCAATGGCCTTGCAGGTGGACAGACATAGGAGTTCTGTCACTCCTACCAGCAATCACAAAGTCCACCATGGATTGAGTAAATCGTTGCCAATATGCACCCATGGTCGGGGTATTGTAGCCAAGCCTGTGTCCACCAGGAATCAATACACGGGTAGTCTCACCTCCCCAGCGAACGAATGCACGACTCTTGAGGAAGGCTGTCAAATCAGCAACACAAGTTGCAGTCTCTTGTGGACCAATGGGTATGCCTTGATCAAGCCCAAACTGTCTCTGTACCCGCTGTGGACAGTAGGGGATGAAAGAAACACCCGTGGCAGACAAGATTGGTAGGAAGCCCAGGTTCACGGTAGATAAGTAGGACAAACTCCGATAATCATCAACTTTTAAATCTCGAATCAAAGGAGACGACCGATAGAACTTTTTGAAAATGGAGGCACAAGTGAAACCGGGATGATCATCCCCATATGGTCTGAACAACACGTTTTCCTCATAATCAAGGGCGTCTACCAGATCGTGATCATGGGTCTTCAGGCCCACCCAGCGGTAGACTAAGGGTAAGTTATCCCTAAAGTCTGGAAAGTGTTCTAAAAACTCCTGCGGTAGATCAGAGAATCTACTCCAAGCGGCAGACTTATCTCTTGCAGCAAAAGTGTAACTAACCGAATGTTCCCAGAAGAACGTTTGTAACGCTGAAGTGTTAAAAGCAGCAGACAAGATGTAGCAAGAATCACCCTGGATCTCGCAATCATGGAGCAAGTCCAGTTGCGAATAAAGGTGACCCAAGAATAAGGGTGCGAGGGGAAAACAATGTCCCGCAGATATCCTAATGGCCAAAGGAATAAAAGCAATATTTACTGAATAACAAGGGAAATTACCAAAAGTACACTTACATAGCCAATACAACACAAAGGCGGCACGGCGGACTGAAGCATCCTTCTGGTGGACAAAGAATGAGGGCCAGTCACTGAGTCTGGTGGATGACCGTTTCCTCAGAGCAGCTGCAGTCTCCTCCTCCGCCGCAGACAGCTTGATATTGGACAATGAGTACTCACCAAGGATGGGGAGCATCCAATGGTTAGCCACATCCTCCAGAGTGGGTGTGAGCTCACCCCAAGAGAAAAAGAAGGTGTGCGTTGAAGGGCACCATCTCCTTAGCAACTCGCACAATGACTCAGTATCTCTAAACATGTTGCAGCTCCTAGAGATCAAAATGGACCAATGGATCCCAGCGTCCACCAGACGGTCCCAAAAATCAGGATCAAGGATTTCACGGTCCACCCAATGGGACCAATCCTTGGAGGCAGCACAGAGGAAATCAAAATTGATGGGGGTTGCCTGGAGGTCTCCCTTTTGGATCAGAAGCTCAGAGATTTCATCAAGATTCGGGACCCAAGCCTGATCTACCGTGGGTTCCAGCCCTGACACTGTCCAATCCCAATCCTCCACGGGAAAAGAGAAGTCCACGGACCTAGGAGGAAACAGAGGAGAACTCGCGTACTAGAGGTCAATCAAAGGGAAAGCGAACCCCTACCGTAGGTCCTCGGCCTCGCCAGAAACGGAGGAGGGGGGTGCTGGCACGGATTCGCCTGGAACGGGCGGAGAAACCACTGGAGCGTCCACCATTGCCTCGGTGGACGCCGCTGGTACCGTCGGAGGAGCCTCCAACCCCTCGCCTGTACTAGGTTGAAGGGAAGGGCCCACCGGAGCCGTGGAGGAAGAAGCCATAAGTACCGTGCACAGCCAACGAGAAAAGACAAGAAATTTTTCTATGATGGGGAAGAAGAGGGAGAATGGAGGGATAGACTCTTTAGTTTTCCTTCCTATCTTATCCAAGACCCAATATATATTGAAGCTGCAATAAATGCTCAAACGGCTGGTGGTTGGGGCTGCTATTCCCAAAATCCTAAATGGATTTAATGATGACTATGGTGAGGAATGCCAGGGAGAGGGAAAGTTAAAGAGAATGTCAGTTCTAGTAACTGACATCCCCATCTGCCACAACCCCTATGAAATGAGGAACCCACGTACAAAAGAAAAAGAGTGGGAAAAGAAATACTACAACGTGCATGAGTGCATACATATTCCACGGACTACTCACCCAAACCACACATCACGTGTGATTCGGGCTCGGGGGACTAAATGTAGAGGCCCATTTTTTCAGTCCACGGTGGACCACGTCCAACATCTCAGTGATCCACCAGGGGTCCAAAAACCAGCAAGCCCAGTAATCCACGGTAGACAAAACATGAAGGGAAATGGCCCAAAAGCAATCCACCAGGCCCAAACACCAAAGAGCCTAACAAAAGCCCAGACCATTTACTCTTCAAATTCAAGTCCAGCCCATCCACTCTTCAAACTCAGGTCTGCCGCACAAGAGGAGCCTGAAATAAATTCGAAAAAGAGAGGGAAAATGGCTGTCTCATAAGCACCATTTTTCCCTCCTCTCTTGACACGGTGCTCGAGGCACTGAGGGGAGACATTCCCAAAGAAGAATCAGATTTCCAAAGCTACTCAAATCATGACAAAAATGTTGGTTTTCTTCATTAACCAACAGACAAGCACCATGGTTCCAGAAAAAACGGTCCACGGTAGCATCAGCCAAAGCCCAGAAAACTGGAGAAGAACTGGTCCTCCACGCCACCCAGTGGTCCACGGATTACCCAGTGGTCCACAGCAAATTACCCAGCGGTTCACAAGCAAACTCAGTCACAAAAACAATCTGCGGCGGCGCCAGCTGTGGCAAGTGACGAAGAAGATGACGAAAAAGATGAGGCAAGGGCTGAAAAGACCAAGAAATCTCCCATGGCCGCCCAAAATCAGTATCAGCTGAAGCAAGTAATGATGAAAGACAAGCTGGTCATTTCCTCTGCCCACTGGTCGCGGTGGATTTCGTCATAGAATGGTCCACGGCAGCACCAACTGGAACAAAAATAATAATCAAGGCTGAAAAGACTTGAGAAATCTGCCATAGCCACCAAGGCAACCACCACTTGAGAGGAACGACCACCACAGCCCAGCACTCCGGTGGTCCTTGCTGCTCCACATCGTGGAACTTAGGAAGCACGGTTTGGAGGTAGGGGAATCCATTTACTCAAATTTTATTTGATTTGCCACAACAGAAAATGTATTGATCTGCTGGGGAAAAGATATCAAAAATGGTAAGATCAAATCTAATTAATGCAAAACGTATGTGGGTAAAGTCATCTTAATTATTTCAGATCATTACCGAGCATTAAATGCTCATCACTTCCTTCCTCATAAATGGCCTGAAATCCACCGCTCACCGCAGATCAAATCAGATCTGCGGCGGATGAAAACCATCAGCTCAGCCCCAATAAATTAAACTTTGTCAAATCTCAGCCCCTTTATCTCTTGGTTACACAATGATTCTCATGATGAGGAGGATAACAAATAAAACCATTAGATACAAACACCATTATAAATAGGGGTGAGAAGAAGGAAGAAGGGGTTGGTTTTTGGCTGATCTGAAAACTTTTAGGCTGAAAATTATTCTCCATTAGAGCTGACTTCAAAAGCTCAAAGGAGGCAGATAACCAACATCAGTCCACGGGACACTTCCCGTAGGTCCACGGTGGACTAAAAGCACTCTTTTAGTCTGCCACAACAGAAAACTCCCATCAAACACTTAACCCAACACTCAGTACTGACTCATGTACGTTTTGAACAGTAAATGATTCTCTTCCTACTCCCAAATCTCCTAAGTTCTGTGATTTGTATGTTTCTTTGCTCTGCTCCTGTCTTTCTTGTAAGTCCAAGAAGAAGTCAAGTGTATTATGCTCAGCCTCTTGATCCACGGCACTGATCCTTGATTTCTACTACTTGTCATGCATATTGTATTTACTGTCATTGATTATTGCTTCTTGAAAGGGTTGAGTTCATTGTACTAAATCTCAGCCCATGAGACTGATTTTCTTTATCATGTGTAAGTTTGTAATACATTTCTCATGTGTTATTAACATTACGTTGCAATTACTGAATGTTCTGGTGGAAGTAGAGCTTAAAATTATCAGTTTGTCTTGATCTGCGGCATCAATTCCATTAGTCCACCGTAACCCCCTGTGTGAGCATTGCAGCCTGGTGGATCGAGGAGTGCTAGAGGGAAATGCACCATCAGCCATCAAGTGGTCTACCGCACTTGGTGTAGAGTTTTGGGCTCAACATCCCCCCCACACACAAACTCAGCCCGTGTTTAGCCCTTCCGTGGATTAATACGTGGCCCATTCGGTGCAGAAATTTTGTGCATCCACACCTTCCACGTACTATAATGATTAGTGGCATGTGTTTGCTGCCATCAAAGGTCACGTGTTGGAAGATGGTAGAGAGAGAAGAGGAAAACACAAATGATAATGTTTCTAAAAGAATCCATGTCATTTTGTTTTGAATTTTTTGAATGTTATTGCTTGCTCGTCGGGAATGCAATTGACTTCCCAAGAAGTTGCTGCTACATGGAAAAGTTGATGCGTTGTCCAGAGACTGTAGATCTCAATCTATCTGTGATTCTGTATTTTGTTTTTCCTGGCACGATCACTTTCGAATCTAAAACAAGCAATAGAAAATCAAAGAATTTTAGCTGTGATTCTATGGACTTCCAGTCTTTAAGCACTCAACGTGCAAACCTTAATCTATTTTTTGGTTTCAAATTGAAAGACAACTCTGTTAGGAACCTGAATTGCTCGTACTCTTCAATTTGTTAAACAACGATCAATTTGAGATTATTAATCTCCTAGAACAAAAGAATATCTAAGCAATTATACCAAATTACACTAAAGAAGCTGGGATTGTATCGGATTATTTTCCAATCCAACCTAACATCCTTGAGTTGAGTACTATTTATTCAACCCAATTACACTATGATCCGGGAGCTAAGGGAATCAAAATTGGACGTTTGGACCACCAATTGAACATGTAAGCATCAAATCCTAAAGTAAAGTCCCCTTTGACCAATGCTCAAACGACATCGAAAATTTATTCGACCACCAAAATCCATCATTTCATGGTCAAAAACATTTTTTTAAAACATCTTTCACCATTTTGACCAAAGTTGACCTGTCGTTTGACCAAAATTGACCAAACTTTCGATAGTCTAATTAGTGTAAATTCAAGATCATTTGAAAGATAATTTAATTCTCTTCGAAATGAGTACTCACAAACCCCAATCATGATTGAAACGAACAAGATACGTTGAAAATATTGAAAAATGAGCCTAAACACTTCGCAAATTTAAAAAACGCGCTATGTGTGGTCTCGTAAATTGACATCGATCAAACTATGATCAAATTACCGCAGAATGACGCAAATGATATGTCTTTGGAAGGTCTTGACACAATCTTTGATTCGGTATGCTCTGAGTACGGAAATTACACATTAGCAAAGAGCAGTCACAAGGGAAAGAGTATGCGATTTTAGTCCAAATAGTAATTTTGATGCTGCATTCCCGTGCTCATAGTTAGTTAATCGGATCCAAAGCCAAAAATTAAAATGGTAGTACCTTTAGAAAGATGGCGTCACAAGCTTTCTAACTGTATCTCATTTGGACCATTTGATGGCAGTAAGGCCATCAACCGGGTCCGTGAAAATTGAACAACACATGGGAAACACGTAAGAATTAGGAAAAATCCAATTCTAAGGTGCTCTCTTTGCGCAACTATCCTTCACAAATCCTATTGTCACACTCCGAACCCAAAGCATGAGCTTGACACGTGATAACGGCCGCACACCCATAAGGCATGCCTTACAAGTGTGTCGGGCCTTACTAACAGATTCTAAAAAGAATAATGTCTTTGATATAAAATCTCCAAATTAACATAATGACCAATAAGTTCAAATGAATTAAATCCATTCATTGCTATTTCAAATCCTAATAAGCAAAAGTCTATCACATAAAGTCCCTAATCAACAAATAAGAAATACTAATATTGTTCATGCCTAGAAGTCCTTCTCACACAACTCTCTTGCAACGTCCGAGCTAGCTAATCCTCAAAATTTGAAATGGGAAGGAAAGGGGATAAACCGGGAAGCCAGGTAAATAACCAATATCCTTATCCAGTCGGATCAAACACACATTTGTTAAAAACAGATATCCATAGGTACTACAAAATTCTCAAACAATGGTTTTGATAAAGCATAAGGTTTGGTTCACAAAATAAAATATATTATCTTATTTGCAAATAGCAAATTAAACATATTCAGAAATAAATACAAATACAGATATAGATTCAAATACAGATTCAGATTCGGATACAGGTATAGATATAATACATATACTAAACAGTCTTAGTGACTACGGCCACATTATCCTTATGGCAAGGCTCAAAAACCACACATAGGTCGGTGGCAAATCCCAGAATAAAATTAGTTTCGGTACCAACGTATATCCCCATTGGCGGGGCCCAGAACATATTCAGACTGAGAGGTTTCAAATATCAAAACACATTTAAAATATATTTGAATTCCAAAACATAGTGATTTTCAAACCTTATTCAAATTACGTACAAAAACATATTAGTTTAACAAATAAGTTGTATAAAGATTCCTATAACATATAATCACATGTTTGATCCGAATTTTTGAAGTAAACAATACTTTACAAGTACAAGGATTTTTTTGATATTTCGAAACAAAATTGATTTTGGCATAATGGAATAACAAACTATAATAATAAGTTCGCAAATAGGAATATTTAATATATAGAATTGAGAAAATTCTAGTTAAGGATAAAGGTTATTTACCTCAATTGAGGTCTACTCAAATACTCTTGTGGTTCCTCAAGAACATTCTCAAATCATCTAAAAAATCATGGTAATCAAATCAATTAAACAAATACTACCTCCAATGCCTCATAGCATTCATCACCCTCTGCATTAATGAATCCCAATCCTCAAACTTATATTTAGCACAAATCAAGACCATCAAAGTTTTCTGTCCAATTTGGCCTCTAAGAAATCAACTATACCGTGTTCCAAATACCTCTTCTTTTAACGCCAATTTCCCAAAAATATTTCACCCATTCAGAACACATCATTTATCATGCATACCAAATTTCAGCTCAATTCACTTATCCAATTGTACGAATAAATTCTTCAAAGTCTCACTATTTTGTGTTGCTGTAAATCAGATTACCTACAAAACAGTCCCCTTATACAATTTATTTGACCAACTATAACTTTTTAAAATACCATAAAATTTCATAGGGGCACACTAATATCAGTCTAATATACATAGTAAAAGTTTCAGAATTATATGACCTCTTTAAAATTTATAAAAATTGCCACAACTCAGTGTACTCAGATATATCTTGACAAATTTAACGTCTTAGAATAAAATTCATAACTCATTCAATACTAACCCAAATGATGTAATTCTTAATTCTAAATTCAAGCTTTGTGTGTTAGATTTAATTCTGTTTAAGCTTGGCATCCAAATTCTACAATTACAATTTATTACGTATTTTATAAACTTCAAACACAGAATCTGTTTAGGTGACAGATTTGCACAGTTATATCTTAAATTCCCAAAAAAATACCAAAACTCATTATTTTTCTATGAAATTTTATATACATAACCTAGACATATGATAGATTATTGTAGAAAAAACCGTTTCCTCATTCCTATTTTAGAAAAATCCCAGAATTTCGTGCAACTTTCTGCTCACTACAGAAAACAGAGACAGGTTGCATTTTCATCTAGAAACTTAAAACCCATCAACCATTAGCCAACAATCCTCCTAAATCCAACACATGCAGTACCAAATCAAGTCAATTATCAATGTAATCCATCATACACAGAACATACAAGCCATATAAATCCACATATAATAACAATTCCATCATCAATTGTAAGAAACCAACATGGAATCACCAAACCTCATGCTCAATCTAAAATTCCAGCAACTACCACTTCAAATCCCACATGCATGTCCACAATCTTTCATTTTCCTTAACCCAAAATCATATTTTTATAAACCCATAACCTCAACGTGTAAGAATCATGAAGATCAACCAACAGTTTCTTACTGTTTTAGAGTTTAGAATTCTTACCTAACTTAGGATTTCTTGAAGGAGGAGGGCTAGACTCTTTCTCTAACTTGAATTGTGGAGGAAGATGAGAGCTTGAGTTCTTCTCTCTATGATGTAGTTTATATAGATGTACACAACTATGGCTAATTACACAGCTTAACCCTTACCTAACATAGTGCTTGTTACACTTAAGTAGTTTCCAACAACCCACTTAAACAAAAAAATTCTTTTCTTTTCTCATGTGGTTATTGTTAGATATTTAATATCTAAAATAGGTTGTAATATATAAGAGAATTGCAAGAAACCAGTCACCTGGAATAGTATCCAGTATATTGGATTTGAAGATTTGGGAAGTCTGGAGTTTCTGCCCAATCCAGTCTATTGGACCACCAATCCAGTTGACTGAATGACATGCATTAGGCTGATCTAGTCGCCTGGGTTGGTGGTCCAGTCGACTGGATGTCGTGCCTAGGAGTTTCTGCCTGACTCAGTCGCCTGGACCACTAATTCAGGCGACTGGATCACGGCAGTTAGAGGTAGTTAATGACCGTTAAAGGCTGAAATGGTGCCTTTTCATGGTGACTCTTGACTGATATACACTTGCAATTAAAAGGAATTTCGAGTTCAGTCAATATATGCAAGAAAACTATATGTTCTAAGAAATTCTAAAGAATTAATTGAATTGCTATCATTAATTCTTGGCTTTGTTGTATCCTGGAGACTAATTTGCTTGAACCCTTAGCAATCTCTGAGGAGAGGGGGCAAATCTAGTCTTAAAGACAGCGATTCATTTGTGCCTCAAAGCCTTAATTCTCCTTTGCATTCCCCTAAATTCCTAACAATTTTAAGACTAGATTTCTGCAATGGAATGAGAGAAAATGGCTTACAAGATGATGAATCAAGACTTTGTGAAGTTGGATAAGTTTGATGGTTTGAATTTCATCCATTGGCAGGACAAGATGAAGTTTCTTTTGACTGCACTGAAGATATTTTATGTTCTGGACCCCAATTTGTAGCCAATTCCGGATCCTACTCCTCAAGACACTGAACAATTGAAGCAACAAAGGATCAAGAGGGAGGAAGATGAACTGGTGTGCAGGGGTCACATTCTGAATACATTATCTAACCGGTTGTATGATCTGTTTACGACCATGACTTCTCCAAAGGAAATCTGGAAGGCACTAGAGACTAAATACAAAACGGAGAAGCAAGGTATGGATAAGTTCATTATTCAAAAGTACTTTGATTTCAAAATGTTGGATAATGTTTCTGTTTTGGACCAAGTGCATGAATTACAAGTTCTGGTTCATAAGTTGAATGATTTATCTATCAAGATTCCAGAATTGTTTCAAGTGGGAGCAATCATTGCCAAACTCCCATCATCATAGAACAATTATAGGAAGAAACTTTTGCACATGGCAGAAGAACTTACCTTAGAACAGATTGGTACACACCTTAGAATCGAAGAAGAGAGTCGAATTCGTGAGGGTACCAATTCTGTGTCTAAAGTAAATGAATGGACTGTTAATTATGTCCTAAATGGTGGAGTTGGAAGTAGTAAAACTAATAAGAGTTTCAGGCCAAACAAGAAAATTGTTAAGAAGACTAATTCCAACAAAGACAAGAAAGGTAGGGTCTGTTTTCATTGTGGAAAGAAATATCACTACATCCGAGAATGCAAATTCTTGAAGAACCAAATGTAAGAAAAGGAATTGAACACAAGTGAGGCAAATGTTGTTGATGAGATTATGGCCATGGTGAGTGAAATGCAAATTGGTATGATTACCGAAGTGCATATGGCTAATGCCGCAGAAAATTCATCTGAGTGGTGGTATGATTCTGGTGCAACAATCCATGTTTGCAACAACAAGATGCTGTTCAAAAAGTATGTGGAAGCGGGCAATGGGTTAGAGGTCCTAATGGGCAATCATAACACCACTAAAGTATTTAGAGCAGGAACTGTAGAACTGATTTTGAGTAGTGGAAAGAAACTCAAACTCACTAATGTGTATCATGTTCCTAACATTAAGAAGAACTTGGTTTCAGCTAGTTTATTGTCTAAGAATGGTGTAAAAGCTGTCCTTGAGTCGGACAAGCTTATTTTATCTAAGTTTGGTGTGTTTGTTGTAAAGGGTTATTCTTGTAATAGCATGTACAAACTCAGTTTGATTATTAATAAAAATAATGTTGGTTGTGCTTATATTGTGGATTCTTCTCTATTGTGGCATGCTAGATTAGGACATTTGAATTTCAAATATATGAAATAGATGTCAAAGTATGGGCTGATATCTTATAAACAAGATGTGCATGATAAGTGTGAAATATGCATTAAATCTAAGATAAAAAAGAAGCCATTTCCATCCATTAATAGAGATTCACAATTGTTAGAATTAGTTCATTCTGATGTATGTGAATTGAATGGTATTTTAACTAGAGGTGGAAAATGTTCTTTATCACTTTTATAGATGATTTCTCTAGGTATACTTATGTATATCTAATGAGGAATAAAGATGAATCCTTTGATATGTTTAAGAAGTATAAAACTGAGGTTGAAAATCAAAAGGATAGAAGAATTAAAATTCTTAGAAGTGATAGAGGTGGTGAATATTTTCTACAAGAGTTTACCATTTATTGTGAGGAAAATAGACTAATTCACCAAAGGTCAGCCTCTTATACACCCTAACAAAATGGCTTAGATGAAGGAAAAAATAGAACACTAGTTGACATGTTGAATGCAATGATAGTAAGTGCAAAGCTACCTTTCAACTTGTGGGCTGAAACTTTGCTAACCGCATGTCATGTGCATAATAGAGTTCTATCTAAGAAAATTCAGTCATCTTCATATGAGTTATGGAATGGTAGGAAGCCTAATTTGAATTATCTTAAAGTGTTGGGGTGTATAGCCTACTTTAGAGTTCCAGATCCTAAAAGAACCAAGCTTGGACCTAGAGCTATAAAGAGTGTATTTGTTGGTTATGCAGTGAATTCTAAGGCTTATAGATTATTGGATTTAAGTTCCAACACTATAGTAGAATCAAGGGATGTAGAATTCATTGAGAACAAGTTTATAAATGATTCTCAAATAGAACCAAAACAAACACAAGAATCTGACTTATTGGTTAATGATTCTCTTAGTGGAAACAAGAGAATAGAACCAAGTTCACCAAGTGAACAAAGGAGGAGTCAAAGGGTAAGAAAAGAAAAGGATTTTGGTCCTGATTTCATTTCATACCAAGTGAATGTTTACCTTGTAGAAGGAAACAGAGAAAAGGTCCTTAGCAAGCTTCCTTTTGTAGGAAATGTGGAAGAAGATCCAAATACTTTTAGTGAAGCTATGGTTTCAAGAGATGCAGCTTTTTGGAAAGAAGCTGTTAATGATGAGATAAACTCAATATTGTCTAACAATACTTGGGTTCTAGTGGATCTTCCTCCGGGTTTTAATACCATTGGTTGTAAATGGGTATTTAGAAGAAAATATAGGACTGATAGAACTATTCAAACCTTTAAAGCAAGGTTAGTGGCTAAAGGATTTAGGCAAAGGGAAGGAATAGATTACTTTGATACCTATGCACCGGTTGCTAGGATCACATCTATTCGTGTGCTAATAGCACTTGCATCCATTTATAAGCTGGTGGTACATCAAATGAATGTAAAGACAACTTTCCTAAATGGAGATTTAGACGAGGAGGTCTATATGGATCAACTGGAAGGCTTTGTGCTTCTCTGGAAATGAAAAGAAAGTCTGTAAGTTGGTTAAGTCATTATATGGCTTAAAACAAGCACCTAAACAATGGCATGAAAAGTTTGATACTGTTATTCTAACTAATGGTTTTAAACACAATGGAGCCGACAAGTGTGTCTACTCTAAGTTTACTAGTGAGTTGGAGTAATTGTGTGCTTGTATGTGGATGATATGCTTATATTTGGAACAAATATGTTAGGTGTATGTGAAACCAAGAAGTATTTAGCTTCGGTGTTTAAGATGAAAGACCTTAATGAAGCGGATACTATCTTAGGTATCAAGGTTAAGAGACATAGTGAAGGTTATGCACTTTGTCAAAGTCATTACATTGAGAAGGTGCTTCTTAAATATAAGCATCTCAATGTTAAGGAGGTAAATACACCGTTTGATTCAAATTATAAGTTAGTTGAGAATACTGGAAGGGCAATAGCACAGCTCGAGTTTGCTAGTGCAATAGGAAGCATGATGTATGCCATGCATTGTACAAGACTAGATATAGCCTTCGCAGTAAACAGACTTTCAAGATATACTAGTAACCCTAATGTAGAGCATTGGAAAGCCATTGCAAGAGTCCTTGGTTATTTAAAGAAAACCAAAGATTTAGGACTCTATTATTCTGGGTATCCAGCTGTGTTAGAAGGATATTCAAATGCTAATTGGGTGACTAATGTGGGTGATAATAAGTCAACATTTGGTTGGATATTCACTCTTGGTGGGGGTGCAATATCGTGGTCATCTAAAAAGCAATCTTGTATCTCTCATTCAACTATGGAATCTGAGTTTATTGCTTTGGCTTTGGCGGGTAAAGAAGCAGAATGGCTAAGGAACATGTTATATGATATAGAGTTGTGGCCACAACCGATGTTAGCCATATCTATTTACTGTGATAGCCAAGCCACGATGTCAAAAGCATACAGTAAAATCTATAATGGAAAGTCTAGACATATTAGTCTAAGACATGAGTACGTAAGATAGTTAATAGAAGATTGTGTAATTTCTATTGTCTACGTAAAGTCAAGTGGAAATCTTGCTGACCCATTTACCAAAGGTTTATCTCGAGATATGGTAAGGGTAACTTCCATAGGAATGAGACTAAAACCTTTCAAAAAGAATCACCAACAGTGGGAACCCAACCTTGAGTAGATTTACTTGAAAAGGTTTAAAGGGTAATAACAAACTGTTGATTCGTGATTAGTAAGAGCACTAGAACTTGTGTCCCATTCAGGATGGAATAGTGCAGTCTGTTATGTTAGGAGGATGAGTTTTACTCTTAATGAAGTTCAAATCAAGCGATGTCTGTGTAACAGGGACATAAAGAAGGAACTTCACCTTTGTGAACATAGGAGTGGTGCCGCTTCTAAACAAGAGTTAAGGTTTTCTCTTGTAAATGTTCACTAAACCAGGTAGAGCACAAGGCCATTTAAGTGCTAAACTATAGGAGAACTTCTAATGTTAAAGATCATTGTTATGTGTGTGTTATTTCTGGTTTTAAGGAAAAGAGTTTTGGTTTAAGCGAATGAGCCACCAACAACTCTTTTGAAACTTTGAAGTAATTACACTAGGAGAGGGTTTAAGTTGAAAGACACCTTCTTTGATGCATAAGCTTTGTGTGTGCTATAGACTGAACAAGAAATATTACAACCTAGTGGGGGATTGTTAGATATTTAATATCTAAAGTAGGTTGTAATATATAAGAGAATTGCAAGAAACCAGTCGCCTGGAATAGTATCCAGTAGACTGGATTTGAAGATTTGGGAAGTCTGGAGTTTCTGCCCGATCCAGTCTACTGGACTACCAATCTAGTCGATTGGATGACATAAATTAGGCTGATCCAATCGCCTGGATTGGTGGTCCAGTCGACTGGATGTCGTGCTTGGGAGTTTCTGCCTGACTCAGTCGCTTGGACCACTAATTCAAGCGACTGGATCACGGCAATTAGAGGCAGTTAATGACCGTTAAAGGTTGAAATGGTGCCTTTTCATGGTGACTCTTGATTGATATACACTTGCAATTAAAAGGAATTTCGAGTTCAATCAATATATGCAAGAAAACTATATGTTCTAAGAAGTTCTAAAGAATTAATTGAATTGCTATCATTAATTCTTGGCTTTGTTGTATCCTGGAGACTAATTTGCTTGAACCCTTAGCAATCTCTGAGGAGAGGGGGCAAATCTAGTCTTAAAGACAGTGATTTATTTGTGCCTCAAAGCCTTAATTCTCCTTTGCATTCCCCTAAATTCCTAACAGTTATTAAGGTTGTTAAAATCGGGATCCTACGCAGGATCGGTGGAGGGATTTCATGGATCAGATCGTAGATCGTAAGATTCTACTTATTTGTTAGAAAAAGTGTAAAAACACATTAATAATGGCTTTGTATGTTAAATGTTCATTAGAATTATGATATTATCCATAAAAAAAAAATAAAGAGTTTTTCTTTAAGATAATGTAATTCGTACCATACATGAGGTTGATACATCATTATTCGCTACATCTATATTGAAAAAAGATATATGCTTAATTCTTAACACAATTTATCCAAAAATTTAATAAGTAATTACTAATTAGTTAGCAATTAAGTACGAAATAAGTGAAATAGTAAATAACTACATTAAGTATCAACAGTACATAAGTCATAAGCTAAACATTCAATCATCCATTCTAAGATTCCCATCATCATAATCATCATAATCTGAATCTACAGAAAAATATTAATAAACGTTAAGAATACATACTGATACAGTAAGAGTTTGAGACAATGAAGAGTTGAAGGCGAGCAGGTGAGGTTGGAAGTGACAGAGGCACAGCGGCAGCGACACAGCGTGTAGGTTTAGGGATTTTGGGAGCTGAGTATTGTGTGGGGTGTGGCTGGATTTTAATTGAGAATAGAGAAGAATTTCTTTGTCATTTTACAAGTTTTTTGGGCTAAAAGACTAGTTTTTAATCATTTGGGTTGTTTCTATCTATTAGGCTCGTGTACTTCTCATTAACCCATAATATAAATTGTCACAAATAGCATATTTAGTAGGATCAAAGTAGGATCATAGGATCGGACGATCCTATTGTCGATCCTATTGGGGTGTGCGATCCTACCCCAATCCGGCTCTTTTTCGATATGTGAGAGATCCTACGATCCGGATCCCGATTTTAACAACCTTGCTCGCAACCAAATTTCCAATGGTTCTGATTTTAGGTAATTTGGATTTATGTACAAAAAGTTATGACCTCAAGAAGTTGGGTGGTTCAAGTTGGGGCTGTGTGTTGTAATACTTGATTAATTATGCATATGCCATGTTGATTACTATTTTGAGCTTTATAATTAACATGTCAATTAGGGGATTTGATTTTAATATTTCCATAAACCGTTCAAGTGTAATGTGTATGCATTAAGCTAATGAGTGGTTATGTCCATATTTATATATGGATACCCATGCTAATTTGTCTTTGTCACTATGGTTAAGTAAGAATTCAGACTATGCGATATAGATATGCTATGAAAATGATAAATATGCATGAAAGTAACAAATATATGCATGTTTAAAATTCTAGTTTATTATAGTCACTTGAGTTATATTATTACCATCCTATGATAAGGGTTTACACATTAACTTCTATAGTTAGTGTTGTAAACCCATATTACCATATATCAATTTCACTTGAATAAAGGAGGCATTTTCCATATATGGAGGCATTTTCCACCAAATAAATATTTTACTATATAAACTACATTTAAAAAAAAAAAAAAAAAAAGAAACTTCTATAAAACATGGGATTTTCTTCAAAACATCTTTTGTACAAATAATTGATGGTGTGTTTGGGTCCGTCATTTGTAGCTGGGATTTGGGGTTAAGGTAGGATTTAAAATTCATTATTTATAAATCTCAAGTTTGGCAAAGCATAATGCAGAAATCTAAAATTTCCCCATAAGAGATTTAAAGCTAGAATTTGGGGGTCACAAATGCCGGCTCTAAAATCCCCCAAAACGGATGTAATTTTTCAATTCCATACGAACTACCAAGGCGCAATTCTTATCTTCGTGTGCTAAAGACTCCACCCAACAAAAACAATGATCAATATAAAATATAAATTTTTGTCTCTTTGCAAACTCTTTGACATGGACCAAGGCCATGAACATCACGCTCACCCTTGGCTGACCGCTTGATTTCCAACTCCGACATATTTTCCAATCTCAAATTTGGTGTCTTGGCCCTTAACACTCACCTCAAACTTTCTGGAAAAGTCAAAATTTTGGTCCATTTAGACATTGATCTCTCTCTTTCTCTCTACTCTAAGAACAAAAGACATAAGTTTCTCTATGTTCTTTGAAAATGGAAGTCTCTTTGTTTCAGTGCTATTAAAACTGAAAAATAGAAAACAAGCTATTACTTTGGCACATGGGTATGGTAGTGAAAGGAGTGACATGAGAAAGATAACTTTCTCTACAATACAACAACAAAGCCAAGGCCAGAGTGTTGCCACATATACGGCATGGATATTGGTATGTCAGTGAAATGTTTAATAAGGTATGAGTGCTATTACATTTTCTTGAAACAAGAAAACTAAAAATCTAAAAATAATATATATTATATTTATATATATAATAATATATAATAATAATTTTATTTATTTTTAAACTTAAAGCTTGTGCTTGGTTTATTGAGAATGAAAAACAATTTCAAATGTTGAAAAAATCTGGTAACAAGGAAGAAAGCATGGCATTGATGTTTATTTCACAAAGAATATAAAGTTGGTTTAATTTGATGTTGCTTTTAAAATAATTTTCCAGTTTTAGATTTAGTTTTTTTTATTTTATGTACTGAAGATTTTTAAACTTTTCAAGAAGACATGCTATTATTATTGTTAGGAAATAATCTCATTGGAATAAATTTGTTATCTTGTCTCTTATTCATGTTTGGTGTTTTCTTTTTAATGCACCTTTTACCAATTATTTTTTTTTTTTTTTTGCTTTTTTGTTCCAACCTTGAGCAAAGATGAGATTCAATAAAATTAACTAATATTAATGAAAAAAATAAATAATATACTTGCAATTGGAATTGATGTGGAAACTACGCATTTAATAGAATTGTTTTTAATTGATTCAACCAACATATTGTATAGAGAAGGATTTTACAAATTCTATTCGTGTCCAAACTTAAAAATTTACAATTCCTGTCATTTTAAATTTTCAACCAAAATTACAGAGAAACAAAGAAATTTATAAATGATGGGATTTTAAATGATGGGAATGTAAATTCCATCATTTGCAAAATTTTATGTATTTAACAAATTCCTCATCCAAACACACTATTAGAGTATTTACAAAAACCCTCCTACTTTTAAAAACCAAAACGCCAAAAATGGTTTTCAAATGCTTGGTCCATGACTCAAATCAATTGAAATCATGGACCCCTCACAAATCAAGCCAACAAAACTTCCTCCCAAAAAACTAACTGGTATGTTCTTTGTGATCTTTTGAATGAGAATATTTGCTGATAAGCTATCTTAAAGGAGAAAGGTTAACATGTTTACTTACAAGAAATTTAGGAGAAAGGTTAGCATGTTTACTTACAAGAAATTTAGGAGAAATGTTAGCATGTTTAATTTAGTTTCTTTTCAAAGTATTCAAGAGTCTATACATAGATAACTTCTCAAATGATAAAATTTTAATTAATCTAGTTAATTCTCAAAGATTGAAATTTTAGGATGAATTCAAAATTAGGTAGCATTGCAAAATGGACGGTGTAGGGTGCCTAACACCTTCCCCACACTAATATAATTTCCGGATTCATGATCCTTACTTCAAGCAATTGTTTTTAAATCCTAAATTAGGATAAATAAAATTAGGGTAATATCTAGCTTAAACTTTAAAATCCAAATCGATATAGGTGCCTAATCACACTTAGAAAAAATCAATGGTTGGTGGCGACTCCCTTAAAATAAATGAATTCAATGCACACATGCCCCACACTTATAAAACATGGTAAATAAAAAGAGAAATGTGATAATTTGAGAAGCCATGATAATACCGAACAACAAATGTGTGCACGTGTATCTGAATCGCGTATTCGCGTCTTTGTCAAAATCTGACTTAGACTGTGGTGTCGTTGGGTTGTGTAATGTTGTCATTGCCTTATGTTTTAGTGGCATCACGGCAGGTGTTCGTCGAATGAATCTGAACTATACAATCTTTTCTCCATAGGAAGTATTATGTTCCCACAAACGGCGACGCCAACTGGTGATTCAATTGACTGCAAGTCCAAAATCCTGGGGAAACCCGCAAAAATATAAAAGGTGAGAGTCTAGAACACTGATTTGGTTTACAGCCTTCAGTAGGGATGGCAATAAACCCGCGACCCGCGGGTACCCGACCCGCCCCGTCCAAAAAAACCCGCCCCGCCCCGCCCCGTTTATGTAATAGGGTATCGGGTCGGGTTTTTAAACTGAAACGGGTTTTTAATCGGGTTTTATTAAAAAACCCGAATCTGACCCGAAATATTTTTTTAAAAACAAAAAACCTGAAAATTGTGGACCGGAAAGGGAAATGGCATCGTATTCTCCTCAGCTCATCGAGATCTTCGGCGGCGAGGTCGAGCGTTTCGGATTTTGAGGAGGACGAGTTCCGATTCGCGAGTGAGTCAGTCTCCGAGGTGGAGCGAGTTTCGATCATCGTTGATTTGGTGGCTTGGTGTTTGTGGTTGTGGCTTTTTGGGGTGAGAATCGGGGCCCGATTTGTTGGTGGATGTGGGTTTGATTGTGGGTGGATGATGTGAGTTGCCGATTGGTGTGGGTGGCGGTTGGAGGTGGAGAACCTCGGGGCCCGATTTGTTGGTGGATGTGGGTTTTGATTGGGTTTGATTGTGGGTGGATGATGTGGGTTGCCGATTGGTGTGGGTGGCGGTTGGAGGTGGAGGGTTAGTGTGGGTGTGGGTGGCTGATTGGGTGATTTTCAAACGTTGCCGCCGGCGAGGTTTTGTTCCTTTTATTTTTTCAAACGTTGCCGCCGGCGAGGTATGGGTCGTGGAGGTAGTACTCGGAGGCGGAGACTTGTGTCGTCCGCGCGATCTTGTTGTCCATGCCGTAACCGTGGATGTGTCGGGTCGGGTACCCGTCGGATCGGGTTAAACGGGTACCCGTCGAAGCAGATGAGGCGGGGCGATAAACGGGTTTTTTTAACGGGGCGGGGCTGGGCGGGGCGGGGCGAAACCCGACCCATACCGCCCCATTGCCATCCCTAGCCTTCAGTCCTTCGATATTCAAGTCGAATTACTATATTTTTGTACAATACTTTTTCACTCAAGAAATGTTTACCTTCCTCCTCTGGGTTGTTTCCTTTTGATGTCGTCACAAAATTTATTTTCTTCGAACCGTTTCTTAACACGTGATAATGAGGGGCTTAATGATTTGTAATTGTTGGTGTGTAATCTGGATATATGCATTACTAATTTGACTCATTTCATCCATGTAGGCATTACTATCCTCTATTTGCGTGGCTTACGGTTTGCACGTCTAATATCTTTGTGTCTCCCTTTGAGGAGCATATCAGCTGCAATTTTTCAACCTACAATCCCAACAATCAGACCTGGTAAACGGGTCGCATCAATCGGGTTCGGGTCAAAAAAGGGTCATCCTAAATGGATTACACAACCTATGACCTATACCCAGTCTTTTAAGGGTCGGATTAAAACCGGATTGACCCATATTTTTACACATGAAAATATATATATATATGTTACCCAAATATCAACCTAAGAGGGGGGGTGATTTAGGTTGAGGCAAACTTTTTCTATATAAATGCGGAATTAGAAAATTATTTTCAATTAGCAAAAATTGATTAAACAAATTTAAGAACACAATTCAATTGCAATATAGATATGATAGAAATCAAACACAAACATATATAAGCAATTGAATAAGTAAGAGATAGAGATAGAGAAAATCAAACACAATGATTGTTATCGAGGTTCGGCTTCCCCGCCTACGTCCCCGCCTCAAGAACACTTCTTGAGGATTCCCAAATCCACTATTTGACAACCTTCTTCCGGGTGAAGATCAAACCGTTACAAATCTTCCTTAAACGGTGAAGAGTAACCACCGAGTGAAAAATCCTTTTCACTCCTTAGGATTTATACCAAAACCCACAAATCTTCCTTACAAGGTGAAGAGTAACCACCCAGTGAAAAATCCTTTTCACTACTTAGGATTTATACCAAAACCCTAACAAAAACACTCAATAATTTCAACAAAGGATTGTTGTACAAAATATGGCTCTCTCAAAGAGTAGTAGTACACAATATGCTCACTCTAATAATTTATCAAAGATTTGATCAATATGGCTCAAAGAGTATTTAGAGGAATTTGATTTTCAATCAAAGATTTTGAATGATATGAAAATATAAGCTTGAGAAGGATGGATTGATGTAAAAGATATTTTCTTTTCTTTCTCTGATTTCTCTTGTATGCTCTCTTCTTGTTTTTGTTTCTCTCTTCTATTCTTTATATATTGTTCAATAAACGGTGCCAATGTATGCCAGCTTATATTCATTACTTTTCTGCACCAAACTTTGCTGCAAGTCTTTGGCAGAGCTTTGATTCTCCAACGGACACATACTTAATTCAATCAATCAAATTGTTTTTATTGACTTTGAAATCTTTTGAAAAATTTGCATGACTTTTTTTTAAAATAAACGGTGCCAATGTATGCCAGCTTATATTCATTACTTTTCTGCACCAAACTTTGCTGCAAGTCTTTGGCAGAGCTTTGATTCTCCAACGGACACATACTTAATTCAATCAATCAAATTGTTTTTATTGACTTTGAAATCTTTTGAAAAACTTTTCTGCTTTTTGTCAGCACAATTTTCAGCCAAAGATATCCAAATCTGCTAGTAGCTAATTTGTATGACTTTTGGAAATTCATGGGTTATTATCCCATGTTATTCATGCAATTAATTCAAGCCACCTAGCTTGTCAATCACCTTTAATAAGCTCTTACAATTCTTATATGTCGGCTACCTTAAGAAAAAAAATTTTCATTCGTAATTGATTTCATCACATGGCTATGTTTAAATATCAAAAATATCTAGCCATTAATATTGACTTTGTCAATGTTTTGAAAACAATTTTCTGTTCTGTTTCAAAAATTTTTCCAACCGTAGAGATTTCTTTGATTTCTTTGTGTTCTTCACATGGCTATCTTTAAATATCAAAAATATCTAGCCATTAATATTGACTTTGTCAATGTTTTGAAAACAATTTTCTGTTTCAAAAATTTTTTCAATCGTAGAGATTTCTTCACATGGCTATGTTTAAATATCAAAAATATCTAGCCATTAATATTGACTTTGTCAATATTTTGAAAATCAATTTAAGTTGGTTTTAAAATTGAGCCTTAAAGATCAAATCTTAATAAACTTTACAAAACCTAACTCTTACTTCTCATATGTCTCGGATCATGATGTCTTGAGCTTGATTTCTTTGTCTTGAGTCTTGATGACTTTGATCTTCAATGTGTTTGCAACTTATCAACTTTGCATTTGCTTGATATTTGAATTGGCCATCTTGGTCCAATTAAATCAATAGTCAAAATTAAGCTTTAAAACATAAATCATTAGTTCATATGAAAATATCATTAATGAACAACTTAAAATCATGGTTATCATCAAAACTACATGAATGTCCTTGGATTAATTAGCCAATTAATAATTATTGAAACCTTGAGGCTAACAATCTCCCCCTTTTTGATGATGACACATATGATATGATATTTTTATACGATTTATGATTTTGAAGCTTTTCTTGAAAAGCTCCCCCTAAAATAATGCATATCTTTATATTAGAGATTTTTAAATCTCCCCCTATCTTTATGCATAGATCAATTTGTCATGTTAAGTATTATCAAGCAATCAACATATATGCGCATTTTATTGCAAGATATGATAATTCACCAATACATTCAAAAAATGTCATATCTTTCTCCCCCTTGGCATCATCAAAAATAAATATTATATTCAATATCTCCAAGCATCATTCAACATTTTAAACAACCAAAAAAAAAAATTTATTTCTCCTTTGATTTAGTTCAAACATAGAACAACTAACTAATATAACATATTTCTCCTATTTGGTACAAAGAAATAAAACAAATACATTCATATTTGTAAGATTCTTCATCCTAGTGGTTTGGTTGGATTGAGGGTTCGGTTGAAGATGCTTCAGGAAAGGATATGATGTCCCTTGCCATATGCCTAAAATGCTGATGATTTAAGCAATCTGGAAAGGACATGGGATGAAGCCCATATATTATGTACTCTCTCTCTTCTGTCATACAAAGCTTCAGGTGTATCAACAGTTGTATGAACGGGATGATTCGGATGAGGAAGATATATTTGGAGTGTATGCTAAAGATCTTCCCATCAACCTGGTGTATGAGAGAGGTACTTCAACCGAGAAGCATGATCAATAATAATCTTGCTTCGTGGAAACTTGATCAATAATAATTTTGCTTCTTTCTGAGAAGATCAAGTATTTGATTTTATGAATCTCTAAATGATGCTGCATCCTCTTAGAGTTTTATCTAAAGAATGAGAGAAAATATTATCTGAGAGGTGTGAGTATGTAGTGGAGAGGTGAAGCGAATTTATAGGACAGACGCGCTGTTTGAAAGAATGGTTCAGATTTTGCTACGTGTCATAAGTGTGAATGAATGGTTCAGATTTTGCTATGTGTCATAAGTGTGAATGAATGGTTCAGATTTTGCTACGTGTCGTAAGTGTGAATGAAGGGTTCAGATTTTGCTATGTGTCAGACTTATCCAATTACGCACGCCATAGACACCGATAAATCAGGAAGTTTGAAAAAAAATATCTGCTTTTTCAGAAAAAAGATTTTTGTCGACGCATCGAGTTCTGAGTCAGTGATATTTCCGTATACGTTAAATCTCGAGATTTGAACGTTGAATTTTGAAGAAAAATCTCGGGAGTCGGGTGATAGGTACAGGCTGGTGTTCAAAAATCTGAGGTTTATTTAACACACACTAATTTTCGATGAACTTCATCATTTTCAAACTCTTAGCTTAATCTCTTATTAGATTTTCTAGAATGGCTTCCTCTTCTTCTCAAAACAAACCAGAAACAATTAATCTAAATGATACGCCTAGTGTGATGCCAGAAGTCTGGCGTCCTTACTTCCTTTCAATTAATGGCCCTGTATCAGTAACTGATTCAGTGATATTGAATGGTGAGACTGCCACCGCAGTAGCTGCCGGTCTTTGTACTCCGGAGGATGCAAAGGTTTTAGCTGGGAGGACTGACCCACAAATAATAAATGAATCATTGGCACTCACGATTCAGTGTACTGCCACTGTTTCTAACATGGGACGTCGTCTTCATGTTAGGAATATGGAAGTGAAAGCGCTGCGTTCTCAAGTCACCATTTTACAAAGGTTGCTGAAGGAGAGTAAGAAGAAAGTAGGGGAGGTCAAGGAGGAGAACAAAAGGCTGAAGGCGCTCGTGGATTCTTATGCCGATGATTTGGTAATCCGGTCCACAGAGCAGAGCAAGACCACTAATAAGCTGCAGAAGCAGTACGAGAAGCTACTAGCTGAGGTGAAGGAATTGACTTCTCGTTCTATCCCCAAATAAATGTAGTGGGAAGTGTAGTGGTTTTTCCTTTTGTGGTGGTTTCTCCTTTGTGGCTTTCTTTTTAATAAAATCAAGTTTGTTTAAATGATGAGTTTTATTTCTTATTTTATGCATGAACATATACGCAAATATACATAGAACTGGGCATATAATCTAATGTTCAAGCAATATAACTAGAAAGATATAAAATGAACAATTTTATGAACATGATATGGATAAAATCATTTTATATTCAATTCTTAAGGTATATATAGATTTAACACAGTTGAATCAAATAGAAGGATAATAAATTCAAGTTTATTTGATATCAACGTATCTAGCCATACCTATTTCACGTCGAATTGTGCAAAATCGTTCTTTAATGAGAGGTTTCGTGAGAATATTTGCCCATTGACTATCGGTGCTTACAAATTTAAGTTTAATGTCCCCTTTTTGCACATGATCTCTTATAAAATGGTATCTAATTTCAATGTGCTTTGTGCGAGAGTGTTGGATAGGATTTTTACTTAAACTTATAGCACTTGTGTTATCACACCTTATAGGGAATATGATCAAAAAGAATTTTAAAATCCTCTAGTTGTTGTTTTATGTAGAGAGATTGAGCACAACAACTACCGATCGCTACATATTCGGCTTCCGCCGTTGATAAGGCCACGGAGTTTTGCTTTTTACTAAACCATGATACTAGTGAATGTCCTAGAAAGTGACAAGTACCACTAGTGCTTTTGCGATCAATTTTGCAACCGGCAAAATCCGCATCCGTGTAGCTTATTAAGTCAAATGAATTTGTCTTAGGGTACCATAATCCTAAATCAATAGTTCCAAGCAAATATCGAAATATTCGTTTTACCATAATTAAGTGTGATTCTTTAGGACAAGATTGAAACCGAGTTCAAAGACATACGCTAAACATTATATCGGGTTTACTTGCGGTTAAATAAAAGTAAACTACCAATCATACCTCGATATAGCTTAACATCCACCGGTTTACCTTTCTCATCTTTGTCAAGCTTTGTTGAAGGACTCATGGGAGTTTCCATATGCTTTAGCATTTTCCAATCCAAATCTTTTTAGTAAATCTATGACATATTTGGATTGATTTAAGAATACCCCTTCTTTGGTTTGCTTTATTTGAAGTCCGTGAAGGAATTTTAGCTCACCCATCATACTCATTTCGAATTCATCCTGCATAGTCTTAGAGAATTCTTTGCACAAGTTTTCATTAGTAGAACCAAATATAATATCATCAACATAGATTTGCACAATAAGCATGTCTTTTCCATCAAATATTAGAAATAATGTTTTTTCAAGTTTTCCATGTGTAAAACCTTTTTCATTTTGAATTCTTCTACAATGTTTAACAAATGCTTTATGAGCTTCATTTTTGTGAGTAAGAAATAATGCCCATATATAGCGAGAATAATCATCAACAATTACAAATGTATACAATTTGCCACTTAAGCTAGCGGTTCTAATAGGACCAAATAAATCCATATGCAATAGTTCTAGAGGTCTTGAAGTAGAAATAACTTTCATTTTCTTAAAAGATGACTTAATTTGTTTACCTAGTTGACATGCATCACATATTTTATCTTTAACAAATTTAGTAATCGGCAAGCCTTTTACTAAATCAAGTTTAGACAATTTTGAGAGTAATTCCATATTGACATGTCCTAATCTTCTATGCCACAACCAACTATTTTCATTTATGGCAGCAAGGCAAATTGATTCTTTTGATGTCATATTATCAAGATCAATGGTTTAGACATTTTCATTTCTAAATGCCACAAATAGAACTTGATTATCAATTTCATTTACTATAATACACATGATTGATTTGAATATTACATTATAACTTTTATCATACAATTGGCTAACACTTAGCAAGTTATGTTTCAAGCCATCAACCAATAATAAGAGAATGTGTTTTACCAATATTACCTATACCGATGATCTTTCCTTTTGAGTTATCACCGAATTTGACATTTCCTCCATCTTTTAGAGTAAGAGAAATAAACTTATTTTTATCACCCATCATATGCCTTGAACATCCATTATTGAGAAACCACTTATCTTTGGTAGATATGGATATCAAGCACACCTACAAGACAACTTCAAATAACCTTCTTTGGTACCCAAATTTTCTTGGGTCCATTAGGGTTAGCTTTTGGAGGAGTAGTTCCTTTGACTACCCAAATCATATTTTTCATGGGACATGTATGAATATTATGCCCTAATTTTCCACAATGTTCACATATGGGAATTTTCAAGAATTTTTCATTTATAAAGAATTTTTGATAGTGTTTTTCTTTGATTTTAGGGTTATATCCAATACCCGCTTTGTCAAAAACACATCTTTGACTACCTAACAAATTATCCAAATTTTTCTTTCCATTTGTAAAGTTAGTCACAATTTTATTTAATTTTTCAACTTTGAGTTTTAATTCTTTATTTTCATTTACCAAGAGATTTGAATCATGAGCTATTTGTGATGATGTTTCCACATCTTTTGCTTTCATTTTCTCAATGAAGCTTTGTGATTCAATTTTCAACTTAATTATTTCTTTTTCTAAAGATAGATTTTTATCATTTAAAGAAATAATTTGTTTTTCTAGAATTTCATTTTTGCTTTTGAAATCATCTAATTCGTTTGAAAGAGATGTGACTTTCTTTTTGAAAACTTTATTTTTCGAAACATTCTTCTCAAATTCTTCAACTAGCTCTTCAAAAGCATTTTGTAATTCATCATAGCTATAAGAATTATTTTCTAAAGAATTGAGTTCCGAAGTTACCTCATCTTCATATGCCATTAAGCAAAAGGCTTCGGTAGAATCTTCTTCATCGTTGGATGCTTGAGGGCTAATGCTTGTACATTCATCTTTCTCTATTTGAGGTAATTTGTGATCATGAACAAGCATGCTCATCTTTGATTCTTCAACTTGACTTGCTTCTTCATATGTAGCTTCAAGTCTTTCCCAAATTTCTTTAGCTGAATTACAACTTGAAATTTCATCAAATTCCTTTGAGTCAAACGCACAATATAAACAATTCATAGCTTTATAATTTAATTCAATGAGTTTGACATCATTTTCATCCCATTCAGTTTCTTGTTTGGGTATTTCTTGTTCTTCTACTATTTTAGTAGGAACATGAGGACCATTTACAATGATTTTCCATATGAGATAATCTTGAGCTTTAATGTACGTAGTCATTCTAGTTTTCCAATAACTATAATCACTACTATTGAACAAGGGTGGTCTATTTGTAGATTGACCTTCAACCATTTGAGGTCTAGATGTGTTTGCCATGATCTTAACTCTAAGATTGTTAAATCTATATGTAGAGCCTTGGCTCTGATACCAATTGTTACCCAAATATCAACCTAAGAGGGGGGGTGATTTAGGTTGAGGCAAACTTTTTCGATTTAAATGCGGAATTAGAAAATTATTTTCAATTAGCAAAAATTGATTAAACAAATTTAAGAACACAATTCAATTGCAATATAGATATGATAGAAAATCAAACACAAACATATATAAGCAATTGAATAAGTAAGAGATAGAGATAGAGAAAATCAAACACAATGATTGTTATCGAGGTTCGGCTTCCCCGCCTACGTCCCCGCCTCAAGAACACTTCTTGAGGATTCCCAAATCCACTATTTGACAACCTTCTTCCGGGTGAAGATCAAACCGTTACAAATCTTCCTTAAACGGTGAAGAGTAACCACCGAGTGAAAAATCCTTTTCACTCCTTAGGATTTATACCAAAACCCACAAATCTTCCTTACAAGGTGAAGAGTAACCACCCAGTGAAAAATCCTTTTCACTACTTAGGATTTATACCAAAACCCTAACAAAAACACTCAATAATTTCAACAAAGGATTGTTGTACAAAATATGGCTCTCTCAAAGAGTAGTTGTACACAATATGCTCACTCTAATAATTTATCAAAGATTTGATCAATATGGCTCAAAGAGTATTTAGAGGAATTTGATTTTCAATCAAAGATTTTGAATGATATGAAAATATAAGCTTGAGAAGGATGGATTGATGTAAAAGATATTTTCTTTTCTTTCTCTGATTTCTCTTGTATGCTCTCTTCTTTATTTGTTTCTCTCTTCTATTCTTTATATATTGTTCAATAAACGGTGCCAATGTATGCCAGCTTATATTCATTACTTTTCTGCACCAAACTTTGCTGCAAGTCTTTGGCAGAGCTTTGATTCTCCAACGGACACATACTTAATTCAATCAATCAAATTGTTTTTATTGACTTTGAAATCTTTTGAAAAATTTGCATGACTTTTTTTAAAATAAACGGTGCCAATGTATGCCAGCTTATATTCATTACTTTTCTGCACCAAACTTTGCTGCAAGTCTTTGGCAGAGCTTTGATTCTCCAACGGACACATACTTAATTCAATCAATCAAATTGTTTTTATTGACTTTGAAATCTTTTGAAAAACTTTTCTGCTTTTTGTCAGCACAATTTTCAGCCAAAGATATCCAAATCTGCTAGTAGCTAATTTGTATGACTTTTGGAAATTCATGGGTTATTATCCCATGTTATTCATGCAATTAATTCAAGCCACCTAGCTTGTCAATCACCTTTAATAAGCTCTTACAATTCTTATATGTCGGCTACCTTAAGAAAAAAAAATTTCATTCGTAATTGATTTCATCACATGGCTATGTTTAAATATCAAAAATATCTAGCCATTAATATTGACTTTGTCAATGTTTTGAAAACAATTTTCTGTTTCAAAAATTTTTCCAACCGTAGAGATTTCTTTGTGTTCTTCACATGGCTATCTTTAAATATCAAAAATATCTAGCCATTAATATTGACTTTGTCAATGTTTTGAAAACAATTTTCTGTTTCAAAAATTTTTTTCAATCGTAGAGATTTCTTCACATGGCTATGTTTAAATATCAAAAATATCTAGCCATTAATATTGACTTTGTCAATGTTTTGAAAACAAAAATTTTTCCAACCGTAGAGATTTCTTTGTGTTCTTCACATGGCTATCTTTAAATATCAAAAATATCTAGCCATT